>CM028377.1:64071722-64136616 GCA_013146195.2 Codonopsis lanceolata | reverse complement strand
TAGTTAAGAATATCCAAAAGTCAGCGATGGGAGAGCTTCTACAACTATTCTTTCTTAGGGAAGAATAAGAAAAATTCTTAGCTAAAAATTTTCAAAATGAATCTTCTTAACTTTTCCTAACTGCATGCGTGAGGTTTTGGGGGGGGGGGGAATGAAAATATTTTTTTATTGGGATGTGTTAATTTTTTTATTTTTTATTTTTGTAAAAGATATGTAAAAATATCGAAGATATATTCTAAGTGAGTTATACAGAAGTTTATTGCATCCAACTAAAAATTTGAAGAATAACAACAATGTTGAAGATCTACTAACTCTCTATTTTTTGTTTAGAAAAAGAAAAAAAGTTTATAATTTTATTTTTCTAAAAAAAGTCATTGCACAGAAAATCATGCTTAGATTTTGTATTATTTTCCAAGAAAAGACCAATGTCACACTCACATGCTTGAGCTAATATGAATTTGATTTTGTTGCCCATCCATGGGTATGAATGTATGATGATGATTCCCTCACCTCACCCAACGCCCAACTGGCACTATCTTCTAATTTTGTTTTATTATTATTATGATTAATCAGCAGTAAATGCAGAGGGTCTACTTTCAGTTGGCGTTTAGGATTGTTCCAATCTTCTGTCGGTTACATTACATTAATCAAACAAAATTATATTCTCTTGTTCAAACTTTTTTCAATTCACTATTTGTTCATAATCTTTGTCCCACTACACTCTACACAACAATCAAGAAAAGGATTTTTTTAGCTATTGCCTAGCACTTTAATCCAAGATTATGAATTTAATTTGTTGGCTTAGATAATGCATACTCCCTTCATTCCGGATAAAGTGTCCCTAGTTTAAAATTAATTTTTTTATAAAAAAAATAACATTTTTATTCATTAATTTTCGTAAATAGTTCTTTAAAAGAAACATCCTAAAACGAAATAAATAGCAGACTCTTTGCTCCCTATGTTGCAAAATCTATTACATCAACAACTTTTATTCATTTTCATTTGGATGTGTCAAAATGATGTAATATGTTAACAAGTGTTATTTTGCATTTTCATTTTGGGAATTTAATATACCAGGTCTCAAAAATCTATTGAATTATATTATTAATTTGGTGGAGAGTGCAAAGTGAAGCGAATAGTCAGTTCAATTTCTAAAAAAAAATAAAATTAACGAAATAGAGAGAGGGTTAATAATGTGAAGATGAAAAGTGAAAAGTGTGTGTTATAGAAACACAGATCACAGACTAAGAACTCTCCCTATCCCAGGTAGGGGTGTAAGTGGTTCGGTTTGGTTTGGTTTATGCCAAAATCACAAACCGAACCGCCTCCTAGTGGTTCAAAAAATCTCAAACCAAACCAAATCGAGTAAGACTTGGAACCAAACCACTCGGTTTGGTTCGGTTTTATGGTTTATATAAATTATTTTTAATGACATTAACCAACATTAAAAATAACAATGAAAATAAGATTTTAATTTGTAATTAACATCAAAATTAGGAAATAACCTACAAATAACAAATTATTATAACAAATTCTAAAATAAACACAAACAATGGAAGAAATAATAGTTCTCCAACAATCAAGATTTTGTTTGGTTTAGTATCCATATATACATATATACATACATATATATATATATATACACACACACACACACACACACACATATATATATATATATAATGAATAAATCAAATGTTCAAAATAGTTAATAAATGTAATATAATATATATTATATAATAAATAAATAAAAATATATAGAATGGTTTGGTTCGGTTTGGTTTGGTTCGATACCAAAAACCGTGAACTGAACCGAACCACGTGGTTTCCCAATTTTTGAAACCGAAACCGAACCATCTTTGATCAAAACCGAAACAAACCGGCTGGTTTGGTTCGGTTCCATGGTTCCGATTTACACTCCTAATCCCAGGAATGGCAATGGCTGTTGTATTTGTTTATGTGGTGCCGACCTCACAATTCAACAACAAATTAGTGGGCAAAAATCCCTAAACGTAACTCCAAAATCCTTAGTAGTTAAGATATTCTTATGGGTATTTTATATAAGATGGATTATGTTGACTCAACCCACCGGCCACCGTATATTGGTGGGTTGAACTAGAAAAGAGTGAAGCTCTTTTTTACGAATTAAACCACCGTAGGTTGAGTCATGAGAAAATGAAACTCTTTTTGAAGTAATTTAATGCGGTTCCACTGATTTATAGTGTCAAGACAGAGTCAGATCTCCCCAATTCCTGTGTACCACTTTTTCATCTCCACCATCAAGATTCAATATTGCATCTCAACCAATGGTTGAGATGAAAAATGGTACACCAGTGGTACACACAAGTGGTACAGGAGATCTGGACTCCAAAAAGAATAACTAAAAATAATGGAATTGATTACTTGCAAAATACTCCGGTCTGGGATTATCATTTTTTTGTTATTGAGCAGAGGAAAGACCGAAAGAGGGAACAGGCGAACAACACATATTATCAAAGTCTTTGTCAAATCATTGATTTCTCCGCATCCCACTTTTCACGGATCACATCCTCATGTGATTCATGATTATAACTAAACAAATATATACTCCGTACTACAGTCTACAGTAGATTATACTTTCAAGTTTCAAGTTCTGGACTGGACACTGGAGGGGAGGAATGCTAATAATTTAATCATATGTCTTGACACATACAGGACCCACAAAACCACCATTATCATTCAATTCATATCATTAACATTCAAAATTTTGTAATAAGAAACAAAGATTGCCCCTCAAGATCAAGATTTTGATTTTGGAATTTGAATTAAAAGATAAAAAAAAAGTACATGTGGATGTTGCCATCTTCCATAAAGTATTAGTGTGACCTATAAAAGAAGCATCTGCCAACTGCCATCACTCACTGTCACTGTGTTCTGAAAAATAAAAAAGAAAAGAGAAAAAGGAAAAGAAGCTCAAAGAGGCTTCACCAATTCAATGGGTTAAAAAAAAGCCAAACAAAAGACAAGGTATTCTATATACTTGCTATCCATGTGGTATGAGTTGACCCAACTACAAAAATGAAAACTATGTAGCCGCAGCCGACTCTAAATAGTTAGGACAAAGGCTAGGTTGAGTCGAGTTGAGTCGCAGAGGCTGTGTTCTACTTGTATCTCTCATTCTCAATGGCAAACTTACATTGACAGATGAATTAACCATATGGGTACCTGAGCAACTTTGAAATTTACCTTTCTTGGACCATAGCCAGATCTTGGAAACAGAAAAGCTTTCACCTTTGCTTCCAATAATCTTCTTCCCTTCACTATCCCCATCAATTGAAGAATTCCCATTTTGTCCCAACCTCTCTTTGACAAGCCTCACATCATTGCCACCACTACCCCTCCTCCCTCTACTGCTAGTGCAAAACGCCACTTGCAAATCTGACTCATCAACCACATACTGACAAGACCCCATTGAGTAACACCTCCTTTCATTCAAACTCTCATTACTTGTCTCCCCAATTTCTCTTCCTTCATCATTTGGAGTTGTTTTAAACTTTCCAAGTCTGACTGAAAACACCCTGCTTGAATTTCCAATATTACCCTCAGTAGTTTCCTTATGATTGCCAGAAGGCCCAATGTATATGTTGCCTGAAAACCCATCTTCTTCCCTTGAATCATCAAAATCAAAAATTGGGTTTTCAATGGAAAACCCAGGAGTGAAAAGGGTTCCTCTACAAAGTGGGCAAGTTGAATTTGACAATAGCCAAGTGTCTATACAATGAATGTGGAAAGCATGACTACACATCGGAAGCAACCTCAATTTGTCCTGTTCTGCAAATTCACATAGACAAACAGCACAATCAAAAGGCTCTTTTAATCCCATTATCTCTTTGTAGAGGAACATGGGGAGGGCATCAATGAAAGCTTGATCTAGGCCTGAGTCATGCAAGTTGAAGAGTTGTTGCAGTTGTCTTTGGTAGGCATCAGTGGGACCCATTTCTGGGTAATTGTCAGATTGGGGATTTGATGAGTGGGGTGATCTTTTCTTGATGACAAATCTCACGAGCAAATGGAGAAGGCCAGAAATGATGAATATGAGACCTACTATGACTATGATGAAGAGAACAACTGGGCTGATTTTGTTGCCAGATGATGGTGGAGGGGATTGCAATGGAGGAGGAGATGAAGAAACAGAAGACAGAGAATAAAAACGCAGGGGAGATTGATGAGGTTGAAACCAGCGCATTATAGCAAATGGGCATGCTACAAAATCATTAGTTTACAAATGTTTCACCTCAATTCAAATGTAATTTCCTGGAACTTTATGCGTTTATCTTGGTTTAGAACAAAACTAAAGTAAACTAAACTGTCTCACAAACGAACACCTTCTCGACCAAACTAGAAATAAAATAAAACCCAACTCAAAATTTCATTTTAAGAAACCCAAAACTAAAGAAAGAGCGGATCTTGCTTAACAATAAGATTTGGGACTTTGGCAGGAAAACCAAAAAACTAGTCATTAGAGTGCAGAGTACAGAGTATTGACGACTTTGAGTTGAGGTTTTAGGTTGCCTACCTTATGAGCCTTGGAGTTTGTGCTATTCAATGAAGTCTTTGAATTGTTGAAGAAACCTGGATGAAACACAGTTCTTTGAGAGTGTTTTGATTTTCTGAATTAGTTTGGAACACTGAACAGCGCTGTGGCTTTAGAAGGGAAGAAGGGAGGAGTGGCAAGGAGGGTTGGAACTAGGTACCTGTAGTAGGTTCCAAAAAAGCGGTGATCTCATCATTATTACTATTAGTAAGGTCAAAAAGTAAGTGCAGCGCAAGGGTGTTTAGGGCTTGGGAATTTTATGTTTGAACGAACAATCACTATGAAGACATATTTTAGAGTAGTACAACAAAGTGAAAATAGGCCTCACCCACTCCCACCATTTTATTTTATGAATTCAAATCTATTAGTCTTTAACTAATTGAGTTAAATTCGTGAGGATAAAATAAAATCTTCCTCCATTTCATGACCACTAATATCTTGGGAGTCAATGAGTTTTAATTTTATATTGATATTTAATACAACATTTTTAAAATAATTAATACAGCATTTTCTTAAAAAAATAAACTAAATTACCCTTTGCCTATTTTATAATTCAATGAAAAATTTTAAAAAATTAGGTTGTTGGACAAAAAAAAATTTAGGCCGTTGGATTGGGCTGGGGGAGGGATTGGATTGCTGGCAATCGACCTGGGTTGGGCTGGGGGAGGGACTAGGCTGCTTCCAACTAGTCTAGGTTCGGTCGGGGTAGGGATTGGCCGGGAAAGGGCCGGTCTGTGTGGGTTGGGCTGGGTGATGGTTGGTGGCCCATGGCAGTGTTTAAAAAAATCTTTTTTTGTGTGGGTAATATAGTATTTTTACAACAAAAAGTGTTGTATTAAGTGTGCTCCAAATTTTAATACCGAGTATTTTTTAGATCTTTTTTCAAGAATCCAAAAAATTAAATTTTGTTGGTTTGCACCTTATTTAGCATTTGTTATTTACAATAAGAGCATATGAAATTATTATTTTTCATTTGTTCTAAAAAAAATTGTATTTGAAAATTGTCATTGGTTGGCATGTAGGTCACAGTTACATTTCTGACACTGTGTCTGGCTGGTAGAATTGTCATGCGGTTGATGAATGCATGTGTGTGTATTTGATTGGTTGCATGGCTAGGGCCCAAAAACATTAGGAGCCCAATTTTTTTTTTAATATGTATAGTGTGTGTGTGTGTATATATATATATATATATATATATATATATATATATATATATATATATATATATTACTCCTTCAGTTCCTAAATTATCGTTTTAGTGGACTCGGTGCACAGTTTAAGAAAACATATTTACTGGATTATTAATATTAGTTTGATGTGTAGTTTACTTTAAATCTCATATGTATGTGGCCCATAATTAAAGTATGATGAAAAGTAAGGGTGAAGTGGTAAACGTGTTGTCCTAAAAAAAAGTTTCAAACAAGACAATTATTTTGAGATGGACGAAAAAGGAAAGTAAGATAATAATTTGGGGACGGAGGGAGTAGAAGGGATGGATAATTGCCAATTGGAAACGGCTTAGTTGTGAAGACGATGCGACAACCGGAAGACGATTAGATGAAAGGGTGTTTAGGGCGGACAGTCAGACAAAATGATGAAATGATCAACGGTAAACATCAAACCCTCGACCTCGAGATTCTCAATCTCTTCAGTCTTCCCTATGCTATGGCCACCAAATTTTCCACTCCACCTTCAGTTCGACTTTCGACAGTTCCCCTTTCCCACAGTTCAATTGACGAAAACTTTGTTAGTAGACAAGACTTTTGAACTGAAATTCGATGTTTTTATAGAGATTTGTAAAATGAAAACTTAATATATTTTGTTTAATGCATTAAGAAATTTATTTGAAAATTGAAAATTTCATTTGTTATCGGTATTCATAACTACACAATTGTGTATTATCGATTCGTTGGGGCCCTTATTCGTTATTTTTCCCCGGGCCTTTGAAATGTCAGGAACGACCCTGGTTGCGTTTCTCAGACATCTGACAGATGATACCAAGCTCACCTTTTCCAACTGTTGCGGAGACTTTCGTCAACTCGACACTTCTGTCAAGGAGGAATGCGAGGGCCCGTAGCTCGAAACAAAGATATAGGTGTTGCCTGCTTTGCCGAAGGGTGCGTGCCTCGGCATATGAGGGCCACCTCGGCGGCCTGAGGTCGAGTCCGGGGGTGCCAGGTCGTTTCAAATGACGACGTACCCAAAGTGGGTCCCCCGTACCAGTACCACGTGGAAGGATTTTGCCCGAGTCTAGGGTCGTTTTGGATGAACTGAGGTTTGCTTCCAATAAAGTTCAATGGTGGATTGGGTCTTGCTCAGAGGTTATTTTTGTTCACATAATTGGTTGCGGCTTGTGATGAATATCCTTATTGAAGTCAAGAACAAAACACGCAAGGTTTACTTGAAGATATATTCCTCATCCTCTAATTCCATCTTCTTATTTAATTTCACTAGTTATTTAGCCCGTGTTATGCACGTGTACAATGTGAGATATATATATTTTTGTAATAATAATATAACTTTTAAACATTATAATTAGATTGTTAATCTCTTCCATGGTTATAATTTTATTTATATTGTTAATATTATTAAACCATTTTTTTACCTAAATACTTTTAAAATTAATATAAGTTTCTAGGTAACGTGAGATACATATTTTGTATTAATAATAATAGTAATTTTTTTATCTAAAGACTTTTAAAATTAACATATAACTTGATAATAATATTAGAAGTCATTTTGTTAAAAACTTTTAAAATCATAATTCATTTTTAAACAATGTAAGATACACATCTTCTATTGATAATAATGGTAGAAGTTTTTTATCAAAAAACTTTGAAAACCAACATCACTTTATAACAAATGTATGCTACATCTTTTCAATAAGTAATTAATAATAGTATTTTTAATACAAACATCAATTTCTAATCAATGTGTGATACATCTCTTCTACTGATAATAATAGTAGAATATTTTGTAACCATGTGAGATACATCTCTTGTAAAAGTGAAAGTCTTTAGTCTAAAGACTTTAAAATCTAACATTTTCTTTTTAAACAATGTGTTATACATCTCTTTTATTGGTAATAATATAAAATAATTTAAACTCAACATCATTTTCTAGCCAATGTGAGATATACATCTTCTAATGGTAATAATGGTAAAAAATCTTTTATCAAATGTGTATAAGTAAAAATCATTTTCTATGGTTCTGCCACCTCACCACCTTTGGATAAATCTTCATTCTAAAGCATCCATGTGAAAGCTTTAGAAACTTTTGGTTTTCTAGTGACTTTGAAAATCAACATCACTTTCCAACCAATGTAAGATGTATTTCTTCTATTGGTACTTAATAATATAATTTTTAAAACCAACATCAATTTCTAACCAATATGGGATACATCTCATCTATTGTTGAAAAATTAATGTTTTTAGTGAAATAAATTGTGCAACTTGAGGCACGAATTTCTTTACGTGTCATTTGTTTGTTGACGAAGGTAATTGCGCAAATGTGTTATACTCGTTGAGAACATCAAAATGATATATTTATTTGTCCAAATCGAGTTTTGGATAATAAGATATCAAGACTTAAAGTATAATACTTGTTAAAACAATTACTGTTTTTAGTGAGAGAAATTGTGCAACTTGAGGCACAAATTTCTTTACGTGTTATTTGTTTGTTGGTAAAGGTAATTGCACAATTGTGTTCTACTCGGTGAGAGCATCGAAATGATATATTTATTTGTCCAAATCGAGTTTTCGATGAATAAGATATCAAGAGTTAAAGTATAATACTTATTAAAAAATTAGTGTTTTTAGTGAAATAAATTGTGCAACTTGAGGCATGAATTTCTTTACGTGTCATTTGTTTGTTAACGAAGGTAAGTGCACAAATGTATTCTACTCGGTGAGAGCATCAAAATGATATATTTATTTATCCAAATCGAGTTTTGGATAATAAGATATCAAGACTTAAAGTATAATATTTGTTAAAAAATAATATTTTTAGTGAGAGAAATTGTGCAACTTGAGGCACGAATTTCTTTACTTGTTATTTGTTTGTTGGTAAAGGTAATTGCACAATTGTGTTCTACTCGGTGAGAGCATCGAAATGATATATTTATTTGTCCAAATCGAGTTTTCGATGAATAAGATATCAAGAGTTAAAGTATAATACTTATTAAAAAATTAGTGTTTTTAGTGAAAGAAATTGTGCAACTTGAGGCACAAATTTCTTTACGTGTCATTTGTTTGTTGACAAAAGTAATTGTGCAAATGTGTTCTACCCGTCAAGAACATCGAAATGATATATGTATTTGTCCAAATCAAGTTTTGGATGAATAAGATATCAAAGCTTAAAGTACGATGTTAAAAGTGAGTCATTAGAAATAATATCTAACCTTGGAGAGTTTTATCCCACATTGGTTAGAAGTAATGTTAGTTGTAAAAGTTTTTAAATATAAGTCTTCTACTATTGACAATAGAAGAAGTTATATATACTAATACTAATACCCTTTATCATATTGATTATTATTATGTATTATTATTAGCTAATGGCTAGAAACCAAAATTTTTTAAAACTTTCCACATGGATGCTTTAGAATGAAGATTTATCTAAAGGTGGTGAGGTGGCACAACCATAGTGCTCCTCACCAACTTTAAATATATATATATATATATATATATATATATATATATATATATATATATATATATATATATATAGATTTCCATCTATGAATCGGATTCGATCAGAATCCGATCTATTGACAGGCTTATTCCTAAGTTTGACAAACATTTCTATTTTTGAGAAACTAGAATAGTTTCTCATTTTTCCCCAAAATTTATAAATGAAAAAAAAATTGGTTTTCCTTTAAGAAAAATGTTTTTTTTTTTGAAACTTAGAAAGGTCGAGGTCGGTCAACTATATATATATTATGTCTGTCAATCATAACTCAAAACTCATTAACCCGCGTGACCCGACCTGAAAATTACTATACCTAACTCGACCAGTTAATTTGTTTTTTTTTATGTTGAAACAGTTAACCCGTTCGACCCAAAAATATTAATGAGTCGGATTAAAGCGAGTTGAGCACGTTACCTATTATGACCCGATAACTTTTACTCTATTAATTTATGAAATTTTGGGAGAAAACCTGGAATAAGACGATTCATCATGCTTTAACCCGTTGCCTGCTTAACCCGACCCGATCCAACATGACTCATTATGACCCTTTTGATATTTGAATTTTAATAGGTTTTGACCCGCCATCCATTCAACCCGACCCATATATTTGACCCAATGGATGATGAGCTATATATCCATATTTTTTTAAATAGTAGATGAAATTATGTGAATTATTATTTTACTCGTTCAAATTGGATATAATATACTATTATGAAAGTTGTATTGTGTTTATTTTTTTGAAAAATAATACTCCTATAACTTTGTGAAAGGAAATAAAAATGTTTGTAAAAAATATTTAGCTTTTGTTTCTTTTGCATAATAGAAATAGAAATAGCTATCAAATGTATTTTTGTTTCTCATCCAAAAATAAAACCAAAATAAAACAGAAACATGTAAAACAAAAAGAAGAAATAGCAATGTTACCGAAGACTACCTAAGGTTTCCACATAAATCGTTTTACTGGAACAATACTAGAATTCTTCCAGGAAGGTCTATCAAAAAACAGGGTTTCTACTTATAATTGCGGCCAGGTTTTATTTTGAATTTTTTAATTTTTTTGCTCACACTTATGTACAACTGAAACTACTTGCATAAGTTTAAGACCTATTTTGATTAACAACCTCGAATTCATTATTCATCTCACTCCTCTTAAGATTCTAATCCATGTGAATTCAGCCTTATCCACCAAGTTTGAATTTCAATATTCATATTGTTAATGAAAATTAAAAAATAGTTGAAATAATTGCATTATCTACTTAATCAATAAATCTTAGTCTTTTATTTTCAATCAAATCTATAACTATTATTAAAACATGAGCCACGGCTGTCATGTGGTGGGCCTGGTGGCCTTTTGTAAAAAACTAAAAGTTTTAAATAAATTAGGTGCTGTCATGTGTCACTTTCTAAATGGTAAAAATAAAAAATTTCTTTTCTTCAAAATCAATTAGTTTAAGATAAAAATTCTAAATCTAATTAGATAAGATAAAATTCTTAAAACAAATTTGATAAGATAAAACAAATTTAGGATATAGTTTTACGAGTAAATTTATGATAGAGATTTAGGATTTTGTTTTTATTTTTTTCAAATATCACTTAATTAAACTAGATTTTATTTTATGTAATTTATATAAGTTTAATTTGACAGAAACTCTTCAATTTCCATCTCTTTTCATTTTCATAATATTTAATTTATACAAATTATCTATGGGATAATTATATGTTATTTGTTATACTAATCTATATTTATTAATTATTAAGCTATTAATTATATATTGATTATTATTAAAACAGAAGTCGTTGCTGCAAAATAACAACTTTATGTTGAACGCTCAAAGTTTTAAAAGAATTATGTGTGCTTCCACGTGTCACCTTCTTGTGAAGTTGTAAATTTTTTTTTCTTTTTTTTGTAGCCAAAAATTAAACCGGATAGATTTTAAAACTGGTGCCTCATTTATATATGGGAAAAAAATTGTTGCCAAAATCTGTTAGTACGAGATAGATTTTTTACATTTAATTTAGACGTATTTCACTTGATTAGGATTTAGGACACCAAATTTTCATAGTAAAAATGTTTTTTTTGTAGAAATATTTTACCCGTGCTCATAGATTTTAATGTTTCAACTATCTATTCATACGATCAATTTTGAATACTTTATTTTTATTTTTCAAAATTTTCAAATTATTTTTTAATTATTTATTACAAGTTTATAAAATCATCTTATTATAAACAAATTTTGCAAAAAAACAAACTATCAAAACCGTGCATACGGTACTATAAATGAGGCACCAGTTTTTTAACCATTTTTCACTGCCAAAATCGATTAATACCGGATATATTTTATAACATTTGATCTATCCGCAAAAAAAAATACCATAAAAATTTGAAGTCATAATAAAGTGAAACACATTTAAATCAAATGATATAAAATATATATGATATTAATCGATTTTGGCAAAAAAAAAAGGGTAAAAAAAATTATCATAGATTGTAATCTTTCAATTACATGACTATATGATCAATTTTGAATATTTACCTTCTTTTTTTTTCAAATTATTCTAATTAAAATTTTTAAATATTTATTACAAGTTTAGAAAATCAACTTATTATAAACAAATTTTACAAAAAAGAAAAAAAAAACTATTAAACCATGCATATGGTACTAAATATATCTATATAAACTCTTTTTTTTCTAGCAAAAAATTAAAATCGGTTAGATTTTAAAACTGGTGCCTCCTTTATACATGATAAAAGTTTTTTACCATTTTTGTTGTCAAAATCGGTTAATACCAGATAGATTTTATCACATTTGATTTTAACGTGTTTCACTTGATTAGTACTCCAAATTTTTCATAGTAAAAGTTTTTTTCCGGATAGATTTTATCACATTTGATTGAGAAGTGTTTCAATTGATTAAAACTTTTCAATTCTCGCTGTAAAAGTTTTTATTTTTATTTTTTATTTACCATTTTTTGTTGACAATTCCGATTGTACCGGATGATTTTATCACATTTGATTTAGACAAGTTTAATTTGATTAGTATTCCTCAATTCTCAAGGTATAACTTTTTTTAATTTTTATTATTTTATCAAAATTCAATCAATTTAAAATAGATTTTATTCAATTTGATTAAATGTATTCCACCAACACCACAAACAACCACTACAAAATAGCTTGGAAATTCGATCTACAAAATTTGCATGAATTTTCGGTTTGATGATTCGGTGTGATCTCACGCCTTTTTATTTATTTATTAATTATGTAGATATCTTGCTGTTGTTGGTTCATTCAAATAGCTTACAAATTATATTTACAAAATTAAGTTTTAGAAACAATACTAAATTAACCGTGCATTGCACGGGTAATAATAACCTAGTAGATAATTGAAAGGGTGAAACCTTTGAAAATCCTCATCTCGGATAATTACAGGACCCACTCAAGATAAAAGTCATTAGCAGAGTCCAGCGAGGCAGTCGAGCCAATGCAAGCTCGCTGAGAACATCTCATAGAACAACTGAGCCGAGGAAAGAAGCAAATAAGAACCACGGCCCTCAACCCACTCGGCCTCGGGAGCACAAACATTTCGCATAGCAATTGAGCCGAGGAAGGAAGCGAACAAGAACCACGGCCCTCAACCCACTCGGCCTCGGTAGCACTACAAACACTTCGCATAACAATTGAGCCGAGGAAGGAAGTGAACGAGACCCACCGCCTCGAGACCACTCCGAATCAATGATCATCTGCCCGACGGGGAAGCTTCCCAAGGCCTGATGATACCGTCACACGCAATCACCAACTCTCTGACAGCGTCCAGCCCAATCATCTCTGATAGGTCTGCAGAGCATTTATTGTCCGCCGCAACATGCTCCCCAAACAAAGGCCGCCACCTCACAAAGCAAATCATGTATAAATGGAAGACATTCCCCACTGTTGAAAAATAAGTCATTTTCAGATATCCTAACTCACTTATCAAACTCTCTTATCGGAACAACTCATATTACGGCTCATTTATTATACACTCCATCGAAAACCTTACTCTCACGCCAGAGGGTTCTAGTCGGGGCACCCCCGACTCCTTAACGGCGTTTTATTTGTCTTGTGCAGGTTACAATGCATGAACGAGCAGACCGAGCCACCTTTGCTTCTTACGTGGACAAAACGATAAGGTCACCACATATTTTACGTGATCAATAATATCATAATGATCGGTTAGTGAAATAAAGTAACCATTAAAACTCTTATGTATGTGTGTGTATTTGTCATATACATTTATTAATTTATCATGATATTATCATTGTGGACAAAATATAATTTCACACACACACGCAACGCATTAACGAAATATGAAATAGTGAATAAATCAATGGGAAATTATTGGTTTGTAACTTTTACCAACTTTCAATCGATAAAAAGAAACATTTAAATATTGTTTCTAAAATACCCAGATTGTCTCTATCATAGCTCCGACGAACATTTCTTCCACAAGTCCCCAGCTTCTTCCTAAATTGTTATGACAACGAAATGAGATCGACCTGGAATGGAATAGATTCCTTACGTATGGTGCTGGAATGGATCGTAGTTATTTTTCCTATTTCTGGGTTAGGTTGGAGAATTATGTATTAACGGAGGAGGAGAAGAAGGCAAGAGATCGAGGGGGCAACACCTCCGAAAAGTAAATGATTTTTTCAATTCATTAAGTACGATACTGGAATAGACCTGGACTAGGTTAGAAGATTTTTCAAACAGACGACAGCAGATGAAGAAAAAGAAGACGGAAGAGATGCAGTCGAAATCAGATCGAATTTCAATTGCAATGCATCGATTTGGATTTGTGATGCATCAATCTAGAGTCCCGATGATCGTTACAAAATGGGAGATTTTGATGCATGATTGTGTGCATCGCGATGCAGATAAGCATTCATCAAACGCGATGCATAAATTGATGCAATGCGATGCACTGAGTAAGTGATTCGTAGCACGCTTTCAATTCATTATAGATATTATCGTCTTTTCACACTAAAAGTATCTTTTTCCAGTTTTTTTAAAAAAAATAGTACTGAAGCGATTACAAACTTCACAAAGTGGGCCGGCCCAAATTTCACCCATAAATCAAGAACTTTTTTTGCTTCTTCTAACATCCGACTTTTACGGCCCAATACAGAGATTTTTAAGTGGGTACATAGATGAGTGACTGGGCTCCATCTTGAGTGGATTCAATTGTGTTATTTGGTCTTTTTATAATCAATAGTGACTTCTTGTAAAATAAAATAAAAAGTGAGTGTTTTTCAAAAACTATTTAATCAAATTTCATTCGTTGACTTTCATTCAACATTACAAAAAGAATTACAATGGAATATATTAGAAAAAAACTATTAGCCTCGGGTTTGTGATTAAATGACTGTCTGATTATGAGCAAGGTAATACTATCAGTTTTTGTACGAAAAAGGATGTATATATTGAGCTCATTTTTTATCAAATCCTTTATTTTATTTAATTAACGTTAACCAAATATTGGAAGTAATTATTTTATTTATGGATACTAGTTTTGTGCAATGTTGGCACTTGATTAAAAAGTGGTTAGTCGGGTTGAATTAACTGCGGAGGAATTAATTCAATTAGAGACTACAGTCATGTATGTTTCTATATATAATTATATATGAAGCTTGAAGGCTTGAACGAATAAAATTAAATTGATCACCCCACCACCTGTGGCTGTATTAATTAACTTGTTTGGCCAAAAATATTGATTTAATGAAAGATTTGTGCTTGTTTGGTACAAAACAGAAATATTCATTGTATTAGAAATATTTAATTTTTGAAAAGAAAGAATAAATATGTAAAGAATAAGTTAAAATTTAGAAAACAGACCATATGCGATATGTGATATGTTGTTGTGGGGAGCTGAAAAAGTATGTATAAAGTATAAACGGGGGATATAATGTATACAAAGCCTAAAGGTAAATGTAAATTGAATACTCCTATAACCTATTTGGGAATTGAAAGAAAGAAAGAAAGAAAGGGGAGAGAATAGCTAAAAACACGAAATAGAAAGCGACCCTAGCTAGCCATGTGCAAACTCCTGTAATGCACCACAACACAAACATTAATGATGACTCACATAGTCACATGTATGTTAGTTATAGTACTAGTCTACTAGATCATATGATCATATATAGTTCATATCAATGGAGATCGAAATTGCAAATGGTGTAATTAAATTAAATTAAATTAAATATATAGCTTGGAAATAAAAGGCAAAAAAAAAAAAAGAAGAAGAAGAATTAATTCAAGGAACTGGATGGTTTACATTTTACATATTCATGGATGATAAATATTTGAAAGAGCTTGCAACACATCAACTTGAAACCTCAAATGCAGTATGTAGTCTGCGGTTTTAAGGAATAGTCGATCCGCCTTCAACCCTTCCCCTCCTGGTATTAGCTTCTCCAATCTCTTCACCTTGCTTCTCACCGACCCACCACTACGACTCATTCTTCTTCTTCTCCTCGCCCTCCTCCTCGTTTCCATTTTTGACGTCTTTCTGCACTCCATTCTTCAATTCTATGTGTATGTTGAGAACAGGATATGAAGAGATGAGGTATATATAGAGACTTCAGAGTCTGACTAGAGAGAGAGAGAGAGAATGCTTTAGGAATTAGGGTTGTGTGAGTGTTGTGGTTGATCGGCTTGAACCACTATCATCATTTTATCAGCTTCCTTCCCCCACAAATTAGCTACATATCACATAAGCCCCTTATTGTTTTGACATCCTCACTTTTGTTTCAAAATGTGTCCCATAGAGTGATGTATCAATATTACAATGCCATACATAAATGACTATTAGCTTAGCTGATTATAAATTCTCCTATACGCATTTTAATTTACTGTTAATTAAAGAAATGACTGAGCATACAACACATCAAGAAGATGGTGAAATAATTCTTTAACCTTGTAACCTTGTACATACCAAAGACAACTTATGGGATGAACCAAACTTCTTAATCGACTAAAACATCCTTAAACTAGTTATTTTTATCATACTTTTAGTCATATACGTGGTCCTACAAATGATAAATCATACGCCCTTCAATACATACAAAGAATCCACTATTCTAATTTAAAATGTTTTATTTAAAGAGTTCACTTTAAAAAATTAAGACATAAAAATATTAGTTTATTACTAATAAACTACTATATATGTCATTTCCTTAAAAAAAAAATTTGACTTTCTATCGGGGATTTTTTACCCGGAACAGATGGGAGTATCATATATACCCACGTACGTTCAAAGTTTTAAAAGTGTTATATATATATATATATATATATATATATATATATATATATATATATATATATATATATATATATATATATATCATACCTTTGTTAAATTTTAAAAATTTCTTTACTTAATGGGAAAGTTGGCAATGCGAGCTTTGGTCCTCTTAAACCATTTACCTAATTACTAATTTTTGAGCCCTTGCTTTGCATGATTGCAATATAAATTAAAGATCAACAATTGTCTACTTCTATTGATTTGAATGATTCATCATACATCGATGAATTATATATACAAAGTATAAATTATGTTTCAAAAAGTAATAGATGTAAACAAATAAACCAAACAAATTCACATATAAAGTAGAAATCGTGCATTCGTTGTTGTGAGCGGGAGTGACCGAAGCTCTATCTTTAGGGTTATGACTCGGTTTTGATCATATTGGAGTTTTGTTCATAAAGAAAATATTGAAATAAATTTACTATATTATTTAGTAGAAGTTACGATTAACATTATTTATAAATGGATATTGGTTATAAAAGTCTTTAGATTAAAAAAAATTATGTTAATCACCAAAAGTCATTTATCTAAATAATTCTTAAACAAATATAAATTTTCAAACAATGTTTGTTACATCACTTTTATTGGTAATTATATTAGAGATGCATTTTAGTGAAAAATTAGTGTTGTTAGTAAAAAAAATTATGCAACTTGATGCACAGATTCTTTACGTGTCATTTGTTTGTTGGCAAATGTAATCGTACAAATGTGTTCTACTCGGTGAGAGTATCGAAATGATATATATATATATATATATATATATATATATATATATATATATATATATATATATATATATATATATATATATATATATATATATATTTGTCCAAATCGAGTTTTGGATAAATAAGATATCAATGCTTAAAGTATAATATTTGTTAAAAATTTAGTATTTTTAGTGAAAGAACTTGTGCAACATGAAGCACGATTGTACAAGTATTTTATCTAAAAACTTTTAAAATTATTATCAATTTCTAACCAATGTATGATATATCTATTCTATAGGTAATAATAGTAGAAATATTTTATTGAAAGTCTTTTAAAACCAACATCACTTTCTAATGAATGTGAGATATATCTATTCTATTAATAATAATAGTAGAAATCTTTTATCTTAAAACTTTTGAAACCTAATTACTTTCTATCTATTGTATGATACATATTTTTTATTGTTGGTAAAAGAATTTTATCTAAAAAAATTTAAACTAAAATAATTTTCTAACTAATATGTGATACACTATTTATTTTAAAACTTTTTAAAAAATGTCACTTTTTAAGCCAATGTGAAATGTATTTCTTTTATCGGTCATTATAGTTGAAGTCATTTATCTAAAAAAAATTAAATTTATAATTATTTGTAACCAATGATGAATAAATCATTTTTATTGGTAAAATTTTGCTTAAGGACTTTTAAACCGAACATCAACTTCTAGCAATTGTGAACATATATCGTCTTTTGTTAATTTAGTAAAAGTTATTAATCTAAATATTTTTTAAACAAATATCAATTTTCAACCAATGTTTGTTATATGACTTTTATTGGTAATTATAATAGAGATACATCTTAGTGAAAAATTAGTGTTGTTAGTTGAGCTGCCTGGCCCAAAAGGCCCAAGCATTAGTCACGTGTCCAACACGTCGTATCCATGGTCACGAATGAATCACGTGCAGCCAAGCCCGAGCTCAATCTATAAGCGAGCAAGGAAGGAACTCGGGTCGCCCAGACATAACGAGCAGGTAGCTCCCTGCCTGAAGTCTGGGGGCCAAGTGTTTAGTGAACAGGCAAAGAGAGCTAAGCGAGCACGCTCATCCTTTTCAGTTACTTGGTAACGGTCGTCTTGAATGTGGGGAGTTAATGCCGGGAAACCCGCCCTCATGTTACGGACGTGGCTCTGCACGTGCCCACCTTTCATGCCCCTGCTTTCAATGTTCGGCTTCCAACCTTGAAGGCTGGACCTATATAAACCTTCCTCCTTCAGAAGGAAGAGGTACGTTCACAAATTCACAGGCTAAACTCTGTCAAATTGCTAACTCAATTGTGTGTTTACTAATTATCACATCGGAGTGCATTTGCAAGGTAAGCCCCTACCCAGTTCACGGTTGTTGTTTTCTTTACAGGATTTGGGCCTTCGAAGGCACTGATAGAATTAAAAGCCAGATATCCTGATAATCAAAGCCCAGTGTATATGATTAATTTCGATACATCAGTTGGTTCCATTTCCAGGAAACGATTATGTGTAAGTTTACCTCTTTTTTCGATGACTCTCAAAGCTTTTGACATGGCTGCAAACGGTGTCAATGGTGTCAACCTGCCTGAGGATAGGCACACGGCTACTCGTAGTGTGGAGGTTCAAGCTGATAACATCATACTTCCTCCTCATCCTCCCCATGATGCCCGTCATCAGATTAACCAAAGGAGAGGTCTGGAATCGTTGGTCATAAGTGTTGTGGTTGCCGTTGGTTTAGCCAACGAGTTTCGTGAGGAGGCTCTGTGTCAATGGGCATTGTACTTGGGACATATGCATCAATTAAACCAGCAGTTGATCGCAATGGGTAAGCCTTCATTACCCATCGAACTGGAACCACATCTAGCTGTGCCCGCGCAGAGTCAGGCGGTCAGTATATCTAGATCAGGGAAGGATCCCCATAAACCAATTCAAGTTCCATCTCAGCCCCATGAGTGGGAATCGAATAAGGGTCGCAGCCAAGATAAGGGGTGGGCTAGCCACAGAGTTGTTCCTAGTGTGCATTCTCGTCTTGGCCCACAAGTAGGGGAGGATTCGACTCAATCTCGCCGCCGCCTATCGATCGTATGCCCGTCGGTATCGTTCCCCATCACCAAGGGGATCACATGCTCGCAGACATCGAACACCTTCCCCCCACCAATCGAGGGGAAGGCAGGAACTACCACCCCCCCCCCCTTAATATAACGACCAACAAAACGGGGTGGTAGCAGTCCCAGATCAAATACAGCTGGCCGCGAGAGGTCCTTGGGCATAGGTGGGCCGTGGGCGTAGCTCAGGCTACGGGAGCTATGGATCCCCCACAGGCCCCTCTTGTACCTGGTGTGTAGCTTCATCCCGCCGATGACCTGCCCGCTGCAATTAACGCACAGGAGTTCGAGGACATGAAGTTACGCATGCAGGCGTGGGAGCAAGGCAAGGCCTTGGAAGACAAAGCTAGGGATTGACTGATGTCGTTTGAGTCTCAGATTGGCTTGGTAACCTCTTATGAAGCATTGAAGATTCGGCGTTTATGGGCTCGCTGAAAGGAAAGGCTTCAACCTGGATGGGAGCTCTTCCCCGCAGATCGATTAATAATTGGGTAGATTTACGAGCAAAGTTCCTAACCGATTTCGGGATTTCGAGACTTCGGGAGCAATTGCAAAGACAAGGGAAAACTTGTCTAAAATCAAGTAAAGGACCCATGAATCTACTTCTAGTTACTTGGAGAGGTTCACGAAAATGCTCGCGCATGTACCTGGCTTGTCCGAGCAGAAGGTCACTTTGTGTTTCGAAACAGGCTTGCTCGAAGGAGTAGGTGTCCTGAGGTCAGAGCTGTGTATGGGGGAGCCCAAGATACAGGCGGAAATGCTGATGCGGGCTCAGAAATGGTGTGTGGGAGAGATCGCAAAAAAGGAAAATAAAAAGGAAAGCACGGATGTCGGGGGAAATGGAAACACTGGCAAGAGCAGTAGCCAGAGTGCAGGGGGAGGTTATAATAAGAGCAAATCGCGGTATGACCGCCCCAGAGAATTCCTTCGGGAAAGTGACCTCACCCCACTTAATACATTGCAGGAAGACATAATGTACGAATACGGGATGAGCTTCCCCAAGCACCACGTATGAGCACTGAAACTAGGGACACCAGAGATCGATCATAAAGATATGCCTATCATGATGATTATGGGTATACAACGGATGAATGTTGGCCGCTAAAGAAGGTCATTCAAAAGTTAATCAATGATGGGAGATTGGATCGCTTCAAGCGAGATGGAGACAATAGAAGAAATGCCCCTCGCAGAGATACACCACATATTCGCGGTGTAATCAACTGAATATTAAACCATCATGATCAGTCACAATGAAAAATCTCACACGACCCTAAGACCAGTTCAGATTGCCATGATCGGCGAAGCTTCAACCGAGGGCAAGCAGCATCGACAGAATCGGACAGGCAAAGCAGGCAGAGGATATGGCCGTGGACCGGATTGGTGGTGGAAATTCGAGCAGAGGGGAAAACTTACCGATGCAGAAAAATCGAGCAAAGGGTTTAATGTGTTTCACGCTTGTATGGTCGGTTATACAATGGTGATTTTACAAAAGAAATGAGCCCATTTGATCTCCATGTTATGTGATAATTTTTTATTTCGATTATTCCTTCTTCACGAGCATGATATGTTTCTGCTCGTCGAAGAGGGTTGGTGTTTGAATTTGCTCACGAAAGTAAACATGGGCAGTGCAAGTTCGGTTTAAGAACAAGTGAAACGCGACCTTGGATCTTGGTTTATACCTAAAATCTCAAGTGGTTAGCGAGCTCATATTTTAGCTTGTACCTAAAATCTAAGCGGTTATGATACCAATTACCATTTATCTCGACTATTACTTTTTCACGAGCATGAGATGTTTCTGCTCGTCGAAGAGGGTTAGTGTTCGAGTTTGGGTCTTAGTTTGTATCTGAGACCAAGTGGTGGGCAGACCAGTTTAACTGGTATCCCTGCTCGTGAAAGTGAGCAAGGGTTGGTAAAAATACGATTGAAAAGCAAGTGAAAACGCAACCTTGGATCTTAACTTATACCTAAGTTCTAAGCGGTTAGCGAGCTTGGATTTTAGCTTGTACCTAAAATCTAAGCGGTTATATGAATTAGCTGCACTAGCACTTTAGCTCGGAACATCGAGCTCACATGTAAAAGTCAAGGAGACAATGAAGCATGGAAAGAACGATATTAACTCAGAGTTATTACATAGAAATTGGTCTCATGGCACGCAGGCCGAGAAAGAGAGCCTAATTGTTAGAGGGAATTTCCAAGGGTACAACTTTAGTTGCATTTCCTGCCTCCTTGTTGGCAGCCTGCTCGTTTTCAATAACGACCACCTCACGGTCATCACCGCCAGCAGCTTGAGTCGCCAAGATCGCGGCTTCCTGCGATCGAGCCATCTAGGTCTGGGTCATAACATTTGTTATTGTGCTATCAGCGACCTCAGGAGGAGTCTAGACAGCTTGCTCTTTTTGTGAATCAGACTGAGCAAGAGAGGCCAACTCATCTTGAATCTAGGGAACCAGGGTGTGACCTGGACAAGCAGAGGAGCAGAAGGGAGTGTTGGTACCCCATTCAGCGAGCAACTTAGGACGGATGTCCATCCCACTGCATGTTATCTGCCTAAGGACGTGGTGTACCCCTTGGAGATAAAAAGGGTACGTTTCATCCTCGACACAAGTGCTGAAGTCGAAAGAATTTTGTAATCGGAAATGATAGCTTGCCTAGCTCCTCCCTCAGCTTTTTCTCTTTCTCGACTGCTTCAATCTTGGCATGCTCTAGCTCGCTCACCGGCCACCGCTGTTCTTAGCTCTTCCTCACCGCCCTAATATTATTGATAGCAGCCTCCTCAGATTTTTTGGAAAAGTTGAGGTGAGCTTCCAGAGTTTTCTTCTCTTCCTCAAGCTTGTAGAGCTCAGTCACCTTGGCGGTTACAACTTCTTCGCTCTGCTTTAGCTTAACTCGAAAAGTGTTGACATGCTCTTCTAGCTTATTCTTCTCAGCGGTCAGCAACTGGAGGACTTCAGATTGTCAATGAACCAGTCATATAGCAGCTCATTTTTGGTGGCCATTTGAAAATAAAAAGTACAAGTTAAAACAGAACGTATAAGGTTCATTCACTTACAAACAACGGGCGAAATAATTACCTCGGCCATGCACATCCCAATCTCGCCAACCAAAATTGAGCTAGAGTGTTCAACAGTCATTTTCCGAAGGCCAGTATGGCGGAGCCTCTTTACTATACCAAGCCCGACTGTGGCAGCGTGACCCCTACGTCTATTGGTATTAATGTTGTGCAAGTCGGGGACATCAACTAATTCAGCGATCAGGCTGGCAGCTCGCTCCTGAGTCTCGGGCATTTGAAAGTCCTCTCTATGCTATGAAGGTACCCGGGACCCAGATGTTTCCTCCTAGTCGATTCTCTTTGCCCGCGACCTGGTTCTTCTTTCAAATGGAGGGTCGATGGCAGGTCTTTCGTTGGTGGCGGGCTCACTAGGAGCCGTAGGTTTGGCCAAAACAGTTGCGGACGGAGTAGTATGAGCGGAAGCGGCAGGAGCAAGAGGAAAAATGGTAACAGCA
Organism: Codonopsis lanceolata; assembly: GCA_013146195.2. NCBI lineage: Eukaryota > Viridiplantae > Streptophyta > Magnoliopsida > Asterales > Campanulaceae > Codonopsis > Codonopsis lanceolata. The sequence continues at coordinate 64,113,680 of CM028377.1, read as the reverse complement.
GGATCAGCCCTGCTCGTCTTGGTGTGGCTTTGGCCCGCTCCTCACCCGGAAAGAAGCAGCAGGAACTAACTGAAAGGAAGCCGGCTCTTGGGTTGTGAGCTGGGTATTCCTCCTCGTAGACCATCTCTTAGCGGTTTTGCAGAAACCTGGTAGCATCTTCAAGTTGCCTCAAAGAAAGATCAGATAAAATTCAAGAAAGCAATGTATAAGGAAAAAGATTAAGGCATACAGACCGCGTAACGAGAAGGCAGGAATACAGCTGGTTCCAGCCCGTTCACTGTCTAAGCATTCGTTCATAACAAGAAGGCAGGAATACAATTACCTTAGTATGGGTGGAGCTCCTCGACATCAATAGGGACCCTGGGCTCTACACCCTTTACAGGCTAGTTAAGTATACCGGCCAGACGAAGAAGTGTGGAATCAGATGTAAGGACCTTCCAATCGAGCACCTAGTCATGCCCATCTCTACCCTCTTTCACACCAAGCAGAGTTCTAAATGCCTTGGCTATCTTGGGGGTGGTTCTCCATCTCGAAAAGCATTTTTTCATATTTTGGAATCCCAATGTCTTCCAAGTAAGCTACGAAAGGCCATCCTACTCAGGATTCGACGAGCAGGGTCTTCCCGTCCCAGACGTCAACTTTATTGGGACCGTTGCTCAACAACTTGAACAAGTTAAGATTGGAACAACCGGTGATGCATCTGTTCTTTTTATCAAGTGAGAACATAAAAACCTTCTGAACAAAGTCATATCGGGGTTAAACCCGAGCAGCCTACAAGCTACGGTATATGAGACCAGAAACCTCACTATTGTAAGGGTCAGGTCGCAAGGGATGGCATTGTTTAGACCATCCGGTGTCCCTGGTAATTGTGGCCTTTCTTTTTGACATCAAGATCGAAGGCCTTGACCCGATAGTTCTTGGGGACAATGCCCAAGGAATAGAACCATACAGACATATCTTCCTCGCATGTCAAGTCATCCCACTTCATCGAAGCAGGCGCATCGACCACGGGTTGTTTGCCTTTACGGCGACCAGCTCTCTTCTTTTTTTCCAGAGGAGCGCTTATGCTTGGGGACTCAGACCTAGAACGGTTGTTCTCCTCAGTGGACACCTGCTCGTTCTCAACGTTGGTATTTTGATCCTCTTCCCGCTCATGCTCACTGATGACATTGTGACCACCATTCTGCTCAACGTTTAAATCTCCCCCTCGCCAGAAGCCATAGGAGACTCCTGCTCATGGATGTCAGGTATTCTAGGAGCCTGTAAAGTTTCATCCATATCTGTTCCTTCAAAGCTACTTGATTCTACCTCAAGGCTTTCATCCCTTCCAGATGAAGCTCCGTGATCATAGATGCTTCCTTCGATTTTTAAGCCGCTCTCCTCACATGAATACATCCTACAGGATTCGAGGAACATATTAATTCCATCTCGAAAAAATTGGCATGGATGAATACTAACCCTTGACTAGGGTTCTAGGTCTCAAAACCAACGAGCAAGGCACCAGTCCTCAAAATTCCTCGATTCCTATCTAAGTGTGTGCTCGCGTGTGTGCGAAGATTCGAAAAAGCAACCGAGATGGATTTAAGAAAGAGGGGAGACTCTTTGGAAAACAACATCAAACAGAAATCAAGGGAACCGGTAGAGATTGAGAAGTTTTAGTGGAGGATAACGACATATTTAGTATGCGGTGTTAGAACCCCTAACCTAGGTTTCTTAGCAGGAATGGGATGAAGAATAAATAGAAATGGAAGAAAAATTACCTGTTACGTTGATCTTCGATCTTGGCTGTGTTCTTGATATTTGATGGTGATCTCGTTTCTTCAGTAAATGTTGTTAATTCAAAGAAGTATCACATGGAGAAGAAGGCTCGTGAATTCGGAATGATTGTGAAAAGAGTTTAAAGAAAAGATCATTCCTTTTTATAGGTCGGCCGAGGGGTAAAAAAGGCAGATAAATTACCTGCAGACTTAGCTTCTTGGGCACACGGCGTAGGAAACGAAGCGCACATTTAATGCTACCTCGAGAAAGATGCACGCATACCGCCTCAGCCCTCGGTTGACGGCTACACCCTAACGTCATTTCAATGCATGATTGGCATCCACCTGCTCTTCTAACAGTCGAACTGATCCCTTATATATTCATCATCCACCCTGCTCTCCAAGTCTTACCTAGACCAAGAATAAACAAGTCTTACGACAACCATATAATACATCCTTCATGAACAAAATCTTATGCTCCTCGCTTCGAGCACGTGTGTTCGCAAAACAAGAAGCAGGGGGCCACTGAGCTGCCTAACCCAAAAGGCTCAAGCATTGGTCATGTGCCCAGCACGTCGTATCCATGGTCACGAATGAATCACGTGCAACCGAGCCCAAGCTCAATCTATAAGCGGCAGGGAAGGAACTCTGGTCGCCTAGACATAACGAGCAAGTAGCTCCCTACCTGAAGTCTAGGGGCCAAGTATGTAGTGAGCAGGCAAAGAGAGCTAAGCGAGCACGCTCATCCTTTTCAGCTACTTGGTAACGGCCGTCTTGAATATGGGGAGTTAATGCCGGGAAACCCGCCCCCATGTTCCATACGTAGCACTGCACGTGCCCACCTTTCATGCACCTGCTTTCAATGTTCAGCTTCCAGCCTTGAAGGCTGGCCTTATATAAACCTTCCTCCTTCAGAAGGAATAGGTACGTTCACATATTCACAGGCTAAACTTTGTTAAATTTCTAACTCAATTGTGTGTTTGCTAATTATCACGCCGGAGTGCATTTGCAGGATAAACCTAGTTAACGGTTGTTGTTTTCTTGACAGAATTTGGGCCTTCGAAGACACAGATAGAATTGAAAGCCAGATATCCGGATAATCAAAGCCGAGTGTATCTGATTAATTTGGATACATCATTAGTGAAAAAAAATATACAGCTTGATGCATGAATTTCTTTATGTATCATTTGTTTGTTAGTAAATGTAATTGTTCAAATGTGTTATATTCGGTCAGAGTATCGAAATTATATATTTATTTGTCCAAATCGAGTTTTGGATAAATAAGATATCGATGTTTAAAGTATAATATTTGTTGAAAAATTAATGTTTTTAGTTAAAGAAATTGTGAAACTTGAGTCACGAATTTCTTTACGAGTCATTTGTTTGTTGGTGAAAGTAATTGTGCAAATGTGTTATATTCGGTGAGAGCATCGAAATGATATATTTATTTGTCCAAATCGAGCTTTGAATGAATAAGATATCAAGGCTTTAAAGTATAATATTTGTTGAAAAATTAGTGTTTTAGTGAAATAAATTGTGCAACTTGAGGCGCTAATTTCTTTACGTGTCATTTGTTTGTTGGCAAACATAATTGTGCAAATGTGTTCTACTCGGTAAGAGCAACGAAATTATATATTTATTTGTCCGAATCGAGTTTTTGATGAATAAGATATCAAGTCTTAAAGTATAATGTTAAAAGTTAGTAATTAGAGTAAAGTACTCATTCAATGTCAATATGATAATATTATCTCACATTGATTAAGAAATGATGTTGGATAGTAAAAGTCTTTCTATATAAGATTTCTACTATTATTAACAATAAAATAGATTAATAGTAAATGATTGATGTTACAATATCATATTAACTATTATTAATTATTATTATTAGCTAATAGCTAAAAAATGATAAAGTTTTAAGTCAAGTGATGTGGAGGCTTGAAGATTCAACAATATCAAAAGTTGGGTGATGTGTCACTATGAGAGTTGTCATCACCAACTTTAATATACTACTAGATTTCGTGCCCGTGTCTATGGCACGATATCAGTATGGACATGATCAGTGTATGAAGTGAGTATGATGTGAATAAATTAATACATGCATGAGATTTTGTAGAGGTCGGATTAATATACACTATACAAAGCAAAGACGACATCCCAAAAACCAAAAAAAAAAACACATTTTATTGGCTATAAAAATTTGTAACTCATCCTAAAAGAGTATAATTAAATATCCAAAAGCATTCTCTCTCACACACACCAACCCAATACATGTTAATTGAAATAAACTTTAAAAAAATCTCAGACAAAAATCATAAAATAAATTGAATGAGACGATATGAACTAACAAAAGACTATTCAAAATTGAAATCACAAAGATTTCAGACCAATAAGGGAAAGTTAGCACAATTTTTTTTAAAAGAAAGAAATTAAAAATACAAATATTTAAAATTACAAAACTTAAGAACAATTTTAAAAAAAACTGAAATCTAGACCTGACAAAAATTAAATTGATATTTCAGTTGATTACGATAACAATCAATTAAGAAACTACAAACTAAATATTTGTAAAATAGTAAATCTAGGCTGCACAAAAATAAAAGAATAAATTAGAGATAATCATGGAGGAGAAACTAGATAATTTAGGCGATAAGATCTCAGTAAAACAATAAATGTCTAGTAAAACCGTAAAATAGTAAATCTTAGTTAGGGCACCTGCTTTAGTTAATTAGGGTCATTAGTTATGTTTGGTAAAAATAAATTCTGATCAATAGTTAACCTAATGAGAAAAATTATAATATAGACTAGATTTCGTACCCGTGTCTGTGACATAGTATTAGTATGGAGATGATCAATTTATGAAGTGAGTATGATGTGAATAAATTAATATATGTTTGAGATTTTGTAAGAGTCAAATCAATATATACTACACAAAACAAAGATGATATCCCAAAAATTAAAGAAAAATATATTTTATTGGCTGTAAAATTTTGTAACTCATCCAAAAGAGTATAATTAAACATTCAAAAGCATTCTCTCTCACACACACACACCAACCAACACCTGTTAATTAAAATAAACTTAAAAATAAAAATTTCAGACAAAAACTATAAAATAAATTGAATGAGATGGAGTGAACTAACAAAAGACTATTCGAAATCGAAATCACAAAGATTTTAGACAAATAAGGGAAAGTTAGCACAAAATTTTTAAAAAGAAACAAAATTAAAAATACCAATATTTAAAATTTTAAAAAATAATTTAAAAACTTATGAACAATTTTTTTTAAAAGAACTAAATCTAGGCCGGACAAAAATTAGATTGAGATTTCAGTAGATTACGATAACAATCAATTAAGAAATTACAAATTAAATATTTGTAAAACAATAAATCTATGCTACTCAAAAATAAAAAAATAAATTAGAGATAATCATGGAGAAGAAACTGAATAATTTAGTCGATAAGATCTCAATAAAACAATAAATGTCTAGTAAAATCATAAAATAGTAAATCTTAGTTAGGGCACATTCTTGTGGAAATTGAGATTTAATCATGATCGGTAGTTATGTTTGGTAAAAATGAATCAGGACAAATAGTTAACTCTTTAAACTAGATTTTGTGTCCGTGCCTATGGTACGGCGCCAATATGGGACGGCATCACTATGGGACGATGTCAGTATTCAAAATAAACAATTTAAAATAAACACCTCTCGGTAATCAATTAAAAGAATATGATCATCCAACAGTGGGAAAAAAATTAAAAGTTAGTTTTGTAAAATTTTTTTAGGGAAACAGGGACGGTACCCTGCTAGATTTTAACAAACTTAAGGGGAACAACCAGCCTTGCCCTTGAGAGAAAGGTTATATAATGAAGAGTGAAAGGATACGAAGAATATAAGGAAAATGATGCAAATAAGGAAAAGGATATTGATATCTCCTATATTGTTATCGGGATTCACGAAATCTATCAATATCTTGGCCAATAGTTAACTTTTTAGAATGACTTAATCCTGGCCAGTAGTTATATTTTGTAAAAATGAATCCTGGCCGGTAGTTAACTTTTCAGAAAGATTGAGCTTAATTATAATATAGACTAGATTCTAAGCCCGTACCTATGGCACGGCGCCAGTTTGGGACTTGATCAATATATGGAGCAGACAATGTTGTAATAAATTAATATTTATTTAGAATTTTGTAGGAGTTGAATATATGTACACTATACAACGAAAATTAGAGAAAACTCAAATACCTAACAAAATAAAATATTTTACTTGGGCATTTAATTTAATTTATAAAAAAATAGACATATAAAAAGAACATTTTATTGTTTTCTCAATAACAAAAACTCAGTGTTCTTCTGGGGGCTCTTGCTTTACAACAATGGTTGATTTAGAAACATGAGATGCCATAATTTTGTCCATTATTTCCACCTACACATGAGACAAATAAAATTCAAACCAATTAGTTAACAATATTTTATGCATTATAGTCGTTTAATGAAAATATAAAAAAGGAACTTACTGCTTCATCTACAAAACTTTAATCCTCCCACATATCATCATAAAATATTGTGGGTATATGTCCTGCTGCAACTTGAGATGTAGGTGGTGGGGGTGTCAGAGATGCAAGTGGAGTTGGAGGTGAGGTTGAAGGGACCTATTTTAAACAATGAGTAAGATAGAAATTATGTATATGTAAAACTTGTATCAAATGTAATTAGTAACGCTTATCTTAAAAAAAATAGTTGCTTACAAAATTTTCTACAAAATCAGAATCATAAGAATCAGGTGGAGGGGGAGGTGGTGTTGAAGGTGGCGTGTCAAATGGAGTTGCGGGGACCTATTTGAAAGCATGCGTTAGTTAAAAAAATCTATATAAATTTTAAATTTGAGTCAAATGTAAAAATGAACAATTTCTTAAAAATAAGTTATAGTTAGATTCAAGAAAATCATGTAGCTTTAATATATGATTTTATACATGTTATAAAAGTATTATAGAAGAACTTCCTGATAAACTATATTTGTTGTCGAAGTCTCTTCTTCTAATGGCAAAAGTATTGTTATTCTACTGAATGTAGTATTTCGAGATAGTGCAACGTATAATTAACCATGAGTAAACACTGGCGTTCGAAGGTCAATGCCGACAAATTTAACAGATTGGCCTTGTGATTTATTTATAGTCATTGCAAAGGCTAACCTAATTGGAAATTGTCGTCTTGTAATGGGAATAGTAAGTTCAGAAGCAGAAGGCGTAAGAGAAATTCTTAATATAAATACCAAATTGCTAGCTTTATCTCCAGTTAAGATTTCAACTTCAATAATGTGTTGCGCACATCTAACTATTCTCAGCCTTGTTCCATTCCAAAGACCATCTTTTGGGGCAAGATTCCTAAGCAAAATAACGGGACAACCGACTTTCAATTGGAGGTCTAAATGGGGGAGACCAGCAGAATTCAATGAGTTCAAATATTCGACCGGGTATCGATTTGCCATGATCGTATCACTTGCATCATCTTCTACATTTTTGTCTGCTGATAAATAACTAATGAAATTTCCCGGGAATATATTCAGTGCTTCAAAATTTATTTTATTAACATCATCATTACGTGCGGAGAGAATAGTACGATCAGTTAAGAATTTTGATGTAGAAGTCCCTACTATATGCAGATGTGGATACACTTCTCTTATTAGTTCAAGTATGTGTTTACACTTCCGAATTGATGAAGGTAAATCGATGAGTTCATTTGGATTGGATCCCACCTAGTGATTGAAATTAAATAAATGTCAATTATAAAATGTTTATTAATGATAGTTTAACATCATTTAACAGTAGATGTGTAAGATTGATATTACCTCATTCAAATATGTAGCGAATTCAACATTTGCATACTCATTTTGATTTAATTGCATGTTTTCCGATAGAGTCAATATATGTATCTTATTCCAAAGTGTTGATTTTTGAAGAGTTGATCCCACAATTGGCTTATGATATCCTTTTGATACAACAGGTAAAGTTTGGCGAAAATCCCCACCAAGTACTACAGTAATTCCATCAAAAAGGTTGTTACTATCACGAACATCTTGAAGACTGCGATCAACTGCCTCAACGCAATGACAATGTTGTATAGGGACCTCATCCCATATTATCAATTTTGTCTCCCTAAACAATTCAGCATGGATTGACTGCTTAGTGAAGGAACATACAGTGTCCTCCAACACATTTAATGGGAGATAAAACGTAGAATGCGCAGTTCTATCCCCTACTAACAACAACGATGCAATTCCAGATGATGCAACACAAATCACGATATGACCAAGGGTTCGACACTTTCCTGCAATGGTGTTGTATAAAAATGTTTTACCCATTCCAACACCACGATTCAAGAAGAAGGTTTTCCCCTGATTTGCAAGCACTGATGAGATTACAGCTTCAAAACAGTGTCGATGGTCGTCATTCAAGGAGTTGATATTGTCTTCTGCACCTGTTGTCCGATCATCGAACCGGAGCTATCTATGTTCCCACAAAACTATGTTATTTCATGTTATTTGTGTCCAATTTTCATTTGGGAGGGGCATTGGTGGAAAATCGTGTAAACTTTTTCCAGATTCTTGTAATATTTTGTTTAAGAGATGCAAACCATAATCCATAACTTGACCATCACCTGTATTTGTAATTCTAAAGTTGGTGCGTAATTTGTGTGGAAGATCATCACATATATTCATTGCGAACTTATTCCACAACTGATCGGGCTGTATCGGAGAACATTGCGTTAGAATAAGCGCAAATAATCTTCTCAATTGGTATCTCGTCTTCATAACTGATGCCTCTTGTAAACATTACGCCCATTCGTCGTCATCTTCTAAAAGACCGCGTGTAACACATGCATCTTTGAATGTATTATATTCAACACAATTGTGTGTTCGTAAATTTTCCCACTATCTTGGGCCTTTCACAGTAATTAGTAAACCCCCCATGCTACAATCAGCTATATTTTACAAAGCCCAACAACCTTTTTCCTTGTTTGTTTCGCTCTTCACTTTATAAAGTTTTGTAGTGTTTGTTATATATTTTCTTGATTTATGTTCAGCAATTCTTCTCATTTGTCGATTATATTCGGTCAATTTATATAATATAACTTTTAAAATGTATGTTGACCAATCTTGATCATGTATGCCAACGTATAAAAGCGTGAATCAATCTTATGGATTTTTGGGCCTGGTTATTGGTCGGATTGATGTAGCAAGGTTTTATGTATGAATTTAAGTAATAGAACAATTTTCTTAACTCTACACACATGTTTGTTTGGTTGCGTGGGCTGAACTTGGCTCTGTGACTATGATTCTAGCTTTCTAGTTAGTAGCCATTTCAATCTGTAATGGAGTTTGTAATTTTTCCTTTTTAATCACTTTATAGTATTAAAAATAGTGCAATCAATTCTCTCTTTGATTTCTTTACACCATGTATGTTAGACTTAGCACTTAGCGTTATATCATGGTTTGTATGTTGAGAAATGGCTGACTAAGTCCCGATCATATTGCAGCTTAGACATTTAGGCATATTAGCAGGTCTATTCCACCCCCTTTAATTTTTGTAGCATTTACTATTGCCAGTTGGGTCTCTATCTTAATGTATTTTCTAGTTGACCTAAACTGCATATCTTCAAACTTTTTATCATTTGAAAGCAGTTAGTCTAAGTGCTTTGTGTATGAATAAAATAAACTCTTAAACTTTTATAGGAGTATTACTTAGGCTTGACAATCTCGATCCATTACCCACAAACCCGAACAACCCAACCCATTAATTTCGCGGGTTAAGATAGGTTACCCATGATAACCCAACAAATTTCCCGGGTTACCCATGATAACCCAATAGATCCCATTGAGGAGGGAAAAATTTTATTCTCGGTTTAGTGTATTATTATTTATTATCGTGAATGAAGAGAGAAAATCAGAATGAGGATGGAGAAGGAAAAACAAATCCCATAAATAATAGAATTGTTTTAATTATAACAAAAACAATACAACCATGTAAAGGATCTATCACTGTTGAGTTCCAATTAATAGAGATCTAAAAGAATTTTTCTAACCAAAATATGGATTAACATAGGAGAGAGGAAAGGATCTTGTGGACATCAATTAAGAGCTTGGGTTATTAACAAACCGGAGGGGAGAAGAAAACAGAGAAAGAAAGCTTAAAAACTAATGAAAATCAAAAAATAATTACATGAACTTAAAGAGAGTATAACAACAATGGCTTGAAAAGAGAGATCGGGGAAGGAAAAATTTGTTTAAAGCCACAACATAAATCTGCCACTACCTAGGGACATCAATTAAGAGCTTGTGTTATTAACAAATCGGATGGAGAAGAAAACAAAGAAAGAAAACTTAAAAGCTGATGAAAATAAAAAATTAATTACGTGAACTTAAAGAGAGTATAACAGCAAGAGCTGGAAAGAGAAAGACCGAGGAAGTAAAAAAAAACCACGGTACAGACAGCCGTAGGATGATAGTAGGAAAAAAGTTTGAGTATAAAATGAGATTCAAACCTAATTCTAATAGTATAAGGAAACCTAGAAGATGAGAAAGTTAATCAAATAAATGACAGGCGTAGAATGATAGTAAAAAAATAAATAAATCATGATCTTTGAATAGCCCTAGTCAATTACCTAGTTTCTTTATAATATAAATATATAAAAACAAATAAAATTACATTCTTAAAAAAAATAGTTTATCAAGTGAGATTATTTTTCGAAGAGAAATGAAGTATTTTTATAATCTATGGTCGCAAACTCGCAATTGATGTGTGTATTGTTGTGTTGGAAGACTTAACGGACTGCTACAAATTGGAAGGGGGTGGTTGCGTGGGTGGGGGGGAGAGGAAAAATCTGATATCGAATTAACATATCAAATAAAATAATACTCCATTACAAACTAGAAGGGCTTTATATGATATTTGATCAAGCAGAGGGAGAGAGAAGTGGTGGAGGTGGACAGTGGCCATGTGAGCCGAGCCGAGTCGAATGGGAGAGAGAGTTTGAGAATTGAGACCAATTAATTTAAGTCATGCACGACCCTATACTGTTTTGTCGTTTAGTTTACAACTCTACCGTGCTTCGTTGATGCAGTGTTTGCAAAAGTTACATGCTTAAATTTCCTCTAAAATCATAAGTTGACATATTTAATTCGTAAGATGAAGTTTTGCTTTTTAATATTTTAATTTATTAATATACGTAAAGTCAGATAAAGATAATTTATATTACAAAAAACATCTATAAAATTGTCTTGTCTTACACAAGTATTTACCAAATTACATTATATGTTATTATTGAATATGTTGATTGACTATTTAAAATAAAATATTATTTCTTTCAATTTCAAATAATTGTCCTTTTTGAATAGGCATATTTATAATAAAAAACGTAATTGAATGTCTCTTTAAACATATGATCATAATTAAAGTACGTAAAAAATAACGGTAAAATGGTTAAAATATTTTTCCTAAAAAAGTTTTAAAAGATAATAATTATTTTAAAACGGACAAATAAGAAATATAATTAAGCACATTATTTATAAATTATAATTTAAATAAATTATTACGATTATTTGAAATCGGAGGAAATATTTTGAATGCTATATTTTTGTTTAATATCAAGTTAAATTAATTTAATTGATAACATAAAATAATTTTATAAGAATATGAATTATTCTGATAGCAAAATACACCACACTAATCGGAGCGCCACATTGGGTTCCACATACGGTTTAAGACCCAACCGAAAATGAAAAATTCTTCTTCCGTTTTTAAAATATTATTTTTTTCATTATGATATATCGTTTAAGAAAATATAATTGATTATATTACAAATGATTATAAAATATGTGGGTTTTTTTTAATATTCTTGAATAGATGACCATTATTAAAATAAACTAGTACTCTTATCCGTGTCAATGATACGGCTTTAGTTTGGTAATTTATCAATAAATGAAGCAGATACTGTGGAAATGAACTACTAAAAATATTATTTTCTTAAAAAATTGACTTTCAAACGGGGTCTATTTACTCGAAACGGAGGGATTAATTAATAATTTGTATACAAAATTGCAGATTGGAAAAATCGGGTCGGACAAAATTAAATTAATTAAGTTAATTACGATAACAGTTAAAAAGAAAATAATAAATATTTCAAATTACAAAACTTACGATTTTTTTTAATTTGTATACGAAATTGCGGGTCGAAAAAAATTTAAATTGATTAAGTTAATTACGATAACAATTAAAAAGAAAAAAAATACAAATACTGCAACCATAAAACTGTTAAACTATAAAACTGTAAAATATTAACTGTAAAACCGTAATATGTCAGTAAAAGATTAACTAATTTTCGCAAATGTAAAATAATAGAGTGGCCCTAAATGCCACACAAAAAACACTAAATATCACATTCATTAAATAGTTTAATTACTAATTACTCCTTTTATAAAAAAGAGTTACAATTAACCCTAAACTCTAATTACTAATTAATCCTTATCCTTTTATATGAAGGAGTTTCAATTAATCATCCTATAAATATATGTCAAATCCTCATTCACAATTAACTATAAACCCTAAACTTGTTCCTCCTATTGAATCATGTATCTTTTTTTCTTTTTTATTTTTTTGTTAAATTTTTTATAAAAACACTAGCGATTTTTAAAATTTTTTTTAAATAACATGGCGTTTTTTCATTTTTTTAAACCTAGCGTTTTTTGTCAAATTATTTTTTAAAAAGTGGCGACTTTTTCAAAAAAATTTAAAAACATGGCGATTTTTGTCAAATTTTTTTAAAAAAGTGGCGACTTTTTTTTAATTTTTTTAAAAACACCTGGCGACATTTTTGTTTTTTTTAAAAAAGTGGCGATTTTTGTCAAAAAATTTTATAAAAAGTAGCAACTTTTATTGACTTTTTGAAGTTCTTGGTCCTTCACCTCAGCATCATCCCAGTCCCCAGACCGCCCTCCGTTTCACTCTTAAGCTTCGACCTCTGTTTCTCTTAAACCAGCACTCCCCCCTTCTTGCCTCTCTCTCCTATTCCCCGACAACTTCACCTTCTTCTCTTGCTTCCTACTTCCACCACCACCCCCATCCTTCCCCGAAAACTTCTTCCTCTTCCCACCACCATCAGGCGACGAAGACGGCACACTGCCGTCAGAATAGTCCCGACCTCACAAATGTCGCTACCGCTTCATCAACATCCTCATCTTGAATACCATAATCAGAAACTCTATCAGCGGCGGGGACAGTGCTCTTCTTGATGAGGCGCTTACGAGGCTTGGATTTGGAGTCGGAGTCATGCCGGCATCGGAGACCTTTCAATTCGTGTCGCCATCGTCGGCGAAATCCTCTAGGTTATCGTCTAGCACTAGATTTTGATGGTCGCCTTGATCGGATTGAATATCGTCGTCTTCTTCATCAAAATCCATCAACGGCTCTCAATTTTCGTCGCGGTAAGGATCGTTCTCGAAGCCCATCTCCCGTTCGTTGCTGGAATGATATAAAGATTGTGAAGGCGAATAGATATTATGTGTGATTCTATATACACACACACGCACGAAGAGCTGTTTGTGGATTGATTGAAGCTCTCAGAAAAATGAGAGTGTGACGACAAGAATGCCTTTGATATGCCGCACTTTGTTATTAAATTCATCAATATACAATTTTCTGCTTGTTAGAGAGTTAATTTAATTTTTAATTTTTTTTTGTTTTCAATTGGGCATTTTGGTTACTTGGAAAGGGTTTTTATTTTATTTACATTTGATGGAGGGTATTTTGGTAATTGGAAAGGGTTTTTATTTTTTTACATTTGATGGAGGGTATAATTTGGTAATAATAATAGGGATGATGATAAAACGGTTGAGATTGTGAGATTAAACGCGATAGAGAGACATTCTTATATTTCATATATATTACATTGAAATAAATACCCGCACATAATTTTTCGTTTGAAAATTTGACATTCGTCAATAAATTTAACTCATACTTCCTAATTTAAACATGTGCTATTATTAATTAAGAATATTTCCAACCTATTTATAAAATTTTAGGAGAGATTATTGAAATTACTTGGACAAAATTATAATCTTTTTAAAAACTACAATAAAAATTCATTAAAAAAATAGAGAGATATTATTTAAAAATTGGTGTTGCAAAATAGTTTTCCATTCAATAGTCGTAGAACTTTGGTAAATCAGTAAATTGATTAATTTGTATATGAAATTGTGGAAAAAAATGGGTCAGACAAAAATTAAATTAATTAAGTTAATTACAATAATAGTTAAAAAGAAAAAAAAAACTTCAAATCGTAAACTTGATAAACAGTAAATCTCATTCGATCTTTATCTTTTGGCTATCAATTGTAAGCGTTATTATAGATAAATAAATTAAGGATGAAGTGATAAAATGAGTATTTCTTAAAAGGGATAATTTTGCAAAGGGAGGGAGTACTAATTTATGAATCACGACCGTCGCACGTGTCTGACAGCTCTACCATTTTCGACCTCACGCCTCACACCAACCACCCGTTCCCCCCTCTCTCTCTGTCCCTCCAAGGATTAATAAGTTCACTGTTATAACTAACCCTTACGTAACCGCATATCTGTGTCCTCGTAATCCTCGAATCTCAAATCCAGACGGTTGCCGCCCACACGTGCTCAAATCTCTTCTCCAAACTCCAATCTTATTCTTGTGGTTCTCCCTTTTCCACTTCCCACTTTTAGAAATTCATCATGGTCCGATTCCATTTTATTGTTAGTATCTTAAAATTAAAAAAAAATTATACTCTCTCTAGTTTATAATACTATTTTAAAATGTTTTATTTGTATAATTTTTTTTGCAAAAATAGTGTCTAATTTTAACTTTTATAATTAATATTAACATATCGATTATATTTAAATATTTTTTGTAATTATAACCAACTCTAATACTAATTATATATATTCTCTTCGTTTTGGGCAATATTTTAATATTTCATTTTGAGTTATTTCACTTAAAGAATTTACTTTTAAAATTATAATATAAAAGTGTAATTTTATTACTAATGGATTACGAAAAGTGTCACTTTATCTTGAAAAAATTGTCTTTTAAGTTTTAAATCGGGATTTTTTGTTCAAAATGGAAGGAGTATTCATTAATTATAAGACATTTCAAACATATACTATTTGGGTGGGTGGAATTGAGAGAGTACAAAAATACAAATGTATCAACCAATAATTTCATACTAAGGATAAATAAGCCAATTGAACAAATTTTGAACCCAACTCGCTCGGCTAGAGAAACTTGACGGATTTTGGTTCATAAGTTTTGAACTCAACCACTTTGAACCTTGACTCGAGGTTCGAGCTCCACTTAGACAATTAATTTATAGATGTTCTATTATCTTATTACGGAATCTAGCTATTTGAATTTTGAACTTGATTTGATTAAAAAACTAAACAACTTAAAGCATCTCCAATGGGATTGGAGATGTGAAAAGGTTTTTATAGATCTAATAAACCGGTTGGAATCTTTAACCGGTTGATACATTCCTTTTATCATTGTTGTGGAACCCATCAAGTTATTGGTAATTGTAAAAGGTGGTTTTGTATTAATTTTTGTTAATTAAAATCAGTATATTATTGTACTCTCAAATAAAAGGTTGGCCGTCTGATTTAAGAAAAAGTAATTGACTTGATTATTTATATTGGTTTAATGTGTAATGTATATGTGGCTCATAATTAAAGTAGAGTGAAAAAGTAAGGGTAAAGTGGTAAAAGTGATGTTCTAAAAAGGTAAGTTTCAAAGTGGACAATTATTTTGGGACGGACGAAAAAGGAAATGAGGACGATAATTTAGGGACGGAGGGAGTATTATTTTTAATTAACATTATGAATAAAAATATATATTTTGAAAGATAAAATTAAAAAATGTATAAACGATTTGTTGGACATAATATATTTTTTTGATAAATTTTTATGTTTTAAAAAGATATATTTATTTTTGAAAATAAATATATATATTGGGAAAAAATAAAATATTTAGTAATTGATCCATACTATAAAATTTTTATGAGTTTATGTGTAGTGGAGAATATGTTTATAGATAATAGGTTTATAACATGATAATGTGACATGACAAGGAAGAAGAGATAGATAAACATTTTGATGAATTTATTGTTGTGGATGCCCTTAATATCGATTAGGAACTAGCGCTATAACAAGTTTAGTTTAAAATAGCAAGATGGTACGTAAAGGTCAAACTCAAGTTAGCTTGATTCTTGCATGATTAATGTTTTCAATGACGCGAGAACAGGTTAGATGCAAACTCTTGCGAACATGTTATTGTTAGGCTTAACGGTCTACTTGTTCAGTACACTGTACACACCATCCGCCATCCAAGGCAACAGGAATTTTCTGTTTTTAAAGTGATAAGCATATTAATTTTTCTTGAATAATATGTATTTATGAAAAGTTGCGTTTTTTTCTTTAATTCTGCATATATTAGCGTAAAACTAAATGACATTATTGAAAAATAGTTTAATCCATTATATTTTCATTCCGGAGATCTTGATGTCCAAATTTTTTTAAAAAATAATAATATATTAGAAAGATAATATCGTGATTAGCTATTTGTATAATTAATTACGCCCTCCGTTCCTCATAAATAGTTCACCATACTTTTTTGAAATGTTTCACATCAAGAGCCTCCTTTCAACACATTGATTATGTTCAAGTATCTTTATAATTATGACCAACTTTAATGTTAGTTAGTTATGTATTTCTTAATAATTAGAATTTTCAAATATGAATTCTTTGGGTGGAATTTAGGGAGTAATATGCTATACCAAATATATAAAAAAAAAATTTAAAAAGGACAAACTTAAGTAAGACGATCTTACGGTCATTTTTTGTAAGACGGATCCTCTTTACCCAACTCACCGTATGTTGGTGGATTGAGCTGTGAGAGAGTGAGGCTCCGTCTCACGAATTAAGATCCGTAAGACCGTCTTACGAGAAATTTACTGATATAAAAATTACCAACCACCACCATTTAAAATTTGAGCAAAATTATAATAAGAAGTAGACAATTGTTGTTAAGAGTATGGGCAATACTTATTTACAATGTATACATGGTTTTTCAACATAGAAAAAAATATTTAAAAAAATCAACAGAACATTATTTATCACAGTTGTACTTTAGAGTATGGGCTATATATACATATTTACAATTTATATGCACTTCAATAAGTATATCGTTCCACATTATGAGTATTATTCATATATAGTTTTTTTCCTAGTTGCATGACTAACCATCAATCCACGGCGCGTAAAATCTCAGATGATATTATGATTTCTCTATTTTTAAAACAATACTCAGCATATCGATTTTTAATTCAAGAAATTAAACGCAAATCTATTGCACTTTGTTAACCTAGACTTTGATTTTAGTGAGTGATTTTTTAGACTGATGTTTTATTAGCACTTTAGAACCTGACCAGTGGACAAACATATACTCCCTCCATTCTGAATAAATAGTTTATCATTATATTTTGTGATATTTCACTTAAAGAGTTAAGTTTCAAAAATTAATGTATAAAAATATAATTTTATTGCTAATTAGCTACTAAAATTGTCATTTTTAAAAAAAAAATTATTTTCAAATGAGGACTCTTTGCCCGGAACGGTGAGAGTATATATCATATAAAATGATAAAATTTTGAGAAATAATATTTAGATTGCTCAATTTAGTTTAGGTCTATGACCCTTATTGCACACAATTGTTAATAACTTCTTACGCATGCAAGAAAAATGATAGTGATCTAAAATTTATTTCAATTTCTCATCTCAATCTAAGTATTAAGTAACCTGACAGGCTGACATCTATACATTACTTGGCACCTAAAATGAGAAACAAAACCTGAGTCCTTGTGATGGGTACGTGGATTAATTAACACATTGGCTAAGAAGACTAACTCACGTATTATAAGGTTCAACAAAGGGTTTTATATAACATACTTTTTCTACCTTAAATAATTATAAAATATTTATGATATGAATTATATTGTAAACTATATATTGAATTATGAATTAAAATGTGAAGTTTGCTAATATAATTTAGAAAAAATACATCAAAACATGATTACATTAGAATTTAGATTATGTAGGAGACTAAAATTACTAAATTAATTTCTGGAACTTAATTTTTGTTTACAGCTGCCGACCCATGGCAACTTGATCAAATCATGGAACATTGAAATGCTGGGGCCTACAAAGCTAGGTATACAAACGATGGGCAATAAATTATAATTATTGTTGGTAACATGGTTTTGTTGTTGAGGAGATTCATTCATAATTAAGCATGTATTACAAAAAAGTAGTACTTTATATGCATTGCAGTACCATATATAGCAAGTTTTGCAAGAATGTTTCCTCAATTTTGACTCCAATAACTAATAAAATGAGCTATAATGAATTGATGACAATGAGTTAAAATTGCATTAATTACACAGGGAAAAGCATATATAGCAAGTGTTGCAAGAATGTTCGATAAAAGGAGGAAAAAAACATGCACACTTTCTTCTTTTATTAATTTATTAATTGTTCTCATATTCCTACTTTCTAAATACTTTTCAGAATTTATGTAACTAATTTATTTTTCTCTTAGCTGTTCTGGAAAAAATTAATTCAAGTGTCATCCCACTACCAAGCTTGTATCTATTTTATTAAACAGATCGATCATCTTCTTGTATGTCAGAACAACCCTAGTTTAACTCAATTTTTCCTTGTCAATGCAATATAGAATAATAAGAAAAATTCTTTAAATTTAGTGATTAAATTGAGATGCGCTAAAACTAATTTACTTTAATGAACCAAACTTAGTAACTTACAACCAAAAAAATGCTAGTTATGGAATTAAGCCAAGTCACAAATAGGGGTGGCAAATAGGTCGTGTTGGGTCGTTATTGGGTCATATTCATATCGGTCAATCGTATCATGCCTCAAATTACCACTTTAGTCACAGGGTGCCCTGGGCATAGCCGCATAAGGCCGACTAGGGGACTCCCTCATTTCATTTTATAGCCTAGTATATATAAATCATAAGCTCATTTTATAGCCTAGTATATATAAATCATAATATCATATTTTTAAGTTCCAACATAATTAATCTAATATGTTAAAGCTTATTATTTATAATAAAATTCCACTTCTCATTTAGGTTTTACATATTATATTTGACAATATGGTATAGATGATTATTTTATTGAGAAATCAATAGTCTAATTTTTAGATTTTGTTTATCTTTTGTTATGAATGATTACGTGTTTAAATATTTATTTGTTAGTGTTTCTATCTATGGACACTATTGCTTAATACTCCCTCTGTCCCTAAATTATCGTCCTCCTTTCCTTTTTCGTCCGTCCTAAAATAATTGTCCACTTTGAAACTTACCTTTTTGTTTCTATCTACTACACATTAAACCAATATAAATAATCTATTGCGATTATTAACATATTTTATATGTATGTGTATGGTTGCCCCATTTTATTTTAAGATGGCCTAGAACCTTAAAGTCTCAGGTCGGCACTGCCAAGCCATGATAGCAAAGAATAGAACAAGTTGGCTCAAGGACGAAGGGGGAAAGGATCACAATTAAATGTCAACCTAGTTAAGTTGTTAAAACAGAAAATAGATTAAACGTATTTTATTGAAGATAGAAGAATGTAAAGTTATAATTTTAATAAGTTGAAGTTGTAAAATAGAATATATTTTGAAGACGGCCGATGGAAGGAGATGCACAAGTGCATGAGAGTGGTCCCCTCTACTTGCAAACTTCCAGGGGCTCACGAGGCCATTTATAACTCTCCCCTTCCCCCATGTGAAATCTTGATGATGACTTTGACAGTTATACAGATTGCCTCTGCCTCAATCATCTGAGTTCTGATCGATCACCTCTACCTCCTCTACACGCATACATACTTTATACAAAGAGCCACCATTTATATCAAAATAGCTCATTGTATTACGGAACGTAATTTATAAGATAAATTTTTGTTCTCTTACAATTCAACTTATCAATACATGGTAAGTCGGATAAAGAGGATTCGTCTTACAAAAAATATCTTTAAAACCGTCTTACATAAGTATTTGTCTTTATATTATATTATACTCCCTTCGTTCTGAGCAAAAAGTTCACTATTACATTTTATGATATTTCACTTAAAAAGTTTATTTTCAAAAATTAAGGCGTAAAAGCGTCATTTATTACTAATGAGTTACTAAAATTATCATTTTAAAAAAAAAAAATTGACTTTCAAACGGGAACTATTTGTTCGTTACGGACCTTACGGTTCCACCTAAAGAGTTCCCATTTGAAAAATCTAATTATTAAAAGATATCTTAATGTCATTAAAGTTAGTCATAATTACCAAATAGTTAAGCACAAACAATGTACTTATAATATAAGTGGATGATAAAGATGAAATATTATAGAAATTATAAACATAATTTTTTAAAATAAACTCTCAGAGTGAAACATTTCAAAATAATATAGTGGACTCTATGTCGATTTGTCTAAAACGGAAGGAGTATTCTATTATATTATATTATATTATATACATACCAAGAAAGAGATGGATATATATATAGATTTGTTGTAAAGCGAAAGCCTACGGACATATGAAGATGTTGCACGTGTTAGCTAATAGCTAGCTAGGAACATGATGAAATCCGACTAATATATACGATTCAATGTCTGTAATTTTTTTGGTTACTATCTAAAAATTATCTCTAAACACATGCATTAATTGTAATTAATTAATTAATTATCATCAACAAGTTAGGGTTAATTCTTCATGATATATAGTATATTTGTAAATGGGAAAGATTGATTTCACGGACTGCTCGTGAAATAGTTTGCACTTTAGTTTCAGACTTCCGGGTGGGGTTTAAAGATAATGGCTATGAACGTATCTTGTCTGGTAGCGTTGCTTAGCTGGGTAAAAATGAATTTCAGATTTTGCTACATATATATGCCCTGGGGCAACATATGCATTTATATATATACATAAAAACAAAAAAAATCTTGAATAAAACGGTTTTAATAATATTTTTTGTAAGATGATTTTTTTACCTAAACTAGAGGTTCCGTTTTACATGATGAGACCTACTGTATAGATATATAGCTTGAATTCGATAGGATTTTTTTAACTATTACTATTAGTATTAGGTTTCCTAAACTAAATGAATTGACAAACTTGCTAGCACATGAAATTAAAACAAAAATTATAAAAACAATTATCAACTCAAAGTATTTTTCAAAGTAGATTTGAACAATTTAAAATATATCAAGATATTATTGGTTTTTTTATTTAACATTGAGAAATTAATATCATTGAATAATGAAAATTTAAAAGAAAATTATCTTAACCTTGAAAATTCATTAAAACATAATGACAACTCTGATATTGAGGGATTAAATATATTTATGGAACAAAAAATTTTAAGAGAAATTATACAAGTGAAAAATGATACAACAAAGGACATACTTAATTATATATTAAGGGTTGATTCTTTTAAATGCGGAGATTAGAATAATAACAATTTAGTTGTTTCGGCAAGTTTTTTAAAATTAATAAAATCTTATCTAAGATCGACAATGTCTCAACAAAAATTAAGTAGACAAGCTTTATTATCTATTGAAAAAGAATTGTTAAGTGAAATCGATTACAATAATTTAATAAATGATTTTGCATCTCAAAAAACATGAAAGATAAACTTTAAAAATATATATAATAATCTTAATAATAAATTATTATTTACTTTAAAAATGTCTCATTCTATAATTGTGAAACAGATATATAGCTCAAAGCCTATCATGTAGTGGTATGATGTTAAATTCATAAGGCCTGAACCAGACTAGTCGAGCTTAATTAATCTTTTTACTTTTTCTTATAATTATCGGGAAGAAATATATATAATTATAAGATATTAACAACAATAAGAGAGTGATGTGTTCAAACGTTCGTTGGGAAAGATCAATATCTGGTGTCTTCTTAAAACTGCTTTTTATGGCCCGAAAATAACTTGAATTGTCTATGTTAGGTCGGTTTAGAAGGAGAATTAGTTGCTAGCAACATGAACATATTGTCGTATATGTAGCATACTGCATACAAACATCTATATACTCGCTTCGCTTTAAGATATAACAGTGACTAGGACTACGGGTGGTGGTCAACTGGTCATGGCCCATATGACATGGAGTCTCTACGTACGGTCATGGTCGGGGGGAGGTTTGTTTACCGGCTACCGGAACATGTTGTCGGAGTTCTATGTGGACAGATGCTCCTAGAAGCAGAGAATATGATCATAGAAACATGGCAAATTAAAGAAGAAATGAGAATGACTTTATAGAAGCTTAAGTTAGTCTGTTACTCTGTTTTGTTGGGGTTTGATGATGATAAAAGGGC
The DNA here is from genome assembly GCA_013146195.2 of Codonopsis lanceolata. Lineage (NCBI taxonomy): Eukaryota > Viridiplantae > Streptophyta > Magnoliopsida > Asterales > Campanulaceae > Codonopsis > Codonopsis lanceolata. The sequence goes on along the minus strand of CM028377.1, from coordinate 64,091,450 downwards.
CCAAAAGATGTAAGGTCCATTAAGCCACTATGATCACGGTGCCCTAGAGCCCATACTGTGCATGTGGGTTGACAACTCATTGATCTTGACTGTTCAATGTTCATCACTCGGTTTATCTTCAAATTTCGTTCTTCAATTCCCAGAAAATTGTACAAGTAGAGTAGAACTTAATGATAGTCAAAACCTTGTACTCTCTCTCTCTCTCTCTTACTCAAAAATTTATATTTGAAAAATCTAATCACTAAGGGATATATACATAAATAACATTAAAGTTTGTCGTAATTATAAAAATATTTGAATATAATAAATATGTTAAGATTAAATATAGATGGTAAATTTAAAATGTTATTGTGATGATAAACATAATTATTTAATAATTGACTTTTTAATGAAACATCCCAAAATATTATGATGAATTATTTACACGAAACGAATGAAGTATATAAAAATATCTCAAAATGTTGACACTACGAAGGGCTTACGTTTTACAAATGTATAATAATAATAATCAAGTGTATATGTATATGTATCTCTCGACCTAAAAAATACATTAATCCATTCTTGTTGCGCACTTTTGGTTTGTAATTTTTTTTTTTTTTTCTCGCTTAGGTCACGACCAGTACCACTAGCTTTCTCTTTGTCTTGCTCTTATTTTTTTTTTTCAATCTTGGCGAGTAAAAGCCTCAAAAACCAAAACTAAGTTAGTAAATGAAAGTGCCAAACATGCCCATTCGATTTTTGAGTCATTTGAAGATTAGGTCAAAACCCCGTCTTTGAATGTTGATATGATGTGATTGTCTTCGCATTTAGTTTGAGTAGTACGTCATAAGATTTGAGACGGGTCATGTCATGTTAGCATGTAATGTTGGGTATTAGGAGATTAGCACGATATGGTGTGCAATTAAGTCATTTGTACACATGGGTAATTATAAGTAATTTGTGTTAGCTTTAAATTATACTCCTTCTGTTTTTAAATTATTATTCACTTTGATCTGGATACATTGTTTAAAAAAAGTAATTAACTGTATTATAAATATTGGTGAAATTAATGGTTTCCTTTAATACCATTGAACATATGATCATAATTAAATAGTAGCTAGAAAAAATAAGGGTAAAATAGTAAAAATATTTTTTTAAAAGGTAAATTTGAAAGAGAACAATTATTTTAAAACAAGACGAAAAAATAGAGGAAGAAGATAATTTGAAAACAGATGAAATAATTAATTGGTGTTAGCATTAAATTGTATCCCCCGATTTCCTAAATTATTGTATTGATTGATTTTTAATATCATAAAACACGTGATTTGTATTTATCACGGTGCCCTATCAAATTAGAAAAAGATTATCTGGTACAAGTTCATGTTTCTCTCTATAATAGGAGCTAGTATTTCTTTCTCGTACAAGTTTATGAGAATTAACCACTAACCAGCTACTGGAAGATACAAGTACCAATAAAGTTTGAAGAGGGTGAAAAATACACAAGTGCCAATACCCCGTTTGGTTCTTAGCTGTAAGGAGGGTCAGCTTAACCTTATTGGTGGGAACGGAACGCACATGCTTGCACATGTGATTTTCATAAACCATAAAACAGTAGTATTTCCACAGACCCGACCTATACTTCAAACTCCTCCAATACGCCATCTGTATGCTAGCCAACTTGTTTCCCAACTTCTTGTCCTTCCTTCTTAATTTGTAGGTCCTATCCGTTTCATCTACTAAATTTGTTTGTGAGGAAGCCCTCCCCTCCCTGACTCATGTCGTCCTATACATTCAATTCATCTTATAGTGTTTGATCACGTATATATTGGTTTAATTTAATGAATTTTACTCCTAATTAAGGTTTGCTTTTTTTTACTCTTAGAAGCAAGTTACATACCAAAGTCTAATTAAGTTAGACTCTTTGTCATTTATCTACTTTTCAAACATTAATCTCGACAACACTTTACGTGTAATCAACTTACACATATTCACAATTTACCAATTGGCATAAATCATTTTGATGTGGCAAAAATACCATCCGGGAGTGCCGAAAGTCGTGGTCGTACGTAAATTATCCGTTGATCGGATCGGTGGTGGAATCGTCATCTGAGTCAGATATCTGACTATGTATAGGTCTGCAAAATGAATCAACCATGAGCCGGCGGGGAGGGATTCCCACCAAAACCCTCCAACGTGTTTATCAGTCCAGTGTATAAAACAGGAAGGCGCGTAATCCCCGTGTGTGGAGTGAAAAATAGTAAAGAGAGCCCACGTACTATGAGCTACTAGGATTTATTTAAGGAATAATTGCAAGCCGGTACCATTTGATGAAATTGTAACCGCTCAGCTACCCTAATTTTTTTTAAAACCTTTAAAGTCTATTTTCGTTAATTTCTTCCCAAAATACACAAGTATACACAGTCCTCTCTCTCTAACAAAGTTTTCTCTCTTCTTCTTCCTCCTGCTACATCTTTCTCTTCTCTCTGCCACGCTCTCTTTCTCTTCTTCCTTCAGCTTCGTATTCATCTCTCTTTTGTCCATTACTAGCATCTTTTTCATCTTCTCCAACCATTTTCTCAATGACTTTTGATCTTAGATGAACCGCATGACCCATCACATATCAAATTGAAGCTCTCGACGAGATCTACAAGACAAATCATGTTTACCCTGTGAGTCTTCGTTTTAAGGCCAAAAAATGATGTTTAAGCATTGTTTTGGGCTTCGAAAGTTTTCTCATGCTCAATTTGTACACACAGATTTAGGGGCAGTATTCAATATATTTATTATGACGCCAAATTTGTTCATTTCGATGCCCACATTTGTTGATATTTAGTGGCAGTGTTTGATTATTCATTATGACACCAATTTTATCCATTTCGATGCCCAATTATGTTGATATTTGGTGACAATGTTCAATTTTGTTTATTTCGATGTCCAACTTTATTAATATTTGGTGGCATTGTTTAGTTTATTCATTTTGACGCCAATTTTACCCATTACAAGGCCCAACTATGTTGATATTTGGTGGCATTGTTTAATTTATTCATTTTAACGTCAATTTTGTCTATTACGATGTCCAACTATGTTGATATTTAGTGTCAGTGTTCAATTGTGTTTCAATGCCAAGTGTTTTCATTCCGATGCCCAAATTGAGCAGTGGCTTTTTGAATTTCGACGCCCAAATTTTGACAGATTTCAAGTGTACATTTCGATGCCCAGAGTTTTCATTCTGATGCCCAAATTGGGCAGTGACTTTTTGAATTTCGATGCCCAACTTTTGACACATTTTAATTGTGTTTTTTAAATTTCGATGCCCAAATTTTGACACATTTCAATTGTGTTTTTTTTATGCCCAATGTTTTCATTCTGATGCCCAAGTTAGGCAGTGACTTTTTGAATTTCGACGCCCAAATTTTGACAGATTTCAATTGTGCATTTTGATGCCCATTGTTTTCATTCCGATGCCCAAATTGGGCAATGACTTTTTGAATTTCGATGCCCAAATTTATTCTGAAGCCCAATGTTGATATTTGGTGGCATTATTTAATTTAATCATTCTAACGTCAATTTTGTCTATTACAATGTCCAACTATGTTGATATTTAGTGGTCGTGTTCAATTTTGTTTTGATGTCAAATGTTTTCATTCTGATGCCCAAATTGAGTAGTGGCTTTTTGAATTTCGACGCCCAAATTTTGACATATTTCAAGTGTACATTTCGATGCCCAGTGTTTTCATTCTGATGCCCAAATTGGGCAGTGACTTTTTGAATTTCGATGCCCAAATTTTGACACATTTCAATTGTGTTTTTTGATGCCTAATGTTTTCATTCTGATGCCTAAGTTGTGCAGTAGCTTTTTGCATTTCGAAGCCCAAATTTTGACAGATTTCAATTGTGCATTTCGATGCCCAATGTTTTCATTCCGATGCCCAAATTGGGCAATGTCTTTTTGAATTTCGACGCCTAAATTTATTCTGATGCCCAATGTTGATATTTGGTGGCATTGTTTAATTTATTCATTCTGACATCAATTTTGTCTATTACAATGTCCAACTATGTTGATATTTGGTGGTCGTGTGCAATTGTGTTTCGATGCCAAATGATTTCATTCCGATGCCCAAATTGAACACTGGCTTTTTGAATTTCGACGCCCAAATTTTAACAGACTTCAAGTGTACAATTCGATGCCCAGTGTTTTCATTTTGATGCCCAAATTGGGCAGTGAATTTTTAAATTTCGATGCCCAAATTTTGACACATTTCAATTGTGTTTTTTTTATGCCTAATGTTTTCATTCTGATGCTCAAGTTGGGCAGTAGCTTTTTGAATTTCGAAGCTCAAATTTTGACAGATTTCAATTGTGCATTTCGATGCCCAATGTTTTCATTCCGATGCCCAAATTGGGCAATGTCTTTTTTAATTTCGACGCCCAAATTTATTCTGATGCCCAATGTTGATATTTGGTGGCATTGTTTAATTTATTCATTATGACGTCAATTTTGTCTATTACGATGTACAACTATGTTGATATTTAGTGGTCGTGTTCAATAGTGTTTCGATGCCAAATGTTTTCATTCTGATGCCCAAATTGAGCAGTGGCTTTTTGAATTTCGACACCCAAATTTTGACAGATTTCAAGTGTACATTTCGATGCCCAGTGTTTTCATTCTGATGCCCAAATTGGGCAGTGACTTTTTGAATTTCGATGCCCAAATTTTGACACATTTCAATTATATTTTTTGATACCCAATGTTTTCATTCTGATGTCCAAGTTGGGCGGTAGCTTTTTGAATTTAGACGCCCAAATTTTGACAGATTTCAATTGTGCATTTTGATGCCCAATGTTTTCATTCCGATGCCGAAATTGGGCAATGACTTTTTGAATTTCGACACCCAAATTTTGACATATTTCAATTGTGCATTTCGATGCCCAATTTTTTTCATTTTGATGCCCAAATTAGGTAGTGGCTTTGTGCTCGCGTTTGATGTTCATTAAGAGTATCTTCGTCATTTTATCACCAAAAGTGTACTTTAGCGGTTGAAAACAAATATATGAGACTTTTCTGGTTATAATATCATTACAGGGAAGCGGTCCAGTTATCGCCCTTTATTTATACCTAAGGGATTAGGGTTGGCTTGTCACACATGGGCAAGACCCAAAATATTCAGTAGTCATGTATAGCATAGTGGGCTAGCGTAGTGGAGAGCCCCCTTGCCCAAGGGAGGCCCAAATACGTTTTTAGGCAGATTAAATATATGCACTTCAGTAGCCCTCTACTTCTTATTCTTCGGGATTTATCTCAAGGGTGAGGGGTATAATTTGCTCGTAACTCTTTATTTGATTTTAAGCTCGAACAAGTTTTTTTAAATGCTCGACCGTGAGATGCTCGAGCGTGAGGAAAATCTGGTCAACCGCAAGATACTCGATTTGGTAGAAAATATAGAGCTCAACTGTGAGTGATCCTCTATCAGGGAGCATAAATGCGTGAAAACACATAATCTACTCGACCACGAGCAGACTCGAACGAGAGGATAACATAAAACTCAACTGTGACATGCTTGAGGGAAGATAATATACTCAACCGCTAGTAAACTCGAGCGAGAGGATAATATACTCAACCACAGGTAATCTCGAGCGGGACGATAATATAAAGCTCAACCGTGAGATGCTCGAGCGGGAGGATAATCTACTCAACTGCGAGACGTTCAAGCGGGAGGTTAATGTAAAGCTCAACTGCGAGATGCTCGAGTAGGAGTATAATTTACTCAACCGTGAGATGCTCGAGCGAGAGGATAATGTATATCAACGTAGTGAGGGTCTTCAAGAAGGCCAGTAACCTCAACATGGTGAATGTCTTCGAAAAATCCAGCAACCTCAACATGGTGAAGGTCTTTAAGAAATCCAGCAGCCTCAACGTGGTGAGGGTCTATAAGAAATCCAGCAGCCTCAACGTGGTGAGGGTCTTCAAGAAATTCATCAACCTCACCGTGGTGAGGGTCTTCAAGAAATCCAACAGCCTCACCGTGAGGATCATATGAACTCAACGGTGGGATTCCCAAGCAAGGAGCGTAAGTGCATGAAGACAATATAAAACTCAGCCGCAAGTAAACTCGATCAGGGAACGTAAGCGCGGGAAGGCGCATAATCTACTCGACTGCGAATAAACTCGAGCGGGGAGCATAAGCACTGGTAGACGTGGTGTACTATTCAACTACGAGTAACACTCAAGCGGGAGGACAGTATAAAGTTCAGTCGTGAGTAAACTCGAGCAGAGAGTATAAGCGCAAGACTGCCCAGTATAGTATACTACTCAACCGCGAGTAGCACTCGAGCGGGAGGACAATATAAAGCTCAGCCACGAGTAAACTCGAGCGGGGAGGGTAAGCACGGGAAGGTACGTTCTACTCGACCGCGAGTAAACTCGAGCAGAAGGATAATATAGAACTTAGTTGCGAATAAACTCGAGTAGGGAGCATAAGCACATATAGGTGCAGTGTACTACTCAACTGCGAGTAACACTCGAGCGGGAGGACTATATAAAGCTTATCCACGAGTAAACTCGATCAGGGAGCATAAGCGCAGGTAGACGCAGTGTATTGCTCAACCGTGGGTAACACTTGAGCGGGAGGATAATATAAAACTCAGTCGTGAGTAAACTTGAGCGGGGAGCATAAGCGCAAGTAGACGCGGTGTACTATTCAATCGCGAGTAACACTCGAACGGGAGGAAAAAATAAAGCTCAACCGCAAGTAAACTCGACCGGAGAGCATAAGCACAAGAAGGCGTGATGTACTACTCAATCATGAGTAACACTCGAACGGGAGGACAATGTAAAGCTCAACCACGAGTAAACTCGAGCAGGAAGCGTAAGCGCGGGAAGGCACGAAATCTACTCGATCACGAGTAAACTTGAGCGGGAGGATAATATAGAACTTAACCACGAGTAAACTTGTGAGGTGACCATAAATTCCGGTAGGAGTGGTGTACTATTCAACCGTGAGTAACACTCGGGCAGGAGGACAATATAAAGCTCACTTGCGAGTAAACTCGAGTGGGGAGCATAAGCGTAGGAAGGTACGATGTACTACTCAACCGCGTGTAACACTCGAGCGGGAGGACAATGTAAAGCTCAACCGCGAGTAAACTCAAGCGGGGAGCGTAGGCGCGGGAAAACACATAATCTACTCGACTGCGAGTAAACTCGAGCGGGAGGATAATATAAAACTCATCCGCGAGTAAACTCGAACAAGGAACGTAGTTAACCATTAATTTTTTTTAATGTGCTCGGTACTTACCAAGGCTTGTTGGGCACGACCCTATCGCCCAATCTGGCAAGCATCTAAGTAATTACCAAGCGGGCATGGCCCAGCTTCTTTGGTGACGAGTTAACTGCGCATGACCCTGTCCAGAGACTGCCTACCAGCTTTGTTAACCGTATATTAACCAAGTATTAATAACAAACTAACAGTGGTACCTCATCACTAGGAATCCAGGGTAGTTAGTAGTTATTTATAGGTATCACCTCTACTGTCTAACAGGCATCCATGTGATTGCCAAGTGGGCATGGCCATGTCTGAAGGCTGCATGCCGGCTCTGTTAACCATATATTACCTAGGTATTAATAACATGCTAACAGTGTTACGTGGTCACTAGGAATTCAGGGTAGTTAGTAGTTATTTTGTGGGCATGACCCCTACTGTCTAACATGCATTCAGGTAATAATTAGATCAGGCATGGCCTTAAGATCAGGACTTGTCTACTTACTTCCCATGTATCGACGACTACTTGTTCGGCATGGCCCAACTTACCAGCGAACAAAGCTGGCAGTCAGTCACACGAAAAGTTTTTAAGGTCGTCTGAATGGTTATATACATGGGCTTTCTGTTTGGATTACTTAGGTTTTCTATTTGCGGCAGGCCTCATACCTCTTGACTGTAAGTGTTTACCTTGAGGTCGAGAAGTACTTATGGTCATTATAGTTTTTTGTTAGAGGAAGTATGGGTTGGCACTAAAAGTGTGCCTAAGGCGCTTAGCACGAGCGGGATCAACTCTAAAAAGGAAGTGACATGACTCTCTGAGTTACCAAGGCTTAGTTAACTTGGTTTTAGTACCTAAAAGTTTAAGTGCATCATTTGCGAAGCAAACATATTCCCCTTTTAAATAAAATTGGGGTATGTATTGTGCAATTAATCTTATGATAATAAGATGATGTTCATGCTAGCAATTTACGTAAGTGACAATAAATAAATATTGATATTAGCATGACTGGGGGGAAATAGCATCAAATTTGAGATACGACAAACATGTAAGTTAATATTTTATATGAGTCGTGTGACTAAGGCATGAAATAATGTGTGCCTAGCATCAATATAATATTTTACTGGGACTAAATATTTTGACCCAGGATAAAATCATTTACAATGAATTTATGTGTCATATGCGATCAAAATATTATATGTATAGAGAGTTCATGCATGATTTAGGCGTAGCAATGAATAAATTAATTTCATTACCATTTTTCATGCTCGAGCAAATAAATAATCAGATATAGAATACAATTAACCCTATTTATATGTCACATTTCATAAGAGGGTGCGTATGTATTTTTTTTTCATGTGTGGCCGGGGATTAGTAAAATCATAAGGCGCATAAGGGAGGTGACATGCTGATAAGCAGTGTTCTAAAACTCCTCGCCTAGCTCCGCCAAGGCCCCGCCTAGGCGCTAGGCCCCTCTCTACCGCCGCGACTTTCTTAGTCGCCGCCTAAACGACCAAGTTGGTGTCTACGCCAAACCTCGCTGACCTTAATTTATTTTTGTAGCTTTGATTTTGTGGCATGCAGTAACCAGAGAAGGAAGGGGGGGCGAACTGGAGAAGGAAGGGAGAGTAGTAATGGTGAGGCAGATGGGGAGGTAATGGGGGGCGAATTGGAGTAATATATTTTTTTTGTTTTTTGTTCTAAACTTGGCTGGTTTATTGTTTTGGGGTTGTTGAGAATTGGGATTAATGGTAGGTTTTTATATTTTTGTTCATTTTACAAATATAAACAAGTGTTTGATAAAATGACAAACATAAAAAAAATTAAATTTGTATTCAATGTGTTTGATCTTTGATGTAAATTATCAAAAAAAATGATAATTATGCCTTAATTCTAGGCCCCGCCTAGGCCTCGATTACGCCCCGACTAGTCCCCTTGGCGCTAGTGTGCCGCCTAGCGACCGCCTAACGATTTTTAGAACCTTGCTGATAAGTGCACATATGTGTGATATTTTAGGTGATTTTGTGCTTAATTTGTGAGTAAATATTACACTTGTGGTTGTTTTGTGTTTATTTGATGATTGTAAATGCATGAGTGACTTGGAAAAGAAAACTGAAGTGAAAGAGTTGTTTTGAAGACAAAATAACTTCGAGAGGTAGCACATAGGCATGTGAAAGGCTAAAAGTTGTGCTGGAAGCAGCTAGTTTGCAATGCTAATAGCACGAGGGCATGCAAAAATGACTGACGGGATTTTCAAGCTCAAACGTTAATATCTTTACAATTTAAGTTTTTTGTGAGCTCAATACTCATTTAATATGTTAGTTTTATTATGTTAGGATTTTATTATTTTCTTTCTTTCTTTTTGGCCACTCTTTGAATAGTTGCTTGAGGCACTAGTCTTTAGGAACATGGGGTGGTGGCCTAGATTATGGAGTAATGGTAGTAGTGGGAGAAACTTCTTCCATATTTTCTCTTATAAATAGAAAGGAAGTCTTCAAAGGAAATGGGGAGAGAACTCTACAATTAGGGAGGAAAATGGGAGAAAAAACTCAATAGGAACAAGTGTCACTGGAAGTTTGTTTTCATTGAAGTAGGGTTGTAATTAGTTTACTTCTCCAGTCAATTAGCAATTGAAGTTTCGTTATTTGACTACTGTGAGATCGAATTGGTGATTAATATCATTCATTTATAAGTATTGACTAGTAAGATAGCACGTGCTTTGCACGGTTAAAATTTTACTTTGAGCCATCGTCTTTTTGGAGTCATTAATTTTACTTTAAGCTTACAATCGAATTATTTTAGCTTCAATAAAACTAACCTTCAATAAAGTAATTATACTTTATTTCATGGAGCCACATGGTAGAGTTGGAAGAGCCGCATTCAACTTGTTTACTTAGTGCATTAGGGGGAGTTCTTTAATAATTAGACTTCTATTTTTATGTATAGGTATTGTTATTAGGAGAATTGTTAATGTGTAATTATTAATACTAATTTTAATGGGAGCATAACAATAGGTATTTTGTAACAACTATGATATAAATACTCTTTATCAATTCTATTATTAATTGATATTGTTATTAGTTAATGATCAAAAAATGAAAAGTCTTTTAAATCCAAGAGTTTGCCTAAGTGGATGTTTCACATTCAAGATTTATCAAAATGGGGTGAAGAGACACAACCATAGGACTCTTCACCAACTATATATATATATATATATATATATATATATATATATATATATATATATATATATATATATATATATATATAGGTATTGTTATTAGGAGAATTGTTAATGTGTAATTATTAATACTAATTTTAATGGGAGCATAACAATATGTATTTTGTAACAACTATGATATAAATACTCTTTATCAATTCTATTATTAATTGATATTGTTATTAGTTAATGATCAAAAAATGAAAAGTCTTTTAAATCCAAGAGTTTGCCTAAGTGGATGTTTCACATTCAAGATTTATCAAAATGGGGTGAGGAGACACAACCATATGACTCTTCACCAACTATGTATAGGTATTGTTATTAGGAGAATTGTTAATGTGTAATTATTAATATTAATTTTAATGGGAGCATAACAATAGGTATTTTGTAACAACTATGATATAAATACTCTTTATCAATTCTATTATTAATTGATATTGTTATTAGTTAATGATCAAAAAATGAAAAGTCTTTTAAATCCAAGAGTTTGCCTAAGTGGATGTTTCACATTCAAGATTTATCAAAATGGGGTGAGGAGACACAACCATAGGACTCTTCATTAACTATATATATATATATATATATATATATATATATATATATATATATATATATATATATATATTATTAATACTAATTGAATATTTTTATAAAAGATAATTGTTATTGAATGTAGGCGTTTGTTGACTTCATGTCTAACAAAAGTTATGAGTTGTCAATATATACAAATTGTTGGTTGTGTAATATAGTACTTTCGTTTGATAATAAGTAACTTTTATTTTTTTAAAAATATGGATATGAGTAAATAGTTGTTTCCATACACTATTTTACTTCATTCATCTTCCCAAACAGACAATGTATCATTCTTGGCCTGAGGAGAGTATTTGCTTGTAACTAAATGAAAGTTTCATATGATTCGATTCACATGATAAATGTCATATATACATAAAAGTTGTCCAAATCAAACTTACCACTCTATACATTCACTCCAAAGAGTAAGGGCAAGAAACATTTTCAATCAAATGAAGCACATATAGTAGCTTGTGTATGTTCCATCCTTATTTGTCAACAAACTTGGTAGTTGAGAAACCGATTTGTTTAGTGAACCGATCTTCGCTTTTAACTTCGATTCTTGTGACGATATGTCTATGCAAATGAATCCACCTGGTCGCAACAAATTTTCATAATTAACTATATTTTCTACTTTTGGTGCAAATTCTACAATTCTGAAGTAGATGGATTAACCCCACTGCAAAGAAATCAATTAATTAACTTAGCAGTACACTTGAGGCAAGAACCAGGAGAAGTGCTATTTTAGAGTAAAATTAAATTGAGGAAGTATATGTACACATATCACATAATTCACTAATTATTTTGGACTCTATCTAGGATAATGAAACAAAGTATTCATCCGGAAAGCCTTGGAATTCAAATAATTAATATAGAATAGTTTGTATAAACATAATTATTAATAAAAGCAAACCTAAGGCAAGACTATGTTATCGACTACTGATGCAAGGTCGATAGATTCTTCTCCGGATTAGATGAGATAGAATAATATTCTATGTTGTCTATGTGCCTCGTAGAACCATGCCACTATATATTATTTTCAATATTGTTTCTTTACTCACCTAATTAATGGTTGTACTAAATTTTGATTGATTCCTATAATATAGAAAAATTAATCAGATAAATAATATATAATGTTTGTACCTGATCGAATCTGATGAATGAAAGTACATGACCATTGTCATCAAGAACCCGTAAGAGTAAACTCTCTCGTGGTCTTGGTAAAGAATCTTATCTCAAAAGTGAAGGCAACCATTCCACCACCAAAGTTCATCTCATACCTCCACAACTTGCAATTAATCAGTCATAACTTGACACTCATTTCGGGTGAGTAAAAACTTCAAAAAAAATTAATGGGATCAAAGTAGTACACAATACATTAATTAACCAATTTTATACCGAGTTCTAGGGACCCAAAATTGTCTTCGTGATGTGATTTTCTTTCTTCAATTTGGGATTGGAGCAATCAATAAAGTACAATAAAAACAAAAATATTCTTATAAACATCATGAAAGGGGAATTCCTCCAAATAAAATGTTTTTACAGATACACATCACAAATAAGAAACATACCATTTAGGCTCAATCTCCACTCGAAAGTACCAATCTTGCAAAAACGAAACACATAATTGTTATCAATAAAAGTGGCATGACCTTCTGAAAGTGAAAATTGTCAAACTCAATTGGGTATGAAATAAATCAAATTACAGAATAACATGAAGTAAAGAACTAATTTTAAATTTTCTTCAATTCATATATATTAATAAAGGGGAAGTGGGGGATACCTTTGAAGGAGTACATTGGAAGAGGGTGGAGCTAGAATGACCGCCATTACTGGAGAAGGATATGTTGTTGTCAGTTGTCACAACACCTTCCCAATCCATACTCTCTATCTCTCTCTTTAATTTCTTTGATACCCAAATCATACACCATGAACAATTAAACAAAACTCAAAATCAGGTGTTAGTAAGATCGAGAAAGAATAAATTAAGAGGCATTAAGACTAAACCTATTGCACTAAATTGAACTATAGAGAGATGAAGAGAGAAAGCTTACAGTTGTGAGAGTTGCGGCCGTTGGAGCTTCGAGTTACGGCATGGGTGTCGGCATGGAGAAAGAAGGGAGGGACACTGTCGATGGTAAGGAAAGAGAGGAGAGGCGTTTGGGGGAGGCTTGTGAGAAAGGAGGCGAGAAGGAGGGAGAATTACATTTTATTTCTTGGAGCCGCTAAGAAGTGGTAGAGTCAGAAGAGCAGTCCTTTCGACTCCTTCAACCCGTTTACCTAGTGTATTAGTGGGAGTTCTTTAGTAATTAGACTTCTATTTTTATATATAGGTATTGTTATTAAGAGAAGTTAATGTGTAATATTAATACTAATTATAATAGGAGCATAACAATAGGTATTTTGTAACAACTATGATATAAATACTCTTTATCAATTCTATTATTAATTGATATTGTTATTAGGTAATGATCAAAAAATGAAAAGTCTTTTAAATCCAAGAGTTTGCCTATGTGGATGCTTCACAATCAAGATTTATCAAAAGTGGGGTGAGGTGGCATAACTACATGACTCCTCACCAACTTTAAATATATATATATATATATATATATATAGATTTGTTCTCTACTTTTCACGTTGTATGATTGTTGTTCAGGGGCCAAATTTTAATTAGTGCAATGGTCTATATCTAGTTGAAACAGGTAATCTGTAATTATCCTTGAGTTTCAACAAAGTAGCAAGTAATACACATTTTAGGCATCACAAACATAATCGGACTGTGTTACGGGAATGAACAATCTAAATTAAATAATATTGCTTCATTAGAATCGAGTCTTTCTTTTCCTAATGCAATCGGGATTACTAAATCTTACGAGCGTCTCGGGGGTTGTATTTCAGTTAGGTGGTAGTTAATGAACTTCTCTTAATTATCGATATTGTAAGGAAAGATTGGGTGTTAGTAGTTCGTCGACAGCTATAACTGGTTTATTTGTAATTGAATGAGACATTTTTTGCATCAATGAACAATAGTGAAATTCGAGATGGAAATTGATTAATTGGCTATACCTTTATTTTATTTTATGTTTTGTTTACAGTTAGTATTTTAAATTCAGTTTCAATTTTCTCTTTCGTTAATTAGTAGTTTAGATTAAAAAATCATCAACCGTAAGTTTCATTTTTTGTATCACAATTCTTAAAGAAATAAATATGGCGTTCTCTGTGGATACAATCCCGACTTACCTTATACTCGTTATTTAGGAAGTAGGAAAATTAATTTTGACGATGTGATACACGTCACATACATATGGTTACGAATGCATAATATATTTAATTGTGTACATCGGTGTAATATAGCGTAACATACATCATTACGGTGGACAATTTGCAATAAACATGACATAGTTATGAGCATAGATTCATCATAATTATTATAATTTAGGTTGTACGGTAATTGTCACATTGTCATGCATTAATCACCAACTAATAATAATTTTAATCGGTTATTACAGTTATCATGTTAACTCATCATGTATTTATAGCATGACAATTTATTTGATTATAGCTATCTCGCATAGCGTCGAGTTATAATTGTCATTTATTAATTATCATAATTAATAATTGTAAAGAAATTAATGTCCCAAAATTATCGCTTAAACACGTCACGCATTGATTACATATATATTAATGTAATTTATTAGTGTCTCATGCTAATTCAGAGCAATAAAGTAACCATATAGGTTAATTTCAATATCCAAATCATGCTCTGTTAAGTAATTATGTGATAGCAACGCAAAACACAATGTCATATGAGCAAAATCTAAAAAATGGAGGGTAAAAATGGAAAGAATTCACCTAATATACTTTGGAACCGGTCTGAATGGAACATAGGAGGGGTGAACCGGGTCATTGACCCTGGTTGTGAATTGGGTCGGTTCAAATGGGCCAGTTAACAACCCGTTAACTTTTCTTGACGGAGTATAACGGAGGCTGATGGAAACTGGAGGGAGCTGAATGAAACAACACGTGTCTGAATGAAAATAACTGGGAAAGGACGTCATGGATGACGTCAGCCATATGTAGTGACACTGACAAGTGGGAGCCCGTCAGATCTAGTTAGTCGATCGGCCACTTCTACCGACGTGTGAAGGCGCATCCAACGTTAGTTGGAGCCGTTTTTTACGGTGTTGAGCTCGTCTCCTCGAGACACAACTACTGGTTGTCTTAGTTCTCTGATTATAGCCTTATAGCGCACGAGGGAAGCTTCAGATCAGACTGTCGACACGTTGACAAAACGGTGGAGTATCCAGCCGATTGTGGTGGCGTGTGAGAGAGCGTGGCAGCTCGGATGGGAGAATTTCTTGTGGCGTTAGACTCGTCTTATCAAGGCGAATCAACTAGTGTTATTTGTTTTCAATTTGGGGATGGTTATCTCTGTCCAGTCTGTAATGAAAATTGGCACGATTTGTTTTCGACAGTGATTGTTACTCGTTTCTGGCACTCATAGAAAGGATGGCTAGAAAGTCCTTTTCTCGGCAACGGAACCAAACTGATATGACAAAAATATCATCATATCAGGGGTGCCGAAAGTCGTGGTCGTACGTGAATCGTTCGTTGATCGAATCAGTGGTGGAATCGTCATCTGAGTGGGGTATCTGACTATGTGTAAGTCTGCAAAATGAATCCACTATTAGTCGGTAGGGAAGGATCCCTGCCAAAACCCTCCGGCGTGTTTATCAATTCCGTGTATAGAGCAAAAGAGCGCGTATACCCCGTGTGTAGAGTGAAAAATAGTAAAAGAGATCCCACATACTATGAGCTAGTATGGTTTATCTTAGGGGTGTAAATCGAAACCACCGAACCACGAAACCGAACCGAACCAAACCAAACCAAACCAAACCAGTCGGTTTGGTTTGGTTTTGGTCGAAGATGGTTCGGTTTCGGTTTCAAAAATTGGGAAACCCGCAGTTCGGTTCGGTTCACGGTTTTTCGTGTCGAACCAAACCAAACCGAACCGAACCAAACCACGCTATATATTTTTATTTTTTTATTATATAATATATATTATATTACATATATTAACTATTTTGAACCTTTGATTTATTATTATTATTATTATTATTATTATTATTATTATTATTATATATATTAAACCAAACAAAATCTTGATTGTTGGAGAATTATTATTTTTTCCATTGTTTGTGTTTATTTTTGAATCTGTATTGTTTTATTTATGATAATTTGTTATTAGTAGCTTATTTCTTAATTTTGACGGTAATTCCAAATTAAAATCTTATTTTTATTGTTATTTTCAATGTTGATTACTTTCATTAAAAATAATTTATATAAACCACAAAACCGAACCAAACCAAACCAAACTGAGTGGTTCGGTTCGGTTCCAAGTTTTACTCGGTTCGGTTCGATTTGAGATTTTTGGAACCACTAGGAGGCGGTCCGATTTGTGGTTTTGGCATAAACCAAACCAAACCGAACCACTTACACCCCTAGTTTATCTATAGAAAAAATCGCAGGTCGGTCCACTTTTTGAAACTTTTAATCGTTAAAGTACACTATTTTTATTTTCAATCGGAAAAAAATCGCTTTTGGTAGTAAAATGACTACGATAGCCTTAATGAACCATAGGCGCGCTACGAAGGTCATTATTTTTACACTGCGATTCATCAATTTTATCACATTATTTTTTGCATTGCAGTTCAATAGTGTAACTGCTAGTCTATTTTTGAACCGTGATTCATCAATTTTCATTGAATTAATTTTGCACTGTGGTTCAATAGTGTAACTGCTAGTCTATTTTTGTACTGTGATTCATCAATTTTAGAGCATTAATTTTTGCACTGTGGTTCAATAGTGTAATTGTTAGTCTATTTTTGCACCGCGATTCATCAATTTTAGTGCATTAATTTTTACAACGCAGTTCAATAGTGTAATTGCTAGTCTATTTTTGAACCGCGAGTCATCAATTTCAGTGCATTAATTTTTGAACTGCGATACAAAATCATAAAGAACCAAACCACGTCCACCACATGCTTCTTCCATCTCCTCCGTCGTAAGCCTTCTTCTTCCTCCTCTTCCTCCGCCTTCGTCCCAACTGAAAAATTCTTCAACCCAGCACAGATCCATTATAGTTATGTATTTCATGAATCAAAAAACTTGTTTACCTTTCGAGAGCATTGCTCCCGAACCCTCACGAAGGGCACTTCCCCCTCAACCCTCGCGACTTGACCGGGCAGGTCAAATCCCCGTTTCATTGTGAACAATCACTATTTTCGAATCCAAAGAGTGTTGCCGGAGCTGTTGACGAAGACGATGACATTTTTGTAACAATATTTCGAAAAGTGGTCTTTTGCGGTGGAAAAAAAATGATGAACTTTTGGAGTTAGAAACTTTAAAAAATGGACCGACCAGAATTTTCCCCTTATTTATACATGGGAGATTAGAGTTGGTTTGTCACGCATGGGTCAGGCCCGAAGCTTTTAGTAGTAATGCATAGCATAGTGGGTCAGCGTAGTGGAGAGTCCCTTTTGCCTAAGCGAGACCCAAATACCTTTTTAGGCAGATTAAATAAATGCCCTTCACGTTTGATGAATAAAACAAGTTTTTTATGTGCAAATTAATTGTTTGGTGTTAAATTCACCAAATTACTGTATGAGTGCATGCCTTCGTGATTAAAGAGTTTGAATTTAATTTTTAGGTTTTATTTTTGTAATAATTGAAAAAAAAAAGAGTATGAGAGAAATGACATGTTTGATTTGACTTATCTGGAAGTACTTATGACTTATGACTTACCATAAGTTATTTTCGAGCGTTTGATTTCACTTATGGTAAGATAAATCATAAGTCATTTACAAGCCACTTAAAGCACATGTAAGACCATAAGTTGTAAGCACTAAGCCTAGTGTTTAATTCTACTTTTTAAAAACATGTGAGTCATCTTCTTTATTGAAATTTTATATATCTCAAAATTACCCTTCTTAAGAATAATAAAAAAACAAAAAGTAATAATAATAATTATAATAATAATTATAATAAATAATAATAACAGAAGGAATTATAATAATATTAATAAATAATAATATGAATAATGATAATAGTTATAATAATAATAAATATAGTATTAATAATGATAAATATAATAATAATAATTGTAATAATAATAATAATAAAAGTAATATTATAATAAATATTATAATAATAAAATATAATATTAATAATAATAAAACCAATAATAATAATAATAATAATATAAATAATATTATCAATATAATAAAATAAATAATAAAATTAACAAGTAATAATAATAATAAAATTAATATTAATGTTAATAAAATAATAATAATAATAAAGGCAATAATAATGATAATAATAATAGTAATAATTAATAATCGTGATAAAATTTGTATTAATAATAATAATAATAATAATAATAATAATAATAATAATGTAAATCACATTTTGTGATGATGCTATTTTAGTCTTTATATTTGATTTCAACACTATTTTAACTTATTAATAAAACACACACACTAACTTATGAAAGTTAATCAACACTTTTAAAAAGCTAAATCAAATATCACCAGCTATTAGTCATCAGCCATAATTTATAAGTAATACGTTATCAATCATAAATAATAAGTCATTAGCACATATCAATAAGCTAAATAAAACAGACCCAAAGTTGATGGAGCTGAGTGAGAGAAAATCTAAAACTACTAAGATCAAACCCCATTCAACCACAACACAAATTAATATGACCATAAATTACGTCAAATTGGGTCTCATCGATCAATCTTCTCTAAACAAATTAGTATGAAGTTGTAAGCTGTGTGATAAAATTAGTACACGTTTGGCAATAAAACTTATAAGCTGAAGATAATGACATTAAATATTTAAGGTGTGGTGGTTTAATTTAGGCTGTAACCTTGTGTTAATGTGAGTATGTGAGTCTGACAATGTTGGTTTCATCCCCCCAGATCCATCTCCCATGTATGGTTAGCACGTGCGCGCACACACACACTCTGCCTACTAAAGTTTCTAATTTAAGGCTCCATTTGTTTAATGAAAAATGACTTCTAAATAATATTTTTCTTAATTTTTGGTGTTTGGTTACCAATTAAAAATACAATTAACGCAAAAGTTTTTACAAGTCAATGAAAAATGAAGATTTCTTTTTAGAAAAATGACTTACTGATTCATTTTCCATAAATCATTTTCCAGTTGTTCAAGCACCCCTTCGGCTTCTTCCACAATTACATATATTTACATACAAATAATATATTACAATTTACGCTCAACAAATAAATTTTTAAAAATATAAATTGATTTTTTATTGTATTTGTGCACACTATTTATAAATTATATTTTAATAAATACTCACTTCGTCCTAAAATTAATTTTCACTATATTATTTTAGGACGTCCCAATCATTATCGATCCATTTTTGTTTTTAAATATTTTTTCATATCAATAATCAATTTTGTTATTCGTTTTTGTGAAATAAAAAAAAAGATGGATCTTATTGATTTGAGACAACTAATAATAAAATTAGGGTTACTAAAGGAAAATTACTTAAAGTTTAACACTTTCTTAAAAATCAGTGTATATTCAATAGACATTAGAGTATGGACAACAAATTATACAACCCAAATCAAACACCAAATCAACCACAACCCAATTAAAAACCAATA
>CM028377.1:63965525-64071622 GCA_013146195.2 Codonopsis lanceolata | reverse complement strand
CGTCTTCACTGACGTACCACAACACATTTCGGCGATCTCCCTTTCATGTTTCTCCACGAAGGTATCACGCACATCGGTACATCTTAGTACTACCGGGGTGTACCATGAACCTCGAGCTATGTACTTCCTCAATTTCCTTCTTCGATTACGTTGCTCGAGGGGACACAAACTACGGATCCAGCGTAGAATCGCATCACTACTAACACGTCGAATAGCGACCTCTTCGAGATCTTTCGAGACTTTCATCAACTTTGGGTCGCGGCACTCGCCTTAATCCTTTCTAATAAAGATGGTTGCCTCATTGCGGAAGTCCCTGCTCACGGAACACGACTTCAATTCCCGGATTACAGGTCATCTAAAATTCTCCTTTCCTAATGATCATAAGCGCCGCTCCTTGGTTTCGAAATTTCAGCGTCGACCACGGCGTTGGCCTTCGAGGTGGTATAGTATCGTACAATGTCAATAATCCTGCGATGGTTCCGACCGCTTGTTGTTTAACTTTCTTTACGTGTGAATATATACTTAAGACTTTTATGGTGGTATAAATCTCACACTTCTCCCCATCTGATAATGCCTCCAAACTTTCAAAGCAAACACCAAATTGCCGACTCCAAATCATGGGTTGGATAGTTCTTCTCATAGTTCTTGACTTGTCGGGAAGCATAAGCAATTACCTTACCGTTTTTGCATCGAGAGGCGCGCCTAACCCTTTAGCGATGCATCTTGTGATCATGAATCCTGAGCCGGTCGTAGGTAAGGATCGAGGAGGCGATGAATCGCCCAACTCACTGAAAACTAGCCTCACGTTCTTACGTCACACAAACTTAGCGTTCTTCCGGGTCAGATCTGATAAGGGCTTTATATCTTTGAGAAACCCTCCTAAATGGAATAATAGGCGACCCGAGGAAACTTCTAACCTCGTGAAGCAGTTGACTTCCAATTTACAACGTCTCAATCTTAGGCTGGGTCCATGAGAGATTCCATCATTTGATACTACGTGCCCCAAAAGCTACCTTCTCGGCCAGTCGCACTTCTTAAATTTGGCATATAATTTCTTTTCTCTTGGGATCTACGCATTGGCATTTCTCAAATGTTCTTCATGTACTCACGGTCTTAGAGTAGACCAAGATATCATCGATGAACACAATCACCTGGCCCGGTCAAGCTTCTTGAATACCACATTCATAGGTCCATAAATGCGGTGGGCATTATTCGACCCAAATGGCATAACCCGGAACTCATAGTGACCATATCGGTTCTAAACGCCGTTTTAGAAATATCTTCATTCTAACCCTTAGCGATGGTAACGATCGGAGATCGATCTTAGATAAGTGAGCATCTTGCAAGCCCCAGTCAAACAAATCATCAATTCTTGGTAGAGGTACTTATTCTTTCTTGTAACAGATTCAACTCCAGATAATCAATGCATAACCTCGTAGACACAATTCTTCTTTCAACACACGACACCCCCGAGGTGGCTCGGCCTAATTAACCCCTTTTCCAACGGTTCTTTGCAAGCTGTTCCTTCAATCCTTAAGTTACGAGTCGCCATCCTATATGGTGCGTTCGAGATGGGTGTAGTCCCAAGCCTAGGTCAATCATAAATTCTACCTCCCTACGGTGGTAGAAGGTAAGGTCTGCGGAAACACATCCCAAACTCATTAACTCTGGAATTAATTCGAGGCTAACTCCTTCCTTACGTGTGTCGGTGATGGACCCTAGATATCCCTGGCAACCCTTTCTCAAAGTCTCTTGCCTTTAGGAAAGAAATAAGACGTCACGCCCGGCTTGGAACCATTAAACCTAAACTCGGCTCACCGGAATGTAAACAAACTTCCTTTTCAAAACAATTCACCTAGCATGAAAGCAACTAACTGGTCCATACCAAGTATAATATCGAAATCTTGAATGTCTAAGGGTATTAAGTCAACAGGCAACTCCACATCCCAGAGTTTGGAGGCAAGAACTAAACTCTTGTAGTTACGAAATAGATTCCTTGATTGGGGTATCTATGATCTTCGACATCTAGATCTTGAGAGCTAATTTCATGCGGCGCAAAAGCGAAAAAATGACAGTGGGTAGCACCGAGGTCAATTAAAGCATACACATTGCGAGTGTAGAGATGTCTGATACACTTACCACCACATCGTTGGTTGCCCCGAGCATCTCTGGTTGTCATGGCAAAAATTCTTCCTTGTGCCTTGGGTTTGTCTTTGTCCCGCTCCCGAGCCTTTGTTGAAAGTATTTTTGGCGGCTCGGGGCTTCACGATCATGTGCCTACCTTTCGCACAGTTAAAACATGCGTCCCTCGGTTGCTTGTTTGGATGCAAACCCCCTTAAGTGCGACGCATTAATCGTACGTTTTACGATTAAAATTCGATCCACGACTTTGAGGCCGATTCCTTGATGGTGAACTCCCCCCTTAAAAGCGGTTGTCCTTAGTGGCCCTTCTTTTATTACCGTAACCACTACTTCCTTGACCACTTGATTGTCCCGGTACCTCCGGAGGCGTCTTCAAGTTCCTCTTCTTATCTTCCTTTTTCTGTGGTACTCGGTCGACTCTGCTCGACCACCAGAGCCCGATCGAACCTCCGCATGAGTTGGCAATTTCAAAGTTTGTTAACACAGCCGATTTGGTATTTGAGTCCTACTCAATTTTCTTGCCTTCTGATCCTCATCCTCAAAGAAATTAGGAGTATACTTCGGTAACTCCGTAAACTTAGCATTGTACTCATCCACACTCATTGTCCCTTGCTCCAGGTTGAAAAACTTTACCAGTCTCCGTTCTCGCACACTATGAGGGAAGTATTTCTTGTTAAAAGCTTCCTGAAACATTTCCCAATATAAATGGCCAACACTTCGCGCAGGCGATCCTCCTCCTCGACTCCCACCATTCACCGACCTCGCCCTCCGGCATAAATGTGGCAAATCGAACCTTCTACGTTGGTACAAGTCATGGTTCCAAATATTTTTCCATATTGACCATTCCCAGGTTTCGGTGCTGGCGCACCGATGAAGATTTAGGTTTCCTCTTCTGGAAAGCTTCAAGGGGGTCCTTAGTGGACGCCTGGTTTTGGGGTTGTGGCTGTGGCTGGGGTGGTGGTGGTGGTTGTTGTTGTTCTGGTTGTAGTGGTGTTGGTTGTTGTTGCTCTGGTTGTGGTGGTGGTGGTGGTGGTTGTTGCCCTGGTTGGCCCATATTTGCCGGGGACGGCTGAGTGAGAGTTTGAAGGAGAGCCATAAGTGTTGGGTCCAGGGGCCTGGGACCATGCTATTGACTTCATTGCTCCCTCACGCAACCCCAGAGGTAGAGTTTTCGCTGCCTTCCCCGCGACGCGACCCACGCCTCTAGCGCCCGACCTCCACCTCGAGCACGAGCCATCTATTCTTGTTTCATGGATAGCAAAAGTGTCACACACACATAAAGTAGAGATACATTTCTAACATCTTTCAATTTAATGCTTAACCCTTAAGGCTTAAATGGTTACTAAAGAATTCTTTAACATCGACCGAGAGGATTTAAGGTACCAGACAAATCAAACCATACGTACTCAAATAAAGCTTTCTATATTAATCTCAAAAAAAAAATTCCATTACATCCAAAAATAAGTTCGAAACCGTGGGACTTTAACCCACAACAAAAAGAACTGATAACTTCCTTAAACACAAAAGAAAATGATTATCTACAAGTCATTTTATCCAACCATTAGTGGGTGCCCTCCCGGCTATCGCCCCCACTTCTTCGCCAGACTCGGAGTCCTCGTACTCGGAGTCCTCAGACCTGGTGCCCTCCGATGTGCTCTCTTCCGTCTCCTCATCCGCCTCGTCATCCTCCGAGTCAACTTGTATAGAGTTCAGAAAAGACCCTAACCCATCCTCGGGAGCTTCATTAATGACTTGGTTTAGACTCGCGTGCACTAAATCAAGTACGTGCCTAGCATCCCTGATCTGCTTGCATGTGGGCACGTAAGTGTGCCACAAGCTCTTCCTTAGCGTCCTTCATCCTTTGGGAGGCACGACGGGAGCGGTACAACTTAGCACGTACATCATTAAACAACCGTCGAGGAACCGAGAGAGACTGGTTGGTGCAGGTTTTTCTTGCTGTCTGCCCGGTTCGTGCCATCCCTACACATAACCACCGATGTAGTAGTCCTTAAAAGAAACCCACATTTGGATCATATGTTTATCTCTACCATCTCATTATTACTTCCATCATAACCCTTAGAACCTATAACCCTCAGGATCCTTAACCTGGCTCTGATACCACTCTGTAACGCCCAAAACTCGGTACCGACACCGCGGTCCCACAATTTGGCCACATCACCATTTCTAAATTCTAACTCACAAAATATCCAAAATAAAACATTAAAATTTTCCTATCCAAAATACATAACGGTCTAATACAAATTCCAAAATATAATAACCACCATAAATCTCAAACAAATGTTTATTCCTTAAAAAAAATAACTGTCAAATCTAAGAAAATTAATCTTGTCCGAGCCACCCTTCAAATGATCCACCTGATCCCAAAAGGATTTCAAATTTTACTTACGACCTGAAGAAAAATAGAAAAAAAGGATGAGCGAACAATGCCCAGCAAGTTCATATACAACCCCTCCGGTTTCTAAGGAGGAGTTGACCAAAAAAATTATATATCGCCAAGGTCAAATAATTTAACAAGACCAAAAACTGCATTTATCGGATAAAGAAACAATAAAATCGAATACAGTGCTAATTAGGAGCTCCAAATGAAAGATAAAGCTCAAAACAAATACGAGATATTCGGTTGCCGCCAACCGTCCCATTCCAGTTGGAAACAAAGAACACCCGCAGATTCCATGATCACTTAAGTGGTCAATTCGACCTGACTAACTGCCCCAATGGACCTGATCCCAACGGGCCTGAAGGTGTATCCGGATAATCTCACCACATGTCCAGTGGTGTCAAATAATTCAAAGTTCACAAATGTTACATATTTCACGTAACAACTTATTTTACTTAGTGATCACGGAGGAGTTCTAAATAAAGCAAAACGTCCAAAAATATATGTAATCCATTTTTCCAACGGATTGATATTTCAAGAAGTCAAACATGAGTTACAAAAGTTTCAAAATTCAGATTATGAACAAAATATGTTCGACAGAGTTCAAAGCAAATATCGGCGAATGTCGAACATGGGTTTACAAAGAAAGTATTAAGCCAATAAAGTTATAACAGAAGCCTACCGAATAAAATATGATGATCAAATAACTTTAAAGGAGTATAATCCCTTACCTCAAAACAAAGCTTCAAAATCAACTCTTACGCAGAAATACGACTACACGTGCTTTCTCAAATCTAAGATTCAATAACCAAAATTATTACATCTAAATAACTAATTGAACTTTTAAATAAATTAATTATACATTTTTTTAAAATTATTAGTATACTACCCTTCCCAAGTACAACTCAAACTCCTTCCACCTTTATCTTTTCCCAACCACCCGACAACTCACCAATCTTTCCCTTTTTTTTTTTTTTTTGTGATTAGACAACTCCCACATCACCATCACCCATCACTTTTCCTTCATCATTTTTTAAAAGAAAAACCCTTTTTAGTGAACTTTTCCCCTACCCGAAATCCCTTACCTCCTGCTTCATTCCCTTTCTTTTTTTCCTCTGTTCGTTTCCTGCTTCGTCTTTTCCTTTCATTCCATCCGGCCACTTCCCTTCTCCTTCTTCTTTTTTTTTTCATTCCATCCGGCTACTTCCCTTCTCCTTCTTCTTTTTTTTTTTTCATTCCATCCGGCTACTTCCCTTCTCCTTCTCCCCAACACTCTTATTATCAATATTGTTTTCCTTCCACATACCCATACACACCCACGACACCAATTCAAAGGAAACCCACACAACAACCAACTCAACCAAAGAATCGATTACTAGAACTTGAAAAACAGAAGAATCAATGTCTCACCTTCTCCAAAACTCGATCCCATCCGCCGGAGATATAGTTTCGACTCGAGACTTCACCAACAATTCCCTCTGTGCTCTCTCTCTCACAGCTCTCTCCCTCTCTGTTATTATCTTTGTGAATGATTTACCTTAGGGAAAAATCTGCCCCCTTAAATAGTCATGAAAAAACAACTTTTGAGTTCCTCCATGATTGCGGTGTAAACTCTCTTGCCGTTTTCCTTCTTCACGGCAACCCGAATAGCCTCCTCCCTTCTTCCAATTATTGTAGCAATAACTAGCTTTTAAATGTTGTTTTTTTTTTTTTTTATTATTATTATTATTATTATTATTATTATTACTAACACCATCAAATGGACCACCAATTGGGGCTCAAGCCCAATCTCAAAATAAATAACTCAATTGCATACTAAAATTAAATGGGCTCACTGCTAATTCACTAATGGGCCCAAATATTAATTTCTTTCAAATTTGGTCAAAACATAAATGTCAGCCCAAGATAACTAAACTAACATAGGCCCAATTACACTAAAAAAAATAAAAACTATAATATTATCAAAATTAGGGATATTACAGTATATAATAATACTCCCTATGTCCCTAAATTATTGTCCTAGTTGATTCGGCGCATAAATTAAGAAAAAACTATTGACTTAATTATTTATATTGATTTAATGTGTAATTTCCTTTAAAGCCCATCTGTATATGACTCATAATTAAAGTAGGGTGAAAAAGTAAGAGTAAAGTGGTAAAAGTGATGTTCTAAAAAGGTAAGTTTCAAACTGGACAATTATTTAAGGACGGAGGGAGTAATAATAATAACAGTAACAATAACAACAACAATAATAATAACAACAACAACAACAACAACAGTAACAATAGCATCAATACTTTTAATACTATTATTATTATTATTAGGGTAAATTACCCAAATAGTCCCTGTACTTTACCCTTTTTTCTAAATTCCTCTCGAATTCATAAAAACCGTCCCTTTATTAAAGCTTGTGATGCAATTGGTCATTCCGTCCAATTTCGTAATTTTTTTTCTGTTAGGTCAATGCACATGTATCTCACATGATATTTGACCAGGGGTATAATCGAAAATTCACATTATAAAATTCACGGACCATTATAAAGTTAGTGACCATCAAGACAATTTTCATGGATATATATATATATATATATATATATATTCATGATTTTCGTATTCTTTACTAATATTTCTCTCAAACTAAAACCATAATTCCCTACCCACTACAAACTAATATATCAAACCCAATATTTTCTTCACACTATTTTTCTTTTACTTTATTTTTCCTTGAAAAATAAGCAAATTAAGTAAATAAAATTTGACTATAGAGTATAAAAAACTTCAAGGAGAGAGAAGCTTTGGTTTAACGGTTTTCCCTGACTGGAATGTTGCTTAAACAATGACGAATATGGCGGTGACAAGCCCGCCAATAATCACACCTCCGTCTGCCACCGACTTGTCCGATGAGTGATGCTTCCTGGTGGCTTTGTTATACTTTCCTATCCCCTTTTTGATTCCGATGATGTTTTTGACGATAGTGATTATGTAGTTAATGGCGATGAAATGAATGAATTACAGCAACTCCAACAACCAATTGAATTAATTCTAGTACCTCCCCTACCTTTACCTCTGCTTCCCAATCCATCTCTCATCTCCACCCCGCCATCTTCTTCAGCTCCGACCAAACCTTCATTGTCTCCACCTCGCCATCTACAACCTAAGTTACATCAATCTCCGGTCGCCGCTTCATCTCCAACCCCTCTCATCTTTAGTCGCTATTTTCCGTTTGCTTTTCCATAAATGGTTGTCCGACCCACCATTTTCCAATCTCAGTTCCGACCATATTTTCCAGCTTTAATTGAGAAGCAATAACTATGTGAGTTGTTGCAACATTTTTTGGCTTGGGTTCCTATCTCTTTCAACTTCAACAACGAATTCGTGATCTATGATTGTGCTTGTGTGTGTATTAGTAATGAAAGAAAAAGGCATAATGTGTATGTGTGTGTTAGCAGAGAAAATCCCAGATCTAGGTTTATTCTCCACGACCGGAATTAACAGAGAAAGAAAAGAGCTAATCACGTGAGACGCACGTGCGTCGAGCTAACAAAAAAAAACTAACGAAATTGGACGGAATGACCAATTGTGTCAAAAGCTTCCGTACAAGGATCAATAAGGTTAGTTTTTTTTTCAAGGATGAATCCGGAAAAAAAACTGTATAATACAGGGATGAAATGGGTAATTTGCTCATATTATTATTATTATTGTTGTTGTTGTTGTTATTATTATTATTATTTTGACAATCGCAACTACCAAAATTTCATAAAGGTATAAAAATAGATTTTATGAATGTAATAATTATTTTTTTGGTGCTTTTTATCGTGATTTTTAAAAAGACTTTTGGTATTATTTTTTAATAATAATAATATTGAGATAAATTACACCATTTGTTCCAAATTATTATCCTACTGTAGACACTTTAATTTCGTACCCCCTGATATGTAACATGACACGCGATATCAAGACCTGTTAAAACTTAACAAATGTCAAGTTACATGGTTTAAAAAATGCAAAAGACAAAGCAAGATGCGTAAAACAGTAAAATGCAGGGGACAGAGTGTCAAAAAAGATGCTAAAATTGGAACCAGGCGCCACCAATATGCAAAGAGGGCGTGGCGCCTAGACCATAGGGGTTTGGCGCTGTGAGTGCCCCGGATTCTCCCGTGCTCCCTTGGTTAGGGGAATACGACGTGCGGATGCGGACACCACGTTTTCCATTCCACCCTCCCTTGTCTAGGGGAAGATGAAATTAAAAATGCGGAAAGAGTGTTGTCAGAAAGGGCGTTGAATACGCCTTGGTCACTTCAGTGAATTTTTGGTCCGTTATGGGAGCTATGAGTTTCCTGTATCAGGTTATCCCCTTTTTAGGGGATAACATGATTCAGGAAAACATCACCCTTCCATTCACATTTTTCCTTGTGTAGGGGAAAATGGAAAGTGCAAGAAAGGATGTTGCGGGCCCCACTACAGACTTTATGAAAATTGTCTTATGACCTATTTCGGATCACTATGAGTGCTTTGGGTTTTCTATATCAAGTTATCCCTTTTTTAGGGGATATCAGGATATAAGAATATATCACCCTTTTATTCTCATTCTCCTTTTTTTAGGGAAAGTAGGAAAGTGCAAGAAATGATGTTGCAATGCCTCACTGCGATCCAAAATGTTTTAATAGAGTCGCCATCTTTATTTTAAGGAAGAAATAAAGAAAAACCAAAAATGAAACCAGAGATTGCAAAAACAGGTTCGGAGGCTAAGTTACGAGTTGGGAAGGTGCTAGACACCCAACTCGCCCTTTCGGTCTCAAAACAAGTTTTTGGCTAAAGTATGCTTTTTGTTATATTTATCTAGCAAATAAATAAAGTATTAACTACCTACAATTTTGGTATGTATCAAAAAAATGTTTAATTTCAAAGAAAATATATTTAGGGAGTGTAATTCAAAAAATGTACAAATAAGTAAAAACTAAAATTTTAAAATTATTGACTTGTTAGATAAAAAATTATTTCTTATGACGAACGAAGTAATTCTTATACTCGTCTTGTCCCTAAATTATTGTCTATTTAACTCGGTACACAGATTAAGAAAAAAAACTTAACTCAATTATTAATATTAATATAATATGTTCTTTATTAAAACCTATGTCCATGTGAAACTATTATTAATGTAGTAAAGACAATTTTGAGATGTTAGGGGCAAGTTTGAGGTATCTCAATACCAAAAGGCATATCTAAAGCATTGTCAAACTAAGAGGGGGTTAAAATGGATTTTTCCAATCCTAAACGATACGACGTGGTATAACACGAGAAAAATATAAAAACCCTAAACCTCATCGTCGAAACAAGTAAGACTTGAAAAGAACGAATGCTCTGTTCCCAAGTGTACAGGCGCTTCGCTATTCAGTGCTACCGTTCATTTCCTTATAACGTTCCACTCCGCCGCCACTTCTGCTCCCCGCCACCGTCGCCGCTGCCGCCAATTATGGCTCCGAATATCTCTAAAGACGATGCGTATCTTGAACTCGTAATCCCCAAACGCATCGTTCTCTTTGAATCCATCAAATCACAGCAACTCGCCAGCCGCAAATCCATCGCCGGCGACCCCATCAAGTTAGCCCCAACTGCACTGTTCGAATAACGTATACGTGTATAAGTTTGCATTTAACCGAATGTTTTTACTGGTTAGGGTGAAATTGACGGACGGGACAGTGAAGGAAGGGAAGAAGTGGGAAACAACGCCGTTTGACATAGCTAAGGGAATATCAAAGAGCTTGGCGTCGAATGCACTGATTTCGAACGTCGATGGAGTGCTTTGGGACATGGGTAGGCCGTTGGAAGGTGATTGTGAGCTGAAGTTGTTTACATTTGACGATGATGAGGGCAGGGATACCTTTTGGCACTCTAGTGCCCACATTCTAGGCCAGGTACTTGTTACTTACAATACGAATTTTCGGTTTGTTTTGAATTTAGATTGAAGATGTAATTCATTTTTTTGTGATTTCGGCAGTCTTTGGAGATGACATATGGATGCAAATTGTGTATTGGCCCGTGTACCACAAGAGGGGAGGTACGGTCTCAATTATTTGTGCTTTACATGTTCTGTAAGTGATGTTTATGAGGGAAATTAGTATTTAGTAGTATATTATTTTTAGTGGTGAGTTATTTAAGAATTGAGATATGGTTCAGTTTGGGATTGTACAAAGAGGAATGTCAATTACATCTGTTCCATTAGGGAGTCCCAGTTTGACTTTTTGGAGTATCATTATCAGCAACCCATCAATAGGTAGGGGTAGACCTAAAATAACATGGAATTGGACAGCAACTATGAAGAAGGATACGAGTTTGTACTAGATTGATGATGGTGCGTCAGGCCTAGCAGCATGATGAGGACCCTAGCTCATAGTTCAATTGGGCATGTAGGTTATATCAGTGCTGCTTTCTTAGGGAACAATAGATGGGATTCGGGGAACCCACTCTTTTGAGTTGATTCATAGATAGAATCAATGATAGATAGACATAGATAAGGGATTCATCGGCATGATCCGAGTAATTGGGACAAAGGCTAAACGTTTTACTGTATCATATTTTAATATCCTATCTTGCAGAGAATATTCAGTCTTTCCTTGGAAATCGATATGGAAATCCAAATCCCCTGGCTGGGTAGCTTTTTTTTTTTGTGTGGGAGGCCTGCAATGAGGCCGTTCTTACCGATGATAACTTGAGAAAGTGTAATATCACTTATGTTAATTGGTGTTTCATGTGTAAAGGGAATGAGGAGTCTACTAATCACTTGCTTATTCATTGTTCTATGGCCAAGGGATTATGGGGTCTGATTTCTAGTCTCTTATGCCTCGATCAGTGAAAGATGTTCTTTTGACATTGACGCCTTTTGGCATATAATATCTTACTTATCAAAAAATTTGGGACAAAGGCTGAATTGAATTAAGGTTGACAATTCCAGATCGATGTTTGGACATATGCATCCTTAATTCTTTGAGTTTATAATACAACCATTAGAACTTCACAAAAAGGTACTATGAATCGCACTACTTGGGGCTGTTTGGTAACTAAAAGAATGAGGTCCGTCGTCTCAGGCCTCATCATAATTTGTGCAGGATTTGACAAGAACATGTTTTATTGGGAAAGCTGTTTGGTTTAAAATGTAATTTCGTCAGGTTTTTTCAAATTTCTTTTTATCATATAGTAAAAAATTCAAAATCAAAGTATTGCCAAAAATTCATTCCCATTTCAAATTTGAACTAGTAGAAACATCCATCATATTCATAATCAATGTCCTTTTTTTTTTGACCCAGAGGTGGGAGAAATGGCAAGGCGCTCAAGCAAAGACCTTGGGTCATCGGTTGCAATCTCTATACCAACTAGGGGTCACAATTACTTATAAAAAATAATCAATGTCCTTTTTAATTCAAATTCTATGCAGTTAAAATCATAATCAACCCTACCTTTAGAGCTCCTTATTATGGGGTGGTTGTGTGAGGGGTTGTGGGTGTATAATGGAGATGTACAAATGAATTATTATGTACTTTATATACATGGAGAATAAAAGGTATTGGTGACTGGTGAGTGAGAAATTGGAGGAAAGATTGGGCATGGATGGGTAATGAAAAAATAAATGGACTCATAGAAATGGAGATGCACAACTTTTTATTGTTCAAGTGTCTAGATGGAACTTCGATAAACCATGGATAGACGTGTGTTTGAAGGACAATGAGGTACGGCTTGAAGAATAAAATCTGGAGTACTTGAAATCCCATAATGACCTAGTGGTTCTTGTCAAAGTATGCTGATTTTGCATGCCTTATGTCTTGAGATGGATATCGTTGAATTTGGGTATGTTAATTGGTGTGAAAGTGGTCAGGTTGTTTAAAGTAAAATATCTAGGGTGTTATTGAAAATCTTTTTCTTCTTTTTACTTTCCAACCCTTAATGATGATAGATGTTATATTTTTAAAAAGCCAAAAACAAAAACTCACACAAACACTAACTAGAAAATTGTGGAAATCCATTATTTTTTAATTGGATCTCAATTGACCATCAGACCAATTACAGCCTCAAAAAGAGGTCTCTTATAAATTCATCCCAAAATTAGAAACTCCCTCTTATAATTAACACATACTAGAAAATTTTGGAAATCCATCAACAGATTCCATTATTTTTTTATTGGTTCTCAATTAACCTTTAAACTAATTGCCGATTATAGCCTCAAAAAGAGGTCTCTTATAATTTCATCCCATCAACAGATTTCATTATTATTTTGTTGGATCTCAATTAACCATCAAACCGATTACAAACTCAAAAAGAGGTCTCTTCTAATTTCATCCCAAAATTAGAAACTCCCACTACAAATTGTCCAACCCATTAAAATTGTTAGAGAAAAATGTTCTTGGGATTTGAAATTGGTAAGAGAGCAATGAGAACCAAAACCTTTCTGTGGTGAGCTAGCTTAATAGTTTATGTCCAAGTAGTAGTCTCTTTGCCGCATCCCTGTGTACTAGTACAAACAAAAAACTCCGCTGCCTTATTGACTAGATTTCGTTCCATCCACGACTACCCCAATGAGTCAAATAATGTCATATACCTAGGTGGAGACCTTAGACCTAGAACAAGAAATGATCCGCCCAAAGTAGTTCGACTGACACCGACCCCCAATCCCTATACAAAATCTGGTCAAGCGTGCAACCAAGCAAACAAAACACATAAAGCCCAACTAATTACGGGCTAAACAAAACATGTACCAAAATCATAATCACTATTGTGATTCACTGTATACGCCACGATTATCAAAAGCCGGGAAAACAAAAGCTATCAAGCTATTACTCGAGAATTAAACACAATGACTCTGCGATCCACCAAGTGTAATATAATACACAAACACGATCTTAAACATCGGCATCAAAAGAATACTACACAACCAGTAATGTCACATAACTAGAGTAGAATCTACATATAACTCTACACAAAACCCCGTCCTCACAACCGTACTAGACATAAGCTCACTAAGGAGCAACAAACTAAAAGACCACCCGCTAGAGCATGCGAATGTTGCCGACCTCACCGTGAACTCCATTCGTGACTGTGATTTAAGGAAAACAAAAAGAACATGGTGATTGATAACTATATGGCATGCTGTTATGCACATGTTTTGTACATTTCAATCAATCAAGTATAGCTATTCATATACTTGCACGCATCACGTTGATTATGTTATAATACACATTGACCCAATACTCTCAGTGTATTGAGGATGCGTCACCTTTTTTGACGCTTTTTATTATATATTATTCTTACTTATAAAAAAAGCAAATACGAATAAAAAAATTGATAATTTATATGAAAAAAATGTTTTAAAAAAGAAAATAGATAATGTTTGGGACACCCCTAAATAATATAGTAGATACTAGTTTTAGGATGTAGTGAGTATTTTTTAGTATTATAATTTATAAATAGTGTGCACAAATACGATAAAAAAAAATTCAATTTATATCTCTTAAGCCATTCCACCAGAGACTTTTGTTTCCAACAGATCTCCTCACGCATAAGAAGGCTTTTCAGCTCCCGTTTCAACTGCGCCCTAATAGACTCCTCTTCCTCGTCCAGTGAACCATTTTCTGCTCTCTCCTCCAATCTGCAAATCTAATCCGAAATGGTTTTGATTTTAACCTCCACCTTACCGAAAATTTCTATGTTCCAAACTTTTAAATCCTCCTTAAGCAGCTTCAATTTTCTATATATATTCTGAAGCTCGGATCACCTATGACCAAATAAGCATCCCATCTATCCTTCATCCATTCCAAGAATCCAGGCTCTTTTAACCACAAATCCTCGAACCGAAAAAGGGAATTTTCCTTTAGACATACCACCGCACTCAAGAAGCAAGGGAACATGATCTGAAGATAGCCTTGGTAAACATGACTGAGTAGAACCACTAAAACAGTCCTCCCAATCCACTGAGAGCAGGAATCTCTCTATTCTCGAAAATTGTTGGCGCTCTTCATTTCTAAACCATGTGAAATCACCCCCTCCCAAAGTGAGATCCACCAATTCCATTTCATTAATGAAATCATTAAACTCCATCATATCTCTAGAATAAATCCGAGAACCAGAACGCTTGTGAGGAAATCTAACTGCAATAAAATCACCCCCTATACACCACGACACATCCCATCTAGCTTTAGTGTCCTTTAATTCAGCCCAAAAACTCTCCCTAGCAGCATTACTACATGGCCCGCAAACCCTTGTAAAAAGCTGGTCCCTGTTATTGTCCACAGTCTTTAGCAGACACGAAACTGAGAAATTGCCCAGCGAAGAATCTACTTTTGACAGAACTCCTCTGTCCCACATGATAAGCACACCCCCAGCTACCCCTACAGAACCTAAGTGAACCCAATCCACCCCTCTAGCATTCCAAATACTATCAATAATACAATACTGACATCCACCTTCTCCATTTTTCGTTTCTTGAAGACAAACAACATGCAGCTTCCATCTCCTAACGAAACCTTTAATCAGAGTTCTTTTACTATCCCACATTGTTTAGAAAGAGATTTTGATTTTAAATTTTTAAAGATAAGAATATGTATCCTACATTGGTTAGAGAGTGATGTTGGTTTTAAAAGTCTACCATTGTTACCAATAGAATATAAATATTTTACATTGATCGAACTTGGCATGACCCATGTCAGAGGTTGGAATAGGGGTTACTTGAAGAAGAGGAATAGTAGATGGGGGACAGCTCTTTTGGGGGTGTGTTGGATTCTATGGAAGGAAAGGAACCATAGGGCTTTCGACAACGTGGAAAAGTCATCCTGAGTCAAGAATTTGCTGATTCGCACTATTCAGTTTTGGAGTTTTGTGGATGATCACTTTCTTCCTAGATTATAGCTTTTGTAGATCTTGTATATAGTACAGATTTGGTTAATCTTTTGGTTGGTATACGGCTAGTGTACAAAGGACGCATCACCTCATTTGATGCTTGTTTTGATATATTATTTACTTATCAAAAAAAAATATTTTACATTGTTTAGAAAAATGATACTCCTACCGTCCCTTAATTATTGTCCGTCCCTTAATTATTGTCCTCCTTTCTTTTTTCGTCCGTTCCAAAATAATTGTCCAGTTTGAAACATACCTTTTTAGAACATCACTTTTATCGCTTTACCCTTACTTTTTCACCCTACTTTAATTATGGGCCACATACACGTGAGCTTTAAAGGAAACTACACATTAAACCAATATAAATAATCAAGTCAATTATTTTTTCTTAATCCGTGCACCGGGTCAACTAGGACGATAATTTAGGGACGGAGGGAGTATTGGTTTAAATTTTTTTTAGATTATATATCTCACATTGGTTACAAAAGAGATGTAACCCATATTATTTTGATATGGGTATTTGTTATAAAAGTCACTAGAGAAGAGAATTTTTATGTTATTACCAATAGAGGAAATGTATCCCACATCGTTTAGAAGGAGATGTTGGTTTAAAAGTCTTTTAATAAAAGACTACTATTATTACTAATAGAAGAGATGTATCCCACATTTGTTAGAAATTGGTGTTGATTTTAAAATACTATTATTACCAATAGAAAATATGTATATCACATGGCTAGAAAGTGATGTTGGTTTTAAATGTTTTTAGATGAAACACTTAACTTTGATTATCAATAGAAATAGAAAACAAGTATCCCACATTGTTTAAAAATGAAAAATGAATTTAATTTTTTTAGCAAAAAGACTTGCACTATTATTATCAAGTTAGATGTTAGTTTTAAAAGTTTTTCGATAAAATATTTTTATTTTTATTACCAATAGAGAATATGTATATCACGTTAGTTAGAAAATTATATTGATTTAAGTATTTAGGTAAAAAAAAGGTTTAATATTAGTAACATTAGAAGAAATTAAATTATTATAACCATTGAAGAGTTTAACAATTCAATTATAATGTCCAAAAGTTATATTATTATTACATAAAATAGATGTATCCCACATTTAACCCGTGCTCACGGGCTAAATAACTAGTATAGGAGGAAGGTTTGGTAAGTAGAGACAAAGGTGGGAGAAAGGAGAGCTTTATCTTTTGGAGAATGACTTTCAAAGATCATGTCAGCAAATTATTTTCCTTAGAGGAAAGGGTTTTCCGTAAAACAGACGCAGCCTTAGTGTGGAAATAAATGTCAGTTGCTCCTCATGTTTCATTCCCTTTTTGGATTTTGCTCACCTCTCGTGAGCTCCCTGTTCACTTGCGCATATCAGAAATTGAACCTTCCACTTTTACTGAACTCAGAGAGCAACGAAATCACCTTGACAGTTGACACTTCTTATCAAGCTTTTAGTTTGGCTAGTGAGAAATTTGAAATGAATACTTGATAATTCTCACCATCAACTAGCTAACTGGAGGTGGAATGTAGTTTTGTGGAGGCCAAACTATGATTAACCCCCAATGTATCAACCAAATCCCCCTTTGCAACACCGATTGAAATTTGTGCCATTCACACACTCTCCATGGTATAATTCGTCCCACATAACACCTTCCGTAGGATGGCCTTTACAAATACTGGAACCCTTCTTGCGCATGTGACCTGAGGGCTATTTTTCCCTTTAATTTCTCTTTCTCTTTACATGTGACCAACTTTTTATTTTATTTTTTCTACTTTCTATTTAACTTGAACCTCTCTTGACATGAGACCCTCTAGTCAACTTACATCAATTTTTTATTTTTGTGTTCATTACCTTGTTCATGTGAAATGTAACTCTCTCTCTCTCTCTCTTTCTCTTCTTTTTCCCATTTCCCCCTTCTTTCTCGGTTAGGCAATCTTTGTGATTCACTCATTCTTTTCTTTTTAATCTTTCTTGTCTCCCTTTAAAAAAAAATTCCATTTAAATAATATATTCATGTTCAGGTAAACACTTACCTTGAATTATTTTATAAGTCTGAAAAGTTGAAAAAGAACAAGAAAAACAAAAAGTTTCATTGTTAGAAAGTAGAAACCATAAAACAAATAATTACGTCACCCCTCATATTTACAATTTAATAGGTTCTGTAATTATAAGAAAATAATATCACCCTAAATTACCTTTCACATTCTCTCTCTCTAACATCTTTGCATCTTCCTCCCTACCCCCAAATTCTCTCCCTTGTGGCTTTCACTGTTGACAATCACCACCAACACTACCCTATCGACTCAATCAAAGTAAACAAACAAAACAATCTGGGAAAGGTTCCAAATGTAGTCCGTAAACAGTTAAATAAGACATAATGATGGTAGGGGCACACACTCTCGACGAGAAAAGTTCTTTACCCCCAACCGCCATGCTCTTTCTATTTTCATCACACCTTTCTTTGCTGATCCCTCAGTGCAGCAACAAACTCAAATACTTAGACCATTACTAAAATATAGTAAATTAGTAATCTGACACATACTCCGATCCCCCCGGCAACCACATGGCCGACAGGGTCCCCCATTGTGGTCTGTGGGACAGAAGATTTCTGGCTCGGATCCCACCAATTAGAGCTTTTTTTGGTTCCTCACTTTCTTACTAGCAATTATTGATGATCAGGGCTATGCAATAACAAGAAGAATCAACTGAATAGTCAATCAACCAATGGCTGGCAAATTGTTTTCAATTATTTTGTATGGGGATGTCGTAGCCGTGGCTATATCCCGCTCAGATTTATCTCAGCTTAGAGACGGTGGGGCACTTATGATGATGCCCCCAGTCCCCACTGTAGCCACACTCTTACTTCCATTCGCAAACGAAGGCTCACGGTCCTCGCCTTCGTTTATTCGGTTGCGCTGTCTCAGTTTACTCAAATAACCATTGCTTGCT
The DNA here is from genome assembly GCA_013146195.2 of Codonopsis lanceolata. Lineage (NCBI taxonomy): Eukaryota > Viridiplantae > Streptophyta > Magnoliopsida > Asterales > Campanulaceae > Codonopsis > Codonopsis lanceolata. The sequence goes on along the minus strand of CM028377.1, from coordinate 64,053,240 downwards.
TTGCACATGCCAATTTTTGTTAATTTTCTAGCACCTGCCGTTGGAACGGTGTTATGTGGGACGAATTTTAACATAGTGTGTGAATGGGACGATTTTCGATCGGGGGTGCAAGTGAGATTTGGTGGATACATTGGGGATTAATCATATTTTGGCCTTCTGTAAACTATTGTATTTCTTCCCTGTTAGATCTTTTACTAATTGGTTCCCATCTTTCCGGTGATGTTAATTGAATTGTGGGGCGTTAACACTGACTCTATGCGTTTTAAATGCTAGATTTCTGTCTTAATTTTTTAAGCTCGACACTCGAAGCAGTGCAACTCACCCTGTCTCGGATGGACTCAAGAATAGCTACATGCTTTTCTTTTGTTTATTTCTTCGTTCAGTTTTGCTTTTCATCCTTGAGAATGAGAAAGTACCTGACAACTTGGCATTCTTTTTGGTTTTAAATAATGCATGGCTGTTGCCATGTTTATGTTCTTTGTTTATAGAAAGTGTAGCTTATCACAAACTTGGCTTTTTCAGGGCTTTTATTACGATGCATTCTATGGTGACCTGGGCTTAAATGAGGATCACTTTGAACGTATTGCCTCCGAAGCAAAGAAAGCTGTTGCGGTACTTGCCTTTTTATTTCCTTAAAAGATGATGTACTATTTAGTCATTTCTTAGCTGTAGTTTCTTCCTCATTATTCAAGAAGTTTTATTTTCTGTTTCATTTTTCAAATTTTATATAAATGCAGTAACTTGATTGTTGTAATTCAGAATTCTGGTTCTAGTTATTTCAGATGTCATATTCAATAAATTGCTAGGATGCACACTATATTGCAATACAATCGCACCGTTAAACTAGTCACAAGCCGTCAAATGACAGTTTGATTGTTCTAAGATTTCCGCTGATCAGTAATCTATATAGGGGGTATTTGTGGTGAACCTGTAGATTCTATTGCCAAAGAAAAAATTATTTTGCCATGGTATAAGGCATAGAGTAGTACCGTCTTTGCATTAGTAATGTATGAATTGTCCAGAAATTTACATGATGTGGAACAATTGGGCATGTTGTTTGTCGACATAATCCTTCAATTGAAGAGATGACGGTGTGGCAGTTCAATAAGGGTAAGTATGGAAAAAAGTTATAGAACCCTCAAGGTTTTGGTTAAGGATGAGTAAGAGAAAATGGAATGCCTTTTTAGCAAAAGATGGAAGAATACAAACATAGTAAGCAAAAATTACTTAGAAAGTCCTTTATTTAGACTCAACTAATCCAAAAAAAAGAAAAGAAAAAATAACTCCTTAATCTGGGCTCAATGAATTATGGAGATGGTCTATTTGGAAACAATGGTAGCTCTAGACTTAAGGTAGTTTGAGAGGTGCATTTGAGTATTGTGATGGAGGATACTTGTTAAATTGACAGCAGCCTTCAGTTGGATGCCTATTAGATTTGAACTGGAATGTTGGGCAACTAAGGCATTGTTTGTTGAAGCAGTGCCAATAAGCAAATTTAGCGAAGCTGGCTTTGCCATCTGGCTTACAGAAGCAAAGATGTTTGGAAATTATTGTTGTGCAGATCAGTTTGTTTTTTTTAATAGGTAAGTGTGACCCCTTGTTGGTGATAGGATTGAAACCAAGGACCTCAAGGTCTTTGCCCGAGTGCCCTTGCCATCTCTCCCACCCCAAGGGGTCAACCACTATTGATCCTCTTTACAAGAAAAATATGGCACTCGACACCACTTTTGAAGACATAGGCACTTATATATATATATATTTGTTTTTTTGGATAAGCATAGCAGTTCGTATGTGTTAGTCCCTATAATATGCTCAGCATATAGGTTAGAGAGGAGGGGGGGTGAATAGCCTATATTACCGTTATTAAAAATTTCATCATTCTTTTCCAAACACATTAAGGACAAAGATAAGATGTTATAACCTATACACCAAATGTGCTACAACAAATTTTGGAAATCGTAGTTATAATATTGCTGAAGAAAAGAGTTATGGCAGCGGAAAGATAGATAGCAAATGTATAACTTTGAAGATAAAAGGGACCGTAAATAGAATGGTCCGATACTCTGATTACACATCAACAGAAGACTTTTATCCTCATCTGATACATACATCCATTTCATAAGCAGGGTGGTTAAACATATTAGACATGAATGAGTAGGTAAGAGGTAAAGGGGTAAAGGTTGGACGTAGAAAAACTTATATTTTATATTAGAATTTAGCAGAGGTTTATCAAATGATAAACATGCTTAGTACATTAGACTCTCTAACCTAGCTACCCTGCCGGCTTTCATTGAAAGGAAGCCTGTGAAAGGAAGACATATACCAAAGCTCTCGCCCTTACCATCCCAAATACCCGAGGGAGTGGGAGATAGGAGTTAGAAGGTGAGAGCCATGTGAGAAGAGGATATTATGGGTTGTTCAATTAGCTAGTAATTGAACAACTAGGTGACAAGCACTCGACCCAATGTGATGACTCATTATTGCACAACCTACCGCCCTTGCAATGGAGTACAAGTGGTTTGTCTTCAACTTCACGTTGGAGTGCTTAACCTCTAGCCGTAAATTTTGAGTCTTTAAGTAGAAGAGGCTGAAGGAAGAAAGAACTCAAATCAAGAAGGGAGTTCTTGTCTAAGCACTGCTTTCGGCCTTGTGAATTTCTGCTCTCTCTCTCTCTCTCACTCTTTGGTGTTATTATGCTTGAAGAACACTTCACGCATGTGCACCACTCTGCATTTAAAGGCAAGGTGAGAGAATCCTTTTATAGGCGGAGAAGACAATAAATTTTTTTTATAAGTAAATAAATATATAAATCAAGCGTCAAAGCAGCTGACGCGTCCTTGTACACGGGGGTTATACAAGAAAAACGAAACAAACTAATTAAGAGTTCCGTTTACTATTTCTACAAAAGAGTTCTCTTCATTAGTGTCAACTACCGAACACCATAACCGAAGAGTCTGAAACACCTCCATCTTAATTTGAGCAGCATCAGACTCCATGTTCTCAAACACCCTTCGGTTCCTCTCCTTCCAAATGATCCACCAAATCGCCAAAGGTGCATTAGCCCACCATAAATTCCTATTCCTGCGTTTATTTGAAGCCCATCCTCGGAGAAATTCAATAACTGATCTAGGCATCACCCACGATGCACCTACTAGGAGGAAAAGCCAGCTCTAGATCTCCCTCGTTACCGGGCAGTGCAGTAACAGATGATTTGTAGTTTCGTCATCTTGCTTACACAAAAAGCACCTGTTGACGTAGATCTTACCGCGGGCTCTTAAATTTTCTCCAGTTAAGATAGCTTCCTTTGCTGCTTCCCAAGCAAAAAATAGTAACTCTGCTGGGCACTTTTGCTTTCCAGATTACTTTCCAGGGAAAAAGATTATTCACATCTTCATCAAGCTTCGCATAAAAAGACTTGACCGAGAATTTCCTATCCTTAGTACCGTTCCAAATCACTTTGTCTTCATCAAAACCTTGCCTCTTGAAAGCATGCAGAATTTCCAAAAGCTGGACCCCTTCCTCTATCCCAGTCTTGGAGATCTCGACGAAATACCTGGTTCCACGAGTCTGCCCCGTTAAAGGTTGTAAGAATGGAACTCACCAGTTCTTCCTGATTGTTCACTATGTTGTATAAGTTGGGGAATCTGTGTTTTAGTTTATTTTCCCCACACCAGAGGTCCTGCCAAAATCTGATTTGATTCCCATTCCCTACCTCAAAAGAAATGGAACGGTTGAAGACATCCCACCATTTCATGATGCCTTTCCAAACGCTAGAGCCATGAGCAGATACCACTTTCTTGGGGAACCAAACATGTCTGTCTTTCCCGTATTTCCCAGTCACTACTTTCCTCCAAAGCACTTCTTTGTCTACTAAGTACCTCCATAACCATTTTCCTAGCAAGGCGCCATTGAATTTCTTCAAGTTTTTTATGCCCAGACCACCCTTTCGCAGGTTGGAGCGCATCGACTCCCAACTCACTAAGTGATATTTCCGCTCCTCCGAGCCCCCTTCCCATAAAAAATCCCTTTCCAATATCTCTAATCTCTTGACCACTGAAATAGGAACCACAAATAGGGATAGAAAGTACGTGGGGAGATTAGAGAGTGTGATCTTTATCAAAGTCAATCTCCCACCTTTAGATAGAAACTGCCTTTTGCAGTCCGCCAATCTCCTCTCAAACCTTTCTACGACCGAGTTCCACATAACTGTACTCTTGAACGGAGCCCCTAGAGGAAGTCCCAAATATTTCATGGGAAGGCTAGTTGTTCTACAACCAAAAAAAGAAGCCAGATCCTCTATGTTATTCACCCCTTCCCCTACAGCAATAATCTCGCACTTAGAGACATTAATCTTGAGGCCCAACATAGCTTGAAAGAATAACAAAACTAAACGGAGATAACCCAGCTGAGTTCTGTTTGCATCACAAAAAATTAATGTATCATCTGCAAAGAGAAGGTGTGAAACAGTAATACTAGGGAGATGAGGTCTGCTAACTTCGAAACCATTGATGTAGCCTCCTGCCACTGCCTTATCAACAAGACAGCTCAAGACTTCCATAATCAAGATGAAGAGAAAGGGGGAAAGAGGGTCTCCTTATCGCGAACCTCTTGTACAAGGGAAAAACCTGGCCGGCTCCCCGTTTACTAAGACTGAAAATTTTGAAATGCAGAAATAAATCCATTTCCTCCACTTTTCCCCAAAGCCCATTCTCTCTTAGACATACATCAGAAAATCCCATCTCACATGATCGTACGCCTTTTCTATATCAAGCTTACAAAGAATCCCTGGCAGCCCATCCCTCATTCTGTAATCAATCAGTTCGTTCTCTATCAAGGCTGCCTCTAAAATTTGGCGATCACCCACGAAAGCATGCTGAGAATCAGAGACTACTTTCCCTATCACCTTTTTGTGCCTTGAAGACAGCACTTTTGCAATCAGCTTATACAAACTCCCAATGAGATTGACAGGCCTAAACTCCCTCAGCTCCTCCGCACCCTTTTTCTTTGGAATTAGGGCAATAAAAGAAGCATTCAGACTCTTTTCAAAAGTTTCCCCTTCATGAAACGACTGAAACACTTCTAAAATATCATTCGTGACTTCCTCCCAGCATTTTTTGAAGAAGGCAATTGTGAAACCATCCGGACCCGGTACTTTGTCTCCATTCATGCATCTTAACGCCTCCAGCACTTCTGCTTCCGAGAACGCATGTTCTAGAAGTACCTTGTCTTCCTCCTGAAGCGACTTAAAAGCAACCCCTTCTGCCACCATGTTCCAATGCCTGTCCTCTGAATACAACTTCTGATAGTAGGCGACAATTTCTGACTTTATTTGATTAGGGTCTTCTATCACTGCATCATCTACTTTCAGGCGGCTGATCTGATTGTTACTCTTACGGATCTTTGTCATCCGTTGGAAAAACCTCGTATTCTTATTCCCTTCCTTTAACCACAGGACCCTAGATTTTTGCCTCCAGCATATCTCTTCCTTTATAAGAAGTTTTTCCTGAGCTCTATTTTCAGCTTTTCTCGATGCTCTGCTTCGTCTTCCCCCAACTCACCCCCACCCTCCAGCTCATCTATTCTCTGAATTTCCTTCATAGCTTTTCGGATCTTGGTCTCAATCTGCCTAAAAACCTCTTTATTCCAAACTTTGAGATCTTCTTTGAGCGTTTTCAGCTTCTTGACTAATTTGAAACACGGCTTGCCATCAACTGCATAGGTAGCCCACTTCAGCTTTACCCACTCCACGAAACCTGGATCTTCAAGCCACATATCCTCAAATCTGAACGGAGATTTTTTTTTAATGATGCTGCCATACTCAAGATGAATGGGAGAATGATCAGACACAACCCTCGACAAACTTTTCTGCGAGAAAACACCAAACTGCTCTACCCATTCCAGAGACGGAAGGAATGTATCGATCCTTGAGTATTGACGTCTCTCCCCACTTCTAAACCAAGTGAAAGAGTTTCCTTCTAATGGCAAATCCATCAGATCCATTTGATTGATAAAATCATTAAAATCGGACATGCCTTGCGAGAATGTACTGGCCCCCGTGCGCTCATGGGGAAATCGCACTGCATTGAATTCCCCCACACACCAAGGAGCATTCCACCGCTGCCTGATTGTAGATAATTCTGTCCATAAGCCCATACGAGAAGCATCCGAATTTGGCCCGCAAATTCCTGAAAACACCCATTGAATCCCATCCTCCACCAGCTCAAACAGGCAAGAGATAGAGTGAGATCCTTGAACTTGATCCAGCTTAGTAACAGTACTGCTATCCCACATCACTAACACTCCCCCGGCAGCCCCAGTCGCCCCTAAATGCACCCAATCAGCCTTTCTGTCACCCCATACGCTGTCAATAATTCGCTTATCTAAACTCTCCATCTTAGTCTACTGCAAACAAATAACGTTAGGTTTCCATCGCCCAATTTCTTCTTTAATGACCTGTCTTTTCTTAAAATCATTCAACCCCCACACATTCCAACTTACGATATTTAAATCCATAAAACCTGAGTCGAATTAACAAGTATGCTGATCTGTGGTGCCCCCTCCCTTCTTACTCGCTGCCCCTTCAAAATTTATATTACAACACAGATTTTTGAGCTCCCGTTTGGACATCCCCTTAGACTTTCCCCTGTTAGTTTCTTTCCTGCTTCTTCCATTTCGAACCTTATCCATTTCACCAATAAATCTTCTATCTTACCTTCAAACCCCTTGCTCGAGATGCCCAGATGTTTCCCCAGACTTTTAGCCTTGTTGCGCACCCAAGCAGACATGTGTTGTGGACTTTCCTCATTTTCCGTCCCGAGTTCCTTCATCTCCCCTGGTCTAATTATTGAAATTGGAGTACACTGCAATACCTTACCAGGACGAACACCCTCGCAGAAAGGATACCGCAAGCTCTCTACTCCAGTACCTACAACTTCTCTGTCATCGACAGACCTCTCCGTTTCTCCTCGCAAGTCCCATGGAGGCTCCTCGTCCAAGGGGCAATGTCCGCCACTTCTCTGTACGATTTCTTCGGTTTCTCCAGTTTCGTTTTCTCCATAACGAACTTTGCCATTGCGAACCTCTTAATCTTGCCCGCCACCATTTCCCATCCCCCATCATTGACCACTGCTGGGATAAAAATCTTCGCAGGACTACCACGCCCTTTGGCCGAGATTCACAAATAGAAGCCTTGCGTATTCCATTCTTTTGCCACCAAAACCTCACGCCATTTCCCTTATCTTTTCTTCCAAAACACCTCTCTGCTTGCTGAGGCCTTGATCATCCAGTCACACACCCACAAGACTTTATCAAGAGATAAAACGACTACATGGACTCTGCCTTTGCTTCGCTCTAACCACTGAAAACTGACTCCATCCTTACCTTGATCGTAGATCACGTCAAAAGATTTCTTTCCCGCCTGAAAATAAGTGACAACATCCTCCTCCCTCGGTCGACCCATGCTAACTGTAATTCCCGAGTACTATATCAAAGACCATCAATGTGTTGGTGCTTGTCTTCAGAGAGGAAACTAAACTACCAAGGATTGGAAGATTTGACCTAATCAGACAGGAAGACCAACCACCAAGCAATACTCAGAACCTCCAGGCGACCCAGTCTGTGTCAGTCCGAGAACAAACCAGTAAAAATTTTCCGGCTACGCGCCGGCGCGTGAAGCAATCGAGAACTTTCCGGCTACTTTCTGACGGCAGCGAAAGGACATTTCTGGTCGCCTGGTCTGGGCGAAACTCTCTGCCTAGACAGTGACCCTCAAAACACAACGTACCTCCTCCGGCAACTCAAACCCTAGGTAGAACAGTGCACTGACTCGACACAAAACGAAGACTCCAAAATACGGTTCGTCTTCAGCTTGTGACACAAAACGAAGACAATAAATTCGTTGAGACTTTGGATGAACTCCTAAACGTTGGAGTGTTCGGTCTTCAATGCATTAGGATGCATTGTATGAACTGATGGTTACAGTCTTCATGTAGATCATGTCTTGATTTTGTTAGGCTTGATTGATGTGACATGACGTTCATGCCTGAGTTGTGATAAGTGCACTGCAGTTGGTCTTAGCTGACCGAGACCGAACATAGAAGAGGTAATGTCAAATGGATAGAAATGAAGGTTCAGACATTTATGCGAATTTCTTAGCTGTCAAGAAGATCTGCTATAAATCTTCTGCAAATCTTCGTAAACTTGAATGTGTGGAGATCAGCAGGTTTCTCTTCTTTGAGCTCACAGCATTACTAAAGCTGGAGTTGGCACTTGTCAAGCTAATCCCATGTTTGAGTATATGTCAATAGTTGGTAGGACATAGACTTGGTATATGTACAAAAACGACCTAGCGTAGGACCTATGCAATGAATCTACAAGTTGCCACACTAACCGGTAGGTAGTTTGTTTAACCACTCTTGGAACATGCGTGTAATGAGAATAAGCAAATCACTGTCATGGAATATGCAAACATCTATAGCATAGGTATATTCCTAACAATCTCCTCGTATTTACCCGAAACAATTACCAAACTGACATAAACATAAAAGCCTACTAATGAATGATCATTTTATCTCAAGGCATGCAAGGAACCTCAAGGCATGCCCTTGCCTGAACTTACAAGCGAAGGCTTTAGTATAGTCATCTATTGCCAAGTATTTACACACTCAATAAATGAAAGTTCGAGTACCTAGCAATAGTAAAACATTTTAAGGCAAGTAGGTGACTCACGCTTTTAAAAAACACTCTTTCAAGTCTTCCCACATATTTTATGTCCTTGTTCAATCTTCCGAATTCTATTAGAAGTAGATTAGAGAAGCTGGAAGAGATTTCCTTTGGGAAGGGTTGTCGGACGACCATAAACATCATCTAGTCAAGTGGGATAAAGTGTGATATCATCAACAAAGGTGGGCTGTGCATCAAGAATTTGAAGCTGTTTAACATAGCTTTGCTGGGTAAATGGCTTTGGAGATTTATATAGGAGAGGGACTAAGGGAGACTATATGGAGAAAGTTGGTAGTATGCAAATATGGTGATGGGGATCATTATTGGTTCCCAAACGACATATCTTCACCTTACGGAACTCGTGTTTGGAGGGCTATTAGAAAGGGTTTGGTTTATTTTGAGAGATTTATTTCCTTTGACATTGGCAGAGGCGATGGAATCAAGTTTTGGAAGGTCATATGGTGCGACAATGAGGTGTTGCCTCGCTCCTTTCCAGAAGTGTTCGCTATAGTTACAGTGAAGGATTGTTTGATGAAGACAGTATCTCGTGGTGCCCGGTCTTTCGTAGGAACCTTCAAGACTGGGAGGTGGAACAACAGGTTGATAAGGTGGTTTGGAATGGGGCGAAGAGCAAGAATTTCTTTGTTCGCTCGTATTATCTCAAGATGAGCGATAGGTGCAAAATTACATTCCAGTGGAAGCAAATCTTGAGATCAAGTGCCCCTATGAGAGTAGCCTTTTTTGCTTGGAAAGCAGTGCACGAAGCTATTTTGACGGGGAACAATTTGAGAAATCGTCACAAAATCTATGTGAATTGGTGCTATATGTGTTAAATGAGCGATGAGAGCGTAAATCATTTGTTGATCCATTGTCCTGTTGCTGATGCTGCGTCTGAGCTGTGGGATTTGGTCCTCAATTTGTTTGGTATCTCGTGGGTGATGCCGTGCTCGGTCAAAGAACTCTTTCTGGTCTTTGTATAAGCGCAAGAGTAGAAGCTTCAGCTCGGACACCGCTTTGCGAGGAGTGTGCTGGACGATTTGGTAGGAGAGAAATAGGAGGGTATTTGAGAATGTGGAAATGTCGATGCCTACTTTGAAGGAGTCTTTGCTTCACACTCTATCTTTTTGGTGCTCCTCGTAGATGGCCAGGTGCAGGGCAGCGCGAGCTCTTCCATTTCTTTTGTAGAGTTCTTGTATAGATTTAACTTACTCTAATTGTTAGGTATACTCCTAGTGTACAAAGGCGCCACTTTACTTATAAAAAAACATTTTAAGGCAATTAAGAGGTATAATTGATGATCGAGCCAAAAGATGTTTTTGAAAGATCATTCTTGCCCGATGAATTGAAGACAATTAAGAATTTTAGCAAGAAATTTTTTGTAGAAGCAATTCATCAAAGCATTTTTTTTAAAGAGTTTCTCTAAGATACCAATTACTGGAAAAAATTCTGCAAGATACCTAGCTGATGAAATGTTTTTATGAGATAGCTCATTTTTAATTCCATTTTCTTGAATGATCTGGGTATGCTGTGTAATGGGAAGAAGCAAATCACTGTCATGGAATATGCAAACATGTATAGTAGATATTTGAATAGGCCATTTTCTTAAAAGTATGGTTTGCTTTCATAAGAAAAATGTAGCACATGGTTATCATACGCTATTGCCCCAGATAATCAGAAATGATTCACGTTACCTCCTAAGTAACTGGGAAGATGCTTAGTTCAGCTGGGTGTTGAGTAGAACTCTTTCCTACAGAGGGCACATTCATGACTTCCAGACTTACTTTGGCTACATAGCCACCCTTAATATTAGGCAAGAATCGTAACTGTTATTGTTATTCTTGCCTGAAATATCATTTGTTCTTAGTTCTGAGTAATGTTTTATTGCAAAGTTTGCTCTTCCATGGCCATCTCTTACTTATGCCAATTCCTTATCAGGAGAAACAACCTTTTGAGCGCATTGAAGTTTCGCGGGAGCAGGCTCTTGAAATATTTTCAGATAATAGTTTTAAGGTTAGTTTTGCATTATCGACAATATATCTTTTTTAAATATCCCTCTTTTTTATTTTTTATTTTTCCGTTGATACTTGTAGACCTTAATTGATTGTTTTCTTGCTTTGTAAATCAGATCGAAATCATTAGCGATTTACCTGAGGACAAAACTATCACTGTATACAGGTGTGGCCCCTTGGTGGATTTGTGTCGTGGACCACATATACCAAATACTTCATTTGTGAAGGCATTTGCTTGTTTAAAGGTGGGTTCTTATATGGTGTGATGAGACTGGAAAGTAATTGCATATTGCCGGTTAATCTGCTATGATTTGGGTTACCCGGAAAATTACGTAAAACTATTCGTGTTGGACACCCATTCCTATGACACGTGCTTCCACATGCGTAGACACATGAAATTAGTGTTTCTAGAGAGTAGATTCATACTTTATGAAAGCTAACTAATTCCCCAACTTCCCTCAACTTCCCTCAACCGTTTGGTTATTTATCTCTAAGCAATATATGCTTGGAAAAAGATAGTGCGAAAGTAATTATTGGAGCTTTCAGACGTACACATATTCATCTATGTTTTACATATCTATTCACATGTGCCATTATGGAACTTTTTAAGAAATCAAATTTAGAAAGAAAATCTTGAAATACTCAAGAGTCTCCTAAGGGCACCAGTTAGCATTTCCATTGTAATGTTGACACTCGACACTCGTGTCCGTGTCTATAAATCATAGTTAATTTATATTACTTTATCCCTCATAAATTTGTAGGCTTCAGCAGCGTACTGGAGGGGAAACAAAGACCGAGAGAGCTTACAAAGAGTTTATGGAATATCTTATCCTGATCAAAAACGTTTGAAGGTAATATTCATTTCTTGTCCAATTCTTCGTAATGTATTCTCTTTAGGCTAAGTTTTGGGTTTGTGTTATGTTTGACTTCCCACGTTTCTCAGCCTTTTTTGTTTACATTATGTTTGCATTATTATTTTTCATGGTAGGATAGATTTATGTTTGTATTCCACCTCAAAGTATGGTTTTCTTATTTGTAGATGCTCCTCTGCCGAATAGTTTTACCCTCTCAAATGGATATTTTTGCAAGCTGTGTTAAGATATTTAGGTGTACCACTGTGCAAGGGTACTGACACTAAATTGTCTGAAAGCCTCGATCAAGACTGCTCTGAACTATACGAACATCCAGCGCCTCCAGTTGGCTCTATTGGAGTTAAATAAGTTTTATTACTGATTGAAAGAGACAGAACACAGCCTGTGGTGAAGATTTTTCGATAACTTCGTGCTCTATGGTTTGTGGTGCAGCCTTGCAGGGAATCTTTCAATGGGGTCTTTGCTTGATGTTTTGAGTAGATGTTGTTGATATCCCAAGTAGTTGTGACGAAGGCTGAGTTGTGCTAAATTAGGAATGTCAATGGGACAGTTCGGGGGACGTTATATATAATACCACCCCATTCCCCAATTTCAATTTCATGCCCCATAACTGCCCCATTCCCCACCGGGTAATCAATTTGTCCTACCTTATCCATTCTCCACGGGTAATGGTTAATTGGGGATTACCTACGGGGAATTGGTCTAGTTAACAATTTAACATTTTGATGATTAAAAAAAACTTAAAAAAAACATACTATATAATCAAGTTAATAAAACTTGATAAATGATAGCAATATTTTTACCTAGAACTCATCATAATCTTATCTATAAAAACTAAAGAGTCCACTTATGTTGTGCATGCCACTATGCACCAAATATTAAAAAAAAAACTTTATTAAGTTACGATAATAAAATTATAGGTAACAATCTAACATCTATACAATTAATAAGGAAACAATCACCATAAGGATACAATCACAATTTTGTAATAAAGTGTAATATTAGTAGTAAACATTGATGCAAATGAAAATTTCGTTGGCTCTGTTTTACAGTAATATATAAACTTACTTTTAGGTCACCATTCTAGATTCATATATGGAACCAGAGAGGAAACATGTTAATTTGTCTATTACATATTTAAATTTCATAAATAAATGAAGAATCATGAAATATTGTTGAGTGTTTAAATGAAAAATATATTAGACATATATAGGCAAAACACACAATTGGGCAACCGACCTTTGCAACTTATTGCAGTTCATCCACCGATTGTTTGAAAATGTTATTTGGGCCACCGAACTTTAGTTATGAGGCATGCGAGCCCATCTGACTTAGGACGTTAACTTTAAGTTAAATCCTTTTTTTACCCTAATAAATATGAAAACTTTGGGAGTTGGATTCTCTCGGGCGACTTTTTGAGCTGCTTTACAATCAAAAGGTAGATAGAGATAAAGAAGCTATCGTGGTGTGGAAAAGTGGAAACAACACGGAATTATCGGTTAAATCCAAGGGAACAAAACATGACTGCCCAAGATCAGGATTTAACCGATAATTCCGTGTTCTTTCCACTTTTCCACACCACGATAGCTTCTTTATCTCTATCTACCTTTTGATTGTAAAGCAGCTCAAAAAGTCGCCCGAGAGAATCCAACTCCCAAAGTTTTCATATTTATTAGGGTAAAAAAAGGAATTAACTTAAAGTTAACGTCCTGAGTCAGAAAATGGGCTCGCATGCCTCATAACTAAAGTTCGGTGGCCCAAATAATATTTTCAAACAATCTGTGGCCGAAATGCAATAAGTTGCAAGTTCGGTGGCCCAATTGTGTGTTTTGCCACATATAAATTTAAAGATCCATGTCTAATTGAGAACAATATTGAAAAGAATAACTTGATCAATACTTCAAAACATGTGACAATGTTACTAAAGTACAATCTTTTATGGTAGATGAGAAACAAACTCATTCCATGGATCAAAGTGTTTATTAAATCAGACACTTTATTTTCAAACCATGTGATTTTTACCTCAAACTTATTTGTCAACATAATAGGCAGAGAGAGAGAAGCAAACATTATTGAGATGTCAGTAGTGTTAGGTTGATCGTTTGTTATAGATATGTAGACATATTCAATTGATTAGACATTTCTTACTGATTGCCGCAAATACATGTCTTGAAGTGATAAAGAGGAATGAGCGACTAAGTGCATTGACCGTCGAATTCGCGTGATTATGAATAATATGACAAGTTTCTGTTTTCCATAGTATATATACCTAGGCTAAATGGTAAGTACTTGCATGAACAAGTGTTTAAGTCTACTTCAATAGCAATTCGGGTAACAGATCGAGGAATGGGGCGGGTACTACTAATACCCAAACCTAACCATTCCCTATTTTTTCATTTCGGTTATTCCCCATTACCTTCCCCATATCAGTCAAACCAATTAATATCCGTGAACTTTAGTTCAGTTCGGGTATCCACGGTTCAGTTTGAAATTGCCAACCCTATGCTCAATATATTTGATGTTCCCCTTACGTTATTTATCCATGCTTTTCCCTATTTGTTGCTGTTTTGAAGGCATGGTGTAGGGTGGTCCCATGGTGGTGTTTTAGTAATTTATTTTTCCATTATTTGATCTAGTTATACAAACATCTTTTGTTACCTTATTATGGTCCTTTGGCTATATATTCACTTTACATGTGCGAAGAGTCTACGTTTCAAAGTCACATCAAAATGACTAAAATGGTTTTTCATGCCCTTAATTTTAATGATTAGAGTAGTTTTGCTGATTTTGAATTTTAGGTAATGATGATTACTTTGGAAATTCACGAAGTTTTACGAGCCTAGTTTTAAAAACAAAACTTAACTGGAACATTCTAAAAGAGAAAGTACAACAATTTGAGCTGAATGGAGGGAGTACATTTGAGGCTCATTTTGATTATTTTTGATATGTTTGGAAGGTCAACTTAAGGTAGAAAGTGGAGGGCATGACAAAAATTTCTGAAGTTGATAATTGAGGCTGGAGGTTAATTATCTGATGTACATCTTGCAATTTCATAATAGACTAGTGAAATTGATCTGTGAAGTACTAGTAGTGTGTAACAATTGTGAATGCAGCATGTCACATTTAGGTGTCCGAAGGAGGATTTCCATCTGATACACCTTTTTTGCAGGAATATATCACATTTCTGGAGGAAGCGAAAAAATATGACCATAGAGAATTGGGTAAAAAGCAGGAACTTTTCTTTTTCCACCCGCTCAGGTATGGTTGCAAGTGGAAATATTGTTTGGTAATGAAAAAGTTTCTCATCTTATTGACTTGTTGCTTCTTGTATGAATTTCAGTCCTGGGAGCTGTTTCTTCCTTCCACATGGTACTCGGGTTTGTAAAAAGTTGTTTAACTTTATACAAACAGAGTATTGGAAGAGAGGTTATGAAGAGGTAATCAATCTCTGTACATATTTATTTTTATTTTAAAAGGCCCAGTCATGCATGATTGTAAAACCTTACCTTGTGTATCTATATTGGCATTCTCAGGTTACTACTCCAAATATGTTTAACATGCAACTGTGGGAAACCTCAGGTCATGCTGCAAATTACAAGGAGAACATGTTTTTATTTGATGTAAGATATTCTTTTACTTTTGATATTTGTTGTTTCCAATGTTGCTTTCTAGTGTTCTCTACTTTATCTCTTTGTTTGGAATGAGCGTAATGTTCAAATGGGTGAGTGGGTAGCACTTATGCCTGGATCTTTTTATGCAATTTGTTTGTAATTTTTCCTTAGTGTTGAAGGGGGAAAAAAGAAACTCTTGAAGACGAAAATTTTCCTTTTTTAAAAATAAATAGGATTTGAAAAAACAACTTCGTAGCATTGTGGCTCACGGGTCTGACCTATCTTGGAGTTAACTGAAGGTTTATGTTTGTTGAGAAGATGAAATTATTAAGATGGATGTGTGGTAACGGAAAAAAATCTGGATGTGATACTTTCGTGGAGATGGTCAATCAATGATAGTAGGAGATCAAGTGAGAGAAATCACTTCACATGGTTTAGACTAGACATGTGAGATGTCAACCAGTAGGTGCGCTAGCTAGAAAAAGTATCCTTCTTTAGATGAATGGCAGGAGAAGGCTGTTTCTGTACTTGCACAGATTCATGGAATTGAAACTGGACATATATGCAGCAGTTTGCGGCTTGTTGCTTTAAGTTGAGGATTGCAAATTTTGGATGATGGAGCTGGGTTGTCAATTTTAAGGGTGAAAACATATGATGTCGGTCTCTCTTATTGTGTTATATCGTTATGAGGTTGTTGTGGTTACTTCCCCTTGTTACATGATTGCTCCAGAACAGTGAAGTGGGAATTTCAATGTTGGTTATGGTTGGTGGAGGCTGCAATTCATTTGCGATTGATGTTTTGGACATGGGGCTGAAGACATTATTCTTCCTCTATTCTTCTTCGTTTGATGGCAGTCTTGTAAAGAAATTGTTGTCCTTTTCTTGGTCTTATGAAAATAACGAGACTTGCATAACTAGCTTTTCCAAGTACTCTTGTATACTATGTTGTCAAGTTAGCTTTTTCTGGTGCTTCTCTGCCAAGAACGAAAAGACACCATCAAATCAAGATGCAAAATCTGAATGTTCTAGATTTCATGATTTTGCCGTATATAGGCTGCAGGACGCTCCCTTCATCTTTGTAATGCGCCACTGTTAAAGCACACTGTAGCACACTTTTCTTGATGCTTCAAATATACGTATGTATTTTTTTTGATAAGTAAATATAAGTCGGTATTATACATTCTATTGGGGTATGTAGTATGCACATACTTGAGCTTTACTGATTTATGTTTTCTTTGATGGGATGAAATGTGGCCTTCGCTGCAGGTAGAGAAGCAAGAGTTTGGTCTTAAGCCAATGAATTGTCCCGGGCACTGTTTAATATTTGATAACAGAGTTCGTTCATACAGGGGTGAGTCAATTTAAGTTCTTTTACTTTTGGATAGCTTTGTATGGCATTGGTGATTCATCCAAGGTTTTCTTTTTTCTATTTATGTTTGAATATACTTGATGATAATGTTTAGCATCACTTTCTTGCATATATTCTTATATGTGAGAAACAAATTGTTACTTCATTCAGGTCCTAGCTCGTTACGTTTAAATGTTTTATCTGTTGGGAAGGGTTCTTATTCTTAGTTGATCTTGTGTTTGATGGATTCCTGCAGTTACTGATTTTATTAATGTTGAATTATGGACCATGATTTTTGAAACATCACCATATCTTAAGCTTTAAGGCCTCTTCCTCTCCCTCCCCCCTCTCTGTCTCTCTGTCTCTCTCGCGTGTGCGCTGGGGTGAGTTGGAGGGGAGGGTCAGTGGGGCTGCGAAGGTGTTTACGAAGGGGTGCACGAATCAAAATATTTTTCAGCGGAATGCTAAAGTAATACACTACAACTAAATTTGTATTACTGGGGACAATTTGAGGAAACGACACATGGTCTTCGTCAATAGGTGTTATATGTGTAAGGCTTGTGAGGAGAGTGTGAATCATCTGCTCATGCATTGCCAAGTTACTTCTGAGTTGTGGAATTTTGTGCTGGGATTGTTCAAGATATCCTGGGTCATGCCGAGGTCGATTCTTGATCATGTTAGGGGCTGGTCTATTGGGTATAAGAACAAGAGAAACCGCATATGGGAGGCAGCTCTTTTGGTAGTGTGCTCGATTTTATGGAGGGAAAGGAACCACAGTGCCTTTGACAATGAGGAAATGGCTGTCCCGGATCTGAAGATTTGTTGATTTGCACCCTTCACTTTTGGTGTTCCGAGGCAGCTCAATCCACTCCTAGTCCTAACACTACTCTTGTGGATTTTGTAAATAATATTGATATTGGCTAATTCTTTTGGCTAAGTTTACTCCTTGTACATAGACCGCATCACCTATTTTGATACTTTTTATATAATTATTACTTATCAAAATAAAATAAAATACACTACAACTAAATTAATATTACTTTTGCATATTTTGAGGTGGTTGATGACTATTATAGTTATTCCCTTAACACCAACTTCTATTCAGACAAACTCAATATCTTCTCCGTGGAAACTGAGTAGTCCACTTGCAAGTTATCATCTGTTTGATCCTTTTCTGACAGTCACGTGACAATATTACCCATTGACCTACTCTTCCACACTGCAGAACTTCCCCTGCGCATAGCTGATTTTGGAGTCTTGCATCGTAATGAGGCTAGTGGCGCATTGACTGGGTTAACACGTGTCCGAAGATTTCAGCAGGTATGTCTGTCGGTGATGGTTTATTAAAGGTATAATTTGTCGACAGAATTTACTGGCCTGACCTGCACATTGCTGCATAGCCCCTGTCCATGAAAACAGCAGCCTTACTTTCAATGTTGATGTTTGACATTGTTCTTGTACTAGCTGCATGCCTGCATCCATTTGGAGTGATTTATGATCCCCATGGGTTAATTTAGCGTAGTAGTTTCTGACTTAAAATTTTGTCCCAGTGTTTCAGACTATTAATTTATGTCTGGTAGTAATTGTTTCTTTTTGACGCTTTTTATTTTTATAATAATCTTACCTACCAATTTTTTTTTTAGTCTTCTGATACATGCATTTTGGTTCCTTTATTCTGGTAGTAAGTGTTTCTTTTTCTTAATAGGATGATGCTCATATCTTCTGTAGAGAATCCCAGGTGAGATGAAAACTACTTATCTATAGCTAGTCCATTTTGAAACTCTTTTAAATGTTTGTTTAACATATTATTCATGATTTATACAGATCAAAGACGAAGTCAAGGGTGTATTAGAATTCATCAATTACACATATGATATATTTGGTTTCACTTTTGACCTAAAGCTATCTACGGTATGAAAATTTGGTACTTGCATGCATATCTTGGCAATATAAAAAAAAAGATTTTCAATTAAAGACATCTGCATTGTTTCTGTGTCCAGATTTTTTTGATTATGTGGGTGGATAACTTTTGGATGTCTGTGTTCAAGATCCAAAATATGTTGGATGCTGCACTATGTTTTTTTTTTATCATTCTTCTGCTTTTTCTCCTGAAGCATCTGGTAAAGAAAGCAGACACGCATCCTCAATATTGTATTTGTATTATATGGTATCCTTGAGCTTTGCTTCTCTCAGTTTCACAGTGTTCTTGATCCTTCAAAAAATTATAGTTTCAGTCCATATCTTATTGTTTGTGGGACAATTCTGTTCTTAAGGTCCCGTGCTCTAAACTAATCCCTCCGTTTCATTTATATTGTCCAACTATCCATTTTTGGATGTTTCAAAGTTTTTGGCCACTTGTGATTCCAATGAACAATACTTACAAATGTCCTATTATGCCCCCAACTAAATAAAATATTCACAAAGAGGAATACCAATGGATCTAATCTATTAAGAAATGCAGTAATACATGGAAGGG
Organism: Codonopsis lanceolata; assembly: GCA_013146195.2. Lineage (NCBI taxonomy): Eukaryota > Viridiplantae > Streptophyta > Magnoliopsida > Asterales > Campanulaceae > Codonopsis > Codonopsis lanceolata. Next base: position 64,034,203 of record CM028377.1, on the reverse strand, counting down.
TATAAATGGAAAGGCAAAAATCAGAAAAAATCATTTAAGATTACTCCTGAATATGTGTGTTTTTGTTTATGGGACTATATAAAAGAAATGGAGGGAGTATCCTTTTCACAATTACCAAGAAAGTTATTGCTTATTCTAGAGCTCTAAGAGCATGACCAATGCTAATGTGAATGTGAAACAAATTAGGTGCCACCTAGAATTTATACCTTTTTTGAAAGAAAAAATCTCTTCAATGCAGCTGTGGATGAGGGGTATGGAATATGGATATGACGTGTCAACCAAATTTTTTCACATTGGGATAGCGATGTCAATTGTTCACATTCTACTTGAGAGTGTGAATATTTCCTAGTCATTATTTTTCTTTTTATAAACTCTTTCTATTGGTTATTCCATTTTCTTTTATTTTTAATTTTTTTTGTCATATTTCATTTTGGTGTGAGACGCATGCCACATAAAATCAAATCCACATTTGCATTGGAGAGGTCCGTTTTAATTGAATGTGAATGAAGAGAGAAAAAATGTCACATATGATTTAGGATAAAATCCACCGTTGCATTGGTGATGCTCTAACATCTTCTTAGTCCAACTTTTGTGTTATGAGTCTTGAGAGTTATATAACTCTTCCGCATGCAACGGTTGTATTTTACTATAATATATGTCTTCTTTCGGCCTACCATTTTTTTGGCATTGACCTTGATTTATTTTTCAAGGAATTTACATTGTAGAGGTCTAAGCATATCTTCTTTTAATCAGTTATAGCCATGTTTTGTTTTGTAGAGGCCAGAGAAGTATCTTGGAGATATAGAAACATGGGATAAAGCCGAGGCTGCTCTTGCAGAAGCATTGAATGAGTTTGGGAAGCCATGGCAGGTATGGGACTAATTATTTCATTCATAGAAGAAGAGAGACTATGCTCGTTTTTGTCAGTTGTAAACTTGCTTATGCTGATGGAAATGTTCATATATTGAGGTTCCTCTTGCTTAATTCATGCCATTGTAGCTGGAGTGTTTGCTTTAGAGGAAACTGAGACATTCTGCATATGTTGTGTGGATAATTATTGCTGATATATATTGGACATTTATTAATTGTGTCCAAGTGAGACTTTTAAGGTATTCTATTCTATCAGAACCATGGCTAGTTGGTGAGTTATGATGTAATATCTGTTTCTGAATATACAATGTGATCACTGTTTGGTGAGTCGAATCTTCATAAACGAAGACTACTTTTGTCTGGATAATGAACTTTGTTCAAGGTTCACATAATTGGCTAATTGCAAGTTGAATCAAGAGAAGCTACTTTAGCCTCTATAAGTGCGCTCCTCTATGTATAACCTGTAATACCGAGATATATATGTTTGCACGCACAAGTGCCTATGTGTTTACAGTTTTTTCAGCCATCTAGACTGTGGAAGCTTGTACATGATGGCCTGAGAAAATATTGTGTGTCAAAGGTTCACTTTTGATCAGTTGAGCTATGGCTTGAAAATGTAATCTCCTTCCAATTGGTTTTTTGTGGATGTGAGTATCAAGTGTGAACAAAACACATCTGTGTATGTACATGCATACTGCTTGAAAAATGGAATCCAAGTGGATGGAACCTGTTATCAGCTGAATGTTCATTTTTTTCTATTGTCTGCCAAAAGTTGTTTTAGTTTGTGTGGTTTCTTCTGGCACTCCTGACTGTTTAGAAGTATCAGTTCCAGATTTAAGATGGATTATTGATTAATTTATTAACAGAAGCCTTGCTGACTGTTAATAAATCATGAATAGGAAAATACACTATTTTAGATAGCTGTATGGGTTTTGTTTCTTTGCTATTTCAGGTAATCAGGTAACTGGTTACCTTGTGCATATTGTAACTTCTTGTTGTTGATGATATTGTGCTCATACGCAAAGTAGAAGGGATGAAAGCTGTTAGGACTCATTTTTCTGTTATTTTTACCTAGTTTAACTGTAACTGTGTTGGAAGTTGCTCATATACTTTTTTCACATCTCTCTCTTTTGTTGTTTATGCTTTGTAACTCACTTTCAGATTCTGTGTTGCTAGATTAATGAGGCTGATGGAGCATTTTATGGGCCAAAGATTGATATCAGTGTTTCTGATGCAATGAAAAGAAAATTTCAGTGTGCAACCTTACAGGTTATTTCCAATTTTTCTGTTCCATTCCCACTGATAAATTTGCATGCTATTGTTATATCTTTCTTGATATTATCATTTAATGGATACATTTTATATTATAGCTGGATTTCCAACTTCCTGTTCGTTTCAATCTATCTTATTCGGGTGAGGATGAATTAAAAAGGGAAAGACCTGTTATGATTCACCGAGCTATCCTGGGGTCTGTTGAACGTATGTTTGCTATACTTCTGGAGCACTACAAGGGGAAATGGCCTTTCTGGCTTAGTCCACGTCAAGCAATTGTTTGTCCTGTCTCCGAGAAATCCCAAGCATATGCACTAGAGGTCTCTTGGCTAATATATTTTTCTTTCCTTCTTCTGTTAGCGTTGTTTACTCTTTAGATCTTTAGTTGAAACATCTTATTTCCCTGGTTTCTTTTGTTATATATTGATTGATAGTAGTGTTTCTATTGTTTTGATATTTGATAGGTAAAAGACCAGATTCATGAAGCAGGTTATTATGTTGACGTTGATACATCTGATAGAACAATCCAGAAAAAGGTGCATTCATAACTTGCCTTTGAATGTCTATTCACCAATTGGGGAATGCTCTATGTTCTGCTAATTTTGCTTATGTTGTTACTCAGATATGCTGTCTTAAATTGAATTAATGCAAGAGATATATGATTGCCACAATGAAATTACCTTCCCATAGCCAAATTTCTGTGAGTTGCTTATGTGAGTGCATCAATCCTACTGTAGGGTGCCAAGGCGATTCCCATTATGTACCCTTCATGACCAGTATGTAACTGCCCCATTCAGAGACTACTACCCTTCTCTCCTTTTTGGGATGTCCCACTTGGAGAGGCCTTTTTCTAAACTAAGTTTACAACTTCCATGTTATTCCAAATCTATTTCTTAATTACGAAAGACAAGGCAGGCTACCAACATGTTGGTTACAATGATCATTCTCAAGGTCAATAGTGTAAACCTTTAAAATGTTTTATTTTTTCTTTAAAGGGGCTTCAAATAAGGCAGAGCGAATATTATCTAATCTCTTAAAGAAAAATCATACAATTACATGCTCACAAGTTAAATCACACATTCAAAACCTCATTTAGTCTCTCACAACACTTGTGAACCTCCAGGACCATTATGATTGGTTACCTCATTGTTTCTCAGTGTTTGTAAGTTTCTATCTTCTGGATCAAGCGCTAATCAGTTTACCTAACTCTTGTTTATTACTTGCTACTATGTTGTGCCTTGACTTCCTATAATGTTGATTCCTGCCATACTGGTTTGCTTTCTAGAGGTTCACTATCAAGAAGCTGGAAGGAAGGGATATACTTTTATGCTTCATCTATTAATATCCTCATTTTGCACTTATCTTTGTTCTTTTCATTATTTTCTCCTGAGACTTTCTTGGTTTCTGCAGGTGCGAGAAGCACAGCTGGCACAGTACAACTATATATTGGTTGTTGGCGAGGAGGAGATCAAAACTAGAGAGGTTACACCTCCTCCCAAACCATTGAACATTCTCATTGCATTCCCTTATTTTCTTGTGGTTAAGTTCATTTGAAATTTAAAGTTTCGCACCTTCTTGGTCCATGCTAAAGTACATCTGTGACACGAGTCCTCTGGGTTATCTGCATCTTAGCAGCAGCAGTGGCAATCGTATACCGATGTTTTTCCTTTCTGCAAAATCAAATGCTCTTTATTCTACTTTCTTTTTTGCCGCATTCGGGTGAAATTGTACTTGATCCCATTGACTCTGGATTCTATTTCCTTATGGTAAACTGCTTCTGGTGTCTACGTTAAGAAGCATGGAGAAGCAGACACTCTTTAAGAAGGTTTATACCCTTGTTGGATGTGTCAGATATGACACTCTTGATACGTTTGACATATCACTATCTGCTGCTTAAGCTTTCAAAGGCATGTTCATGCTTCCTGCACACTAATAACATATTTTTTTGATCAGTAAGAAATAATATAAACAAAGAGCAACAAAGCAGGTGCCACGTTCTGTGTACACCGGGAGTATACTCAAAAGTTCATAATATACTAAAACTATCCACAAACTACAAAAGAATTTCCCAAAGACCCAACTGAATCTGTGCACCTAACAAACAGCAATTGGAGAATAGCATTCTTCAGAACAGACAAGGGCCTTTCCTCATCTTCTAAAGCTCTTTTATTTCTCTCGCTCCAAATAACCCAGCACACGATTGATAGTTGAGATATTTATAAATTCCACTTATTCAGCTCTTGTACCAAGTTATATCATAGCTCGTATGTTTCCAAAATGCTAGAGATCGAGCTCAATCATAGTCAATTAGTTTTTCTTAATCTATGTGCCTACTAGACTAAAATGCTAGAGATCGAGCCAGATCGTATTATTTTTCAAGCAGGGAGGAAGACTTTCGATGTAGTGAAGAGATTGAGCTCTGGGTCTGTGGAATTTCAGTGGATTGTGAGAAGCTAAGGAAGATTCAACGTGGCAGTGATCTTCTTCAGAGAGCTCCTGTGGGTTTGTGAATGCTTGAAGCAGGCTTGGTTCTATCCGGGTGTGTACTGGAAGAAACGAAAGGGTACTTTGTGTGAAGTTCTGGTGGCCAAGGAAGAGATTTTTTCAGGCAGCTTCATTCGACTGGAGATTAGGAAGGTAGGGAGAACTGAGACGGTATGTATCCCAGAGTTAGTCGAAGGTTTTGGATGGTCAGATGTAGTGGATAAACTTAGGAGGTTTTCTGTGGAAGAGCAAGGAAAGGGCAATAGTCCAGTGAGGTCCTTTGTACCAGATTACTCAGTGAAGGTTCAACATCTACCTGAGGGGTCTGGTGCAGATTTCAAGATTGAGGATGGTTCATGCGAGGAAACCACGGCTTTCCTGGAGAGGTGTTTTGTTGGAAGGATGGGGGATCCAAGGTGTCCTGTACCGGAACGGGTAGACGTGCAGAAGTGGGTGGATAAAAGATGGAGGATAACAGGTGGTGGCTGCGTTGTTGTCATGAACGATATATATTTCCTTTTCGAGTTCCCATCCAAGGCTGAAGCGAGCAGGATTTTGAATGAAAAAGGCTGGAAGTTTAATCAAAACCAATTGTGTTTGGAGAGGTGGTCTGCTGAGAGCTGTTACTTTTTAGAAAAGAAATTGCCTTAAGAAGCTTGGATAAGAGTTCTAGGGTTGCCTCTGCCCTTGTGGGGCAGTTCTGTGCTTAGACAGATTGGAAATTTTGTGTAGGGTTCTTGGGCATCGATGAGGCAACGAAGGCAAGGACAGATCTGAGATGGGCAAGAATTTTGGTGCGTCTTCAGGGAGAAATGCCTGCGAATGTGCGTATAGGCGTGGGTTAACGTTTCTTTTTGCAGCCTATATGGGCAGAAACGACGGCGATATGCTGCCCGTGGCCTTTCAAAGGGGGTGGCGCAGGTAGGAGGGGAGAGAGGAGTACGATGAAGGCGTGAGGTGCTCATCACGCGCGGCCAAGTGAATCTCATAGGAGACCAGTTCTGAACAATACAGGTTCACGTGTCGATAACAGGGTTAGGAGAAGAGGATGTGGGTGGCCAAAAATTTGAATTCAAAATGTGGTAGCATCGATGACGTTGTTTTAGATAAAGGGGATAAAGGGGAGGGTTTTTCGGACCAGCCCTTTGCCAGCTTTGGGCCTCTTGGTACTTTTATTGAAGGGGAGAATGGGCCGTTACTATTCGAGATGTGCAAGGGGGACCCTTGTTGCAGCTTTGGGCCTGGTATGGAGGCTGAGATGGTCCACAGTGAAATTTCTGGACCAACCCCTCTCTTGTCGAAGGCGAGTTTCTATGGGTCGGCTTCCAAGGAAGTTAGGGCAGGCATTAGCTCAAGACGGGAGATGCTTTTGTCAAGTCTGCTTCATAGTTTGACCAAGGCTGGGTCGGAATCAGATGCTGTGCGGATGTTTTGCTAATGAATGTCTTGGTTACTATTTTTATCTGTCCCAAAATGCTTCTCCACTTTCCAAAAGTGCAACTAGTAATTCTTGTAATTTTCTGGTGGTAAGGATGATGGAGGAGCTTTTGGATGAAGATAGGACGATCTTTCAGTGTGGTAGGAAGACAATTGAGGTCTATAGGAGCTGTTACAAGGATCGCATAGACTTTTGGCTTGTAGAAAGATATAGAGGTAGACTTCATGTGTAATTCCTTTCTTCTTTAGAGTTTGAATGGGTTTGTGAATTACTGCGGAGTTTTTCAAGTTTCAAAGGTCTTTGCTGGAAGAAGAGACGAGCTAAGGCTCGAGAAATTGTAGTGGCCAAGGGGGAAAACTCCTCTGGTCTGTTTATTATAATTTCTGTGAGAGGCTCTGGGAGATCAGGCTTGATTTGCTTCCCTGAATGTGTCGACAATTTGGGGTGGTTTATGGTGGCAGATAAACTTCGCAGATTTGCGGCTTTCAGTGTAGTAGAGGGTCACAGTAGCAAAATGGGCCCAAATCTTTTAAGGAGGCAGCGGAGATCTCTCCTTTGCCTGATTTGGTTCGCAGTTGTGGAGCTGGGGATGTGGATGCAGACGTTTCAGTGGGCGAGGCTTCTTGCAGAGGAACTGTGGATTTCTTGGGAAGGTGTTTGGTGGGGACTGTTGGGTCTTTAGATTACCCTAAGCTGGAAGCTAGTGAGCTCCAACAGTGGGTCGACCAGAGATGGAGGACTCCTGGAGGAGTGAAAGTTGTGGATATGCATGGTAAATTTTTCCTCTTTGAGTTCCCTTCGAAGATAGAGGCAAATCGGATTCGCAGAGAGAAGAGATGGAAGTTTAGACAGGTGGATCTTGTTTTGGAGTGCTGGAATCCTGAATTTGGCTGTCACAGAGATGAGTTGGTATGGGTTAGGGCTCAAGGGTTACCTCTTCATTTGTGGGGGTCGAGGGTATTCCAGGATGTTGGTAAGGCCTGTGGAGGTTACATCAGTGTAGATCATAATACTATTTCGAGGAAGGATTTGAGGTGGGCGAGAATTTTGGTGCGAAGCAAGGATAACCTTCTGGGCACGGTGCGCATTAAAGTGGGTGAAAGAACTTTCGTTGTTCCAATCTGGGCTGAATCTTCAACCTTTTGCAGGTCGTGGAGGAGGAACGATGGAGTAGGTAGCAAAGCAGTCTCTGGAATGAGGAGGATTAGGGTGGAGAAGGTGAGTGAGTCTCACGCGAGGGTGAGGGAGGTGTTACGTAAGGAGAAAGGGAAGGCGCAGGTCTGTAGTTAGGATAAAGTGACTGTGCGGGGCACATGGGTTGCAAAAGAATTCAAAATTGATGGGTTAAACGACGTCACTGTAGGAGACAGATGTTCTTTGGACAGTTTGGGTCAAAACTTGGCGGAAAGTAGTGGACTCAAGGACGGGCCTCTTGGAAGCCCAAATTGAAGGAGTTCTCAAATAGGGAAGTTGGGGAATTTAAGTGGACCTTTTCCTGTAGAGGTAGTGGAGGGTCATGCAGCCCAGAGTAGTGGGCCTATGGAGAAGGATGACCCAATTCCTCAAAACAGGGAGTCCATAAAGCAGATAGATACGCCCTTCATAGTTGATGAAGTGGTTACGAAAGTTGTCCAGGAAGTCGTAATCGAGAATGAAGCAGTTCATCAAAACCAGTGTAGAGAGGAGGAGCAAGTAGCGAACAATTCTCAGGTAAGGAGGTCCGATAAAAAGACTGAGTCGACTCCTCTCGTTGATGGCTTGATTTCGGATGTCGACTCAGAGAATGAAGTTGAATTTGTGGAAGAGAGCCAGAGTCAGAGTAGGGAGAAGGGATCTATCACGTTAGGGTCCACAGGGCCCTATTAGCAACGACAAACATAGCTTTGAGTGCTTCGCCAGGAACAGTGTTAAGTAGAATAACCTTGTAGAAGTAGATTCAGTTGAGATTATGGATGAGAATGCGAAGGTTTTGTTGTCTGTTCAGGAGGAGACTGAGAAAGATTTAGAAGAACCTTTAGCATGCTCGCCTGTGTCAATGGTCAGACCTAATGGTCAGACCTGAGGTTTTACAAGGTTTTGAGGTACTGATGGATGCGAAAGAAAAGGAAGATATTTCGTTGTGGGTTAAAAGGAGGGCAAATGGTTTCGGGAAGGCCCTAGGGGTATCGTGCGTAGGATTTGAGGATCATATTTTGAACTTGCTGAAGGAGATGGATAAAAGCCGGAAATCAGTGGGAAAGAATAGCAGTATTAGCAGCAAAAAGCCTTGGGCAAGAAGTAGCAGGCAACTGGAGAATTTGCGATGTAGTATTAACTTTGACATCGTTGATGGGAAGGGGGGAAAGGGAGAGCAGTCAAACCTTAATGTTTTATTATGCATATCAGAATAATATCATTGAATGTGCAGGGTATTAATGATGAGTCGAAGCGTCAAGTGGTAAGTGCAGCGATTTGAAAATGTAATCCTCATGTGATTTGTTTACAAGAAACCAAAGTGGACAGTATTAACAGAAAGCTGGTTATGAGTGTCAGAGGTGGTAGGTGGATGCATTGGGAGCAAGTAGATGCTATTGGGTTGGCCGGAGGTATTTTGGTTATGTGGGATAGTGGGATGGTCTCCAGGAAGGACTGTTTGGTCGGATCTCATTCAGTCTCTTGCGTCTTTGAGGGTCTAGACAACGATTTCAGATGGATATTTACAGGAGTTTAGGGTCCTTGTGCTGATTTGGCTCCTCAGAATTTATGTGCCGAGCTTAGAGCGGTATCTGCAAGATGGTAGCTTCGGTGGTGTTTTGGGGGAGATTTTAATGTTGTCAGTTTTCCTGCAGAGCGTAAATGGGCCAGAGTTTATGCTCAGGCTATGATGGAATTCAACGAGTTTATTAATGATTCAAGTTTGGTGGATCTTCCTTTAGAAGGTGGGGTGTTCACGTGGACTAGAAACAGTGAGGGGTCCCAGTGCTTGAGAATAGATCGGTTTTTAGTGTCAACCTCTTGGATGGAAAAATTTGGGGGTATTTCTCAATCTGTTTTGCCAAGGGTAACTTCGAACCATGTTCCGTTGCGTTTAGAATGCAGTGGTATGAACAAAGGGAAATCTCCTTTTCGGTTTGAGCTGATGTGGTTAGAAGAACCAGGTTTCATGGAATGGTTTAAGGAAACAGGGCAAGCTTATGTAGTGGAGAGGAAATCATGGTTTTTGTTTAGCTAAAAAGCTGAAGTTGTTAAAGGAGGACTTAAAGAAGTGGTATAAGGACACTGTTGGAAACATTAGATTGAAATTGGATAGGTTGATGGAGGAAGTTAAGAATCTGGATGCTCGGGAAGGGACTGGAGTTTGGGGTGACGAAGATTTGACTAGACGGAATTTTCTTCAAATAGAAATTGAGAGGCTGCTTTGGAGTGAGGAAATCTGTTGGAGGGAAAAAGCTCGCATCAAGTGGTTAAAGCAGGGAGATAATAACACTAGATTTTTTCATCAGGTAGCAACGGCCCACAAACAAGCAAATCAGATTTCAATGGTTCAGATTAATGGTATTTTACTGGAAGATGATGCTGAAATAAAAGTTGGTATTACAGATTTTTACAAGGGATTATTCTCTGAGGATAATAGCTGGCATCCTAAACTGGAAGTTGTTACTTTCAGTTTCCTTGGTTCAGCAGATAGAGATAATCTGGAATTACCTTTCACTGTAGAAGAGGTCAAAGCAGCAGTTTTCAGTTTGAAGGGGGATAAGGCTCCGGGTCCGGATGGTTTTCTGATGGCATTTTTTCAGCATTGTTGGGATCTAGTGTAGGGGGAGCTGATGGATCTGTTGCAATCGTTCTTTGAACATAAGAAATTCGAGAGGAGTCTTAATTCTACATTTATTACTCTAGCGGAGGACATTAAAGAGTTTAGACCAATAAGTCTTATTGGGCGGTGTATAAGATAATTGCAAAGATTTTTGCTTGCTGGTTGAAAAAAGTGCTAGAAAAGATTATTTCTTCTTCTACATATGCATTTGTGGGTGGTAGACTGATTACAGATGCGTCATTGATTGCGAATGAAGTCGTGGATTGGAGGATCCGTAGTGGGAAGCAGGAGTGCTTGTTAAACTGGACATAGAAAAGGCATACGACCACGTGAATTGGACTTTCTATTGTATATCTTGGGAAAGATGGGCTTTGGGGATCGATGGAAGGAATGGATCAAGTTTTGTATCTCCTCGGTTAAATATTCAGTTCTAGTGAATAGTGTGCCAGCGGGGTTTTTTGCCGGTTCGAGAGGTCTATGTCAAGGAGATCCTTTGTCCTCCTTTCTATTTATCATCGTTATGGAAGCACTGAGTCGGATAATTGAGGTAGCTGTTTCTAAGGGCCTGATTCGTGGTTTTTCTATTGGTAGGGAGGAAGGATCTCAGGTGTTGGTCTCTCTTTTGCTTTTTGCGGACGACACTAGTTTTTTGCGAAGCAAAGACACAGCAGTTGGGCTATCTTAGGATGATCATGCTTTTCTTCCGGGCAGACTCAGGTTTGAAGGTGAATATTCCGAAAAGTGAGTTGCTGGTTGTGGGTGAGGTGAAGGAAGTGGATTAGTTGGCTGCGTTTTTTGGATGCAAAGTGGGGTGGGGGGTTTCCAACGACTTTTCTCGGGCTCCTGTTGGGTGCTACTCCTAAAAAAAAGGAGCTGTGGAATCCAATTATAGCAAGCCTCGAACATAGGTTAGCAGGGTGGAAAAAACAATTTCTCTCAAAGGGTGGTATACTAACTCTTATTAATAGTACTCTTTTCAGTTTGCCTACCTATTTTATCTTGTTGTTTGCTATTCCAGTTTTGGTGGTACAGAGGCTTGAAAAGTTGGAAAAAGATTTCTTATGGGAGGGTTAAGCGGTGGATAGGAAGTACCATTTGGTTAGATCATAGTTGAAAAAAGTGGAAGGCGAGAAGTCGGCGACATGCCAAAATTTGAGGCGAGAGCCGAGGCGCAAAAAAGGCGCAAAAAGGCACTCACGGAACAGATATTAAGGAAAAATTAATAAATATATATATATATAACATAACAAATCTCAATAAAACATGTCATGAGTGATGAAACTAAGTTACCAAAATAATATTAATAACACAAATTTCATCATTCATAGTTGAAATTCAAAGCATTAGATGAACTTAACTTCAATTCCAAATAAGAAAATAAATAGTCATTAAAGCAAATGAAAATAAAGACATGCAAAAGAGAACTAAAGTCATGAAATGTAATAATTAACAACTAACAACACAACAAGCTAAAAATCCACAGAATCTATCTCATCACCATCTCCATAATCTTCATTCACAGGCATAGGCACAAAAAGGCTCAAAAAAGGCGCAAAAAAGGCGCTCATCGCCTGGAGTCGACCTTTCAAGGCGCCACACCCTCACCTCATCTCGCCTCTCGCCTCAGGCGCAAGAGGCGCACGCTTTTTTCAACTATGGGTTAGATGGGATGTGGTATGTTCAAGCAAGAGAGATGGTCTGGGGATTAAAGGGCTTAAACTGTTCAACGTGGCTTTGTTGGGAAAGTGGATCTGGAGATATTTACGTGACAAAAATACCCTTTGGAAGAAGGTGGTGTCGAGTAAATAGGGCAAAGGAGATCACTTGTGGGAGCCGAATGAGGTACACTCTTCTTATGGGGTGGGTGTGTGGAAAGGAATTAGAAAGAGCTGGGATATTTTGAAGAGATTCATAACCTATGCTGTGGGCAACGGAAATTTGGTTCATTTTTGGAATGACATTTGGTACGGAGATACGGAACTGCGGATGGTCTTTCCTTTGCTTTACACCCTCGCCAACAATTAAGGAGGAAACTGTCAGTTCAGTTTTGCATTTTAATGGAGTTACTGTTACTTGGAATCCTTCCTTCAGAAGGAGATTGGGAGTTGGATTCTCTCGGGTGACTTTTCGAGCTGCTTTACAATCTAACGGTAGATGGAGATAAAGAAGATATTGTGGTGTGGAAAAGTGGAAAGAACATGGAATTCTCGGTTAAGATCTTGGGCAGTCATGTTTCGTTCCCTCGGAAAAATGTGTGGAGGACAAAGGCCCCATCAAGGGTGGGTTTTTTTATGTGGGAAGCAGCAAATGAAGCTTTGCTAACATGCGACAACCTCCAGCGTCGTGGTAAAGTCTTGTCAATTGGTGTTGCCTATGTAAATGTGATGGGGAAAGTGTAAATCATTTGCTACTTCATTGCCAGTATGCTAGGTGTTGGGATTTTGTGTTCAATCTGTTTAAAATGGAGTGGGTTATGCCCAATTCGGCAAGGAATTAATGAGAGCGCGGTCGGAAACAGAGAAATCACTTGTGGGAGGCTGCCCCATTAACGATATGCTGGATTATTTGGTTGGAAGGAAATGCCAGAATTTTTGAGAACGTGGAGAGAACCTTAGAAAAGATTAAGGAGCTCATTCTTCATACTCTGTCTTTTTGGTGCCATGAGTCATTGCTATTTGGTACAAACCCTTTTGTAGAGTTTGTTGATAGCTTAGCGTGTAATTAATTACCTTCGTGTATACTCCCTGTGTAGAAAGGATGCGTCACCTGATTTGATGCTAGCATATTTATAATACTTTCTTACTTCGCAAAAAATAAATAAATCAGATGCTGTGCGAAAGGAGAATGTTTCCGCCGAAAAGATGTCGAAACAGAGGTCGTCTACAGGTGAGGCTCATCCAACTGGTATTTCTGGTTCGAGTGACTGCATATTGGATGAGGCATTGCTTCAGTGGGTTTGTAATAGAGATAGAGCTCTGGTTGTGGATGATACGCAGAGGCCATGTTTTTTGGCAGAGGATGAGGAGTCTTCGTGGGATTATCGAAAAGGTACGGAGAGTTCTGTTGATGGCAGAGTAGATGAAGGAACTGGAGTAGAGTGTTCGTGGGTTCCAATCTGTGAGGGTGTTTCTCCAGGAGAGGCTATGCAGTGTACTCCAATTTCGATGGTCAGACCTGAGGAGATGGAGGAACTCGAGCTGGAAGCTGAGGATAGGAGCAAAGACATGTCCGTTTGGGTGCGTAATAAGGCTAAAAGTTTTGGGAAATTTCTGGGTGTCTCGTGCAAGGGGTATGATGATAAAATAGAAGATTTGTTGATGGAAATTGAGAAGGTTCGAAATGAAAAAAGTAAAAAAGGAGCAAACTGTGGAAAATCTAAGGGGAGGATCAGCCGGGAGCTCAAAAATCTATGTTGTACCATAAATTTTGATGGGGCTGCAAGTAAGAAGGGCCGGGGCACCACAGTTCAGCACTTGTTAATTGATAGTTTATTTATTGATTTAAATATTTTAAGTTGGAATGTGTGGGGATTAAATGATTTAAAAAAAGACAGGTCATTAAAGAAGCAATCGGGAGATGGAAACCAAATGTTATTTGTCTGCAGGAGACAAAGATGGAGTTGTTAGATAAACAGACAGTTGACAGCGTATGAGGTTGCAGAAGGGTTGATTGGGTTCACCTAGAGGCGGTTGGGGCTGCCGGGGGAGTGCTAGTGATGTGGGATAGCAGTATTGTTACTAAGCTGGATCATGTTTAGGGTTCTCATTCTATTTCTCGTCTTTTCAAGTTGGTAGATTCTGGGCTTCAATGGGTTTTTTCAGGAGTCTACTGGCCAGTTTGGATGCCTCTCGTATTATGGACAGAATTATCTTCAGTCAGGCAGATGTGGAATTTTCCTTGGTGTGTGTGGGTGGAGGGGGGGGATTTCAATGCAGTTCGCTTTCCCTCTGAGCATACGGGGTCGAGCACAATCTTGCAAGGCATGTCTGATTTTAATGATTTTATCAATTAAATGGATCTGATGGACTTGCCGTTAGAAGGAATTCTTTCTCATGGCTTAGAAGTGGGGTGAGACTTCTATGCTCAAGGATAGACAGATTCCTTCTTACTCTGGACTGGGAAGAGCAGTTCAGTGGTTTCTCTCAGAAAAGTCTTCCGAGGGTGGTGTCTGATCACTCTCCCAATTTTCCTGAATATGGCAGTATTATTAAGAAAAATCTCCGTTCAGATTCGAAAATATGTGGCTTGAAGAACCAGGCTTCATGGAATGGGTAAAACTGAAGTGGGCTTTTTATGTGGTTGATGGTAAGCCGTGTTTCAAATTAGCTAAAAAGCTGAAAATGGTCAAAGAAGATCTTATAGTATGGAACAAGGAGGTGTTTGGGCAGATTGAGACTAAGATTAGAGAAGCTATGAAGGAAATTCAGAGAATAGATGAGATGGAGGGTGGGGGTGACATGGGGAAGTCGAAGCAGCACCTCGAGAAAAGCTGAAAATAGAGCTCAGGAGGCTTCTAAGTAAGGAAGAGATCTGCTGGAGGCAGAAGTCTAGGGTTCTGTGGTTAAAGGAAGGGGATAAGAATACGAGGTTTTTTCAACGAATGACAAGAGACCCATAAGAGTTGCAATCAGATCAGCCGGTTGAACGTAGGTGATGCAGTGACAGAAGATTCTAATCAAATAAATATAGAGATTGTCTACTACTATCAGAAGTTGTATTTGTATTCGGAGGACAGAGGCTCGAACATGGATTTAGATGGGATTGATTTTAAGTTGTTATAGGAGGAGGACAAGGACCTTCTTGAACATGCGTTCACGGAGATAGAAGTGATGGAGGCTTTGAGAAGCATGAATGGAGACAAAGCCCCGGGTCCCGATGGTTTCACAATAGCTTTCTTCAAACAGTGTTGGGAGGTAGTCAAGAATGATATGTTAGAGGTGTTCCAGTCGTTTTATGAGGGGGAGAGTTTTGAAAAAAGGTCTGAATGTATCTTTTATCGTCCTTATTCCAAAGGAAATGGGAGCGGTGGAGCTGAGGGATTTTAGGCCTATAAGTCTCATTGGGAGCTTGTATAATTGCGAAGGTGTCGGCTTCAGGCTTAGAAAGGTTGTAGGAAAGGTAGTCTCAAATTCTCAGCATGCTTTTGTGGGTGATTGCCAAATATTGGATGCAACTTTGATAGCGAACGAGCCGGTCGATTCCAAGATGAGGGGTGGGGTTCCCGGGGTTCTACGTAAGCTTGATATAGAAAAGGCGTACGATCATGTGAGATGGGATTTTCTGATTTATGTCTTAAAGCGAATGGGCTTTGGGGAGAAGTGGAGGAACTGGATTTATTTTTGCATATCCACGGTGAGTTTTTCTGTATGGGGAGCCAGCCGGGTTTTTTCCAAGCTTGAGAGGGCTGCGACAAAGGGACCCTCTTTCTCCCTTCCTCTTTATCTTGATTATGGAGGCCTTGAGCTGTCTTATTGATAAGGCAGGAGGTTACATTCAGGGATTTTAAGTTAACAGAGCTCGTTCCCCAAGTATTGCAATATCACACTTACTTTTTGCAGATGACACCTTAGTTTTTCGTGATTCTAGCAGAACTCAGCTGAGTTATCTCCGGTTCTATGTAAGCTTGATATAGAAAAGGTGTACGATCATGTGAGATGGGATTTTCTGATTTTTGTCTTAAAGAGAATGGGCTTTGGGGAGAAGTGGAGGAACTGGATTTATTTTTGCATATCCACGGTGAGGTTTTCTGTCTGGGGTCTTGTTATTTTTTCAAGCAGTGTCGGGTCTCAAGATTAATGTCTCTAAGTGTGAGATTATTGCTGTGGGGGAGGGGGTGGATAACGCGGAGGATCTGGCTTCTTTCTTTGGTTGTAAGACAACTAGCCTCCCTACGAAATATATGGGACTTCCTTTAGGGGCGCTGTTCAAGAGTACAATTATGTGGAACTCGGTCATAGAAGGGTTTGAGAGGAGATTGACGGGCTGGAAGAGGCAGTTTCTTTCTAAAGGTGGGAGGTTGACTTTGATTAAGAGTACACTCTCTAACCTCCCTACGTACTATTTATCCCTTTTCGTGGTTCCTGTTTCAGTGGTCATGAGAATAGAGGAATTGGAAAGGGATTTCTTATGGGAAGGGGGTTTGGAGGAGCGTAAATATCATTTAGTGGGATGGGGGTCTGCGTGTTCCAACTTTTGAAAAGATGGTTTGGGCATAAATAACCTAAGGAAATTCAATGGTGCCTTGTTAGGAAAATGGTTATGGAAGTACTTAGTTGACAAAGAAGCGTTGTGGAGGAAAGTAGTGATTGAGAAATATGGGGAAGGCAGTCATGTTTGGTTCCCCAAGGAAGTGTTATTTGCTCATGGTTCAAGTGTATGGAAAGGTATCATGAAATGGTGGTATATCTTCAATCGTTTCATCTCTTTTGAGGCAGGAAATGGGAATATTTTGGCAGGATACTTGGTGTGGGGAAACAAAACTTCAGCACAAATTTCCCAATCTATACAATATAGTGATTAATCGGGGAGAAATGGTGAGTTCCATTCTTACAATATCTAATGGGGCAGACTCGTGGAATCCGGTTTTTCATCGAGATCTCCAAGACTAGGAGCTTGAGGAAGGGTTCCATCTTTTGTAGATTCTGCATGCTTTTAAGAGGCAAGGTTCCGGTGAAGACAAAGTTGTTTGGGACGGTCCTAAGGATAGAAGATTATAGGTCAAGTCGTTTTACGCGAAGCTTGATGAAGATGCAAACAACCTTTATCCTTGGAAAGAAATTTGGAAAGCTAAAGTTCCCAGCAGTGTTACTTTTTTTGCTTGGGAAGCGGCTAAGGAAGCTATCTTAACTGGAGATAATTTAAGAGTCCGCGGAAAGATCTACGTTAATAGGTGCTGTTTTTGTAAACAAGATAGGAGACTGTTAATAATCTTTTATTGCACTGCCGGTGACAAGGGGGATTTGGAGCTGGTTCTTCCTCCTAGTAGGTGTCTCGTGGGTGATGCCTAGATCGGTCATTGAGCTCCTTCGAGGGTGGTCTTTATATAATTGCAGAAAACAGAAGTTTTGGTGGGATTCTGCACCTTTGGCAATTTGGTGGACCATTTGGAAGGGAGAGAAACCAAAGGGTGTTCGAGAATCTGGAGTCTGATGTTGCTCGAATTAAAAAGGTGTATCATACTCTTTGTTTGTGGTGTTCAATAGTTGACCCTGATATAGAGAACTCTTTTGTAGATATAGTGAACATGACTATTACTTGGTAATTATTTTCTCTTTGTCTTGTATACTCCTTGTGTACAAGGACGCGTCACCTGTTTTGACGCTTTGATCATATATACTTTTACTTGTTAAAAAAAAAACACACTCCCAAGGGAATAGTACCCCAAATGGGGGGTCCCTTCTCCAACTATTGTAGAAATACCAATGGAAGTAATTCCTCGACAGTACCGGGCCTCACCCATGAAATATTGAAGAGACCGAGTATAAAGCTCCATAGCTCCCTCGCCACTGTTAGTGGAGCAAGAGATGGTTAACACTCTCTCCATCCCCTTTACATACACTCTGCCACGACTCCTCAATTAATCCCTTGTGAGGATAGCTTCGTTTACTGCCTCCCACATGAAAAAAGGGAGCTCTAGACTTCCAAATAGCCTTCCAAGGGAAAAAGCCTCTACCAAAACTCCCCATATCGGCATAATGCGATTTAACAGTAAACTTTTTGTTCTTTGACTTCCTCCAAATGATCCTATCTTCAGAATCTGTCTATTTGCTGCGATTAAATTAGCTTGAAAAATTGTGCAAACGACTCCATTTCTCAATCATGAAAGTTCCTCCTAAAGGCTCAATTCCAAATGACCCTGCCATGTTCAGTGAAGGTATGAACTCACCTTTGCATCTTTATCAACTGCAATATTAAACAAAATAGAAAGACCTCTCCGCAACTCCAAATCCCCACACCACTTATCCTCCTAAAATCTGATAGTCCCCTTCCAATATCAACAGAGAATACGGAGTCGGTTATTACTTCCTGGTCAACTGGAATTGAATCCATGGTTTGGATGGAATTTCAGGAGGTAGTTACTCTTAACCAAATTAATGTATTCTTGTTCAGAGGAAAGCATCAAAATAAGGCATCTATGTGTAATGTATTTCATGGACACGTCACCTCATTTGACGTCTGTTAATATTACTCATACCTTACCCCTATCAAAAAAATACATATTTGCCACTAGTTTCTTGTTGCACATGGGAGCTGGATTAACACTGGTACTACCTGTCTCTTAAGACTTAATAACCCCGGTCTGTATCTGACTAAGACAAGTTATGGGCAAATGCTCATAGTGCGTGAGATGTTTTGCTTTGAATTTTGTGTTTTGGGATTAGTGGTATAGGTGAAAATGAGATGGTATTAGTAGTGGACCTACCTGTTGTGGAGACTAAGGCGTTAGTTTTTGCAGTGGTACCTGGTGTTTGCTGAATTGGTGATGGGTGTGTTGTGAGAGAAACATTTGCTCAATAAGCTGCTGAGCTTTGAGTGCTGAAAAACCAATTTGATCCTTTGAAAATTGAAGCTTAAAATTTCAATTAAGCTGTTTGCTAGGCTATATTTGTTTTTTCAGTGGTCGTGGTTAAAGATGTGTAGATCGGTTCTGGGTCAAATATATGGGTTTTCTGTCGAGTGTTCTCTTGAAAGCTGGATTTCTATCCAAGAAACCAGCGGTTTTCTGTACTTGGTGCACCAAACACTGATAATTGATTTGTTTTGTATTGGTATGTTCCTTACTTGACCGCTTCTTGCTATGCATCCGATCTTTGAGAAACCTTTTGTGTATAAAAAAGAGTTGCATTTTGTATCTCTCAATATTTACTGGCCTCTTATGCTTTCTACGTAAATGTTGCAATGAAATTTACAGCCTGGTCATCTTGGAATGTAACTAGTCAAAGATACATTGCCATGTCTAATATGTTTCCTGTTTCTAGGTAAGTGTGCGAGTGAGAGACAAGAATAACAAATTGGTTATGACTATCCCGGATCTGCTTACACGTTTCAAGGAAGAAGTTGCTGAGTTTCATTAGCAATATACGATGGGTAGATGAAGAAGATAACAACATTTCAAGGAGGAAGTTTCTGCGTTTCATAAGCAAAATATACCATGCGTAGCGCAAGAAGATACATGATGTGATTTTTTTAGTAATACGACAACCAACTGAAAGCCAGATGTGGAAGAAGAATATTTTCTGTTTTGATACACATTGGTATTAACTTGCTTTTGCAGTTTATATCAAATTTGTTCTTGTATGTTGATCATAAATTTGATCTGATACTGTAGTTTATTTCCTGGAGCAACGGAATTTATAAATGACACAATTAGAGATTTGTTTCATCAAGTTCGTATATCATGATTGCTCTCAAATTGGTCCTTGATTTTTTTTTTTATTTTTTTGGTGTGGATATGGATGGAGAATATATTTTTAAAGGTAAAAACTTATGGAAGACGGTCTTACGGATAATTTTTGAAAGACGGATCATACTTATTTGACTTATCATGTGTTGGTGAGTTGAGCTGTGAGAGAGTGGAGTTCCATTTTATGAGTTAAGATCCGTAAAGCAGTTTTACAGTAGACTTACAGGCCAATTGTTTGTTTAGACTATTCATTATTGTGAGCGTAACAATGGTCTTCATATTTATCAAAACATTAAATAAAAAATGGTGCTTCATTTTATGCTGTTAGCTGAACGAATATCATTCAATGATATTCTAATTTTTTAAAATAAATTCTAAAGTGGGATATCTGAAAATAAAAGACTGAACTCTATTATGGAAACCGAGGGAGTGAGTTTTTGAAATACTTCCTCTAAACAAAGTCTATTGTTTTATTTTGAGATGCTTCATTAAAAGAGTTATTTTTTGAAAATTAAGGTATAAAAATATTATTTATTACTAATGAATTATTAAGATTGTCATTTTTTTTAAAATGTACTCTTAAACGGTTACTTTTTGCTGGGAGTATTATATACTCCCTCCGTCCCTAAATTATTGTCCTGATTGACCCGGTGCACAGATTAAGAAAAAAACAATTGACTTGATTATTTATATTGGTTTAATGTGTAGTTTTCTTTAAAGCCCATGTGTATGTGGTCCATAATTAAAGTAAGGTGAAAAAGTAAGGGTAAAGTGGTAAAAATAATGTTCTAAAAAGGTAAGTTTCAAAGTGGACAATTATTTTGGGACGGACCAAAAAAGAAAGGAGGACGATAATTTAGGAACGGAGGAGTATTATATAAAGGCATTCCTAGTTACAAGGAAATGATGGCTTTTAGTTCACACTTAAAACTGAGTTTAAACTATGAGGCGAAGTATGGTTTTGAGTTTTGACTACGAGTCTGCTTTAAAAATATTGAATAAGCGTTGCTTGCTTTTAATTTTACAGAGAAAAATGTCGGGTGAGTTAATTTAGTTGGAAATCAAAATTGGGCATTCAGCTAAGTAAAGGTGAGTTGAAATATAACAATAACTAGCAACTAATCAAAATCCATAATTGGTATCAATCTTGTTTAACAACAATCACTTAGTTATTAATATCCATTGTTAGGCATGCAATTAGTTACATTCAAATCTTGATGATGATGATGATAAGAAGCAAAGTGGTCATGATGATGATGGTAGGATGACATGGAACCGCTGCTTTCTCCTCCATCCTTGTGATCATGCCTATTATGATCCTCTTCATCAATCTCTTCTTTAGCCACCACTTTCTCCACCCCCAACAGCTCCATAGGCCTATTTGCCGGCATATACTGTTGCTGACCTGCTGCCTCACAAAATGGCGGTGATGAAACAGCAGGCACCACGGAAGGGAGTTTGGATAGGAGGGCTTCAAGGCTGCTCATGGAGGGAGTTATGGTCATGGGGTGTTGGTTGTATTGGTGGCAGAATTCTGGTGGCGCAACTGCTAGATTGCCTCCTTGGAAAGGCCAAGCTTCAGGGGTGCTATAGCCTTCTAGCTTAAAAGGGTATGCGGTGGATGATGGGTGTGGCAGGAGTACTCCTGGTATGCTCTCGATGTAGCTCAGCTTTTTTCTTAGTAGCACAACATAGCTCAAGTCTTCAATCACCTAGTTGACACAGATTTATTTAATCCACAGCACTACAAGTTAGTACCATTCCACTTTCTATTGCGCCAAAACATGCATCTCTATTACAAAGTCTTGCTCGAGCCTTAGAGTGAGAGAGAGAGAGATAGAGAGAACCTTATGGATGGATCCTAATTGAATAACACCTTCTCTAACAGCAATCAGAGCTATAGTCTGCAAGAATTATATATATATATATATATATATATATATATATATATATATGTCAGCCAAAATATACTCAACTAAGATATCTTTACTAATATACTTAAAAAGATATTGAAAGATACCTTTATACCAGACTGGAATTGGCCCTCCCATGTCCTTGGATGCTATTAAACAAAACCAAACAATTACAATGAGTTCTTCCTGAAAATTACTCATTCTAAGATATCTTAAATTTTATATATGGCTTATGCTCACCCCCTCCCAATTAAATACATTGGTCTATCCACATCAAAAGAAATTGCTTTTGTTTTGAAAAAAATTGCTGACCTTATGATCAAGCTATATGACTCCTAAACTCGATCTTAAAGATCAAAAACGAAAAAAAAGAAGAAGATTTGCTTACCGAGTCCGCTGAATTGTTCCATGCTGACAAGAAATTAATTTCTTGATCACTTGGTTCTTTAAAGATCCACTTGTGACTATGATCTGCAGCTACTTTTCCAATTAAGCTGGAAACGAATAAAATTAATTAAAAGGAAATTTAATCATATCGATGAATTTGCCGGCTTAAAGATTAAACTTATCAACCATATTAATTGAACAAGAAATGGTTGTGTAATAAAATTCTAACATACCCTTCACCAAAGTTGTAAATTTCATGGGACATCTTAAAGAAAAGCTCAGGCTGAAGCCCTTGATATTGTTGATATTCATGATTTCCATAAACTGAAGAAGGCCCACAATCTCCAGTGTTAATCTCAGTTGCCGAGGCGGCAAAATTGCAGAATCCATCTTCCCAAACTAGTATCCTGATTTAGAACACACACATACACACACACGAGAGCAAAAAGAAAGAAAGAGATTGTAAGTAACACAAGGAGGAAATATGAGTAGGTTCGATTTCTTCCATGCCCCCTTAATTAAGGTTAAAAAAAGAAAAAGTAAAAAGGAAATTTTATGCGAATGTGTACCAGTTTCTTCTGTTGCCTCTTGACCTGTCATATGCTCCACCTTGGCTATCCCATCTATATTAGAAACACAAGAATTTGTGTTAGAAAATCATAGTGCCTTTTAGGGTTTCTTTTCCAATGTATAGCAAGAAAACACATTTTCTTTCCAAATTTAGATATATTTTTTTGCTTTTTTACTTGGGTGGTGGATAGTTTCTAGGCAAGATCCTCCAAAACACTGCATAAACCCATTGAGAGTTTTCATGAATGCACAAGCTTCTCAAAGTGTGTTGAAGAAGATGTGTCACTGCTAATTGGCTTAGTTGTTCTTCCATTGGTTCTTGACAAGCTTCTTCTCTCTCTCTCTCTCTCGCGCACACACTCTTCTTCTATCTATAAAGGAGAAAACCAAACACCCTTTTCTCCCCTTTATATAAGGCCACCAGCATGGAGTCCTCACATTTATACCTCTCTTGTATGGTGGTGGTGTGGGCCAGTTTGTGAATGCATTAATTAATCCATCTCCTTCTTACGTGGAAGACCGTCTTTCCACCGACCTAAAGAAATTTCTGAAGTAAAAATTTGTTTTAGAGAGTCTCAATGAGAGTCGAACTGAAAACCTCAAAATATTGATAGATAGTTCTTAGTTAGTTGAACTACCGTTAGATTCCAGCTCTCGTACTTAACCATGGTTTAAAGTTTTCTTACCAAAATGATTTATTGAGGGACCTACTGCCTACACAATCCAACAGTTTCACCCTTTTTTTCAAACCTTCATTCAAAACTAGCCAATACTAGTACCATTTTAACTAAAATGTAATGAGTTTTCATCGGAATGGCCAAACCTTATGATTCTACTACACACATATATAATGGGTAAGAAGATCCTCTTTGAACAACTCTCTATCTCTCCCCCCTCCAAGACCAAGACCAAGACCATGAGGACCAAGACCAAGAGGTCCAAGACCTTATTTTTCATTACCATTCTGACACATTACTACTCATTTCAGTCCCAGGTAAATTTTCTAAACCTCTGAGCCCCCCTCCCTTTCAGTTAATACTAACATATATGGTATACAAACTACACCCCTCCAAGTATTTCTGCACCCTATTGTTATTCATTTTGGGTCATAATTCTTACATACTTTTCACATAATCACTCATCTAGCTCAAAAGCAACAAGTTTCTAAGAATGGTGTTATGATTATATATACATTAATGTTTTTGAAAAATCTTTGCCTTCTTATACTATATATTTTGATTTTGATGGGGAGCACATGTGGGAATGAACAGTGGTTTGGGTGGCATACGGCCCTATACCATTTCACCATCGCATGCGTTTAAATTTCTTTTGCTTGTTTGTATATGGACTATGGAGTAAGATTTTGTAAATTAATAAATGATGAAACAAGGGTAAGAATTTAATGGGGTTTGTTAAGTTTTGACTAGTTGAATTGAATTGAATTGCATATATTAAATGGTGTACCCCACAACACTGATGGAGACATTTATTAGCCGCACTGGTACGGTGTACGTATACAAAATATGTTAGAGAGGGATATTGTAGCCAGTTTTTGCAACCTTACTAAATAACAATTTGGTAGCCTACTCTTCAACTTTTTTTGTTAAGACTACTTTACCTTCTTTTTTTCCTAAAATTAATTATTATACTTGGTAAATCAAGTCAATAAGGTGACTAGGGATTATTTCCATTAGTTAGGTGAACGGAAATATTTGAAATGACCAAAATACCCTTACTAATATTAAGGGTTTTCAATTTAAAATATTAATAGTTAAGGGGTCAAACTAAAAGATTAAATTATCAATATTTAATATATATATATATAATCCCTAATCCCTAACATTGATCTCCACGCACACCCAACGACCTCCTTCCTGCTCTATCTCCAGCCAAATCCGCCCCTGCTCCATTGTCGACCCCCCCTCATCTGCTATCATCTCCAGCTGGTTTCTCAATCCTATCCCATCTCTTCATCTCCCATATTTCTCTCTCTTCTACGTCTACAATCCCAGATTCGGACAAATCTCTGTTCCTAAGCTCTCTGCCATCACCGCACGAACTAAACTTGTAGATTTCAGACAATTGCCTACCTTCAAAAAATATGGTGGTTAGAAATGGAAGGAGAGTTGGAATTTGACTTTTCAACAGGGAATTATAGCTTATTCTTCCGTCTTCAACCCATAAGACCTTCAAAGAAACTTGGTGGTTCTAGCTGTAGTCGTAGCCCTAGCCCGGAGCGAGTCCACGACTAGGCAATCAAGCTAGTCCGGTTTCAATTTTCGACATCAATGGGTGAGCATGGATTATCAGAGTGTTATTTGAGTGAGCCATGGAAGTGGTTACATTCTCATGTTGGGGATTTTACTGTCTAAGACTCACATGTACCAATGAAGATCAAATTCTCGATAACCCAAATTGATTGCACTCATAGAAAAGGTGGTCTATCTCTAGACTGTGTTCATTTGTCCAATTGAACTCAACAACCCCAAAATGGCTTACTAAACTTGCTTTTATATCAAACTCTCTTATTTTATTTTTATTGTAAATTTGTAATGTAGGCATGTAGCCTATAGGGAGTGTTTTAGGCAATTAGATACAGATCAGTGTTTTAGGCAACCAAATAGATTTTAGCTTCGCCATCAACCATAACAGCTGGTGGAAACTCATTGACCAAAATCGGCAAAACTCATTGGTAGACACATCCCGATTTCACCTAATCCCATACAATTTCGAAGAACTTTTCAATGGTGACGTAAGCGAGGAGATGCCGGTCGAGCAGAACCCAAGCTCCAGTTAGTGGCCGAAGTCAAGACCTTAAAAGATTGAATCACTATGCCTATCTTGCCGGACTTTTAGTGGTCTTTCTTTCTAGCTCTTCCTCTTGTTCTATTAATCAGAAGCATTTAGTCTATATGAATATCTTCAAGTTGCAGATCTAATATGGTAGGCCTTTAATTTTTTTTAAAGTCAAAATTGGATAAAAAAGATCCGATTGCATTAAGTGGGGGCATTTTCGAGTTTTTTTTAAAAAAATTTTTCCATTCAAAAAATTGGATGGAATGATGAACATGAAAGTAAAGCCAAATATAATGATTAAATTGAGAAAAAAAAGAGTGATCTTAATGAAAAAAATCTTGAAAGTAGGGTGGCCAAGCTATTTAAGCATATATATATATATATATATATATATATATATATATATATATATATATAAAGCTGTCAAAATTGAGCCCGACACATCCCATCCGACTTTCCAGACCTCAAATTAGAAGGCCCGGTAAACCGGGTCTCTTTGACCAGGCCCGATAGGCCTCGTGCTTGAAAAGCTCGACCCAACAATACAATTGACAAAGTTAAACTTAATTAAAAAAATTTAAAACTAAAACATAAAACCTAAAAAGCAAAAACTATCGGACATTCATTTAGATTCCTTTTTTTTTTCATTTGGTTGGATGAATTTTTGACACAATATGATATATTTCAAAATAATTGTTCTCTTTTTGGTTGAAACTCATATTCCAAATTGATAGAAGTGACACTTACAAAGAGGAACTGAAGTTGATCTTCCAAGTTCCAATCTAGTTTAGTATGGTTGTGGTTAGTAATTTTATCAAAACTGATCTATTCAATTGGATATCGATCTCTATCTTTTTTTTTTCATTTGGTTGGATGAATTTTTGACACAATATGGTATATTTCAAAATCATTGTTCTCTTTTTGGTTGAAACTCATATTCCAAATTGATAGAAGTGACGCTTACAAAGAGGAACTGATGTTGATCTTCCAAGTTCTAATCTAGTTTAGTATGGTTGTGGTTAGTAATTTTATCAAAACTGATCTATTCAATTGGGTATCTCTATCTGATATTAGCTAATAAAAAACCTCAATAGTATAAACTTGATAAGAAATAAAATTTAAAAACTAGATTGTGTCGGGCGAATAAAAAAATGAACATTTGATAGTTAGTATGATTTTGTAAACTAGAACCCGAAAAACTTTGTCTATCCTCAAAAAACACATATTAGAAAATTGGGGACAGTATGATGAACTTCAATTTGGTTATAACTTTTTTGAAAAAAATACCCTTCAAGTAGCACATGTATTTTTCTTTGGTTTGTAACACCCCGGCCCGTTTGATAGCTATATATATATATATATATATATATATATATATATATATATATATATATATATATATGGCTTAAATATCAATTTAGTCACCCTACTTTCCAGCTTTTCTCAATAAGGTCACTTAACTTTTTTTTTTAATTAGGTGACTATACTTTGCATTCTAATCCAATAAGGTCATTGGGTTCCGTTAGTTTGATGGACGGAAAAGGTCGAAAAGATGGAAATACCCCCCAACTTTTGGACTAGGCAGTGCACGTGCACAATCCAAGTCCAACAAAGTCAATGTCGATGTTCTGCACTCTCTTTTCACAACATTAGTGAGAGACATCGAAGGTAACGAAGGGGAAATGGAAGAGATGTGAGAGACATCGAAGGAAACAAAGGAGAAATCGAAGAGATTCAGACGAAAGAAGAAGGTCGATCGAACCGTCAAATTGGCACAAAAACGAAAGAAGAAAGTTGAAATCACAAAGACGAAGGTTGAAATCACAAAGACGAAGGTACGAACAAACCCTAGTTTTTATACAATGAAATTTATCATGCAATCAGATTGTGATTTGATATCAAACCCTAATATGTGTTAGAAAATAGGATTGTATCAGTTTACTTAACATAAAATTGGTACTTTATTGTTGAAGTTTGTTATATCATGTTTAGAAATTACGATTTTTGTTCTTGTAAATGTCATTTTGGTGATTTTGTTAGAATATCTATGACGTAAAATTAGGGCTTTTGTTCTATTTGGGTTTTGTAGTCTTTAACGTATATGCATGCATGTATTGTGAATGATAATTTTATTTTATAGGTTGCTGAGTTAGGGCTACCAGGCTGAGTAAGGGCCACCAGACTGGGGAGTTTATTGTTTTGGTCCCCCACTAGTGTTTAATAATATGTTATAATGGTACTTGCTTTATTATAATGTTGGCCCCCTTCCCCACTACTTGTTTTGTAATGTCTAGGAATATTTTGTCTGATTATGGTCCCCCCATCCCTTTTTCTTTTTAAAACTTGTAGAAAAAGATGAAAGTTTCCATAAAATGTCATTATGGGGGTGAATTTGTCTGGGAAAAGCCAATTAAATATGCGGGGAAGTTGCATTACTGGGAGGACTTTGAGATAGATGACTTATCATTTTATGGGTTGAAGGGTAGAGTAAGTGAGTTAGGGTACCCTTATGTGAGTTCCATGTGTTATCGTGTAGCTATATATATATATATATATATATATATATATATATATATATATATATATATATATATATATATATATGAGGTTGGAGAAGAACAACTTGAGGTTGATTCTGATGCTGAATATCTAGGTTCTTCATCTGATGGGGATGATGATTCATCAGACTATAGTTTGGAATCTGAGGACCTAGAAAACTTGAATGATGATGAGTTACTTGCTGCTAGGAAGAATTTGATTGCCTCAAAGATAAAGGGTATGTATGAGAAGTTTTTGGAATTAAGAGGAGAGGGTTTTCATATAATTTTGGGGAAGGTACATCTCAAATAGGTGGTTATACTGAGACACAGTTGGTGCTTTCTAATAGTGATGCTTCTGAGATGGTGTTTGATGAGAGAGATGCAGATTATCCTCCTGATTCTGATAGTGGCAGTGAAGATGTTGAGAATGGGCAGAAACTAGATGTAATATGAAGAATAGAGAATTCAGTTTGCATGAAACTTTCACAAATGTCCAGGAGTTTAGGGATGCAATTAGGGATTATGGTTATGTAAATGGGTATGACATCAAATTTCAAACAAATGATAAGAAAAGGGTCCATGTGAAGTGTCTTAATTAAGATGTTTGTACTTGGGAAGTATGGGCAAACACTATTCGTGATGAAAAAACATTTCAAACTAAAACTATATGTTCAGACCATCAGTGTGGCAAGAGATTTAAGAGTAGATGTTGTACAGTTGGATGGCTTGCAAAAATGTATGAACAAAAGATTTTGAATAATCCTAAATGGAAATTAAAAGAATTTAAGAAAGAGGTGTTTGACACGTATGGGTTGATTGCTAATATTAGCATGTGTTTAAGAGTTAGGCAAGGGTTCTTGGGGAAGAGATTGGATCACTAGATGGTCATTATGGCAAACTTTGGGATTATAGAAAGGAGTTAAAAAGATCAAATGAAGGACAACACTATAGAGATAGAGAAATGGGTTATAGAGAAATGGGTTCATCCAACTAATGATACATAATATTTTTCAAAGATTTACATTTGTTTTGGTGCATTGAAGAATGGGTTTTTAAGTGGGTGTAGGCCTGTTCTAGGGCTTGATGGATGTTTTTTGAAAGGGATCTGTAAAGGGGAAATACTTGCTACAATAGGGAGGGATGCCAACAATCAGATGTTTCCTGTGGCATGGGGTGTAATGCATGTTGAGAATAAGAACTCCTGGAAGTGGTTTATTCAAATGTTAAAGGATGACTTGGATATGGGTAGTGGTGATGGATGGGCTGTTATTACTGATCAACAGAAGGGTCTTATGGAGGCAATACATGAGCTATTGCCTTTTAGTTGAGCACAGAAATTGTGCTAGGCATATGTATAGCAATTGGAAGAAAGATTTCAAGGGAGGTGAACTTAGAAAGGAATTTTGGGTAGTGGTGTATGCAAGTAATCAGATTCAAATGCAAAAGGAATTGGATAAAATGAAAGAGATTGATGAGGAAGCATATTATGGGTTAATGAAAAGAGACCTTGGGCAATTCTGCAGGGCTTTCTTTAGGACTGACATGAAGGTTGATAATGTAGAGAATAACATGGCAGAGGCATTTAATGGGACAATTGTTGAGTTCAGAGGTAAGCCAATCATTTACATGTTAGAAGAGATTAGGTTGTATATGATGGGTAGGATGGGGAAAAGAAGAGAGTGGATGCTGAGGCATTATGATGATTACTGTCCTAATATCAAGAAAATATTGGAGAAAAACAAAGAGGATGTGAAGCATTGGAACTCAATCTACAATGGGGATGTGGAGTTTGAGGTGGGGTATAAAAAGGAGGGTTATGTGGTTAACATTGACAAGTGGACTTGTAGCTGTAGAAAATGGCAACTAAGTGGTATTCCTTGTACCCATGCTATAGCTGCCATTCTCCAAAGAGGTGATAAGCCAGAAAAATTCTTGGATGATTGCTACCTTAAGAGCACCTTTCTGAAAGCTTATGCATACTCTGTGAGACCAATCAATGGTGAAGATCAGTGGCCTAAGTCAAGCAAAAAACCTTTGCTAATACAAACAAATAGGAAAATGCCTGGTAGACCTAGAAGATGCAGAATTAAAGCCTCACATGAAGAAAAAAAGGGTCAATCCAGCAAGAGCAATACATGGGGATCACAGAAACATGGCTTGTCAAGGAAAGGAAGGGTAATGAGATGCAAATTTTGTAATGGGTTTGGGTACAATAAGAGAGGCTGCCCCAAAAGGAAGTTGGCAACTCCTACTGGGATTTTGAGGTAAATTTCTAGCAAGTATTCAGAAACATAATTAACAGATTTTCAAATTAAAATTGTCTTAAAAACCTTTGACATTGTCATGATAGGGAGAACATAATACACCAACTGCACATAATGAGGGGGCACACATTGGAAGCAGGCATACTCAAGCAAGTCAGGTATCTCAAATGAATTATTTACTTTTTATTGTATTTTTGTAGTCAGTTTGTATTAACATATGCATTGCACAAAATGATGGGGCACACACTGGACCATTTGCTACTCAAGCAAGTCACATAAAATCAACTCAAGTTAGTCCACCTCCACCTACTCAATCAACTCAAGTATTTAAAATTTAATTCCTACTTTTTATTGTGTTTTTTTAGTCAGTTTGTATTAACATATATGTACATGCATTGCACAGAATGATTGGGCACACACTGGACCATTTGCTACTCAAGCAAGTCAATTAAAATCAAGTCAAGTTAATCCAACTCCACAAAGTCAATCAACTCAGGTATCT
Organism: Codonopsis lanceolata; assembly: GCA_013146195.2. Classification (NCBI taxonomy): domain Eukaryota; kingdom Viridiplantae; phylum Streptophyta; class Magnoliopsida; order Asterales; family Campanulaceae; genus Codonopsis; species Codonopsis lanceolata. The sequence goes on along the minus strand of CM028377.1, from coordinate 64,003,968 downwards.
CAAATGAATTATCTGCTTTTTAATGTGTTTTTTAATCACTTTGTATTAACATATGCATTGCACAGAATGAGGGGGCACACACTAGTGAACCAATACAATCTAGTCAATTAAGCTTTAGAAGTTTACCAAGGGGTTCACCAATTAAAAGAGGTAACAAATTGGTGAGGGTTCATCAAGAAAGGCCTGTTGCAACTCAGTTTGGGCATCAAGTGAAGGATGCTGGAAATGTAGTGCAAGAGAGGCCTGCTGCAACTGAGAAAGCTGTTGGAAATCCAGTGCAAGAAAGGCCTGCTGCAGCTGAGAAAGCTGTTGGAAATCTAGTGTAAGAGAGGCCTGCTGCAACTGAGAAAGCTGTTGGAAATCCAGTGCAAGAGACTCCTGCTGCAACTCAGAAGGCTGTTGGAAATCTAGTGCAAGAGAGGCCTCAAGTGAAGGCTGCTGGAAATGCAGTGCATGAAAGGCCTGCTGAAACACAATTAATAAAAAGAATCAAAATTGAGAAAGAGCAGCAAATCAGAAAATCAGAAAGAAATAAGATGAACATTTGGAAGAAGAAGTGTGAGGAAACAAATGGAATGACTATAGAGATAGATTAATGCATATAATAGTATGGTTGTTTTTCTTGTTTTTGTTGATGTTTGGTGGATGATGGCATGGTATGGTAGTTTGCCAGTTTTTGTTAGTTGACAATGATCACATGTCACAACTAGAAAACTAGTCATTAGTGACGGAGATTTCCGTTGCTGATTTCAGGCTAGTGACGGAATTTTTCCGTCGCTAATCAGCGACGGAATATTTCTGTCACTGTTCACCAACGGAACTAAAAATTTCCGTTGTTGTTTAGCGACAGAATTTTCCGTTGCTGACAACTTCCGTCGTTGTTTAGTAACGAACATTCCGTCGCTGAAAACTCTGTCGTTGTTTAGTAATGAATATTCCGTCGCTGATTAGAATTTAAATAATATTTATTGTTTATATTTAGCGACAAACATTTCGCCGCTATATACCGACGGTGGATTACCGACGAACTTTACGTCGCTAGACAGTGACAAAAATTCTGTTGCTGGATATTTTTAAAAAATTAAAATGTTTTTTTTATTGTGACGGACATTCTGTCGCCGATATCACAAAAAACATTTTAAAATATTTTTAATATTTTTTTTCCTGAACCTGTTTTTCCTAAACCTGTGATATAACAAATTATATGAACAAATTAAAACTAAATTGCAATGCAAAAAACCTACGAAATTAAAACACAAAGTTAAAAAAGAAATGTGCTATGCTATTACATAAAGTTTCAAATTCAAATAACAATTTAAAACACTAAGTTGAACAACAAATATTATATTACAAATAGTTTTATAGTCAAATCACTAATTGTCCCTTAAATTAGGAGGATGGAGTGTTGTGAAAATATTTCTAGCAGAACTAGGGCTAGCGGATGAAGGGGACGCTGTACTACTAACTAGAGGTTGTTGAGGACACTGCTGCATCTGTGCAAACATCTGCGCCATCAGCCATTGCGTTTCTTCGCGATGTTGCACAACTAGCTGTTGTGTTTCTGCTCGATGTTGTGTGAGCTCAGCTTCTAGAGTTTGAATCCTTGAACTTTGGTCATGGTTGGGAACAACATGCGATTGAGCTGTCGACCGTGAAGACTGCCTATCATACTCACCTATCCCATACACCCTTGATCCTCTCTTCTTCCTTCCATCAGAAGCGACATCATTCTAAACATCTTGGCTCCATGCAGGGGTCCCAGGACTAGGTTGCTCCACACGACCCTCGGCGATCTCTAATGCTATTTTAGCATTAAATGTAGACTGTCATAATTAAACAAACAAATATTATCACATACACAATACATATAAATTTTCATATTCAATAGCAATTCCTTCAATGAATTATTACTTACATATGTAGATTCTGCAACTTTATCAACCCATTAAGGAGGTTGATCGACGGAGGCACTAGGGGTAATGTGGGTGCTGACAAACACATCAGGAATGGAGACGTGTGAGCCAAATTTTGTACTCTACAATCATTATAGTTATTATAAGTTAAACTAAATAATAGCACTTATATATATATATATATATATATATATATATATATATATATATATATATATATATATATATTAATAACCTAAATTACACTAATGACTACAAAGCACAAATACCCATAAATTGTTAAGATCCTAGTCCATAAATTGTCAATTTTCACAAGGTAGTAGTATCCAAGAAATTCCAACTACTATACTGGTAAGAACACCAATTCTTACAGCAGTGAGTGAAATGTATGTGATAACCAGAAGTTGGCTAGCCCAAGTTAATACTTTGCATACTCATACAAGTACCACATAAAAGCTGGATGATTTTAACTCTACCTAGATGGCCAATAAGGCCACAACAAAACTTGAAAGGGAAAACTGAAGAAACACATTCATTTTCGTGTGGCAAATAAAAGTAGTAAGTGTTGCTTATAACCTTGAATAGAATTGCGTGGTGCCTACACAGTCCCATAGACATGTTGCTGACTGGGACCATAATACATGATTTGATTCCAATGTTCAGTGGATTAATTGATGTTAAGACAAATTAACCTCGAAGAAGTCTAGTTGTCTTAGTTGAGCAGATGGGGACTGAATTGGTAAACAACAGGTCACTGGGCATTTCTAAATGTGCATCTATCTGGGCATGTAATGACACAATTGGTGTTTAAATGAAGTAGTTGGTTCTTAAATTATACTTGACATATTGTTTTAGTAAGTAAATGTCTTGCTTCTCTTCAAATGTATACTTGATATTAAGAGCACCATTAGAACAAAGTACCATGTACTTCAAAAAAATTCTTAATACATACCAAGTTCTATAAAAAAAATTCTTCATATCACATTTTTTGACACAAGTACAAAATTGTTCAAAAAATAGTGACTACAAAGTACTATTAACTACCACATATATAACATAAGTTACCATGGTCTTGTCCTAATATAAACTACCTTACTATATTGCATCACTGACAACCTATCCCAACATGAATTGGGGATTCATTTTGGCATTCTTGTACACTAAGAGCCCGCTGACAATGACAATGAATAGCATAATCATCTTCTCTTTCCAACCATTCGCAGCCAACTTTGTATTCAACATTGCATTTTGTTCCTTCAATCTCCAAACTTCCTCTATTAAATTTGATATCTTCAGTTTTTTACCTGCAAGCTTGGATGACATTGTCTTCATCTCAACCTCAGTGTTCTCAAAATCATTGAGAAGCTCTATTGCTCTTTGAGTCAATGGAGGGTCATACCATGCAAAGAAATGACATCTTTTTGAATCATCCTGCTAGGAACAAAAAAAAAAAGTAACCAATTTGATAACATAAATTAACAATCAACTAGAAAAATCATTCAATTTCACATGGTCTTGACAGAAATACATTCAATAAAAAACATTCAATTTCACATGGTCATGACAAAAATTCATGGTCACATAAATTTTTGAAAACCATTTTTTGATTACTATATTAAGCCTTAAATTAATGTCAATAAACACCTAAATTCTTTAAATCCATTTACCAACTTCAAATTTCAATTTCAAGAATCAAATAAAAAACCTAACTTCATTGTTCTAAAAAATCACATACCTTCTAGTTTGGGCATTCAAAAATCCTCATACCAGAATGTTCTTCAGTCCAGGAAGTCCACATATGAGCCCTAACACCGCAATCACAAAACCTTTCTTCAATCAAATTAGTTCACTACGAAAAAACTCGGTATTACCAAGGAGAATTTACCAAGGAATTCTATTTCCCGTATAAGCCAAGGAACATACCAAGGAAAATATTTTCCATGGTGATTGCCAACGAATTCAGAGAGGAGTTATGTTCGTAGGGAAATTTCCAAGGCTTTTGCCAAGGAACCCAAATTCCATGGGAAATACCGACGAATTTCATGAGGAAAATAATTCCTACGGGAATTTCCAAAGAATTTACCAAGGAATGTATTTCCTAGGAAAAAAATCCATTTTAAATTTGTTGGAAAGTATCCAACCAAATTTAGCTAGGAAACTACCAAGGAAATAATTCATCTAAAACTACTAGTAATAATTTTCATTGAGAAATTTTGTAGATCAAATTTTTTTTTGGCACTAAATTTCCCTCCAAAATTACCAAGGAATATATTCCTAGGCAATTATGAAAACCATGAAAAAAAATTGAGGGAAAAATTCCCGCCATAATTACCAAGGAAATTGCAGAGGAATAAATACCAAGGAAAGAAGTCCTTGATGAAATCCTTAGGTATTTTGTGATCTATTAAATATATATATATATAGACACACACATATAAATTTATTATAATTGTTTCTCAATAGAAAAATACTTATTTTTATTTAAAACTAATATATATAAATATACACATATATCTTATATTACTTAGTCAATATTTACATATCTAACCATCATAATTACAAAGCAAGAAAATAAGAACACTTGGTTTATTATCAAAACTGACAAAATAAACGTTTAAGAGAGTATTTATATCCCCGAAATAAACCAAACCCTAAAAGGAAAGAATAAATAAAAATGGACGAAAAATCCAAAAAACTTTCAAGACCGTAACAGTGCTTAAACAACATTTTTTGAGCTTAAAACGAACTCATCACGGGGTTTACCCCGTGTGTCTTGTAGATCTCGTCGAGAGCTTCGATTTGATATGCGACGGGTCTTGTAATTCATTCGGACGCAAAAGTTATGTTCCGTTAAAGTTCTGCCGACCGTTAAATGATTTCTACTAGTGCATAACGGAAACTAACGGAAAACTTTGAAAATTACCCGCCGAACCAACTTTCAAAAATTGCCGTTGGACCCCCCTGAACTTCGAACTTAACCCTAAAGTCTTGCTCAAATACGTCTCGGCCACCTGTTTTACATCATAAGCAATTATTTTGTTTTGTATACGATTCTATTAGTAAATTACCAATGATTTCTTAGTCTATTAATTACTCTCTTTGTTTCTAAAAGTGTGTCATGTTTGATAAAACACACAAAATTAAGTGTATGCATGTCTATATTATAAATATTATGATAATGATTGTTGAATTGTATAAGTTAGTATTCCACTTAAGTAAACACAAACTCTGATTTCATAAGACGATATCTAACATGAGATGCAAAAGAAGACGACGGTCTTGGCTAGTAAATTCGGGGGGGGGGGGTGTCCATGATTAGCGGTCCGAAGGTCTGTTGGGAAGGAAAATTTTGTTTTATCAATTACCCTCCGTTCCGAGCAAAGAGTCAACCATACTATCTTGAGATGTTTTACTTTCAGATTCAAATTTATAAAAAACATGTTTATCAGCTTCGTACTATTTTAACTTTATCCTCACATTTGCTATAAACATATTGATTATACTTTAGTATTTTTGTAATTATGACATAATATTATTTGATCAATTGTAATTTTGAAAATTTAAATGATTATAATGGACCGTTATAGTAATAAGGAAAAGAAGTTTAATTTATTAATTTACTTGTAAGATAATAGGAGTACATCTTAAAAACAATAGTAATTAATTTATGTAAAAAAATTATTAATAATGATACATATTTCCTTTTTTTGTTTGGAGAGGAAATTAAAACCTAGCTTTTTCTCTCTTAAAAGTCTAAAACATTAAGGAACCACATGCTGTTTAGACAACTACAATTCGACGACTGCTCCTTCGACGACGGTTCATCTCTCCCTCTGTCCCTCTTGTGCAATCTGGTAACTCTTTCTCCCTCTCTCCGTTCTCTTTTGGTCTCTCTTAGTTTTGTAAGTTTCTTGCGCAATCAGTGATTGTCGATTTACTGCTAGAGAGAGTTCTTCTGTTTCGGTATGGATATTTTGCTTAAGCTTGATTTTCCTGGCACAAGATGATTTTTGTTCCTTTCTTGCGCAATCAGTAATTTACTAATAGTTTTTGGGCTTTCTCTTTTTTGCCCATGCCTCTAATACTTCTAGGATAGAGATTATGTCTAAAGGCACCCTTCTTTTGGTAAACATGATCAATAACTTAGTACATGATAGAGAATAAAATATTGAGATTCACATATGTTGTATTTTAAATATGATACTTGCAATCTCTTTCACTTTCACGCCAAATTACAGTGTGTCCCCGCTGATATAACGAGTATGTTACAACAACCAAATTATAGTGTGTCCCCGCTGCAGGGAATGCTTTGTGTCTTGTTATATGCGAATCTCTGTATGGTCACAACTTACTCGGAAGAGGTTTCGTGAAAAAGCTTTCCACCTTGCCCAATTGAGATGTGTTTTTGAACAGTTCTTGTCTCTCGGCCACGAATTTAGAAAATCGAGAACCTTTAATGTCTTTGTTTTTATCTCCCTATAAGATTTGGTGGCAGATCAGGCAGAGAAGGACCAGGTTTTAATGTCTTTGCCTTAAAAGCATGATACTTGAATAACAAAAACAACATGAGTTGTAAAACCTTAAATCAACGAAAATAAATGAAAAACTGATACTAAAAAAATTAACCTTCACATCCCCAATGAACCATAGCTAGTGAACTATAACAACGCAACAAAGCTGCCCAAAACCAAACTCAACCCCAAAAAGAAACCAAATGAACAATCCCCAAGAGCCAGTGCAGCGGATCGCGGAGAGGGTGCCGGAACATGATAATCGGGCTCGGGAGGCGATTCCAGAGACGGAGATGGGATCACCGATGGGGGCGGTGAAGAATGTCTAGGTTTGTTCCTCACGGCCATGACTAGAATGACAAGTTTCTGGCCCTTGTGGCAGTAATGGCTGTGACCACTGATGAAAAAGAATGGACCTGATCTATCGAAAATGAATTCCGAGTGTCCGTCGATGTCATCGAGTGTTATAATCATCTTGGTTCACTAACAAAACCGAATTATGCCCTTTCTTGTACTTGAAAACTGCGGAAAAAAGAACAAAACCAATTAGGCAGTTGAAGAGCGGGCAATATATAACCAAAGAAATTCAATTCAGAATGAGTTAATGTTGGATTTCCATATTTGGCACTATAATTATAGTTTTTCTTTTCTTTAGAGAAACAGAAAATCGTATCAAAGCCACATTAGATTAATTTACAAAAATAATAGAGCAACAGATATGATTTACATCAATCATTAAAATGTTGTACAGTACAACTACCAGGTCCAGACATACCCAGGAAAATATAATCCAACTTGAAAATACACCTAAAACCTGGTGTGGCTTGTAAGTTGTATGTTTGTTTAGCAAATGCATATGAACACACTTGACACACACACATGTATAAACTTGACACACATACACACGAATATATATATATATATATATATATATATATATATATATATATATATATATATATATATATATATATATATATCAATTCTTGGCTCTGTTTCTTTGCTTACTGTTTAGCTCAAAGCTTTGTCCATGAAATCAATCAAATTAATCTTTCAATTATCCTATTATATCAGGTTCATTGTTGCATTTGGCTACACTCAGTTGAGAAATGTGTCCTTTTCTTTCTCTTTTATTGCTACCATAAATTATGCAATTTTATGTTATGAAAATTTAACTTGTTATGATACTAATTTTGTAGATAAACAAAGATCAATTTGCCATGTCTACACATGACCGTAGTTGGATGTACAAACGTGCCTTACCAGATAACTCCGTAAATCCTGATTTTATTAAGGGTGTTGCTTCGTTTATTGAATTCGCAAAGGCCCACCCTCGTTTTATGGACGGGGACAAGATCAAGTGTCCATGTAATAAGCTACGTAAGAATGCAAAATTTATGCCAACTAGTGTAGTCGAATCACACATCATCTATCACGGATTCATAAAGGACTATACCAATTGGTATTTACATGGAGAGGCGTATGTTAGTCGTAGTTTGAGGCAAGAGTCATTACATCTAAATTGCAACGCAGGAACTAGTACGTCTAAGCAACCTATTCATCATGATAATCAACCTAGTACTCATGTTCCTTCCATTCAACCTAGTAATGTGGAGCTTGATGGGAGAGACAGATTTGGGGATATGCTTCATGATGTTTTCCCAAGCATGGGGAATGATGGTGGGCTTGAAACACCAAATGAAGATGCCCAAAATTTTTATGACATCCTACGATCCTTAGATGTACCATTATATGAGGGTTCTACCGTGTCAAAGCTGGCTGTTGCAGCTAGGCTATTAAATGGGAAAGTTGATGGCAATATGACCCAATATGCCTTGAACATCATGATGTCCATATTTAAGGAGATTTTACCTGAAGATAATGCATTGGACAAAGACTATTGGGAGACAATGAAGACTCTACAACCTCTTGGCCTTGAGATAAAATACATTGATGCATGTAGAAATGATTGTATGTTGTTCTATAAAGATGGGGATGAAAATCTGACTACGTGTAAAGTATGTGGTCTAGAGAGATATAAGCCAAAAAGGAAGAGGGGTTCAAGTAAGAACTCAAAGAAGCCATGTACTGCTTATAAGGTTTTGCAATACTTTCCACTTAAAACGAGGTTGCAAAGGTTGTATACCTTACCTAAAACCGCAAAGTCCATGACTTGGCATAAGGATTGCGTTCGAAAAGAGGGTGTAATGTCTCACCCTTCAGATGGTGAGGCTTGGAAGCAATTTGATAACCTTCATCCAGAGTTTTCCTACGATCCTCGAAATGTACGAGTGTGTTTATCGGCAGATGGTTTTAACCCTTTTAGGGGCCAACACAGGACATACTCAATGTGGCCGGTTATTATTACTCCTTTAAATCTTCCACCTTGGTTATGCATGAAAGATGAGTTTATGTTCCTTTACATTACTTATTCCATGGGAAAAGAGCCCGGGTAAAAACATAGATGTCTACTTGCAGCCACTCATAGATGAGTTGAATGATTTATGGAAAAATGGTTGTACGACATATGATTCGTCGCGAAAATAGAACTTCCAAATGAAAGTGGCTCTCATGTGGACTGTGAGTGACTTCCCTGCTTACGGAATGTTAGCAGGCTGGAGTACACATGGAAAATTGGCTTGCCCTGTATGTATGGGTCAAACTAAGGGCTTCAGGCTAACAAAAGGTGGCAAGACTTTCTTCTTTGATTGCCACAGAAAATTCTTACCAGATGGACATGCATTCAGAAAGGATAAAATGAATTTTATAAAGGGGAAGGTAATCTTAGATGAACCTCCACGCGTGTTGTCCGGTGAGGAGGTTATAGCAGATGTTGAGAAGCTACCGGATAATCTCTTTGGGAAAGAATATGTTAACGACAGACATACAAGGTTTGGAGTAAGCCATAATTGGATTAAGAAGAGTGTGTTCTGGGAGTTGCCTTATTGGAAAGATCTTCTTGTGCGACACATGCTTGATGTGATGCATATCGAGAAAAACATATTTGATAACATTTTTAACACAATCATGGATGTCAAGGGAAAAACAAAGGATAACGTGAAAGCATGACTTGACCTTGCAGAGTTATGCACTCGTCGGCCCTTAGAAGTAAAGGAAATACGTGGGAAACTACTCAAACCATCTGCCGTTTATACCCTTACTAAGGAGAAAAAATGTGCTCTATTGAAGTGGGTGACATAACTTAAGCTCCCTGATGGTTATTCTTCTAACTTAAGTGCTTGTGTTGACATGAATCATTGTAAGATGTCCGGCATGAAGAGCCATGACTGTCATGTCTTCCTAGCAAGGCTCCTCCCTATTGCATTGCGAGAGCTGATACCACCTAGCATATGGAATCCAATAACAGAGTTATGTGAGTTCTTCCGGTGTCTATGTGCAAGTTCGTTGAGTGTGGAACAAATGAAAGATTTAGAGGCAAGTATTGTTGTTACTCTTTGCAAATTGGAGAAAATCTTCCCTCCGGCAATATTTGACTCCATGGAACATCTCCCTATCCATTTAGCATACGAAGCTAGGGTAGGCGGTCCGGTTCAGTATAGGTGGATGTATCCATTTGAAAGGTACACACTTACTTCTTAAGTTCAACCACATTGAAATATTATCTTAATTCTTAGCATATTTCCTTAATCCATTAGGTTTCTTAACCATTTGAAGAGGAAGGTAAAAAATAACTCAGCCGTTGAAAGTTGTATCGCTGAGGCAGTGCTTGCCGAGGAGGTAGCCACGTTCTGTGCTCGTTACCTTAGCTCTGAGGTATGTAGTAGGTTAAACAAGGATATTTGTAATGATGATGAAAGGGGTGCAAGTGACGAGTTCTTCCAAAAAATATCCGTTTTCACCCCGTCAGGTCGATTCCTTGGTAAAAGACCAGTACATACGAGGTTTCTTACACCTGATGAGATCTGTGCGGCTGGGTTGTACGTCATCATGAATTGTCCAGAGCTTCAACCTTATATTCGGTAAGCTATCAATTACTTGTTCAATTATTTGATCCTTAATTGTGCTTCGATAACCCACATGCATTGTTCATTAACATGCATGGTTAATGTAGACGCTATGAGGAAGAACTTGAGAAGAGATGTCCAAATCTTTCGTCAGTTGAGTTCTCAAATACGACGGATGTTGAAATACAAGAATGGCTTAGACATTACGTGAGTCCCTTCTTTAAAACATGTAATATATTTCAAAAATTTACTCGTGAACATTTCCATAAATACCACAATTTTCTCTTATATGTAGGCAACACAACATCGGGAGGTTGAATAGTTGCACAAATGTAGGTATTTGCTCATGGGGCCGCACCGACCAGTCAATTTATACAAAAGGTATTTTGTTAATGGATATGCATTCCACACTTCAGAATTTAATGATTTTTGGGTAACATCACATAGTGGAGTGAGCCTAAGGGGGAGTCAAGAATACTACGACGTGCTGAATGAGGTTGTTGAATTGGGTTACCCAGGTCACATGAACAATGTGGTTTTGTTTAAGTGTGATTGGCGCAACTCGATAACCGGTGTTCGGAAACATGCTATATATGATCTTATAGATGTAGATATCAAGTCAAAACACCGAGGACATGATGTTTTCATCCTAGCAGAACAAGCAGAACAAGTTTACTACTCACATTACCCTCGAACGACAAAGTCAAATTCTAATCGGAGTGAGTGGTGTGCTGTGTGGAAAACTAAAGCGAGGAGAAACATCGACATTCATTATATAGTGAAAGCCCTGTTGGTTCAGTTTCATTGTCCTAATCGCTTGATAGGTGTCTACAAGAGGATGTTATGCCTATTCCACCTATTATTGTATTAGATATTACGAGATGATACTCACACTCTCGCTCGGGAAGGAGAGATTGAATAAATTGACCCCAACGAATTGTCACAACCACAAACTAACACACGTGCATTGATAATAGGGTTGAGGTACAATCAGAATCAAAATCAGATCTAGGATCAGAACTAGAGCACTCATCTGAAGATGAAAATGATGAGGATGAAGATGAAAATGACGAGGATGAGAAAGATTAAGATGCTTTGTTAAAGAAGCATGGTGGTTTTTTCATAAATGTTGAAACTAACATATGTGTGATACATTAAACTTTTGTTGCTATTGAATATCCAGAATAATATTGTTGATTTTTTTGGAATTATTTTTATAGAGTATGACAATAACGTTTTGATGTTATTTATCGAAATCTAATTTGTATATTTTTTTGTAGACATGACACCTGGTAAACGTTATGGTAGAGGGGGTCTATCTTATACCCCATCGTATAGTGCTAATCGTACCCCCACCACATCAGCCTCATATAATCCATTAAATAATTCTCATTTTCAATCCTCCACCTCACATGGTACAAATCATACACCCAATCCCACAGCCACCCACGTTGAAACCTCTCCTACCACTATTGGCACAACCCCTGCAGAGGCTGCTCCTACACCCGTTGATGCAACGGGTATAACTCCGGCTTGTACTTTGGCCCCCCAGCCTTTCGTGACCACCAGCTTACCCCGTATTCTTAAGTGGGTTCCCCTTCCAAAAAGGGATGAATTGTTAAGCTCTGATGGGAGAATCATTTTCCGACTGAATAGGGCCAAGAAAGGGTAAATACTTTCTTGTATTGCTGAAAAAACTTGTCATGTTAAAAGAATTACTTACATATAAACAAAGAATTTGTGTTCATATTATTGCCTTTAGACGTGTTCATGCTTAAAGAAATTGTCCTGTATTATATTGTCAATTTTTTAGGTAGTACCGAGCCACCCCGTTTCTTCCGTAAAGAGATTAAGAAATTGGGTTTGGAGTATTGGCCTAAGTTTAAAATGGTGAACAACGAAGTTAAAGAAGCATGGTGGGATTCCTTTAAGGTAGTTTTTGAATTTATTTTATACTGTAATCATGATGGCCTAAGTTTACATTTTATTACTTATCTTTTGCTTGAAAATAATAATTTTCATTATATGTTATAAATGTTAATTTTAGGCAAGGTTCTACTAGGGGCTTCACAAGGATAACAAGGTATATATGCAAAGTGTTCTAATTTTTCGTGTGCAAACTATTATGTTCTTAGTTTTCTAATTTGTACACATTTCTTTTTTTTTAATTTGTAATATGTAGGGGAATGAATGGCCTGGGTATACCGACGATGTTATACGCGAAGCCTGGAATTCAGTGGCAAGTGCACGGTATTCAGATGCTATTAGCGATGCTAAAAAGGATTGGCTTAAGGGTACAAATTAAGTCAACTTGGATGGGAGAAGAAGTATTTGCAAATCATATTGCAAGGTGGGAGTTATTTGAATGTAAAGAAATATCAAGGAAAAATAAGGAAAATAGATTGAAGGGCAAGTTCGGGTTAGCGATGCAAATGTGGGATCAATTCCAATTGACGAGCATTTAGAAAGACTCGTAAGCTTACTTCTTCTCTACATAACTAAGAGCCTAATTTGTTGATAAGTTTTTTATGTTGTAATTTTGTTTCCATGTCTATGTATCCTCTATGATTGTTTACGTTGTGGTCATTGCTTATAATGTCTCTATCTTCTTTATGTTTATCACTTTAAATGTCAAGCACATGTTGCATATTCGTAGGTTGATGCGGCCCCACCTGGAGTCGTTGTGGGTGATGCTGATGTCTTCCAATACACTCACAAGAAGATACTCCCTCCTAATATTGAGCCTACCTTGGAGATCGGGTGGGTGGATGAAAAGGCAAAGGAAACATTTGTAAGTATATTCAAACTTGATAGCTTATCGATTAAACTATACCCTACTTTGATGACGCCCTCGATTTCTAGATAGTAGTAATGATACATTGATTTATTTGTTTATTTGTTTATTTTTCGTTTAGGCAGTTAATGTTTTATTTATTTTATTGTGTTCAGAATGAGTATAACTCAAAAGTTGCATTGACTGAGCTGGAGAGTGATCCTATGGCTGAAGAAGAAGCTACAACCCAACTTGACCACGCCTCAAATTTTTTTGGGTCTTTTTGGAGGGATGCAGTTAAGAAGGTTGGGGTAATACCGGGAGAAAGGATCGTCTCTACGGGTTTGACAACTCCATTCCGGTAATCACATCCAATAGTAGTGGTTCCTCATCATCAACAAAGAATTGCAATTGCACATCATCACAACTTTTAGCAGACGCCACGACGGAAGAGGCTATTCAAATATTAAAAATGCCTGCCTGGCAAGAAGCTTTTAGAGTAGTATTGTCATCCATGCAAAATCAGAACCAAGCCTCTCCTCAGATTCCTCATTCAACCGGCGACAGCATTCACATTCCTTGATCCTATTTTCAGCTAGTACATTGTGAGTTTTGATTCAAAATTTGGGCTGAAATTGTTTACCAAACTGATATTAGATTCAAGATCTTTGTATTAAGTTCTTTTTTGATCGTTGAGATTTTTGACAAATGTGGATACTTAGATATCGTTTTGAATGAACAAGTGGGTGTTTGATATTGTTTAAAATGAATATATGTTAAAGATTTTTTTTAATGTTTATTAAGATTTTCAATATTTGTTCAGGTACAAATATTATTTGTAAATATTAATAAATATACCATCATTTTACCTAGGAATTTTGCCAAGGAATATTCCTTAATAGTCTACTTTAGCAAGGAATATTACCAAGGAAAGTTCTTTGGAATTCTTGAAAATATAAATATATTAAATATAATAAATAGATACCAATGAATTTTAGCAAGGAAATATTCATTGGTAAAATAAATATTACCAAGGAAATTTAGCAAGGAGATTAAAAATTATATATAATAATTTTTTATTTATACCAAGGAAATATATTCGTAGGTAATTTCGTAAGAAAAATATCCCAAGAAAATATGTTCATTTTTCGAATAATGGATTCGAAATTACCAAGGACCAATTCCTAGGCAAGTTACCAAGGAATTACGATTCCTCAGCAACGTTGCCAAGGGAGCAAATGCCAAGGAAAAGTATGACTTTTTCTAAGGAAATTTTTTCCACGGTAAATTGCTTTTATCAAGGAATTTGTATAAATTGCCAAGGAAATATGTCCATGGCAATGCTGAGTTTTTTTCGTAGTGGTTGATCGTGTTGTAACTTGAATCCGACCTCCTTTATCATTAATTGAGCTCAAATTAGAGCTTCCCTGCCTCATGTATATCGATTTGCGAAACATACGAACAAATCTGGGCTGAAATTAGATATCTTTAGCTCTCCTTCGTCATTGTTGGAAGCAGGCAGTCGAATTAGAGCTCCCCTGCCTCATGGATGTTCTTCGTTGGTGAACTGATAACTAAGGCAAGCAAGGGTGAAGGTAAAGGTAAAGGAAGCGAAAACATGTGAGTTGCACATACAATCAATAAGGATAGTTTCAGGTTTTCAATAATAAAGTTTGGATGGAATGATGAACGTGAGATGTAATGCAAAGTACAGTCACCTAATTAAGAAAAAAAAATAAAGTGACTTTATTGAGAAAAGCTGGAAAGTAGGACCAAATTGCTATTTAAGCCTATATATACACAGAAGTGTGGTCCAATTCTAGAAGAAAGGCTACAAATGGAGTATTGGTTTCAATTCCCACTTGAAATCACTAAATACATTAAGAGTTATAGATAATATTTCATGTTTAGAAATTTACAAGGGTAGTGACTGTGATCCATCGATTAATTTGAGATCAACATTTGATTTACCTAGCTATAGTGCTTTTGTCGCGTTTAATTAGTTGAGAATGTCGTGTTCCCGTCCCGATAGTTAATGCGCGCGCCTTCTATAATAGTTGGATTGTTCATGCTACTGCTACTTTAAGAACGCAATATTGTTTAGAGTAATGCTATATTCACTCAATGAGCACTCAAATTTGTACACCTAATAATGTGGTTTTCAATGTGTCATCTTATTTGGCATTTTATCATTTTTAT
Source organism: Codonopsis lanceolata (assembly GCA_013146195.2). Taxonomy (NCBI): domain Eukaryota; kingdom Viridiplantae; phylum Streptophyta; class Magnoliopsida; order Asterales; family Campanulaceae; genus Codonopsis; species Codonopsis lanceolata. The sequence continues at coordinate 63,988,607 of CM028377.1, read as the reverse complement.
GGACTCCACTATAAATTAAAAAGTTATGTTAGCAATATGACACATAAAATGCCACATCATTTGATACCTAAAATTAAGTGTTATTAGAGTGGCCTAGCATTACCCTATTGTTTAATCTTATTCTTGTACGACTATAATTTGATCATAGGTGTTTCTTTCCCAGCCATTAGAATAGGAATGCCTTGATTAAGATTTCTCCAAAACAACTTATTGATCGACACATCTAGTACATTACGTATGTTTATTAAATTTAAACATAACAATTCAACAGTCTCTATACATATCTTTGACTATTGATTACAACAAGAATACATACGAACGCTTTCTGTTTTTGATTTATAATGTGACCACACACTACCCAACATACTTGATTATTTGTTTTGACAATGACATACTGACATGCATTGCTATCCATCTGTCCATCCATATCCATATATGATATATTGGAGTCTTATTTATTTTTCTTCCCCGTAATTTGGCTTCTTCTTAGTAGTAGTACACACCCTTTTTCCATCATTCAGTTTCACACACCAACAGTATATATGTACATGAGAAACGGTAGATACAGCTAGCTAGGTTCTGTTATTGGAAGTAATAAATTGTAGTATCATTGTATATATGTAGGAGTAGGACTAGTAAAAGCAGAGTCAAATTGTATAATGTATATATATATATATATATATATATAGAGAGAGAGAGAGAGAGAGTGATGGGTGGGACAGAATCTGAGACTCTGATGTAAGCAGGAGAGGAGAAGAGTGGTGTTTGTTAGGATTGTAATTTAATGAGTCTTTTTGTAAATTTTTTTGAACTATTTAGAATAGTGATGGAGGTAGTAGGATTTTTCTACATTGGATTCTGTTGTTATTGATACTTTTTTTTGTATTGCGAATTTTCCATTATATAAAAATTATTCTACTTAATTTGTTACCGGCCGACTAATTGAAAAAGTAATTAATTAATTTATAAGTTGAATTTTACATCTAATTAATGCCTATATGTGTGCGTGTGTAGGGGGTGGGGGGAGGAGATAGATAGAGAGAGAGAGATTGAAAATTGAAGTGGAAGTATTATAAATGGAAGAATGGATGAATAGTAGTGATTGGGTTGGTCAAGATGGAAGATAACAAAGGGAAGAATGCCCCATCCCTTTCTCCCATTAAGGAAGTGGGATCCCTGCCCCTCCCATTCCTTTCTAATGCTCCAATGTTTCATTTTATCACATTGCATTTTATGTATTATATTTACTTTATATAGTTGAATGTAACACACCATGTTTAATTATCTTTCTATATATATATATATATGGGGAAAGTTTTAAGAGTTACTTTCTCACTAATACATTATCAATTGGATATAAAATAAAATGCTGGGATTTACTATTTGGTTGGATAATGTAATTAAATCACATAAAAAATATAAATTATTAATTACGTACATTATTCAACTAATCAATAAATCTAATACATTTTTTCTATTTAACAAATAATATTAATGGTAATTATCAATGATTAGTGAGAGAAAAAAAGAGAGAGATTTATGCGAGTTAGACCAACCCTTTATTTTTATTGGCTCGTAAAACACGGCTAACTTTGTTGAATATGATCGAAATAGTTTTGAAAATGTGAACTTGCAATAAACATTTTATCCAAAAACTTAACCAAATGCTCAGGTTGACATTTTAAATACGTTGGCACTTCCTACCTCTCCATCTTGGTTGGACATTGATATTCGACCACCATATTATGCGTGCTATATGGTTTTCTAATTAAAAGTTAAAACCCCGCTGCCCACTGCCCTCAACTGAAAGGAATCCCATCTTCTCGATCATTCATTTGTCACCCCTTCACTTGAATATATACTCCCTTTATTTTGGGCAAATAATTTTTATTTGAAAGTTAATTTTTTATTTATAAAATTGACATTTTTAATAGTCTAATAGTTATAAAATAACACTTTTATGCCTTCAGTTTTTAAATTACTCTATAAATGAAACATTCAAAATAAAATATTAGACTCTTTATCTGGAACGGAGAGAATAACATATATCACCTCGTCCAACCCCCCAACTCCACCCTTAAAAACTACTCTACTAAATAATTTTCAAATTAATACGCTACTTCTATATAAATAAGTATGGTGGTTAATTGGTTGGATGGGTGTTTTTCAAATGATTAAGGGTCGGATCATGATGGGTGCACGGATGAGGAGGGGATCAAGGGGGTTGATCATTTATCTACATACTACATACTATGATAAATTTATACTTGTTCGATTCCCTCACAAAATTATTGTCCTTTTTAAGGCTGTATGTGGATTAAGAAAAAATAATTGACTAAATTATTAATATTGACATCATGGGTAAATTTCTTTTAAATCTCATATATATGTCATTGAAATTAAAGTAAGAAGAAAAGGTAGATGTAAAATGATAAAAATATTGTCTTTAAAAGAAAATTTTATAGTTATTTTGGGACAAACCAAAAAAGCAAAATATGACAATAATTTTGAGATAGAGGGAGTAGTAATTTATACATGGAACATAAATGAGCAAATCTAGGTTAATTATGGGACAATAAAACACAACATACAGTATTATGCTCACTGCAAGGGAGGCAAATCTCACTCTCTTCTCCTAATATTCCAGCAACCATAATTTTTCTATGATATTAAGAATCTGTTATTTATATATTAATGATTTGGTTTGTCTCTGATCATATCTTTGTATATTAAACTAAATTAATTTTTTATTCAATAGGTAGCTAGCGAATTAAAGATAGCCTTTTGTTTCACTAATAAAAAAACAGGATGGATGCATGGGGATAGGCCACAACACTAGCTCAGCCAATCATGATTTGTGGTTGCTGACTAATTAGGGTTTTGTGAATGTCCAAATATCTAAATTTCAGTGTTTCTTGGAGTGATAAAAATGGCAAACCCTATAAACAAAGTTGCTACCTATGGATGATAATGTAATTTTAAATTCTACAATTTCCAACAAGGGTCGTCTACCTGTTATTCTTTCTTCATTCCAAAATCACTTGTCTTCACTTCCTTTCCTTTTAAAAAAAATAATGAATATTCGATTTAAATATTGTTTATTACCAACAAAAAGAAAAAGAAGAAACTCTTACGTACTTTTCTATATTTAAGTGGTGAATGATGTTGGTGCATTATAATTCTCTAATACATTTGATTTCGCGGTGTTTGTTCTAAGTGTAACCCTAATCGCTCAAATTATAAATACAGATTCATGATGGCATGGCGAATTTATAGAAAAAAAAACATGGAAAGTGAATATAATTGTAGGCCATGGAGGAAGCTGGCCAATGTCCATTCAGTTTTATTAAATAGTGTGGGTTAGTGGAAAGCATGGCTGTCTTAGAAGAAAATTTCAGGTCCAATTATGAGGGAGCTGGATGCCATTTCTGATAATGAATCTAGCTAGCTCTCACCATTTTCAAAGGCATGTAATATTGCAGAGAAGATTGGACTTTTGAGACTACCCCTCTAACTCTAAATGGCCTACACCAGCGTGTCTGGTTGGAAAACACAAAACAATTGGGTATTAGCTCCATTTGCTAGATCTCTACAGTAATTTACAGTGTGTTCGATTTTTGTGGTCAAGTGCATGCATGAGAGAGATGATCAAATATATATTGGCCGAACACCAAGTGCGCATGCACCATTAGATTCGCCAAAAATATGAATTAAGTTAAAGTGTTTACCACAAGTTGGTCAATGGTAGGTAATAAAAGGAAAAACAGAAAGAATGCCAATTCTGATTTTCCCTAGTGGTAAAAACACCAAGGTGTCACGTGAAGGTATTGCTGGTCATATTGGCCTACAAAAAAATAAAATAAAACTCTTTTTATCCATCCAAATACCAAAAAAAGAAAGAAAACAATTAGTAGTTGGTGTTTTTCTTCAATGTAGATCAATTAAGTCCTTCATCCGATTAAAGCCCTGAAGGTAGTAAACTCGATATAAGCCTAACTTTTTGTTCGTTTCATACAAAGGATTACTAAATACAAAATACAAATATACTCGTCGTCGTCTGTTAGCATATATAAGCTCGTTCAAGCTTTAAACACCCGTCAATAAATTAAGGATAACTAAATACAATTATATATTTGTCTTATGTTTGAATATAAACTTGTTGAGACATTAAACACACATCAATAAATTAAGACCCACCCCGCTTACCGTCAAAGCTGACAGCTTGCATTCAAGTTTGTTATGGCTCCAAATATAGTAACACTCATGTATATATAAACCTAAGTTTTTGTTATTAGGTTTGAGAGATACTTCCTCCATTCTGAACAAAAAGTGTACTATTTAATTTTGAGATGTTTTATTTAAAAAGTTTATTTTCAAAAGTTAAGACATAAAAATGTCATTTTATTATATATGAGCTACTAAAAATGTTATTTATTTTTTTTTAAAAAAACTTTCAAACTAAAACTCTTTGCCAAAATAGAGTGAGTATTAAATTGATACAAATAAGACCAATTATTAAAGTTCATAATTGAACCCTCCTTTTCATTCATCATCGAACAAAACAAGGACAAACATGTGTGTGTGTGTGTGAAAATCAAACACAATTATTGCCCTAGTACTTGTGGTTTAGATTAATAGTACTTCCTCTTTTAAGTAAAGAGTTCATTATTTTATTTTGAGATATTTTATTTAAAAAGTTCATTTTAAAAAATTAAAGACATAAAAATGTTATTTTATTACTAATGAACTACTAAAACTGATATTTTCTTAAAAAATTTAATTTTTAAACAATGACTCTTTGCTCGAAACATAGGAAATATTAATCAACTTTTAAAACATAGTATAAGCTTTTTAAGTTATGATTTGATAATCAATCTTTAAGCACCCAATTATTGCTACATAATCACGAGTCTTTTATTTGTCCGCTAAACAACATGCATCAAAAAGTGGTTAGAGCCAAAACAATTAATACTTTGTAGATTATGACATGATTAAACATACTTAATTTGCATGCAAGATTAAATAGCCGCTTATTATTTTGTCATTATTGGATTAATTCATATATAGAGCTGATTTTGAGAGACATGTTGCTAAGATTGTACAGCTTGGGTGGGGCCCATGGATGATGTTAGCTTCTCCAGCCAACAGTTGTGTAAGGGAATCACAATCATAGAGAGATGTAATGGGCATCTAAGCTCTGTGACTATGGACTTGACTAAGATATTTTAGGTTCAATTTGATAACGACATTTGATGTTTCAAAAAGGAAATTAATTTCCCCACTCCCCTTCAGTTTCTTCTCAATATGTTTATCTCTTTTTTTTTTTAAATGCAATTAAAATTTGATAAATTGATAATATAACTAACATAATAATTTTGGTAATATATAATATACTTTTGGTGCTTATATATTACATAATATATTGGTGATTTTTATTGAAATTAATGTCAACTTGAATCTTATCTCTGATTTTTCTTATCATCGTAAAAACTTCTGGTGCGATTTTCTCATACATCAACAAGAAATTATTCATTGTTATCGTCGCCGTAAGAGTTTCTTCACACGAATTGGGTTCTACTGTAAAAATTTCATCTTCTTTACGCGAATTGGGTTAACCTAACTTTTTAATTAAATTTTACAGTTCTTGAGTGCTTTCATCATCTAATTGTTAATTTGAATTCTTTGAAGCTGTGTTTTCTGTTGATTGAAGTTTACAATGATGAAAACAGTTTGTAATTGTATTTGCACGAACATCCATAGTTCATATTAAAATTACAAGATTCATGGTATCTAACACATTTATTTTTCCTAATTCATAGCCCTCCAATACATCTTTGTAAAATCGATGACGATAATGCTCATATTAGTCAAGACAAGCTTGGAGATTTTTGAAAGTGATGGATCTAGAAAATGAAAGGGAGGGGGGGGGGGGAAGGTGGGTAAGATTGAAATAAAATCAAAAAAAGGGTTATTGCATATTCTCCCTAACCACCAACCATGGTATATATCTCATAATTTGGATTGATTTCACTCTTAGATGTCTCCAACAAATGTCATTTCATGTCCAACACCACTCCTTTGTACTTTGCTTATTTTAATCATCTCTTTACAGTAAGGATGGCACATGGTGGTATGGCCATGATGTTAAGATGCTCTCTCCTCTCCTCAAAATCATTATCAATTTTATTTATTTAGTTGGATTAAGAATGGTAGGTAATAGGTAATGCCATAATACAAGATTTCCAATGTTTTCCTATCCAAATTATACAGTTTACTTTGCAAACAAACCATGTTAGATTAGTCAAATCCGAGTTCGTATGACTTCTAAGTAAAACAATTATCATTCCTAGGCTGAAACTTAAAAAAATAGTGGGTGCGTTGTCGGCCTATGAACTGATTCTCGTTTTTATTTATAAATAATCAATGCATTAATTAAGGCTCCGTTTTCATAGAAAATGACTTTCAAAAAATATTTTTCTGATTTTTCGGTATTTGGTAGCCTTTGCAAAATATAGTCAACGGAAAGAGAAGCTTTCTTTTCAGAAAATGACTTACAAATTCATTTTTCGTAAGTTATTTTTCTAATATTAGAGCACCCCTCCTCCCCTACACATATTTACACACACAAAAATTATACTCAACAAAGAAATTTTTTAGAAATATAAATTGAATTTTTTTAGTATATTTGTGCATACTATTTATAAATTATAATTTTAATAAATACTCACTATGTCCTAAAATTAGTGTCCACTATTTTTTTTGGAACGTTTCAGGCATTATCCATTAAAAAAACGTTTTTCATATCAATTATTAATTTATTTATTTTATCGTATTTATGAGATTAAAACAAATTAATCTTATTGATTTGATACCACTAATGATAAATTAGGTTTACTAATTGAAAATTACTTAAAGTTCAACATTATTTTAAAAATGTATCCAACATGGTCATTAATATTAGAATATTTTTTTTGTATTTATTCATTAATTGTTTTCCTTATTTTTATCAAATACCCAACAATATTTTCCAACATATTTTAAAAAATTTACCAAGCACCTATTTTTATTTTTTAGAAATTGTTTTTCATGAAAAAAAACCGAACATAAAATATGTATTAAGGTACAAATATACTTATTTACACATGCCGATTCATTCTTCTTTTGCAAAGTGGTAGGTTGCAACCGTTGCATAGATTCTTTCCCTTACCATATATTAACATATCAGCCCAATGATTTGGGCCAACTTATAGTACCTTACACTCTTTTCTGTTGTTAACTATCCTGGCTTAGTCATGATAAACATGGTACGCCAGTACGTGAGGTTTATCGTTTTAGATGTGGTGGGCGCCCACATAAAGCTTCAAGTTAGGCTGCCTAAGTTATATGGCCCACCAATTGAGTAATATGTAAAATTTTGAACCATGCTCAATGTTTTTTATTACGAGACCAAAATTTAGAGCGTGACTTTATCTGTACGTCTTTCTTTCATTAAGTGTCTTTTCGTTATTTTTCCTAAAAAATGTATTTTAACGATTTAAAACAAATATAATAAACTTTTGTGGTTATATTTTCTTCACAGGGGACCGGTCCGATTATCACCCATTTATATACTTCCCCCAAATTAGCTATACATATTGGGTGATAATCGGTCCGGTCCCATGTAGAAAAAATATAACTGTAAAAGTTGACTATATTTGTTTTAAACCGATGAAGTACATTTTTGAAGGAAAAATAACGAAGATACCCTTAATAAAGGAAAATCATGCAAACAAAGCTACATCCCAAATTTGGACATCACAATGAAAAACATTAGGCATCGCTCAAAACATTGAGCGTCGGTTCATTTTGGGAAACGCAACATGGGTGTATTGAGATTAGAATGACTTGATATATATATCATGAAATTTGATTTTATAGTGATAATTCATATTTGATTGACTTTGGAAGTTCTATGTGTATTGTGATTGCTACATTCCTACAATTTTAATTTATATTATCATAGTTTACGCTTATCTTTCAAGCCATAATCGAACAATCGAAGGTAACGACGTAACAATCGAAGGCAACGACACAATAATCGAAGTCTACGACGCAACAATTTCACACACACACACACACACACAATTTCACACAACCTGATCTTGATCCCGATTTTGATCCCACACCCCTCTGTCTCATACAATTTCACACACATTGAACGACAATCAGTATTTTTTTGTGGGAGCTCTAAAGCATTCCATCTCAAAAGCAATTGTTAGATGGTCACATTTGTTTTTGTAATAAAGAAACAAAGAAAACAGAAGGGAATGTTTTGATAGCTAGACGTATTCTTCATGAAAGAAGTTCGAAGAGAAAAGATTAAGGTTGAAGCCTCGTCGGCAAATCAATCCGCCATGAAAGGGATTAAGATCTCCATCTTTTTTCCTTATCTCTGTAGCTCAAATCTTATTTATTGGTTTTCCCTTTCTTGAACCCAGAATGGGCTCGCTTCCGGCAGAGAAAGAAAGTACGATCTTTCGGGAAAAGCAGGTAGCTCAAACGGAGAAAGGAATGAAGGAGGAAAGAAGAAAGGGTTGCTCTCCCGCTTTTTATCTTATTGAAGACGACGTTGCGTATTTTAGGAATAATTTTATTAAATGAACTTTAGCGGTTGAATTAAAAAATAGGGGACGGTTATAATTTCACAAAAGGGGACCGGCCCGCAATTATTCATACATAATTTAGTGAGCAAAATTTAGGTCGGTCTCCTTTTTCAAAGTTTCTAACCTCTCAAGTTCACTGTAATTTTTTTCAATCGCAAAAGTCTATTTTTAGAAATATTCTTCGAAAATGTCATCATTTCCATCAACAACTCCGACAAACACACTAGATTCGAAAATCACCATTGTTGTGCAACGAAACAAGTTTTTTGATTTATTAAGTACGAAACTTTAATGAAACTGTACTGAGTTGGAAGGTTTTCACAGTAGGGACGAAGGCCAAGTAGGAGGAATAAGAAGGTTTACAACAGAGGAAAAGGAAGAAGACGATGGAGGACATGATCTAGTTTATTTCGATTTTTCATCGCGGACTCGCGGTGCAAAAAGGTGATGCAAAATTGGATGGGAGATTAAATAGATGCATCGCGATTCAAAAATTGATGCATCGAACTTTTGAGTGATTGATCTGTAGCGCACCCCAGGCTCATTAATAGTATCATTGTCTTTTCGTCCTCAAAAGTGAATTTTTCTGGTTAAAAAAAAATCGATGGACTATTGAATACTTTGAAAAAGGGACCTGTCCACAATTATTCATAATTTGTTTTAAGGGTGATAATCTGGTCGGTTCTTTTTGTTGAATTTTCAACCGTCTAGGTTCCCTATATTTGTTTTAAGGGTGATAATCAGGTCGGTCCTTTTTGTGGAATTTTCAACCGCATAGGTCACCAATATTTATTTTAAACTGCTAAAGTATACTTTTAGGGGGGGGGGGAAATAATGAAGATATCCTTAATGAAGAAAAAAGCGCGCAGACAAAGCTACTGCCCAAATTTGGGCACCACAATGTACAATTGAAGTCTGTCCAAATTTGGGCATCGCAATGCACAATTGAAGTCTGTTCAAATTTGGGCATCGCAATGCACAATTCAAGTCTGTCCAAATTTGGGCATCGCAATGCAAAATTTGGGAAATCACAATGCATAATTGAATTATGTCCAAAATTTGGCATGACAATACAAAAATCTCTGCTCAAATTTGGGCAGCGCAATGCTTTCGAAGCTAAAATTGGGCCTAGCAAAAACTTCTTAAGCCCAAAACAGTGCTTAAACAACATTTTTTGTCTTAAAACGAAGACATTATGAGGTACCCTCAATGGGTCTTTCAGATCTCGTCGAAAGCTTTGATTTGACATATTGTGGATCCCGTGGTTCATCAGGGATCAAAAGTTAGCCCTGTTGACGGAAAAGTTCTTAACTTTTTGATTTCTACTAGTGCATGAGTTTCAAAACTGACAACTAACACCCTTAAACTTCATTTTCTTCCCAAAGCTTTTAGAAGTTGTGCGATGCTCGCATCAAAGAAGGGGAGAAGAAGTGAGACATTTAAAATCAATGCATCGCGTTCCAAAATCGATGCTTCGTAATTCCAAATCAATGCATCATTTAACCTGGGTTCTTCGTCGCGGTGCATCGTGTTCCTTCGATGTATTTTTCTTTTGGAAGCTCTTTTAGTAAGTTCCCATTAGATCTCTACGAAATGAGGGGTTAGCAGGAATTTTTAAAGAGAAGCAAGATGCACCACACCTTGTATATGACCCAGTAGTTTCACAACCATGGGTAGTAGTGGGACTAGAGCCAATTGATCCCGTTGAAGAACCATCACCCCTTGAGTAGGATATGGACATAAAGGATAAACCTAAAATGAGAGCAAATCTTAAAAGAAGAGAGAGAGAGAGAGAGAGAGAGAGAGTGAGTGAGTGAATGCAGAAAAAAAATAAAAGTGGGTAAAATGAACGTGGAAAAAGACAACCAAAGTAGGAGGTGGGTACGTGTATTTTTGGAACAAATTTATGAAAAAAGACTTTTGCGATTTTTTTTAAAAAAAATACTTAAGCGGTTACAATTCCAAAAAAATAGTATCCATCCGCAATTATTCATTATTTTAAACTGCCAAAGTACACTTTGGGGGGAATGACGAATATACCCTTAATAAAGAAAATACACGCGGACAAAGCCACTGCCCAAATTTGGTCATCGCAATGCAAAAATTGGGCATTGCAATGCACAATTGAAGTCCGTCTAAATTTGAGAATCGCAATGCAAAAATCCTTGCCCAAATTTGGGCATCTCAATGCAAAAATCCTTGCCCAAATTTAGGCATCGAAACCAAGTTTTGAAATTACAACACAACTCAAACAAGTCAAAAAAAAAAAAGACCCCAAAATAAAATAACTAGAAATCATTCTCTTGGATAGATTATCATAGCGGCAGTAATGATTTTGGACAATAGGCCCTAGCTTTCTTTTTTCAAGCGTGGAAACCTTAGAACAAGAAGTAGAAGGGAAAAAAATTGACCCATTTACTTGACCTTATTTGCACGATTGATACCTTCATTGCATATTGGTTGATTCACCGTTGGAGAAAATCAAGATCTACTACTGCTCAAGAAAGACAAAAGAAAAAGGAAAACCTTTTTTTTTTTATCCTCTTATCTCTTATGTGATTTTGCACAATGAAATAATGAAATGGAGGCTATGATGCTCATATTGGACGCTACGATGCTCGCATCGAAAATCTAATTTATTGCACAAATTGGATTTGCTTGCAAGTGATTTCTTCGGCATCTCTGAGTCTCTCTCCCGACTTCAATCCAGATCCATTCATGGCCAACTTCATCTCCATGAACCGTTCTTTCTCTCAAAGGGATTGAGGCAAAAATCTAATACTTAGTTTGGAAAATATTGCTGCTCAATTGGAAATTGTTCTCCTCCTACTAGATTCACCTCCCTCTTGTTTTTAGATGGTGGGGAAATGGAAAAGCTGAGAACAAAAGGTGACAAGCTGGATGTGATGTTGGAGGTAGAGAGAAAAACAAAAGGAAGAACGATGAAGAAATTGAAAAACACAGAGGATGAATCGTTTTAAAAAATGTGGAAAATGATGAAGCAACGATAGAAACAATGGAAAAAGGAAAATGGGAATCGTTTTAAGGAAATACTGGGTGGAGGGGCCTCTTAGGAACGAGTTAAGGAAAATGGACTTTACCGGTTTAAAAAAAAAGTCACTGGAGCAATTAAAAATTCAGGAAAAAAAAAGACCGACCCACAATTATTCCTTATTTTTTTGATACGTTGAACATAGAAACATAATTTAAACATAATTTACCAGAGAAAATAAAATCATAATTAAAAAATCTAAGTGGAGTTCATTTAATCTTGGAAATATAGAATCCAATATATATTTATAATTTTGTGTGTGTGAAACAATTAGGTCAAACGACAAAGTAAATTAGTCTGCTTTGGTGATTGTTAGTCCCAAATGGCACAATAATAAGCTAGAAGGGGGGGGGTTGAATAGTTTATTATACACTTAAAAAACTTTTCGTATAAGTTACTAAAACAAGCACTTGCAATCTATTAAGAAGATTGAAGTAGCGGAAGTCTTGTAAGGAAGACAGTTCAAGTCTGCCGATTAAGGACTACCGGTAGACTTGACTGAATACTCAAGTCTGCTGTTGAAGATATAAGTAAAGGAAATAAGAAACAGTTCAAAGCAGTAATCAACAGTAAAGGAGGAACACAAGTATTTGAGATGGTTCACACTATAAAGAGTGCTACGTCCACCACCAAGGCAGTCCACCTTGGATTTAAAATGTGCACTATATTTTCCACTAGATCTATTACAAGGAATATATCCAATGGATCGTGTACAAAGTATTGACTTGTGTTTGGGGGGTTTGTGAATTGAATATTTGGATAAACAAGATATTCAATTGTGCAGAAGAATAGTTAAATCAACAATAAGAAGCTTAACATAAATGTTGATGCAGATCTTCTTGATTGTTATCGAGGACTTCTTGATCAGTTTAAGATCTCTTGAATGCACTGAGTATAAAGATTTTGAATTGTTGGAGAATTTCAGAGCATTGTTTTCTTCAGTCTTTAATGTCAGTATTTATAGCTAGGGCATTATTGAGATCCGTTGGAGAAGATGAAGTGTAACAACTCTATTAGGATGAATGCATTAAATGCATGGCGCTGTCTTGTAGATTTCATCTTCACTGATTCTGAGCAGGGAGTGGTGCAAAGTTATTGCGCAGCAGATGTAAGAAAGTCGAGAGGTGCGGTCGTACCACCTCATCGATCGCTCGTAATTCAAAAAGTCTTCCTACTTTTCAGAAAGCTGGTCAGGCGTGTTTGAGAAGTCGAGGAATGTCTTAATTCAAATTCAAACTGATAAATGATGGATTTAATTAATCCACAAAGACTTGGTGAATGGACACGTCAGCTTGAACACGTGAGACAAAGACATTGGATCTTGTTGAAGGTCTTCCGGTGAAACATGACTGAAGTCTTCCGCTGAACCTGTGAAGTCTAAAAGAAACTATTCTATGGCAAAGTTCTATACACAGTTGCCACGCTAATTGATACGCAGCCCAATTAGCCACTAATGTATAAAACAAATGTAATGTATGAACAGATGTAAATCAAAAATACAAATGAGAAACAACAATCTCCTCCTATTTGCATCTGATCATCATTACTTACAAGTGAAGGCTATAAACAACTATATGATAGATAATAGCATGTCAAAAAGAATTTTTATATTTATAACGGTAGACATGCCTCTATCAAACAGGAGAACACCTCAAGTGTAAACTCTAATCTAGGTGCTTACAAACAGAAGAGATGAAGAGAACATCACACAGATTAGTAGTAAACAATTCAATTATGGATTTAAACTGAATGTTTAAATTCTAACCAGATATATGAATTGAAATAGCAAGAATTGAACAATAGACATTTTTTGAAAGACAATTAATCTTCTGTATTCAAACGAGAAGTTTAATAGTACAGAGTTCAAAAATATTAAGATAGATACAAGAGTTAAGGGAAGAAAAAAGATACAAAACTACCATGGTCTTTTCTCTTTGCCTTTGTCTGCTGCTTCCTTCTCTTTTCTCTGTCGTTCAAGTTCTTTAGGTGTTCTGACGTACTCTTCGTCGGCAGAGGTAGGAGGTCTGGTGGAGCGAGAACGGTAGTCCAGTTCGTCACGTAGACGGTTGTTCTCTTCCATTAGCATCTGGTTGATAGATCTCATTTGTCTCTCCTCCGTGATGGCCAGATCATGATCACGCTGAGCATTGAGTACATCGTGAGCTGAGTTGAGAGCAATTTTGTTGAGCTCGAGAACAGGAGGGCGGTTGTGGCCGAGATGGAGAGTGATGGCGTGGAACAATTTGTAGAATAGAGATGAGCAGAGTCGTGCACATTTCGTGTGTTGAGTTTCAACGTTGATCTTGACATCAGTGAACTCGTGCTTCATCTGCCCAAATCTTGTCCACACATCATCTTGAAATTGTCGAAGGATGGCAGCATTTCTATCATTTGTCTTGGACGCGGCAGTTGCAAGCTCGGTGGCAGCTGTGGAGATACTAGTGAGTTCTCCCAATCTGTCGTAAATGGCGTCTAGGCGAGCCAAAATTTCAGAGTTGGCCGGTTGAGATGGAGAAGGGTCCAGGCCAATGTGTAAATGCTCACTGTCGGCAGAAGAGGTGCCTTCGGCAGTGGCTGTGGGTCGGAAGGGCTGTTGGAGAGGTGGAGTGGTAGAGTCGAAAGAGGTTGAGTCGCGGGTAGGAAATGTATGGGTTGAGGAGGAAACTGTTATGGGTGGAGAGGGGGGAGGTGTTGGTGGAGAATCAAGCTTCAATGTTAGTGTCGGAGTTGTCACTGATGATTGATGATTCAGGTAGTGGGTCGGTAGAGAACCAAAAAGAGGGGGCAGGGTAGAAAAGGGATTTTGGTTTGATTGGGGTAGCTTGGGATAAAGGTTGATGGAAGAGATCTGCTACCAATGATAGTTCAAATAAGAACTTCGAGGCAGCAAAGTCTAAGGGTTTAATGGGTGAGGTTTGGGTTTGTTTGGATGGAGTAGTTTGGTTGGTTGGGTTTCGTTGGGGTGAAGAAGGGGTAGATGGGTTTGGTGAATAATTGAAGGGTGAAGGAGGAGGTGGAGGTGGAGAGGGTGTTCTGGTAGGCTCCTCCTATGTGTGTGGCTCCTCCTGAGGGATAGACTCTTCCGGAGGGGGTGAAGTCCTTTGAGTAGATGACTCAGTAGGAATGGATTCGGTAGCGGTAGAGGGTTGGTTGCCAGCAGACTTCTTTTTCCACCTTAGCAACTGAACAGAAGGTTTAGCTGCTTCATCGGCAGTGGCTGGAGTGTCTGTTGGTGGCTGGGTCAGTACAGCTTTACGTAGTCGCCTACGTTTAGGTTTTGGTGAAGGTGAATGTCTCGAGCAAGTTGGGAATTGAATTTGTCAGATGCAGTATGATAGCTCTTGCTAGCAGCATCATATGCGTCCATGTTAAAACGCGTGACGACCATTGGCGTTGGCTTGACAACCTTTTCAAGAGAGACATTGGGAAGTCCTCGTTGCTGCTTTCGCTTGTTCTCGTAGTCGACATACTTTTTGAAGAACGTAGCCGTCATCTGTTTGTCCTTGCTCACGACAGTGAGCTCATCTTCCTTAACGGAAGAGTTGATTTCTATTGTGTCCCGTAGAAGGACGTTGATTAGCCTGACAAAAGGCCGTTTGCAGTTGGGGTTGTCCTTCACTTTCTCAACGTACTGTTTTTGTTCATTGAATATGATAGTGCCGTAGTTGAGGTGAGTCTGTAGGAAGACGGCACTGGTGAGGTTCAGCTGTTGGGTAGTGAACATGTCGTGGGCCCCGCTTTTGAATAGAAGGCCCTTGTCAAGCAGATGGCTTGAGCAGTAGACGTCCAGAGTGAAGAGGTTCCTCAGCATTTTACCTTGAGGTTCCCTCGGAGTATTAACTCCCCTCATTGCTTCCCAGGTGATGGTTAGCCTTAGCAATGGTTATCTCCAATTCGCCACCATAGCGCACTCCAATGATTTTGGAAATCATTTTGGCAGTGACGGAGACGAGTCGTCCTTGAGTCCATCCTCGCATTGTAGTCGCATTCTTGATGACCATTCTTTGATAGAATTCCTCAGTAAGGAGGATATTGTAGTCCTTGTCATGAAGGCAGAAAAGCGGTAGAATCCCCGAAGCGTTCATATCTTTGCAGGCTTTGGCCGGCGGTGAATGTGCGCAAGTTGAGGTCTATGCACATGCCGACATATTCGGTCGAGCCATTATGATGTCGTGAGGAGCAGGATATCGAGGGTATCCTGGAAGGTTAATGTCCAGACCAGGTGGGATGACCTTTTCAAGGTCAAACTCCTTCCTGTTGTCGCTTTTGGACTTTGTAGAAGTTTTTACCTGCAAGAACACATTCAGAAATTAGGGCTTTTGACCTTTCAGAATAAACAAGCAAAGATTTCATTTTTCTGAAATTAAGTGAAATTTCCGATGAAAATCTTGAAACCCTTGAATGTTTTGATAAATAAACCAGAGAAACATTAACAAATTATTTCTAAAAGAAATGAGTACTCAAAGCACATAGAAAACTGTTAGTTTCAAGGTTTTGAAAAACAACAATGGCGGAAACTGTCCAGATACACAAAAGCGTCCTTTCGGATTCCTTAAAAATAACTCAAAAGAGGAAATACTGAACAAAAATTAATGAATAGTAAACCAGATAGTAGTGAAGAGCATACCATTGTCGCTGTAGAGAAGAAGAAGTAAAGAATAATTTGGAAATGGAGGAAGCAGTTGCAGAGAGAAAGAGACGGTTTGAGTAGAGAGAGAAATTTTAGAGAGAGAGGGGTTTCGTAAAGTTTTTGGAGGAAAAAATCTTTTAGCGAGAAAGCTGTAACTTGAGATATTTTCAAAGTACTAAATTTTTTGACTTTTAACCCCTTTTCCCTTTTAGAAACCTTTCCCGCTTTAATAGACTAAGTTGAAACACTAACCTGGTAAAAGAGAAGAGCTTAAGTCTGCCGTTAGAAGGCAAATAAAGTATGCCGGTTAGTATAAGTCTAAGTCTACCGGTATGAAAGAAAAACTTAAAGAATAGAAATTAAGTAGTAGGATCAATCATACCAAGATTTCTCCTTAAGTAAGCAAACCTGGTTGCATCCAGTGGCTTGGTGAGAATGTCAGCCAATTGATGATCAGTTGGAACATATTCCAGACTGATGTTACTTTTTTCCACATGATCTTTGAGGAAGTGATAACGGATATCAATGTGCTTTGTCTTCGAGTGCATCACTGGATTTTTGGAGACTGAAATTGTTGAAGTGTTGTCACACATGATTGGACAATTTGCAGTCTTGATGTTGTAGTCCACTAGCTGTTGCTTCATCCATAGTAGCTGAGAGCAACAACTGCTGGCAGCAATATATTCTGCCTCTGTGGTTGAGTTTGCAACCGATCATTGTTTTTTGCATGACCATGAAACAAGTCTATTTTCTAGAAATTGACAAGTCCCACTGGTGTTTCTTCTGTTCACTTTGCAGGCTGCATAATCTGCATATGAGTACCCAACTAGATCGAAGTTGTTGCGTTTGGAATACCAGATACCTAGATTTGTAGTTGTTGAAACATATCTGATGATACGTTTGGCAGCAAGCAAATGTGATTCCCTTGGATCTGCCTGAAATCTAGCACAAACACAAACATCAAACATAATATCAGGTCTACTAGCAGTAAGGTAAAGAAGTGAACCTATGATTCCTCAGTACTTGGTCACATTCTCTTGCTTTCCCTTCTCATCTTTGTCAAGATGGCAGTTGGTAGACATTGGAGTCTCAAATCCTTTTGCTGAATCAAGACCAAATTTCTTGATAAGTTCCTTTGCATATTTGGTTTGGCTGATGAAGATCCCGTCAGAAGTCTGTTGAATCTGCAGTCCTAGAAAGTAGGTGAGCTCTCCCATCATGCTCATCTCGAACTTGCTTTGCATCAGCTTCTCGAATCTCTTGCACATGCTTTGGTTTGTAGATCCAAAGATAATGTCATCTACGTAGATTTGTACCAAAAGAGAATGACCTTTATGCTTGAGGATGAACAGAGTTGTGTCTATTCTTCCTCTCACGAATCCTTGTTCAATTAAGAACTTGGATAGAGTTTCATACCAAGCTCTGGGTGCTTGTTTCAGGCCATAGAGTGCTTTCTTGAGTCGGTAGTGTAGACACCCCAATTTCGTACCCCTGGTATGTGACTCTGACGTGTGATATCAAGAATTGTTCAAAATTAACAACTGTCAAGTTACAGGAGTCGAAAATGCGAAATGCAAAGCATGATGCACAAAACAGTGAATTGTGAGGGGTGAAAGTGTCAAATTTGGAAGTTTAATAGTAACTTGGCGCGGCCAAAAGGCAGGTTGGGCGCCGCGCCAAGAAGGGGATAAGTCGGCGCCAAGGGTGTCACTGTAGCACTTAGACTTAACGCATTGTACAATTCGCGAAGCCTGGTGTGCAATTCGCTGAAGTCGACTGAAGAAATCCAATAATTCCCGATGACTCCCTCATCCCACCTATAAATAAGAGTGCTGGGCTCCTCATTTCAGCGTTCAAAAAAAATCGACAACAAAGCTCTGATATTTCTCCGCGTCGTAAGAACGCCGAGTTTTAGAGAGAGGTGCGAGATAGGTGTGTGTAGCCCACCAAAGCTTCCAAACCCCGTCCAAACTCCGCCAAAATTTAAATCCACCGGTTATAAGTGATCCCTAGCCTAGTAGTTAGGTATCCACCTTACTTTCCCGGCCCAAAAATCCGAAAGTAAGCCGTTACTCTGCCCGAGTAATGAGCTGAAATACACAAAAATTAAACTGTTATTCCGCCCAACCAAAAAGGCCAAAACCTTCTAAAATAAGCTGTCACTCTGCCCGAGTGAACAAGCCAAAGTCATCCAAAATAAGCAGTCACTCTGCCCAAATCAAAACAATAACCACAAAAAAAAAAAAGACTCCCTCTTCCTGAAGGACAGAGCGAGCACACTACCGCTCTAAAAGGTAAATGCCTTTAAGGGTGTTTTATTTATTTATTTATTTACATGTTCGTTATTTATTTATTATAAAGTTATTATTTAAATCCAGCACAATGTATTCAATATAAGCCGTTGTGGTGCCCGGATTAGAATATGAAATATTATGTAAAAGAGCCGTTATAATGACCAAATATTTTTAAGTACATTTGTAATTATTGTAAGGAAATGGCTGCAAGTCCGTAAATAATGTAGCCACTGATGTATTTGTTTTATTTTCCTGTCTTTTAATACTTTATTTATCTGCTAAATAAATATAACAATAAGCATACTTTAGCCAAAAACTATTTTGAGACCGAAAGGGCGAGTTGGGTGCCTAGCACCTTCCCAACTCGTAACTTAGCCTCCGAACCCGTTTTCTATCTATGGTTTTCTTTTTCTTTTTCTGGTTTTGCTTTATTTTGCCTTAAAATAAAGATGACGACTCTAAACTTTTCGGATCCAGTGGGGCCTCGCAACACTCCTTCTTTGCACTTTTCTGTTTTCCCCTAAAAAAGAGAGAATGTGAATTGAAGAGTGATGTATTCCCATATCCTGGTATCCCCTAAACAAGGGATAACTTGATGCGGGAAACCCAAAGCTCCCATAGTGATCCAAAACGGGCCATAAGGCTATTTTTAATAAAATCCATAGTGGGGGCGTCGCAATACCTTTTTTGCATTTTTCCGTTTTCCCCTTAAAAAGGAAAAATGAGAATGAAAGGGTAATATATTCCCATATCTTGGTATCCCCTAAAAAAGGGATAACTTGATGCGGGAAACCACAAGTTCTCATATTGGATTAAAAATCCACTAAAGGCAACTGAGGCGCACTCCTCTCGCACTTTTGATTTCGTCTTCCCCTAAAAAAGGGAGGGTGGAACGAGAGCAGTGGTGTCCCGCATCCGCACGTACGCGCACCCCTATCCAAGGGCGCGTAGGGCGCGGGCGCACGTCCCGGGAGCCCACAGTGGCGACTCTGCTGGGGAGTTGTTTTATTTTAAATAAAATGGAGGGTTAGATTCATAAAATAATTTTTTTTTGTTTTTCTTTGTTTTTGGCTAAAGTATGCTTGTTATATTAATTTATGCATTTGAATATTGCGTTCCTATACATCCGTGTCTATATTTGTGGATATGATCATCCATCTTGTAGCAGTTTCGTTTCAATAACTGTTACATGTGTATTTAAAAATATCCTTTTTAAAAAAAAGAGAAAAGCAAAAAAAAAAATCCGAAAATAAAAAAAATTTGAAAAATCAAAAAATCAAAAAAAAATAAAATCATATATATGTTGACAAGAAAAATTCCGGGCAGCACAATAAAAGGGTCGGGGCTTTATTTTAAATATTGCTTTATTCTCGGCTCTGTATTATTATTTTTTTCTATTCATTTTTCCTTTTTTTATTATGTCATTTTATTTTGGGAACATAGGACCAAATTTATAATTAATAGGGATAGATAGTTTCCCCACTTTTCTTTCTATTTCTTAATGTGGTGTGCTTGCTTGCTTGTGCTCAAATTAAAAAGCCGAGAAAATCCACACATAATAGCAAGACATGCCATATCTGTTTTATTTTTCTGTTTATATATCTGTAAATAAATAAAGGCTTTACTGCTTTTTAGATACCGCACACACGCGCACGCATGTAGGTATATTCCGAACTGTTACCCTACACCATGACCATCCTACCCCCTGCATAAACCAACGTTAGAATGCATATAGATTCTCAGGACACTTCATTGACCGACCGGTTTTTGCATCTTTGAATCGTGGGTCAGCCCCTGTCAAAAAAATAAATATAAAAAAAAGGGGAAGAAAAAGTAAAAAAAAAAATATATGTATAAAAAAATGCGCAAGTAAAAAAAATGATAAAGAAAATAAGTGCGCAATAAAAAAAAAATATATATATACGCAGGGGCTGATTTATTATTCTCTGCTGCTCGACCTAGACCATTTCGAATGGTGGATCTGGAAAGAGTATAGGTCCTTCGCTTTGGGATCGATCCGATCTTGGGGAGTCGAAGGCGCGGTGGAATACGTTGGTCCTATACTGGGAAAGAATCCATTTGTTCGAGAGGAAAAGTCACGAGACCGTCAAAATAAAGCAGGTGCTTATCCGGTCAACTGTAGGGAACAATTAAATAATAATAAAATATACTAATAAAGGCACGCTTTACCAAGCCGCCTTCGATACCTCAAACCCATTTTCCTCAAAACGACCCAAATTTGGAAAGGCGAGAGATAATCTTGGCCGGTTGATCGGAAATAAAGCAATCGCCGAATCGACGAAATCGAACGAGATCGAAAGGTATTAGTATCGAGATCGATAATGGCAGATGAGCGGAGGAATAGATCGAGCGATATGGATATGGCGGATATAGGGGCAGATACGAGTGCGCCCGAGTCGGGCAATGCAATGCAGATGCGAATCTGGATGCGACTGATGATCGACATGATGCTTGCTAAGCCAAATAGTCTTATACAAGTCTTATACAAGGTCCAAAATCCGGTGGTGAGGTGAACTCTTCCCTGCGGCCCAGGAAGCATCAACCCCCCATGTGCCTCCAAACCCAACTCCCTAGCCAAACACTAACCCACCAAATATGGCCACTACCCTAAATCCCAATCCTCCACCAAGTCCCTACTACCCAAATATCAGCCCTTACCCGTCCTATCCTTCATATCCTTCCCCAAGCACCAAAATTTCCCAAAGCCCAAATGACCTCCCTTTTCCCATAACCAACCCACTCGAACAGCCCACATATGGACCCACAACGTTATAACCGCCGCAAGCCAAGTTACCACTTATTTACCTTATAATGATCTTGGCCGGTAAACCATCCAAAATCCACCAACCCAAAATCCACCGGCCCAAAATCCTTATCCTGCCCAAAACCCACCAACCCAAAATCCATATCCTACCTAAGTTCCACCAGCCCAAAATCCATATCCTACCCAAGTTCCACCAGCCTAGAATCCTTATCCAGCCCAGAACCCTTATCAAGCCCAAAATCCACCAGCCCAAAATCCATATCCAGCCCAAAATCCTTACCAGATACCGCAGCCAGAAATTAACCCAGCCTTCCCTAATCCAGCCAGTATATACCAAAAACCAACTCCCCCAGCCACCAAAATGGAGGCCGACATGGAAAATATAAAGGCCATGGTACTCAAACTTCTCAACAAAGGGAAATTTTCTCGCTGGCACGCGACATTACAACTGCGACGATTGCCTTTAAAATTCAAAATGCGGACATAGAAAAATTTGATGGGATGGATGCCCTATATCCCACTTAAAATCTTATTCTGCGGCATGCGATCAAGGGGAGCTAGCTTTGAGGCTATGGCTTCCAATTTTCACCTCACCCTAATAGGGCGCCAAACGATGGCTAATGTTGTCGATAGCGGCACCATGAATACGTGGGACCGATAATAGCGTTCTTGAAAGGTACAAAGACAACACCGATCCACGAAAATAGAAGGGACTTTGAGTCGTGCACCCAATGGGAAAAAACTCTTGAGTTCGCGGTCGGTGGAAAAAAAGTTGGCCCTTTTTGAACTGATCCGGCCGAGTCATGCAGAATGTTCATCAAAAACCTCCAGCCCATTTACCTGGAACACATGCGGTATCTCCCCTACACCAATTTTAAAGAAATAGTGGAGATAGGAGCCCGTATTGATGAAGATATACGGACGGGGCAATTACAAGTCAATACGTCTCCTAGCTCTTTCCGTTACTCTAAAGGAAAGACAGCCGAAGCCACACCAGCACTAGCCGTTAATATGGTAGGGAATGCATCAGCCACTTTTCTTACCCAAAGTTATGGCACTGTTCCATGGTCTTATGGAGCAGACAAGTCTGTCAAAACAGTCGGAGGGAATAATGGCCCGAACAGAAATTTCGGAAATCAGAACCGACATTATGACGAACTGCAAGCCTCCCAGTCTGTAATCCTGCAGGGGCTAATGACACAAGGAGTGTGAAAGCCTATGAAAAATTATAAGCAACCAAACCCCCTGCTCAGGACCTGGAATCATGCCCAGTACTGTGAGTATCATCGCTGCAGTGGTCACCTCACAGATAAATGTTATATACTCAAAGATGCTATCCATGATCTTATAGATGATAAGGTTATTGAAAAGCCTCCTCCCAGACCAAATATAGTCAATAACCCTCTACCTCAAATCAACATGATTGGGGTTGATGAAAAATTTTGTGTACCCGAGTTCGAAACAAATAAACACCCATTACCATATATCCTTGTTCCTTTCTTTCCATCCCCATCCATAAAAGAGCCTAGCTTCAATATGCTCTCTTGGGACACTATCCTGGGTAGCCAAAGTACTTGTAATATTGAAAAAGCCACTTGGTTCGGTGGAGATGTTAGCCACCTTACCTGATCTGGCCAAGCCTGCCAACCAAACTTGAAAAGAGGTGATCACTCTGGCAA
>CM028377.1:63863025-63960525 GCA_013146195.2 Codonopsis lanceolata | reverse complement strand
GCGTTCAAAATTAACAAGCTGTCAAGTTCTGAGGAGTCGAAAATCACGAAAGGCAAAGCGGGATGCGCAAAATAGTGAATTGCGAGGGGTGAAAGTGTCAAATTTGGAAGTTTAATAGTAACTTGGCGCGGCCAAAAGGCAGGTTGGGCGCCGCGCCAAGACGGGGATAAGTCGGCGCCAAGGGTGTCACTGTAGCACTCAGACTTAACGCTTTGTGCAATTTGCGAAGCCTGGTGTGCAATCCGCTGAAGCCGGCTGAAGAAATCCAATAATTATCGATGACTCCCTCATCCCACCTATAAATAAGAGTGCTGGGCTCCTCATTTCAGCGTTCAAAAAAAATCGACAACGAAGCTCTGATATTTCTCCGCGTCGTAAGAACGCCGAGTTTTAGAAAGAGGTGCGAGATAGGTGTGTGTAGCCCACCAAAGCTTCCAAACCCCGTCCAAACTCCGCCAAAATTTAAATCCACCGGTTATAAGTGATCCCTAGCCTAATAGTTAGGTATCCACCTTACTTCCGCGGCCCAAAAATCCCAAAGTAAGCCGTTACTTTGCCCGAGTAATGAGCTGAAATACACAAAAATTAAACCGTTATTCCGCCCAACCAAAAAAGCCAAAACCTTCTAAAATAAGCTGTCACTCTGCCCGAGTGAACAAGCCAAAGTCATCAAAATAGCGATCACTCGCCCAAATCAAAAAACAACCACAAAAAAAAAAAAAAGACTCCCTCTCCCTGAAGGACAGAGCGAGCACACTACCGCTCTAAAAGGTAAATGTCTTTAAGGGCGTTTTATTTATTTATTTACCTGTTCGTTATTTATTTATTATAAAGTTGTTATTTAAATCCGGCAAAATGTAGTCAATATAAGCCGTTGTGCTGCCCGGATTAGAATAGGAAATATTATGTAAAAGAGCCGTTATAATGGCCAATTATTTTTAAATACATTTGTAATTATTGTAAGGAAATGGCTGCAAGTCCGTAAATAATGTAGCTACGGATGTATTTGTTTTATTTTCCTGTCTTTTAATGCTTTATTTATCTGCTAAATAAATATAACAATAAGAATACTTTAGCCAAAAACTATTTTGAGACCGAAAGGGCGAGTTGGGTGCCTAGCACCTTCCCAACTCGTAACTTAGCCTTCGAACCCGTTTTCTATCTCTGGTTTTCTTTTTCTTTTTCTGGTTTTGCTTTATTTTGCCTTAAAATAAAGATGGCGACTCTAAACTTTTCGGATCCAGTAGGGCCTCGCAACACTCATTCTTTGCACTTTTCCGTTTTCCCCTAAAAAAGGGAGAATGAGAATGGAAGGGTGATGTATTCTCATATCTTGGTATCCCTTAAACAAGGGATAACTTGATGTGGGAAACCCAAAGCTCCCATAGTGATCCAAAACGGGCCATAAGACTATTTTTAATAAAATCCATAGTGGGGGCGTCGCAATACCCTTTTTTGCACTTTTCCGTTTTTCCCTAAAAAAGGGAAAATGAGAATGAAAGGGTAATGCATTCCCATATCCTGGTATCCCCTAAAAAAGGGATAACTTGATGCGGGAAACCACAAGTTCCCATATTGGATTAAAAATCCACTAAAAGGCAACCGAGGCGCATTCAACGCTATCATGCACTCATCTCGCACTTTTGATTTCGTCTTCCCCTAAAAAAGGGAGGGTGGAACAAGAGCAGTGGTGTCCCGCATCCGCATGTACGCGCACCCTTATCCAAGGGCGCGCGGGGCGCTGGCGCACGTCCCGGGAGCCCACAGGTAGACATGATCCTGTTTGTCTTGAATGACAAAACCTGGAGGTTGTTCCACATATACCGTTTCTTGAAGATCACCATTGAGAAAGACACTCTTCACATCCATCTGATAAAGTTTGAAGTCCATGAACGAAGCATAGGCTAGAAAGAGTCTGATTGCCTCTAATCTAGCAACAGGAGCAAATGTTTCATTGAAGTCAATTCCTTCTTCCTGTCAGTAGCCTTGAGCAACCAATCTAGCTTTGTTTCTGGTGACGTTCCCATCTTCATTTCTCTTGTTCCTGAATACCCACTTGGTGCCAATAACTGGATGGCTAGTCGGTCTTTGAACTAAGCTCCACACTTTGCATCTTTCAAACTGGTTCAGCTTTTCCTGCATAGCTTCAATCCAGTAATGGTCTTTGATAGCTTCATCAATCTTCTTTGGCTTGATTTCAGACATGAATACGAATGCAAACATAGTCTCATTTCAAACTATATTCCTCGTACGAACTCCTGAGTTGAGATCACCAATGATTTGAGAAATGGAATGATCTCTTGATTCAATAATAGCTGGAGGAAGATCACTTCTGGTGGGTTCTTCCCTTAATGATTCTGGAGTTGGTAGAGAAGGAGATTCACCAAAATCAGGTCCAGAAGAGATAGAATCTTCAAAATCTTCATTTTCTGGTGAACAAGAAGGGTGAATGATCTGCAAAGGTGTTTGGGGGTAAAACAGAAGAGATGTGTTCTGGGTCAATAGAAGAGTTAGAGTTGGCACCAGCAGAGTTGAAGTCTACCGGTGCAGGGTTAACAGAACTGGAAGGGTCTGCAGTTGGAGGATTATGAAGTGGAGTAGAAGTAGATGTTGTATTTGTACCTGTCTCATCATCATCAGAATCATTAGCAACATTCGGAGCCTTTCGAGGCTCTAACAAGTCATATTCATCAAAAGTAACATGCACAGATTCTAATATTTTTAAAGAAGTTTTGTTGAATATGCGAAATGCTTTTGAATGTTTGGAATAGCCCAGAAAAATTCCTTCGTCTGTTTTTGAATCAAATTTTCCTCTATATTCTTTTCCATTATATAGAATAAAACATTTACAACCGAAGATTTTGAAAAATCCTATGTTTGGGGTTCTTTCTCTCCATATTTCATATGGAGTTTTGTTATGAAACTTGTTTACCAGGTATCTGTTATGGGTAAAACATGCAGAGTTGACTGCTTGAAGTACTTTGGAAGTTTAGCTTACGCGGCATAGTTCTTCTTTGCTTCAATTAGTGTCTGTTCTTCCGTTCGGCTACACCATTTTGTTGAGGAGTTCGGCGGCAGAGAAGTTGTGGCCGATCCGAGTGGTCATCACAATATCTTTCTACACCGTTGTTCTTGAATTCGGTGCCATTGCGATCGATGTCACTAATGTCTTCAAGCTTTTGGGTTTGAAATCTTACGAAAAGAGCGGTGACTAGATCATATGTCTCATCTTTTGAAGTCATTGTTTCGATCCAAGTGAACCTAGAGTAGTCGTCAACTACTACAAGTGTGTACTTGTCTCCGAAGATACTGACTGTAGTGATTGGTCCAAAGAGATCCATATGCAGAAGTTGAAGAGGTCTGGTCGTTGACATGACATACTTTCTTTTAAAGGAAGACTTGGAAAGTTTTCCTAATTGACAAGCTTTGTAACTTCTGTCATGGTCGACAGACACCGTAGGTAGACCTTTGACAAGCCCATCTTTGCAGAGCTTGGAGAGGTATTTGAAGTTGAGGTGACTGAGACGCTTGTGCCAAAGCCAACTGTTGTCATGAACGTTGTTAGCAACTAGGCAAAGGCTGGAGAATCTCCCTAGAAGATTTAAACCCACGACATAGACGTTTCTTTGTCTATTTCCGGTCAGTAGAGTTGAGCTTGATTCACGATCTTTGATGAGACATTGGTTGGAGGAGAATTGGCAAATGAGTCCTTTGTCGCAGAATTGGGATATGCTCAGAAGATTATGGTTTAAGCTGTTCACTAGAGAAACTTTGTTGATGGAGAGACTTTCTCTAGCGATTGAGCCATACGAAATTGTTTTTCCTCTTGCATTGTCGCCGAAAATCACCGTGGGACCTTTGGCTTCAGCTATATCTGAGAGTAGACTTCTGTTCCCTGTCATATGTCTTGAGCAGCCACTATCCAGGTACCAGATGTCCTTATCTTCTGTATCCATAGCCATGAAGCAGACCTGAAAAATATCAAAGAAACAAGGTCCCCTTTATTTTCTTTTGGGTCCTGAGGATTAACAACCTTTTGGAACCCATACTTGCCTAACCTTGAGAGAACTGGGTCTCTCAGATTTTGGTGAGAACCTTAGCAAGAATTTTGGGGCCAGATGGTCTAAACAATTGCAAGAATGACAAAGATGAAAGTTCCATAAAGGACTGTGATCAGTTTTAGCTGTAGAGTGCATGTGATTATCTTTGATCTTAACAGCAGTCCTTGGTTCAGCTGGCTTGTTGACGGTAGACTTAATTGGTTTCTGTTGGACCTTCCTAGGTATGTTACCGGTAGACTTAGCCTTGGTTGGTCTGTTGATAACCTTTTTAGGAGGATTCGGTAGAATACCTTTAAGTTTACTTTCAACAGGTTTAGGTGCCTTGCCCATTTCATAGACAAACTTGATAGGAACCGGCAGAGATTTCAGTCACCGCCCAGACTTTGCCTTGGCAGAGTTGTTGTTGGTAGACTTTGGTTTCTCTAACGTTCCTTTCTCAAGCTTCTCATTAGAAGCAGTCATCTTGGCTTTCCCTTTCTGAGGCTTGGGATAAACGTACTGTACACTTGTATAACCAAGTCCTTGTTTACCCTCGTTTCCGAACGTCTGTTTGGAGAAGGAGATATCATAAGCAGTCTCGGAGGTTTCACCTTTCTCCGTGACAGAAGAGTATGTCGAACTGGGCTCATCTGAATATCCTAAGCCAGATTTATCATTACTTGACTTTTGGCTTGAAAGGATTTCTTCAAAGGTATCCTTGGAGCTGTTCCAGGAGTCAATTGTCTTTTGCAAGGCAATTTTCTCCAGGTCAAGTCCTTTGATGTGCTCAGTGAGATATTCGACTTTGTCACAAAGGAATTTGTTTTCTCCTTTAAGCTTGATACTCTCTTGTTGATAGCTATTGAGAGTTTGAATCTCAGCTGCCAGCAGAGATTTCTCAGCAGCAAGCTTCTCACAGTTCTTGGCGAGTTTCACATAGGCTACTCTAAAGGAATTGAACTATTCAAGCATATCTTGATTATCTTTAAGAAGTTCTTCCTTACTGAAGTTCTCACAGTTGATCTCACTTTTGTCGAAAAGACTAGGTGAGACTTCGACTTCATGTTCAGAGTCATAGGTGGGACCTGAATCATGAGCAATTAAGCATATATTAGCTTGCTCACAATCGTCCTCTTCCTCTTCTGAATCAGTCCCAAACCATGTAACAACCTGTTTTTCTTCTATGTCTTCAGCCAGCACACCTTTATGTTTTTGAAATTTCTTATAAGTAGGCTTTCGGTATGCTTCAAATTTTGGCTTTGGACATTTAAAGGCAAAGTGATCAGGTTTTCTACAATTATAACACACAAGCTCTTCGTTAGATGAGCTTTCACCAGTTTTTCTAAAAGGCTGCTGGTGTGTGTCCTTCCTTCCATATTTTGCAAACTTTTTGAAACGTTTTACGAACATAGCAAATTGTTCGTCTGAAAGAAAATCATTTTCACTGGAGGAAGAGGAAGGTTTATTTTCAACTGTGGTCTCCTCTTGTATCATGGCGGGCAAGGACACAGTTCTGAACTGTTTGTCCTGCTCTAGAGCTTGATTAACTTCGAGCTCATAAACCTTCAAACTTGCGTAAAGACTACGAAGAGTCATTTCGTTTAAGTTTTTAGATTCTTTCATGGCAGTGGTCTTAACATGCCACAGACTACCTAGAGAGCCTAGAAATCTCATATTCATTTCTTTTTTGTCATAGGTTTTACCAAGAGAAAAACAACTATTAATTACCTCACTGAAGCGATCGTATGCTTGTCTCAAGGTTTCCTTGGGATCTTTCTTAAAGGAGTCAAACTGCTGGATGAATGTGTATTTCTTGTTGTTTCTTGTGTCTTGGTCTCCATCCAAGTATTCTACAAGAGCTTCCCACATCTCTTTAGCAGTGGTACACCGGATCACTTGTTGGTAAATGCTGGTGTCTAGAGAGCTAGTTATGATATTGATTGCTTTGCTATCTAGCTCTACTAGTTTTCTTTTGTCCTCTGTCCATTCCGATTCTTCTTTGGGTACCTCAGCAGGATTTCTAGTGATGGATGCCAGTAGATTTGTTTTCCATCTACATGACATCCTGCTAGTACGCACTTCCATAACCTGTTGTCAATAGAATTCATAAAACGCATTACCTTATCCTTCCAAACATCGAAGTGACCTTCGTCCAATATTGGGACGTGGTTCGCATTTGATGTAGGCAGCATGTAGTGTGTTTGTGCCATTGGATCGAGTCTCTCAAGAGTTTAATCTCGGAAAAACTAGTTTTCAAAGAGTTAAGCTCTGATACCAATTGTTAGTCCCAAATGGCACAATAATAAGCTAGAAGGGGGGTTGAATAGCTTATTATACACTTAAAAACTTTTCGTATAAGTTCCTAAAACAAGCACTTGTAATCTATTAAGGAGATTGAAGTAGCGGAAGTCTTGTAAGGAAGACAGTTCAAGTCTGCCGATTAAGGACTACCGGTAGACTCGACTGAATACTCAAGTCTGCTGTTGAAGATATAAGTAAAGGAAATAAGAAACAGTTCAAAGCAGTAATCAACAGTAAAGGAGGAACACAAGTATTTGAGATGGTTCACACTATAAAGAGTGCTACGTCCACCACCAAGGCAGTCAACCTTGGATTTAAAATGTGCACTATATTTTCCACTAGATCTATACAAGGAATATATCCAATGGATCGCGTACAAAATATTGACTTGTGTTTGGGGGTTTGGGAATTGAATATCTGGATAGACAAGATATTCAATTGTGCAAAAGAATAGTTAAAGGGAACAACAATAAGAAGCTTAAGATAAATGTTGATGCAGATCTTCTTGATTGTTGTCGAGGACTTCTTGATCAATTTAAGATCTCTTGAATGCACTGAGTATAAAGACTTTGAATTGTTGGAGAATTTCAGAGCATTGTTTTCTTCAGTCTTTAATGGTAATATTTATAGCTGGGGCATTCTTGAGATCCGTTGGAGAAGATAAAGTGTAACAGCTCTATTAGGATGAATGCATTAAATGCATGGAGCTGTCTTGTAGATTTCATCTTCACTGATTCTGAGCAGGGAGTGGTGCAGAGTTGTTGCAGCAACCGATAGGTAGGAAAGTCAGAGGTGCAGGTCTGTAATATTTGGTACAAACTGTAAGAGACAGTCTGTTCACCTGCTGCCATCGCTCAAAATGCGAAGTCTTCTCGCTTTGGCCGGCGTGTCGAGAAGTCGTGAATGTCTTAATTCAAATTCAAACTGATAAAGGATAGATTTAATTAATCCACAAAGATTTGGTGAATAGACACGTCAGCTTGAACACGTGCAGACAAGGTCTGCCGCTGGATGCTGTTGAAGGTCTTCCGGTGAAGCATGGCTGAAGTCTTCCGCTGAACCTGTAAAGTCTAAAAGAAACTATTCTATGGCAAAGTTCTATACACAGTTGCCACGCTAATTGATACGCAGTCCAATTAACCACTAATATATAAAACAAATGTAATGTATGAACATATGTAAATCAAAAATACAAATGAGAAACAACAGTGATGCTTTAAGGCTCCGTTTGTTTCACGAAAAATGACTTCTAGAAAACGTTTTCTTCATTT
The DNA here is from genome assembly GCA_013146195.2 of Codonopsis lanceolata. NCBI lineage: Eukaryota > Viridiplantae > Streptophyta > Magnoliopsida > Asterales > Campanulaceae > Codonopsis > Codonopsis lanceolata. The sequence continues at coordinate 63,952,913 of CM028377.1, read as the reverse complement.
TCCGGTGTTTGGTAACTTTAGAAAAATGTAGTCAACGTAAAAGCTTTTTCGAGTCAATGGAAAATAAAGATTTCTTTTAAGGAAAATGACCTATTGATTTATTTTTCGTAAGTCATTTTTCAAATGTTTGAACACCCTTCTGTGCCCTTCCAAAATTACACATATTTACATATACACACAATATTTCACTAAACAAATAAATTGTTTAAAAATAAAAATGGAGTTTGTGCACATTATTTATAAATTATAATTTTAATAAATACTCACTACGTTCTAAAATTAGTGTCCACTATATTATTTAAGGACATTTCAAATATTATCCATTTTATTTTTTTAAACATTTATTCATATCAATTATTAATTTTTTTTATTTATATTTGTGAGATTGAAAAAAGTTGAACCTTATTGATTTGACACCATTAATGATAAGTAAATGATTTTCAAAAGAAAATTACTTAAAGTTCAACACTATTTTATATTCAATATGTGCATTAATATTATAATATACTTTTTGTATTTATTTATATTTTGTTTTCCATAACATTTTCCGTGTGTTTGCCAAGCACTCGAAAATGTTTTCCGGTATATTTTCAAAAGATTTATCAAACACCTGAAAATAATATCTTTTCATTTTCCAAAAATCATTTTCCGAAAATCATTTTCTGGAAATCATTTTCCGTGAAACAAAAGGAGCCTAAGTTTTACATCCTCCAACTCATCTCATGAGTATTAGTCATAACGTTCCACACCCATGCGTTGCACATACATATATCCATATTATAATTTTGTTCAGTCTTTCTGAAAAGTTAACTACTGACCATAATTCATTTTTACCAAACATAACTACTGGCTATGATTAAATCTCAATATCCTCAAAACGTGTGAGTGGTTATCTATATTAAAATTGGTTAAGAGTTACCTACGATTCATTTTTACCAAAAATAACTATTTGTCAAGAAGAAATCTCAAAATCCCTAAATGTGTGAGCGGTTATCTATATTATAATTGACTAAGATTTACCCACTATTGTTACTGTCGTAGTTTATCTACAATTTTTACTGTTGCAATTTACCCACAATTGTTAATGTTGTAATTTACCCACTATTGTTACTGTCGTAATTTATTAGTTATCAATGATTCTTTCCTGACCATCTTCCCTTCGTCTTTACCGACTCCTTCCACCATTTTTATGGATCTCTCTGTCTGTGATGACCCGACCCGGACCCCGAGGTGGAATCACAAGTCAAGTCGTCCAAATAGAACAACAATACATGCAAAGACTCAATTATAGAAAACGACGTGACGCAACATTTCAGATGAAGCGCGACTCGACACTAAAAGGCCAGAATAATTTAAAACCTGATATAGCAATTAAAGACAAGTATACCAATTCATCGACGACTTTACTACCAGAACTCAACACTAAACAGTTCATGCAAATATACCTCGACGACTACAACATGCCGGAGAAACAACATAAGTAAATAAGAGCTAAAGTAATGCCCAACGGAAGTTTTAAAACATTTGAACCATACTACATCTATACAAGGCTCAACGTACATGCGTCGGCGCTCAAAATAGGATACAAGTATAGACATAAATACAAATAAACAAAGTTCCCAAGCAAAGTTTAAATGACTTGCTAATCCCAACGTCCTTACAAAATAGTTCAACAGAAGGACATCTATATACCACAACCTTGTCGCAAGTGATCACAGACACAAGCACGAACCTGTATGCCTCAACGAGATGTACATGGACGGCTCGGATCTAAAGCGAAAAGGGAGGGGGTAAGTCATAAAGACTTTGTGAGTTAACAATTATGCATGTCATGGCATCATGCAGCATACATAGCAAGATATCATTTTTAATATCAAGTCAATCAAAGCATTCATTTATATAAACACTTAAATCACATATCCATGGTAGCACATTGTTTCACATAAGTGCTATAAAGTAAACCACATATAAGGAGGATATGTTATGGAACCGGTGCCGCTACGTAGCTCCTGCAATACACAACGTTAACATTTCGTGCCAATGATACCCGTGATGAGTGTATCAAAGTACCGAGCTCTCTACTCGGGTACCAAGCTCTCTACTTGGTAATTAGACTTGCCAATGTGCTCTAATGGTTACAACAAAGGGGCTACTTCCCCACTGTGGCCAACAGTGGAGGGGTGTGTGATAAAAACCCGGTATAACAACCCATCATTATCACGAGTCCCATAACTCGTGATGGCGATGCATTGTCACACCAACGACTCAACCAAATATGCCAGCTGGACTAATGCAATGCCAAGTAGATGTTTACTCGTCATATAATCTCAAATAAGGAACAAGTTCGACAAGAGCGAACTTATTCAACAAGTAGTTGTTTACTCATTTAAGGAATCAAATAAGAATTCGACAAGAGCGAATTCAACATGTCAAATAGATACATCATTCTACAACATGCTCTCAATTATGCATTTGCTTCACACAATCACATAAACCACGTAAGAACTCGATTGAGTCTTATAAGCACACATATCAAATATGTCCTTCAATTCATCCCAAAGTCAAGTAAGCTAATACTTTAGTCTAACGCACTACAAACGTCGTAGGGATTGAATGTGGAGTCGGTATTGTTCAATAACTCCCTAATCTCGACTCCGGTGAGTCATTTCTAAATTCAACCAAACAGAGCATTGATACTATACGCATCACATTTCCCTTTTCTAAGTTCTCCGTTCAATTAGTACTTGATAACTAAGTCGTTCATGTTCTTAAACTAGCCATTAACACATTCCCGAGATTCAAACCATAGATTCGGTGATTTTGTTAAACCTTGAATTGAAACATATTCTTTCACAAGAGTTGTTCCTAAGCTCATTATAAACAACATTCATGCTTTGCATAAAGTCAAATTCACAACTTCAATAAGAATTCATAAAATCCTACACATATTTTATAGGTTGAATTGTAGGTTTCTTCTTCACAAAAAGTGTTCATAATCATCAATAGAACAACTATAATGAAGGGGTCATGTTATAATATTGAACATGAAAATCTCAGGGAATTGTCACTCACCTTAAGCCTATGATTAATGGAGGAAAGGATGATCAAAGCAAAGATTGTTGTAGAGGAGATCAAGGCCTTCGATTTGGCGGTCTCGGATTGCCGATCGGACCACCGGAACTCCGGGAAATGGTCTCTCAAGCTAGGATTACCTTTATGGCTGAATTTGGCTGAAAATGGTTTATATACTTACCATTTAGACCCTAATCCATGTGAAGGGGGTTAATTGGCTTCTCATTGGCTATGGCATGTAAGCCTTTGATAAGGAATGATCCAAGGGCCAAGAAGGGTTGTAGGAGAGTCAACAAAGAGGGGCTTGACTCACTTTGGTTGGCCAAGGGCAAGGGCACAAGGGTCAACAACCAAAACCACTCAAAAAACTCACCAAAGCTGAAACTGGCATGATGCGGTCGCATCATATCTCAACCATGCGACCGCAAGGGGTCCCTTCCAGCACTCTGCACATGTTGACTAGCTCTCAGCATCTCAACGCGAGCCAGCGTCCAAAAACCAATGCGACCGCGAGGTTCACTACTCAAACTTCATCTAAACTTGTCCTAAATGATTCCAAACTCATGGGCAAGCATCCTAAGGTGTAACCAAACTCAAAAAAAGTCGGAAACACACCCGAAACACATCCGAAACAAGTTAAAACATGGCTGGAACCACTCGACAATTGGCCAACGAATCAAACACGAATCAAACCCAATTTAATCTAGGATAAGTTCAACATGTATAAGGCTTGTTTAGACATGGTTATGGCTTGTATACAAGGCCTAGAACTCAACCGAACTTCTCTCAAGACGAAAAGAAGGCAATACAAGCAATGAAGAACAACCTCAAAACACAAACGAAGCAACGAAGCTTCTAAACTTCCAACCAAGCACACAACAACTAAGATGAACATTATAAACCTTAGATGCAAAGTACTAAGATTCTCATGAGACTTATTTAGGTGCTAACACGCTATGACGAACACTCGAAACATCAACAACAAGGCATGCAACGCATGGAAGACCATTACTCTATTATGACCTTAACCAACACAATGCAAGCAAGATATGAATGAAATGAAGTCTCTAATATGTCAAGACCTATTATAAACATGTTATAATGATGTCAAACATGATATGGGGTTTGGGTTCTCACACTATCTATTTCATCATCCTCTTTGTATCACTTATTTCCCTTTTCTTCGTACTCTTACTTTTCTTCTCAAGCCGCCGCCTTCTTCGTCGCCCTCAAGTTACTGCAAGCACCTCTTCCTCTGCCGGTTTTGAGCGACTCCCTTCCTCTAAATCCGAGCGTCCAACTTCGCTTTCTCTCTTATCTTTTCCCATCAAGTCACCGCCCTCTCAGTCGCCATTAAAGTCAACTTTAAAATTTGTAACTTTCTCTCCCTTGATCTCTCTAAAATCTCTCAATTTTGTGGTAAATGTTTTGGGTATTCATCTCATTAACTGATTGATTTTGTTTCCATTTACCTCCCATATAATATGCCCTTAAGCTTTTTTTTAGTTAATTTATACTCTCTGACCCGCTTATATTAACGGTACTCACCGCCCTCTCCATCAATTGTAAGTTTTGTGAATTATTTGTTTTATTCTTTTGCCAGCCTTCTCATTTTTTCAATTAATTTTCAATTACCCTAATCATATACACCATTAATATTTTTTTTGAATCTCCTATGTGTGCTAAAATCCACATGCTGCTCGATTTTTTGTGTGCATTTTATTATTTTGTCGTTGTATTGTCGGCCTTCTCATTCTTTTCAATTAATTTCTAATTTCCCTAATCCTATTCACCCTTAAGCTTTTTTTGATTTTTAGTTATTCTCTTTATTTATTTATTATTATTAGCATGTGTTTCATATATGCTTTACATTGTTTTTTGATTGTACTCCCCAAAAATGTTGGTGGGGCCGATAACTCGGTGACATGTTTCTTAGATGGAAGAATGGCTGGGTGTTTTTATTTTTAGTTAATCTTTTTTTTTTATCATGATCTTGAATTTTTGAGCTTAAAGGGTAATTATATCATCTTTCAAGCTAATGTACTATGGGTAGTTTTGATTTTCTCCCCAGTTTCTAGAAAAATAGTCTATTATTTAGTCTATTAGTTTTAGGTTGTTTCATCTTTTAAGCAACTGCACAACTGAGAGATTATGTAAGCCTTTTTGTCGGGTCCACGCCAAGGAAATCAAGAACCTGGGCTAAATTATTGTACACCTCTTCATTTACATATTAGCAAGTTAAGACACACAAACATAAAAAGAATGACATATAGAAAATTGATAAGAGTCCGAGGATTATGGGAATGGTGGATAAATTTAACTAGGCTTTCTGACAAATCAAGTCTGAATCCAAGCATATGTTGATTTATTCGAAGACACGCAATTTAATAAATATGTAAATGAAGTCGGAAAGGGGTTCGTATTGGTCTTAGTTGACGTCGTACCATAATACACATTAGGGAATAATTTAGTTGTGTCAAACACAATTGACGGTCTAGATTGATTCATAAGTATGTAAATTATGTATGAACCCCTTAGTTGTGGATTTTGTTTGAATTACCCCATCGACAACCAATTACGCTGTAACCAACCACTCAGTTATGGGTTTTGTTTTCGTTGACAAGATGATTATCTATAATTTATCCCAAGCTTCCATTGCCCATAACGACACTGTGCCATTGGCACAAGCACAAATACTAGTATATTTTTAATGTAATTATACTCATACAAAACAAAGACAAAAAGCAAATCTCACAGAGTTTAAAATATATCTACATTGTGAATTGATTAATTGATTATGTTTTCACATGCTTGGATTAATATAATATTGAGAAGAAACACATATTCTTATGCTTTTTGCCGTTAATATTGTAGAAATTCACAATAATTATAAATAACGACATAAGTCTTCCATTGATTAAATCATCTATTTATAGGGAGATACAATTAGGGTTACACAAGGAGTAGGGTATAAGAAACCTATGCAAGGTAGGAGTTTTTATAAGGGAAGAAATATACAAGGAAAGAAACTATATACGGTAGTTACCACTAAATAATAATTACAAATATTTATTCTCTAATATACCCCCGCAAGATGGACGTCTGAGAGGAGAGACCAATCTTGTGAAGTAGTTGCTGGAACCGCTGGCAAGCAAGTAATTTTGTAAGGGCATCAGCCAACTGATCAGCTGAGGAGACATGAGAAACCCGTAAGAGTCCGTCTTGAATCTATTGTCGAAAGAAGTGAAAATCCAAAGCAATGTGTTTCATGCGAGTATGGAAGACCGGGTTGGAGCACAAGCTGGTGACACCCACATTGTCATAATAGATGACATGTTGAGTGGAGGAGGAGATGCTGAGCTCACCGAGGAGAGACACAATCTAGCAAACTTCAGCAGCAGTGGCGGCCACAACACGATATTCAGCTTCAGTCGAGGAGTGAGCAACAGTGCGTTGTTTCTTAGAGGTCCTCGAGATCGGGTTGCTTCAAAGATAGACAATGTAAGCACTAGTGGAGGTATAGTCATCTTTTGTTTCTCGCTAAGTCATCATCGAGAGCAGAGGGAGACTGACGATGAAGTAGAATTCCAGCATCTATAGTCCCGTATAGATACCGTAGAACTCATTTGGGGTCATTCCAATGCTCGGTGGTGTGAGTGCCCCGGATTCTCCCAGACCCCACGCTCCCTTTTTTAGGGGAACGTGAGTTGCGGAAGGACATCACTTTTTTCATTCCGTCCTCCCTTGTTTAGGGGAAGACGAAATTAAAAGTGCAAAAAGAATATTGTTGAAAGCGTGTTGAATACGCCTCGGTCACTGAGTGTGCTTTAGTCCACTATGAGTGCTTTGGTTTTTTCCATAACTCATCCTCCCTTGTTTAGGGGAAAACAAGATATAGAAAATGCATCACCCTTTTCATTCCCATCGTCCTTTGTTTAGGGGAAAACAGAAAAGTGCAAAAAAAGGATGTTGCGAAGGTGCGTGGGAAGACGTCCTGCCTCACTGTGGACTGATGTACATTCTGGATTACTATGAGTGCTTTGGGTTTTCCGTAGCTCATTGTCCCTTGTTTAGGGGATTACAAGTCACATAAAGTGCATCACTCTTTTCATTCTCATCGTCCCTTGTTTAGGGGAAAACAGAAAAGTGCAAAAAAAAGATATTGCGGGCCTCATTGTAATCCAAAATGTTGTAACAGAGTCGCCATCTTTATTTAAAGGAGAAATAAAGAAAAACAAAAAATAACTAGAGTTTGGAAAAAAGGGGTTCGGAGGCTAAGTTACAAGGTAGGAAGGTGTTAGGCACCCAACTCGCACTTTTGGTCTCAACAATAGTTTTTGGCTAAAATATGATTTCATTATATTTATCTAGCAAATGAAATAAAGTATTTAAAAAAATATATTTGTATCTACATTATTTACAGACTTGCAGTCGCTTCCTTCCAGGAATTACAAATATATTTATAAATATTTGGTCATAATAATGGCTCTTTTTAGTGCTATTTTCTATCGAAATCCAGGCAACATAACTGCTTGTATTTTTACATCGGGCCGGTTTGAAAATAACACTTTTTATATAACCTCTTAAAGGCTTACCTTTAAGAGCGTAGGTTGTGCTCGTTCTGTCCTTCCGGGAGAGGGAGTCTTTTGTTGTTGTGGAGATTTGGGCAAAGTAACTGCTTTCGAAAGCTGCTTTCTGGCACCGTGAAACGGGCGAGTAACTGCTTGTGTTTTTGCTGTTGTTTGCTTGCTGTTGGTGGAAATCGGGCAGAGCAACTGCTTGCTTCTAGTGGATTTGGCCTCTGGACTCGGGCAGAGTAACTGCTCTTTTTTGGATTTTCGGACCGGGGAAATAGGGTGGAATCCTAGTTGGAAGGCTAGGGTTCACTTTGACCGGTTGGATTTAAGTTTGGAGGAGATTTGACGGAGCTTCAAGGCTTATAGGAGGAGGGGTACTCTCTCTCTCGCTCAGTGCGTAAACTGAACGCGGCTTCTTAATTATGTGCGATGAAGTGAACTGTGTTCGAAATCTTTCGTGAATGAATTCACTGAAGCCAAGCACTCTTATTTATAACTGGGAGTGGGGACTCCGTTGGCATTTTGGTTTTTCTTTCTGTGTTTTATCAGCTTGTACCGCGCGCTTGAGAGAGTGTACCGGAGACAAAGTGCTACAGTGCAGGGGGACTATTCTGGCGCCACCCATGGGGGGTCTGGGCGCCGCGCCCACTTTTCATGTGGGTGGCGCCTGGGCTTCTTTTTGGGGTCATTTTCGACACTTCGGCCCCCTGCATTTCACTGTTTTGCTCATCCTGCTTTTCCTTTTGCATTTTCAAACCATGTAACTTGACATTTGTTAAGTTTCAACAGGTCTTGATATAACATGTCATGTCACATACCAGGGGTACGAAATTGGGGTGTCTACAGGTGGTCAGCCTATGCATGAATTGAGAGAGTTTGTTGACAGTAGATGCGACATCAGGTCGAATAAGGGACAAATACTGAAGACTCCCAATTACAGTCTGAAACTATGTAGGGTCGGAGAGAGCAGTGCTCGACTGAAGTGTCAAAGTTGGTGAGGTAGCGAGAGGAGTAGCGACCGATCGAGCATCAATCATGCCCATGCGGGAAAGAAGATATGTAATGTAACCGCGCTATGAGAGCATGATACCACTTGGTCACTTGACAACTTCAACACCAAGGAAATAGTGAAGGTCACCAAGGTCCTTGAGCGAGAAGTGAGCAATGAGCAGATAGATGAAGGTCTGAATAACAGCAGGCTCATTCCCAGTAATGATGATGTCATCCACATAGACAAGGAGGTGTATGGTGGTGCCCCTTGTATTATGTATAAACAACAACGTGTCGGCCACATAGTTTGTAAACCCGGAGGCGAAAAGAAATTATCGCAGCTCATTGTACCTTGTTCGGGGAGCTTGTTTGAGACCATAGATAGCCTTGAGAAGTCGACAAACATGCTGAGGGTTGTCTTTATCAATGAAGCCAAGGTTGAGCCATGAAGACCTCTTCGAAAAAAGTTCCTTTGAGAAAGGAATTGTTCACATCCTGTTGCCTAAGATCCCATCCTCGGCAGACGGCCAGCGAGAGAACTAGCCGCATAGTGGTGGGTTTGACCACCGGGCTGAAGGTCTCATGGTAGTCGACGCCTGGTCGTTGGTGAAATCCCTTGGCTACAAGTTGAGCTTTGTAGCGATCAATGGTTCCATCACCATGGTGTGTGATGCGGAAGATCCATTTATAGCCAACAACATTGCGAGCTCCAACCGAGGGAACTAGATCCCAAGTACCATTCCGAGTTAGCGCATCATATTCTTCAAACATGGCCTAACACCATTGACATATTTAAGAGCTTGAATGACACATGTGGATTCGCTATCCACTACTAGTTGAGCCGAAAGACTGAGTTTGGTGAGCGATTTGTAAATGTTACTCTTGGAACGAATAACAATAGAAGAGGTACTAGTAGCAGTGGGCACATGAACTGGTGCAGTAGTCACTGGAACATCCTTAGGCTCAGTTTGCACAGAACTAGGGCAGCATGCACATGAACTAAGACAGTGGTCACTGGAACATCCTCATGTTTAGCGGGCATAAGATTGTCCTCAAGCAGGTTGCACGGTGTTGAAGATGAGCAAGCAACGAGTATAGAGATGTCCTTAGGCAGATTTCTAGGAGTCGAGGAAGGTTGAGCATTACACACATGGCTGGTAATAGGCATAGGACGGAGAGCGGGCAAGGTCCTTGCTGGGTAAGGTTGGTGTATGAAAGAGTTGAGATCAACCATGTACGAATTAGTGCTAGGAGCAACTGACAGGAAGTCACTAGGTAGGAAAAAACGGTGTGTATGAAGCCGAGAGTAGTTCATGTGGAAGTACCAAGTGTTCCGATTGGAGTCAGTAAGGCGAGCAATGTGGGTGTCAATGTTAGCCATAGGAAAGGTAGGCTCAACAAACCGAACATGACGCGAGATGAACAACTTGGTTGTACTCAGATCATAACACAGATAGACACTCTGAGTGAGTGAGTAGCCGAGAAAGACACAAGGAGTGGATCGAGAAGAAAGTTTGTGGGCGGAGTAAGGGCGGAGCCAAGGGTAGCAAAGGCAACCAAATGCATGAAGTTTGGAGTAGTTGGGAGGAGACCCAAACAATTTCTGATAGTGAGAGATGTGCCAGATTTGGTATGGGTAGATGATTTATGAGGTATGTCGTTGTTTAAAACGCAAACGACCAAAAGGGTAGCAAAAGAGAGGCTTTAGATAGGAGGGAGAGGCCAGTCTCAACAATATGTCTGCAGCGACGTTCCAAGAATCCATTGTGTTCCGGAGTGTGGGGTGGCGAGGTGAGATGAAAGATGCCATGAGTGGATAGGTAGGTGGCCAAGCTAGTGTCCCGGGCAAGTCCAGTGTACTCACCACCACCATCCGAGTAAAGGGTGATAATGGTTGTTTTGAAATGGTTTTTGACCAGTGCTTTATAACGGGGAAAGCTAGTGGCGACCTCAGACTTTCGTCTGAGCAGATAGAGCCAAATATAATGAGTGTAGTGATAAACAAATATCATATAGTATTTGAAACCATCAATAGAGTGAATGGGGGAGGTCCAAACATTAGTGTAAATGATTTAAAGTGGGGAAGTAGACACAAAGGTATTTTGATGAAACAGAAACTTATGATTTTTATTAGATAAGCAATCATTACAGTGAAGATGTTTATTTCGAGCATTGCCTAACACTAAACCTAAGCTAGATTAGAATCTGATGTTGGACAGGGTCAGACAAATGACTAAGCCGATGATGCCAGTCTTGGTGAGATACTTTAAAGCCTACACATGCAAAGGGACGAGGAGAGGAGACTGTAGTCGACCATTCATTACACACCATCCTTAGACTGCCTAGTCGGCAGTATGCTCCCTGTCAGTAGATCCTTTACATGAAAAGAAGATGGTAAGAACTCACTAGATGTGTTATTTGAGATGCAAATTGAGATATAGATATGAGGTTATGTTTCATGTTAGGAACAAACATGACATTTTGTAATGTACAAGGTGTGTGATGGTGTGTATAGAGGGAAGAAGAACCAATTTTGGAGATATGTAATCATGTACCATCACCAATGACCATGTTATCTGAGCTCGTGTATACTGAATAAAGAGATAGGTTGCCGAGGTCGCCAGTGACATGGTGAGAGGCACCACTATCAAAAAGCCAGCTCGGTGTCCCTGTGTCTGTCATGGTCTCTAGGTGTGCCCGTGGTTGTTGCCACTTGGAGCCATTGGCCGAGTTGTGAGCAACGGGCAGAGTTGTGGTGGCGACTAGTTGATAGTTGGGGCCGCAAGAAACCGTGTGTCCCTGTTGGTGACATCCTTGACACTTACCAAGATATGCTCACTGTTGTCAGGGAGCTGTTGTCGATGACTGGGAGGGTTGCCGAGGTTGCGAGGATGGTTGCCGAGCAGACGAGCTGTTGGTCCTCGGGGAAACAGGATTGGCCGAAGCAGGGTGCGAGAAGGGCGCGACCTGGGACTACTTGAGGAGCAACTCTTTATTGATGAGTTTTTCATGAAGTTCATCAAACGAGATAGGATTGTCTCGGCCTTCGACCACATAAAAAATATGGCGGTAGTCATCATCCAGACCCTCGAGGATGATCTCAATGTGATCCTCGTGGTCGAGAGGTTTACCAAGAGCAGCGAGCTCATTAGACCGACATTTGACAAACTGCATGTATTCCAAGATCGTTTAAGTGCCCTTGGATGCCTGCTTGAGGTAGTCCTTGATTTGTTTAATATGGCCACGATTTGGGCGAGCATGGGTGTGAGCTAGAGTTTCCCATGCTGCACGGGTGGTGGCGGCCTATTGGATCAGAGGGACAAGAGGGGTATAGAGAAAACCGACAAGAGCTCCAAACAGAAGCTTGTCTTGTCGGATCCAAGGTTAGTATTTAGGGTTGGGTGTAAGGGAATCCTTTGAGAGGATGGTAGGAGGCGAACATGGGTATGTTCCATTTACATATTTGTAGAGGTCATAGCCAATAAGGGTAGCCTCAACTTGGAGTTTCTAAGCGATGTAATTGGTGGAGGTGAATTTGGTGATATTGTGGTGGGAGATAGGAATGAGTTGGAAGGTTTGTGTTGGATCCTCAGGGCTTTGAAAGGTGAGGATGTGACTGGTAGCCATGATTGCAAGTTTAAAGGCAGCGGCAGACAAATAGCGATGAAGAACACGCAAAGCACGACTGAGAGGGTTTAGGAGCAAAACTCTGATACCATGTAGAAATTCACAATAATTATCATGAATAACGATATAAATCTTCCATTGATTGAATCAACTATTTATAGGGAGATACAATTAGGGATACACAAGGAGTAGGGTACAAGAAACTTATACAAGGTAAGAGTTCTAGTAATCGAAGAACTATACAAGGAAAAGAGCTATATACGGTAGTTACCACTAAATAATAATTACTAATATCTATATTATAAAAGAGCTCAGGGTCTAACTGATGGTCCTGATCGAATTGTGCTAAACACAATTGACGGTTCATATTGATTCGTAAGTATGTGAGTTACAAATAAACCCCCCAGTTATAAGGTATATTTGAATTACCCCTCTATAATTACATATAAAACCTTTGGATTTTGTTTGAATTACCCGTCAATTATGTGTTTTGTTTATCCCAACCATTTATTGAACCGATATCATGCTTATGACACCAAACACGTATACTAGTTTATTCTCTAATACATATAGGTTCAAACCAAGGTCATCATAAAGGCTAGCCCGTTCATATATTTTATTATTATCAATTATTGATGTTTATGTTTGACTTGGTCTTCCCTACTCCTAGCTTGGTGATACTGTTATCATCACACGTCTTGATTACAAGTGCCCTAAGAGCATGTACAATGATTTTAAAAAATCAAATCAAAAATCAAACTCAACCCATTAAAAATCAATAAAATAATCTATTAGATACTTATTTGATTCAAAATCAAAAACCTTCCCAATGGTGACACAAAATCCAACACATTTACATACTTTACCATCTTTATCTCTATTAATAATTACTAAAAACTTAAAAAAATCATATAATTTTTTTCTGATATCCAAATGAAACAAACCAAGTCTCTTTTTATAAGTAAAAATGTGTACTTTAATTCAGATAAAAAAATTAAAAATAAATAAAAAATTTTGGCTAAAAATTGATCAAGAAATGCAATGAGAAAAAATAATATATCAATCACTCAAATCATGCCACATGGAAAGGTAACCTTGGATTTGGAGCCTTTTGGGTTCAAGAGGTGATTTTTTTTTCTTCCAAAATCACTTGTTGATTTAGATTAGATTTTTTAATATTTACCATTGAAAGAGATGATTTGAATTAGATTTTGGGAAAAACCCCCATTGGGCTTGCTCTAAGCAGTCAATAATGTATGTACTCAAGTTTTACACGTTCTACCTTTTCTTTATTAGGAAGTCTTTTATAAAAAGATTTTATGGTTTTTAATACGTAAGATGGATTTTTAATCTTTTATAATTTAACTTATTCATATACAGTGGGTAATGTAAAAAAATATGTCTTATAAAAATATATATATAATATTGTTTTAGTTAAGTTTTTATTTTTCTTTATATTGGTATTAATCACTCTTCTTAGTTTAAGTAACTTGACGTAAACTAAGAGTAGTGATAAAAAGGTTTAAGAAAAAAAAAGTTAAGTATGTAGTACTTATTTATTTCAAAATATATAAATGACTTTTTTGTTTGATTTTTTAAAGTCAAATTGATTATTTTTCTATTGAAAATTTGACAATTTTTTATTTTTTTTTCAAAACTACCAAGTACATAATTCGTAGTATTTTTATGTACTTTCAAATGGTTATACTTTTATTATCAATAACAAATAAAATTATGTTGAATATCTATCGGAAAATTAGTCAAATTGACTTGAAAAGTTAACTTATAGTAATACTTATGTTATACACAACGAAAGTAATCACAAACAATAACAAATTAAGTAATAAAAAGATCAATCAAAGAGAAGAGAAAGAGAGATTGATGTTAACGAACTTTCGAAATTTTATCATGGTCAATTTTGTACACATTTTAGGGTTATAATTATAAATTGAAAAATAGTAGCAAACTCTAAACCGACTTAAATAACGAAACAGAAAAAAATGGTTTCCCGTACCGACGTGATCGCTTCGTTCCATATGACGCTCTTGATGCGGTTAATTGCTTCCTTTTGGTGGACGTGACCACTTCAACTTCAAAGAGATCTTACCTAAGTGACGCATGCGAGCGACTCCTGATGCAACCGCTTCAAGGATTGCTTATCCAGACGCGACCGCTTTGATCTGATAAACCCAAAACTCCGTACTGCCGTGGGGCCTAGCCCCCTACAACCCCCTCCTTCGAGGCACAACCAACTTTTACAACCCGCAACACCAATCATATGTCGCTCCGTTCCGCTACGCTCACTCCGCTCCTGTGGACTTTGCCTATAGCCTGGGAATCGAGTCATTCTATTCTCAACAACTTATTTTAAGATATAGGTTGTATCAAAGTATCACTAAAATATATCAATTTATCGTTTGGCCAAACAATTATACATATTGTAAAATGGAACTCCATTTCTTTTTGGAGGGTTGCTAGCACTTTTAGAAAACTATCTCAAAATAATAATATTAAGAGTATCCAGAATAGTTCCCTTTACCACCGTCCCAATAGAAATTAGAGTTTTTTTACCATATTTGAAACTCATAATGACCACCCTATCAAACAATATATTCCTAAAATTAGCTAATTCACCCCAAAGTATTGGTTATGTTTTACCAAACATTATATTCTTGTCGTTTTTCTCTCCCCCCACATATCTCCTTCATTATTCTCTCTTCTACCGGTCTTCTTCTTCCCCATATAGGATGATCTGCCCATCTCATTTGATGGTGTGCTTTTACAATTTTTTTCCCATTCCCTATTTATATTAATTTAGTGTTATTTTTTTCACTTATCATTTCACGTTCCTATTTTCATAACTTATAATTACAGGTATATTAGTATTATTAAAAAGTATGAGACGGCGTCATTTAAATAAAAGTAATTGAAATAATAAAAACATATAAAATTTAATAAAATGTAAAATTTAATGTATATACTTATATTTTATTCCGATTGCAATAGGAACATAGAAATTAAAAAAAGAGAAAAATATATTGATAGTTAGGGATGTTAGTTAAGCGATGTCACTAATTTAGATGGTTATAAAGAGTGCTCATTAGAATTGAAACTTTTTAGATGGTCTCTAAAAAGATATAGATGATTGTATAAAGGGTGTTTAAGGTGCAATCACTTTGGATGCCCTGATATAAATCTTGCATTGTTAATCCACGTTTATCGAATATTGTTTTACAAGATATTGATCCCATACAATATATTCTTAAAGAAATGTAGTGTTTTGACTTTTTAAAGTTAAGTCGATTGTTTTTAAAGTATTATTTTTTTATCACTTGAATAACAATTAATTTGAATTAAAAATAAAAACTAGACACTTATTTAGGAAAAAAAGCAGTATCGACAAGTAATTCATTCACTGGATTCATGAACAAGCTTGAGTATCCTCAAGGATTAAATCTCGTGTTATTTTAAAGAAAAGAAAGGAAAAAATTAAGTGGAATAATTCCCCCTTAAGGCGTTTTAAAGAATTTTGACGATATATCATATATGTATTTTTGTTTTTTTGTGTTGGTCTGATTTTTGCAGAAGGAAGAACTGTTAGAGAATAATATCTTTTAATTATTCTTGTAGATTTGTAATGAGTAATTAGTGGTAATTACCTTGTAGAGTTCTTTCCTAATTGTGTTACCTTCCTTGTATAGGTTTCTTGTATCCTACTCCTAGTGTAATCCTAATTGTAAATCTCCTATAAATATGTGATTTATTCAAGAACAAGAATATTGATAATTATTCTTCTTTTTGGTAACCAGAATATTGATCAATGAGATATGTGCACAAAAATATTTTATTTTGCATTTTTAGAGTTAATAATCATGTATGAAATGAATATTTGTTTCAAGAAAATTGACTCCTAAAAAAAAGATTTAGGAGACTATATTGCAAATGACTGCTAAAATATTTTTCGTTCCACAAGATAGTTTTTAAAAGATCGATCATGTCTCTCGCCAGTCCAAAGATCAAAACATATAAGTGGAATGGAATAAAGAAAATGAACTCATAATACAAATATATAGCGTAAAGGCCTGCAAGGCCAAACAAATTCTATATTAATTCTTTGGATGAATGAATATTGGTAATATCGATTATTAAATAAACATATTGTGAAATAATTAGCAATTTTGGCTGATGTGGTATGACTTATGAGCACTAACAAAATTGATAATCTCTACTCTTTTATTTCGGACAAATAATTCCTGTTAATTTGAAAGTCAAACTTTTTCAAAAAAATGATATTTGTAGTGACTCATTAATAATAAAATATTTTTATATATTAATTTGTTAAAGTGAACTTGTTAATTAAAACATTTCAAAATGAAATAATGGAGTCTTTGCACGGAATGAAGTGATTATATTTTAATTGAATATGATCAATGTTCTAAAAATCGTTAGTTAGCCGTTAGATGACACACTAACGCTGCTAGCCTAAGGGACTATTCGGCGTAATTGGGGCCTATAATTAAGACATAATTACCTTTTTTTTTTTGATAATTTACATCAAAGATCAAACACATTGACTACAAATTTAATTTTTTTTATATTTGTCATTTTATCAAACACTTATCTATATTTGTAAAATGAATAAAAATATACAAACCTACCACTAATCCTAATTTCCAACAACCTCAAAGCAATAAACCAACCAAGTTTAGAACTAAAAACAAAAATAAAATTACTCCACCTACCTACTGTCCCTACAACTCACAGTCTAACCTATCTTCCCTAGTCTCTTCTCATTCTAAATTTTGAGTTCCGAGACAGCCCCCTTCTTCATCTTTTTTTTTCTTTTTTCTTCTCTCTATCTGATAGGCTGACAACCCATTTTTCTTCCTTTTTTTTTTTCTTATTTCTCTCTCCGGCAAACCGACTCTCCTCATTTTTTCATCCTCCAATCTCTTTCCTCCTAGACCTAACCCTTTAATCTATCCCATCTCTCAGCCAACCGAATATCACAAAATCAAACTCCTTTTCTTTCTACCTCCCTCTCTTTTTCACCATTACCACTTCTCTTCTTTCTCTGTCACCGCACGCCACAAAATCAAAGTTATAAAAATAAATTAAGGTCGACGGGGTTTGGCGTAGGCACCGACTTAACCGATTAGACAATAACTAAAAAACTCTTAACGATGGAGAGATGCCTAACACCTAAGTGATGTTTAGACGGAGCTAGACGAGAAGTTTTAAAACACTGAAAATGATACCATCGTTATTATTGATATCACTGCTACAAGAAGAGGAACCTAACAATAAGTACCCGACTCATCAACTATTTTCTGCTCGGCTCTTTCTTCAATTGTGAGAATCAGGGAGGAGAGAGAACGGAAGGGTACTTGGTAATAGAGCCAATGGGTTCCCCCGAGTGGTCTCTGTCACGCACTCTCTCTCTCTCTCTCTCTCATTCCAGTTCTTCTGCTATGGTTTCTTCAAAAGTGCAGTGAATCAAAAGATTTACCTGGACCCCCCCCTCCCTCCTTTCAATTCCCCCTGTCTACAATGGAACATCTTTCTTCTTGATTTCCGTTAGTTATTGCCAGAAAATGTTTACTCCCACCGAAATACCAAAAGAGTCCACATTTCAAAAGTCTAATAATTAAAAGATACAATATATAAGTAGTATTGAAGTTGATCATAATTATAAAAATATTTAAGCACAATAAATATGTTTACAATACAAGTGAAAGTTAAAGATGAAAGATTATGAAAAATATAAGCATAATTTTTTAAAATGAACTCTTTATGTGAAATATCCGAAAATAGTATAGTGAACTATTTGCTTGGAACGGAGGGACTAATATTCATAGATCTTATTAATTGGATTCGCATGATTCATTACAATCATAAATAGAATAGAATTTTTAAAAACAACAATCATTAAATATTTTTCAACATTTTAAAAACATTTTGGGGAGATAACTGAAATGAATTTCGTTAAAATTGGATCACTGTTAGGGATAGTGACAAAATTGCATTTATCTTTAAAAGTACAATGACAATTTTGCTCAAAAAATAATACAGTGTCAAAATGTAAAAATTGACCAAAGTACAGTGGCAAAATTAATCATTTTTTCGAATTGAGACATTTGAATTTACAATTTAATTCCAATTCAAAATTCTAGTTGTGTATCCAAACAATAGAATTGATTTTGGAGGCTCCAATTCCAACCAATTGAATATTGATGTAGTCAAACACACTCTTAGGCATCTCCTATATGCAAAACCAATTCGTTTACTATTTTTGTCCCAAAAAAAGTCCAACATATAGATAATTATATTTCCAATGATTCATCTATTGATTGTTAAAGTAAATATTTATAGAGCCTATACAAAATGTAACTGCTAACTTA
This sequence comes from Codonopsis lanceolata, assembly GCA_013146195.2. NCBI lineage: Eukaryota > Viridiplantae > Streptophyta > Magnoliopsida > Asterales > Campanulaceae > Codonopsis > Codonopsis lanceolata. The sequence goes on along the minus strand of CM028377.1, from coordinate 63,934,246 downwards.
GAGGATTACAATCATATTTGAGGGAAATAAGTATGAAGTATGTTAAGGAAATACATTTATAGTATGTTAAGGAAATACATTTATAGATTCAGAGAGAATTAGTCAAGGGATTTGATTTGTGTATCTCTATTATGCCCCTGCAAGATGGACGAGCGTGTAGTGAGACCAATCTTGGACATGAGCTCATTGAAGCGGGTGCGGGCAAGTGGCTTAGTGAGAGCATCAGCTAGTTGATCGTTGCCGGAAATATATGATACACTGAGGGTTTGATTTTGAACATTTTCACGCACAAAATGATAGTCAAGGGCTAAATGTTTCATTCTTGAGTGGAACTTAGGATTGGCGGCAACATATGTAGCTCTCATATTGTCACAGTAGATGACTGGTTTGTTTGTGGGTAGATGTCCGAGCTCACGAAGTAAGTTTTGAACCCATAGAACCTCAACAGTGGTCGTGGCAACAGCTCGGTACTCGGCTTCAATTAAAGAACGAGCAAGAGTGTGTTGTTTGCGATAACTCCAAGATATATGGTTTTGACCCAAGTAGACAATGTAACCAGTTCTTGAAATGTAGTCATCTTTATCCCTTGCCCAGTCAGCATCCGAAAAAACATGGAGAGTATGAGGCGAGTCTCGGCGGAGTAGTAGACCTTGTGTGGTGGTCCCTGCATGGTAGCGTATAGTTTTTTTAGAGCAGCCCAATGATCATCAGTTGGTTTGTGCATGTATTGAGATAACCTGTTTACTACAAAGGAAATGTCAAATCTGGTTAAAGAGAGATATTGTAGGCTTCCCACAAGTGCTCGATATTCGGTTGGGTTGGCTAGAAGAGTCCCAGTTTGTTTAGATATGGGAGGGGTCGTGGCCATGGGGGTGGGTACATGTTTAGCATTGGTCATATGAGCAAGTATTAAAAGGTCTTGGATGTATTTGTGTTGGCTAAGAAAGAGGCCATGCGGGTGAGGTAGCACTTTAACTCTAAGAAAATAGGATAGGGGGCCAAGATCTTTGAGAGAGAAACGAGAGGAGGATGTAGAGATGAATGTGTTTAGGAAAGTGGGATTAGAGCCATTGATGATGATATCATCAACATATACAAGAAGATAGATTAGATCATGGTTATGACGTAGTGTGAATAGAAATGAGTCAGAGACAGAATTTTTGAACCCAAGAGTTAAAAGATAGGATTTAAGTTCATCATACCAAGCTCGTGGAGCTTGTTTGAGGCCATAGAGTGCTTGACGAAGTTTGCAGACATGAGTAGGATGAGATTGACTAACAAAGCTAGGAGGTTGTACCATAAATACATCCTCCGTGAGAGAACCTTGAAGAAAAGCATTATTAATATCAACTTGACGAAGAAACCACCCATAGTTTATGGCTAAAGAGAGAATAGTACGGACGGTAGATGGTTTAACTACAGGACTGAAGGTTTTAGTGTAGTCGAGGCCTGGACGATGATAGAACCCTTTGGCTACTAACGAGCCTTATGGAAATCGATAAAGCCATCTGGTTTATATTTGGTCCGAAAGATCCACTTACAACTAATGAGATTGTCTGATGAACAGGATGGAACAAGATCCCATGTTTGATTTTTGAGTAAGACATTGTATTCAGTTTGCATGGCTTCACGCCAAATCGGGCTTTTGATAGCTTGAGTGATGGTGGTAGGTTATGTAGAAGAAGATTGGAGTGAGGCATGAAGGTTCAGATTAGTGATAGGTTTTCGAATATTATTTTGGAGGCGGGTGGTAGGGCATGGTGGAGGTGGAGTAGGGGAGGGTGTTGAGATTATAGTAGGTTGGGAGGTAGTCGGGGATTCGACTGTAGTAGATAAAGGAGAGAGATGAGATAAAACAACTTGTTGGGTTGGGGATTGAGTGGCTATTGTATTTGGGGCAGCGGAAAGAATATGTAGATTAAAGACACACCATTTGTCCGTTTCAGCGGACGTATGTGGTGTTGCAGACATAGAAGTGGAGGAAAAAGGGAATTTATGTTCAACAAATTTGACATGTCGAGAGACATAGATTTTGTTTGAGTTGGGATCAAGACAGTAGTAGGCACTTTGAGTGGCAGAATATCCAACAAATGTACAGGGAGAAGAGCGGGGATCGAGTTTATTTGAGGTATAGGGTCGTAGCCATGGATAACAGAGATATCCAAAGCTTCGAAGTTTGAGATAGTTGGGTGTGTGACCATGGGGTTTGGAGTAAGGAAAATATAAGTGAAGTGTAGGAGTAGGCATGCGATTAATTAAGTAACAAGTAGTAGCAAAGGTAAGAGGCCAGTATTTTCGTGGCATAGAGGAATGGGTGAGGAGAGAAAGACTGGTTTCGACTATATGACGATGGCGACGCTCTGAATAGCCATTGTGCTGTGGCCTATGAGGAGGGGAGGTGAGATGTGTGATGCCATGAGACGCAAGTGTTGGACCTAAACCAATATATTCATCACCATTATCACTGAAGATTGTAATGATGGGGCGTTTTAAAAAAATTTCAACCAAGAGTTTGAATCTATTAAAGATGGTAGTAGTATCATTTTTGTGTTTGAGAGGATAGAACCACACATATTTAGAATAATGATCAACAAAAATAAGATAATATTTGTAGCCATCATAAGAAAGAGTGGGAGAAGTCCAAACATCACTGTAAAGAATATCAAGTGGACCATGAGATTGAATGGTATTTTGATAAAATGGTAGTTTGTGGCTTTTATTGCAATCACATGAATTACAGTGAAAAGAGGGTGACGTTGGAATATTTAAATTAAAAGCATTACTAATATGACGCAGAGTTGAATAAGATTGATGGCCTAATCTATTATGCCAATTGGTAGTAGTGGTCAAGTTGACAGAATGAACAGTAGGACGAGTAGGATGCCATTCATAGATTCCATATTTAGTTGGGCCTTGAAGAATAAGTGCCCCTGTGCGAAGATCCTTCACAAGATAAGAGTTAGGTAAGATCCTTCACAAGAAGCATTATTATCATGACAGAATGTAGAAATAGAGATAATATTGTGAGAAACGGAAGGTACATGAAGAATATTATTAAGATTAAATTTAGTAGTAGAAGTGAGAAGGGAAGTTGAACCAGTGTTTGAAATGGTTAGGCCTGAGCCATCGCCAATAATAAGTTTCTCATTACCATCATAGGGAGAGTGTAGAGCAAGATTTTCAAGGTCATGAGTAACATGATGAGTTGCACAACTGTCGAGTAGCCAACTATTGGGGTTGGAGTCGGTAGTAGTGGTAGCATAGGCACGAGGAAAAGGTGGAGAATAAGGTTTGTTTGGGTACCTAGACTGAGAGGATTGGGAAGTTGGAATAGGTGGTATGGCTTGTGGGAATTGACTCTTGAATATTGGACACTGGGAGACAAAGTGACCGTGATTCCGACACCACTGACATTTGCCTTTGAATGGATTTAAGGGACGGTAAGTGGGTGTGAATGTGGATTGATTTGGGGTGGGAAGAAGGCCAGTAGATGACGAAGATTGGCGGTTGTGGTGATTGTGGGTGTTGGGTTTAGCCATGTAGTTAACTGTAGCCATTTGAGAAGAGAGAAGACTCGAAGAAAGATAAAGAGGGGAAGGACACGGCTAAAAAAAAATTCACTACTCTGATACCATATAGATAATTATATTTCCAATGATTCACCTATTGATTGCTGAAGCAAATATTTATACAACCTATACAAAATGTAACTGCTAACCTAGAGGATTACAATCATATTTGAGGGAAATAATTATGGAGCATGATAAGGAAATATATTTATAGTAATTTAATATATAGCATAAGATTAGGAGAGAATTAGTCAAGGGATTTGATTTTGTGTATCTCTATCACGACATTCTAATACATCATATGTTTTCTAATAAATCATATGTTTGATACCAATTGGCTCTTAGTAAAAAAAAAAGAAAGTCTCATTTAACATGTTAACCATTTTATGAGTGTAGCTAGGCTTGGCAATTGGGTGGGTTGGATTGGGTTTGAGTTGGGTTGGAATGGGTAATAGGTTGAAACATGTCGAAACTCATTAGAACCCAAATGTTAAATGGGTTGAAATGTGTTGGGTCGAAATGGGTTGGGTTGAAACGGGTAACGGGTTAAAGCGGGTCGACCCATCTTAACCCAAAAAAATTTCCCCAAAAAACATAGATTTATAGTATAAAAAGTCACAGGTCAAAATGAATAATGGGTCCGACTCGCTTTAACCTGACCCAACCCAACCCGTTAATATTATTGTGTCGAAATGGGTTACCCGTTTAACCCAAAAATATTAATGGGTTGGATTGGGTTGAGTAATTAGTGGGTTGAGTTAGGTAGGTTAATGGGTAATGAGTTACAATTGCCAGGCCTAAATTTGTAGCTTTACGTATTTCTACTTTCAAAAAACAACAGTATAATTTTATTTATATTTATTTTTGGAAAAAAAATACTACTTTTTTTGGAGAAAGTAAGATAGAAAAAAAGAACTATTCTTGTAAGGCAAAAACTTGAGTAAGACAAATTTATAGATATTGTTTGTAAGATAGATTCTCTTTAGACAACCTACTATATTGGTGACTTGAGCTGTAAGAAAATGGAACTATATTTTACGAATAAAGATCTGTAAAACAATCTTATAGGAAACTTACCATTCTTTTAGAAGGGAGAGAGTACATAAGATTTTTTTAAAATTTTGAACATATTAGGCTTTCTAATAAGTAGTCACAAGGCAAAATGGACTTCAAAATGAGGAAATTACCGTGTTTTCTGGTCAATCATAATGTTTTGACTTTTTAGTAATTGAAAAATATTCGTAAAAAAGTAATTGAAAAAGACAAATAATTGTGTAAGACGATATTATATATATTTTTTGTAAGACGATATCTATTTACACGACTCATCGTGTGTTGATGGGTTGAACTGTGAGAGAGTAGAGTTTCTTTTTACGAATTACGATCTATAAAACGGTCTTACATGAGACATACTCATTGAAAAATGAAGGTGTCGTTTGGTGGATGAATAATTGAAACGAAGAGTTAGAAGAGATGTATTTTTTTGAAGTGGCCATAGATGCCAAGGAAAGGAAGATGAAACATGTTATTTTCCAACTATCTGTTATAGGACTTCTCCCATGGCTCCCAAAGAATCTAGACACGCCCCTTCCACTGCCACCCCCCCTCTCTCTCAGAAGATAGACCATTCGCTTTAGCGACTTTGTTAACCCTTAGATTGAAGGTCGACTTGAATAAGCGAGAGTAGCCGCAATGTAGTTAGGTTAGAGATGTTGTGTATTTGCTATTTAGGTTAGAAAGAGTGCGGCTATGTATTAGGTTAGTGAGTGAGATAGTGTATATAACAACATTGCCAAGTGACGTTACTAGGGCTTCTTATTGGGTCAGACTTAGTTTGAATTTTTTAAGTTTGGGGGCAGATTGAGTATAACTTCAGTACTTATTTTTGTGGTCTATTATTATGTAAAAATAATTACGAAAGTAATACTAATATTGTGTAGATCATTTATGGGCAACGTTAAAATTAAAACACAGCTCAATATGTGTCAAAATTAAAACACAACTCAATGTGTTAAAATTTAATTTCGGCCATGTACAAACATAGCAAATTTAGAAATGATTAAATTTTCATCTATCGGAAATATATAATCTTTTTTACACAAGCAACATTTAGATCACGACACGTCGTCACATGTATCGCTTTGTCTAGCGTTATTAATTCTTAGGGCCTTCAAATTTTGTTATATGATAGTGATAGATGTTATAGTTTTACATATTAAACGAACGACAAATGTTATATATAAAGAAACATTCCAAAATTTATACTAAAATTTTAAAATTTATGTAATTTTATATCTTCAATTTTACTGTTTATTATTTTTTGTTTATTTTATGCATATTAAAAATTTTAATTATATATTATTCAACATTAATTAAGTATATGATTTTATACTCATGTACAAACCGTGCAACGCACGTGTGCATCACTAGTTGTAATGAAATGGATTGAATCGAATGATCAATGATATTTTATTTTAATTAGGCACGCTATTTAAAGAGAGCTTGTATTTGATTATTAACATAAACAATTATGCACATATGCTTTACTTAGGTTTCGTTTGGTGCAGCGTTTTTAAAACGTAATTTTTTTAAAACACAGTTTTTTTTAACGTAGTTGTTTTCTTATAAACGTGTTTGAGATATCATTTCGTAATGCTATTATAGGAAATTTAGTAGATATAAAAAATAAATATTATACCCTTTTATAAAGGGTTAATCGGACCATTGGTCCATTGAATTTGAGTCATTCTATGTATTAGTCTCTTAACAATTTTTTTACTAAAATTGGATCCTAAGAGTATTAAATTTTCAGAGCCGCAGTCCTTTTGTTAGATGTCGTTAAAGAAATAGGGTGGGGGATATTCACACCCCAAAACACTAGCTCTACACCCCATGATTTTATCACATTTATCTAACCACCCCACCTAAGTACCTATTTTACCCTTTTCTATTCAAAAACAATTAATAACCACCAACCCAATTAATTACTAACTTACCTATTGTAACCAACCAATTTACAAAATTGCCACCCCTCCCATTTTACAACGGGTTGTGCCCTTGTATAGCTCGTCTTCTTCCTATTGTCAACAGAGAGCTCGTCTTCTTCCTCTTCAAGTGAGCAACTGCTTGTGCACTCTCATTCCAAGATCAAGCAACATACAGCAAGAGTTTAAGCATAGCAAGAGTTCAAGCAACACTCACTCTTTCATTAAGTGTTCAAGCAACATACCACAATGTCTTCAAGCATAGGTATGAATTTTCATTCTCCTCCTACACTTGAATACTAGGTATAGGTCAAATTTAAGTGTCAATAACAATGTAGGTTTTTTTCATTAATGATTTTTGGATTGCATTTGTTAAAAAATAGCAAAAAATTTGAAAACTCGAACACAGGGCTCCGTTCGGACCTGGTTAGATGAACACCCTTTGTGGTGTTCGACCAGTACTAACCGAACAGCTTTAAGGGCGTTCATCTTAGACTGGCCGAACACGTGCCTAACTGTTCAACTAAGCCTGGCCGAACGCTCATGTGGCTGTTCATCTCAGCCTGGCCGAACGCTCATGTGCCTGTTCATCTCAGCATAAGCACTATGGTACTTCATCTCGGGCCGTCAGCCCATGGTGCATTCATCTCAACCTGGCCGAACAGACTATGATCTGTTCATCTCAGCCTGGCCGAACAGTCTATGATCAACACTTTTCAGACTTTGATTTTGTTTTATTGGAACTATAACCTAATTATGATATATTTTATTTGGTGTTTACAGGAAAACTTTTTAAAAACGTTTATACAAGGAAAAAGGTAACAGCATCCGCTAGGAAAGAAATGGAACAAGCACGCCAACAACAACACGAGCATGGGCATGGGCAGAGGCAGACTTTTGATCCTCAGATTGAGCAGGGGCAGACTTTTGAGCATGAGCATGGGCAGGAGTAGACTTTTGAGCCTCAGATTGGGCAGGGGCAGACTTTTGAGCCTCAGATTGGGCAGGGGTAGACTTTTGAGTATGAGCATGGGCAGGGGCATACTTTTGAGTATGAGCATGGGCAGGGGCAGACTTTTGAGCCTCATATTGGTAAAGAAGAGCGTGGTATTCTAAAATGCCACAATCACACACAGAAGTTGCTTAATTGGGTCATTCCTAATGGCGAAGATTCGAGGGTATTTCGGGATATGGTCAGGGGCAGTGCGCTTAGTAGACTAAGGCATGTATGCTATGCTGATGTGAACAAGGTCTTAGTTTCTGCTTTCGTGGAACGATGGCATCCAGAGACTAACACTTTCCATATGCCTTTCGGGGAGATGACCATTAGTTTAGACGATGTGTTTTGTCTGCTCGGTCTTCCTATTGTGGGTGATCCATTAGCTTGTGCTAGGGATGTTGATGCCTCATATGTGAGTGAGATGTTGGGAGTGTCACTTGAGGAGGTTTTTGAGGGCATGGGAAATAAGAGGGGGGCTTCGGTGACATTGGAGTGGCTACGTGTGAGGTTTAATGATGATGTCACGTCTGAGGATGAGTTTAGGGTGGGTTGTGCTGTGAGGGCATACTTCTTATTGATCTTGGGTTGCACGATATTTGCTGATAAGAGCGGGACCCGTGTACCTATTGCATACTTAGAGTGGCTTGAGGATCTTCAAAATCTAGATACTTATGCGTGGGGAACTGCCACCCTTGCATATTTATATAGACAGCTAGGACAAGCATCTAGGTATAACACGAAGCAGATAGCTGGTTCCATGGCATTACTTGAGGTAATAATTATAATTATTCTATAGTTTTATGTTGTGTATTTACTATTAAAGTTAAAATGTTTTATTTGATACTTGAATCTTTAAAAATGTATATTTTATTGCTTTTAGGCGTGGATCTACTTGCGGTTTCCATATCTGAGGCCACCACATAATGTTGATTACAAGTCTAGATACCCGCTTGCACGTAGGTGGATCCCGCAAGGGAATCAGGGACGACGCGCTGACCGTTTATTAGCATCACGTGAGCAATTAGATAGACTGACGAGCCGTGACGTGAGTATACGTATTTTTCTATCAATTTCAACAACTTTTTAATATTAGGTTTCGTATTGAAAGTTTTTGACTTTTTGTTGGTCTATTGTTTTAGGTTGACTGGCTTCCTTACGACAGTAAGGTCAGGGACCGGTTTCCATGGCATCAGATTGCCACGTATCTAGGATGCATACAGATGGGCTATGTTGTCGAGCCATACCATCCAGATAGAGTCCTTCGGGATGCATGTGCAAACGATTCCGAGGACGATCATTGCTCAACCGCGGCCCTCGAGATAACTCGAAGGCCTTGCATCGGCTAGGTTTTGCTTGGTTGACGTCGATAGCCATCTCCTATCAAGAAGAAGCGTGCGTGCCTACGTGCTTGGGATTGTGCTCTGGTTATTTAGGCGGCAGGGAGCGTTCACATGTAGTCGCATGCCCCGTGGTAGACGATCCGGATACGTTAACACCACTACGATCGATGCCGCCGCAACTCGGATGACGGATATTGGGAGTTGGGAGGACTATGATTGATCCCACAAGCTGGAGATCCGTGACCGATCTATACCATATGTGGACTTGGGCTCATTGCTTGATAGAGTGCACACAGTTATCAATGGTCCAGCTGATGACACGGGACCGTCTCATAGGAGGCAATAGTGATGTGGACTATGTTTATGTTTTTTTAATGTTATGAATTGTAAAACAGTTTTTAGTATTTTTTGTGGTAATGAAATTTTTAGCAAACTTTGTATAGCAGACTATGTTTTTTTGTGGCTTGGTTTTCATGTTATTTTCTTATTGCAGACTTTGTATAACATAGGACATTTCATAGCAACATAAAAGAAGCATTAGCGCAGCGAATATCATACATAATTTAAATGGCACGTTCAAATACATGTTTTTAATATAATACAATCGAACTACTCCAAATGTATACTATCGAACTACTACCAACAACTCTAGCCGAGCCTCTGATTCACTATATACAAAAGTTGTCGATTAATATATAGTAATTTCCACGCATTAGCAGACGACGAGCAATTCTGGTCCCAAACCCATGGCACAGGTGCTAAAGGGTAACCATCACGTAAAAAAACCTACAAATAAATTGAGATGTTGTCAATAAATAATTTAAACCAAATAATATGTCAACCAATTGTAAATAAGTGAAGTAAAGCAATCGAAAGTGATCAAACCTGAATAAAGTGATCACCGTTTACTCTTCCGATACAAATAATATGTGGATCATTTGGGGGTGCGGTCCTCAATGGTAAGTAAGTGAAGCAGTGTTTTCTATCTAATACCATGAAAGCAATGTTGTAATATGATGCCACCAAATGTCCCATATCATTTGCATCAAACCAATATGCCTTGGGAGCACTAATGTCGTTATATTGTAGACTCGCGTTCACTTTAGTCACACGATTACGTTCAATTAAGATACGTGTGTATAATTCCTGGTTTGACATCAACTCCATCGATAAGTCTGCTCGAACCCTGCTCCATGACTCTTCATTTCTATACATAAACCCGCCTACGCACGAAAACCACAATGACCGTCACCAATGATATTCGCCGTGCCCAATATGAAAGGCCGAAATTCCTTCGGGGAATTGTTGAGCGTAATTACCACTAGCTTTCCCGGCCCTCGTACGTGGTCGCACAACCTATTGAAAGTTAAAACATATTAAATTCATAATATATATATATATATATATATATATATAGCAAACCTTATATAGCAATCCTTGAAATATAAGAAGATTAATACTAGAATCTTTTCGTTAAGCTGGGCAACCAGTGAGCGTGGGAGGTTGCTGCGATGGACCAACCTCGTATAACAATCCTTGATCACAAGGGGAGCAGCTATCTATCATCGACTCCACATGCTCAAACAAACTCGGATCACGCTTGGTTGATTTATCTTTTTTTACCTTCGCAGGCTTCGGACGACCACGAGTGCGCACTTCATCATGTGGAACAATCAAGGAGTTTGTTCTCGCGTCTTTCACCTCCATCATTCTTTTAATGATTAACAACTTTTCGCCTCGGAGCGTTCTCATAATATTCACGAATCTCATCATACGTGCTATTGAATCGATTGTCCATATCGGCTTCACCGAAACTTCAACATTCTCGTGAGTAGGTAACATATCTAATTTCCTCCAAAATGAATCAACCTGATCAAGGGAATTGGACAGTCATTTCTTATATACTCAGCAATCTCATGACGACAAGGCAGCCCGCATGTTTTTCGAAGTACACAACCACACAACAACGGGTCTATATAACCATCTTCAGGTATATTAGTCATCTCATTGTATATCAGACTCAATGCATGAGTAGACACCAAAGCCTCGAAGTTGTTGAAATATAAGCGATTTGTATTTCTGAAGAACGATGTAAGGCTTTTCGTGAATGACACCTTGATTGCAATGTGAGATGTCTCAATCAGGGTGTGCAACTATCTCCAACATGTCTCAAAGTCACCTTGACTTGATTTCAACTGTCTTTTTAAAGCTGCATGTTGACTCTCCACCCTAAAATAAGATACAATTAATATTTCTATTGCATGACAAAATTTATGGAAAACAATGAAATGTTGAAAACATTTAAATACATGCTTGTTGTGTTGTTGTCGAAGTGCATTACATTATTCGTCCAAACCGACACAAACCTTTCCTTGTACGGCCGTATCCATTGCTTCATGGCGTACTCAACCGCAGCAGGATAATCAATAAAATCCATTTGAAATCTCTTCAGGTATTCTTCATATATGTGCTCATTTTTTGCATCCACCAAAAAATTCCAACAGATGGTAAATTGATCCCATTGCACTTTTGTGCGAAAGTATTTCTTACAATTCGCAAGGATGTTTTTGTTGATATGCCATCGACAAAGTAAATGTTGGGAGGTAGGAAAAGTTACCTCAATTGCATTCATTAACGCAAGATCTCTGTCAGTTACTATCACAGTTGGCAAGGAGGATTGATTCATCAAAGCTTTCAAGATACCAAGCGCCCAAATGTAGTTATCTTGCAACTCCGACCCCATATATGCAGCTCCAACCAAAAATGTCATATTTGTCGACGTTACACCAACAATCTCCAACAAGGGTAACTTATATCTGTTTGTCTTGTAAGTGCAATCCATGAAGAGAACCTTGGGAAAAGAACGTAATAGCTCAACGCTCATTGGATGAGCCAAGAACAAATCTTGGACAGTGTTGGTTTTCTCACATCTCCTATGATGGTAGTAATATCCATGCTCTATCAATTTTGCTACAAGCTGCTTCATTTGCGATCGACCATCACGCTCGATAATTTTATTCTTGCTACGAGCATTGTAAATAGTCCGTATTGAAGACTTATTACTTTGAAACTTCTCGTGTAAACCTTGCAAAATGTCCTTAGGCCTCGAATTGGCATGCGACATGTCAAGAACATAAGCCTTCTCCGGCTCTGATAATCGACCAACAAATGAGTGGCCATGCATGTGAGGGGCCTCGGCATGGTTATGCAACCCACATTCAACCTGAAGTTCCCATACTCCTTCACATAATTGTATACCCTTCAAACGAAATGGACACCCACATTTTTTCGATCCATGTTCTCTCTTGCTATTCTTTGTTACTTTACTCGAATCATCCCCTTTTTTTTGACGAGGTTGCCCACCACGTTCACAACCTAAAGTCAACCGAGGTCCTCTATTTGCCTTACCACTATCAGACCTAGTAATTACTATCACAAGTCCATTCTCCCTTCCAGTCGTACGAACCCAATCAAATAAGTCATCCCGAGATGAAAAATATGCGTGATTTACAAACACATTGTTGTAATCTATAACAATCTGTTGTTGAAGAGGAATGATCGCATCATCTACAGACCAACGACACGTGCTCGTGAGGATACGTGTTTGCTTCCTGAAAATTAAGCAAAAAAAACATGTTAAAAATTCATGATTCTGCACTGTTCATAGACTGTTCGGCCATGATGAGATGAACAGAAGACAGAGTGTTCGGCCAGGCTGAGATGAACACAACATTTGGTGTTCGACCAGTGCTGGCCGAACATCCTTAAGGATGTTCATCACACCAGAGCCGAACAGACATAAAACCCAGCTCGAATTTTTGGGCAAAAAATCAAATTTTAATGGAAGAAAGTGAAAGAAATACTTACATTACCCGACCCCATGACTTCTTTAAGCTCCTTATAATGTTATTTTTGACAATGTGATTATGTTTGATGTTGGTTTTGAGAGAGTTTTTTGAAAAAAAAAATTGAGAGAAGAACGCACAATGAGGTCCTGTAAAATATGTATTAGTGGTTTTGAGATTTGGGGTGTAGATATAAAATAATGGGGTGTAAGGAGTATTATTTGTTTTTAGTATAGTATTTGTGATTTTCAAAATTTGGGGTGTAAATATAAAACAATGGGGTGTAGGGAGTATTATTTGTTTTTTAGTATAAGGGTATTATAGTTATTTCAATGAGGTGTAGAGATTAATTAATTTGGTGTAATGTTTAAAGGGGCCTTTTAGGTCATTTCACTCAATGGCATTTGTGTAATTATTTCAAGTGGGGTGTAGAGATAGTTTTTTGGGGTGTTGTTATCCCCTCCCAAAGAAATACCGTTAAGTTGTTCATGTGCATTTAGTAAGGACTAAAATGATTTTTTTTCAAACAAAACTTATATCAAAATTTATAATCAAATCTCTAGAGTTTGAAAAATGACCATAAGCCCACCTTCCGCAATTATTTTGGGAATGCTCTTGCAAAGAGTTTTCTGCTTCTAGAGATCCTCAGTGACAGGCATCGAGCATAGTAGCAAACAAGAACCTCGCTAGGTCAAAGCTATCCGATCTTTAAATCTCTCGTCTTTCAGTTGTGTTGGCTCAGAAGCTAATCAATCGGTAAATGATTAATCTCTCTCTCTCTCTCTCTCTCTCTCTCTCTCTCTTTCTCTCTCTTATTGATTGATCTCCTGAACCTTTGGTAAATCGGTAGTTGTTGGAGGTGTAGCTAGTGAAATCACGATTGTTGTATCCCCCTCGAGCTAGCCATTGCTTGAGTGAACAACCACTTGTTCTTGGCTATCGGCAATATAAAGGCCGGAGGTCACCAGATTGGGTTTTCCAAAAATATGGTGGGGGGAAACTGGATAAACATCTTCATAGAAACCAGATTGTTCTTGATATATAGATCTTCATTTTCCACGATTTACTTCACATGTAGCTAGGAAAGCAGAGAAAACATGAATGATGAAATTAAGAAGGATTTGAGGGGAATAGGGCATAGGACAAGAATGAGAGTTCAGATAACAAGGGCTATGAGACCTCTTGCAGGGATAAGAAAATGTTGATTATTTTAACTAGCTCTGCTTCGTACAAAGGTAAATATTATCGGTCTTAGCCAAATGAAGAAAGCTAAGTTAGACATCAAATCATGGGCGTAGTCACCAGCCTCAATGCCTTTGTATGCCCAACCTCTGACCGATTGTGTGATTATCATGGCAGATGAAGTTGGCGTCTTCTTCGAGAGGCTTCGATTCATTGTTCTTGGGCATTGTAGAAGCTCCGTCGACCAACCGCCTTCTTTTTACATCAGTGATCTTCTTGATAATTTGAATCGATATATGGAATGGGATTACGCCAGAAAAGGGAATACAAACAGGATTTTTACCATATTCATTCGGTTCTTGATAATCAAATCAAATCAGCGACTTGGAGGAAAAGGGTTTCTCTACGAATTTGGCATTGAGAAGTCTCTTTACCCAAAAATCTGGTGGGTTTCCCACAAAAAAAATTGGGAAAGAAAGCCTTACGGTTATTTTTCAAACTCTAGGGATTTGATTATAAATTTTTATATGAGTTATGTTTGAAAAAAAAAATCATTTTAGCCCTTACTACATGCACATAGATAATTTAACGGTATTTCTCAAACGGCATCCATCAAAAGGACTACGGCTATGAAATTTTAATACTTTTAGGACTTAATTTTAATAAATAATTGTTAAGAGACTAATACAGAAAATGACTCAGAGTAAAAGGACTAATGGTGCAATTTACCCTTTTATAAACATCCATTGTGGATACACCTGTTTGGGAATCATACGAGAACTTTAATAGTTTTAGGAGAACATAATAACTAGATATTTTCAAATATAGATCAATTTTATTTGAACTTCTTAACTTTGGGGTCACTTTAAAAAATTAAAAAGCTACTGCCACTATCTGAAAACAACAGGGGGTAAATATGTAAAATTGATTCATCTCCTTCACTTTGACAACTCCTGAAAATCCTCAGTTCTGTTACGTATTGTTTTTTTTCCTTCATTTCACCTATTGCGCCCCTCTAGTGACCTCCTATTGCTCTCCCCTTTTTCCTCCTCGAGTGCGTGCACACACACACACAAGCCCTTCTCACCTTTTTCTCTCTCCACCATCTCCTTCTCTCCCCATTCGTCCCTCTCTTTCTTTTCTATTCCAAAACCCAGCATATGAGTGGGCATTTCGGGGGATTCTCGAATAAGCTGCGTTTTCACAGCAGCGTTTTGGAAAAAGCTTCAATTTTGAGCGTTCAAAACGCAACAAAGTTTTCAAAACACGGAGGTTTATAAACGCGGTATTGAAACATTTTTTTTTGTCGAAATGCCCTAAAACGCAGCTGTTGGTGGCCAAAGCGTGGCGTTTGGTGGCCAAAACGCACCACCAAACGAGCCTTTAGCGCTCGTTTGTTGCAGAAAACAGAAAGATAACTATTCATTAATAAACTTTTGATTATTATAATTTTACCCCTTTCACATAAATAATAAAAAAGAGCTAGGAATAATAATTTAAAGATTTTTTAAATAAACATTTAATGCGAGATAAGAAATATTATAAAGTATTTCTTCATTTTGTTATAGGTTAAACATTTTCAACCTACGCCTATTTGACTACTCACATTAAAAATTGGTAAAGAACTAATAAAAATTAAATATAAAAGACTAAACATACTAATGGTGTAGAAAATCACTACAAACTCCCTCCGTTCTATGCAAAGAGTTCCAGTTTGATAGTCAAACTTTTTAAGAAAATAACAATTTTAGTAGCCCATTAGTAGTAAAATGACACTTTTATGTGTTAATTTTTGAAAGTAGACTCTTTAAGTTATTACTTGTTTGGTGGAGCGTTTTGACCAAAACGCTGACAAAAAATACAATGTTATCTTTTTAAAAGTGTTTCAATGCAGCGCTTTAAAAATATGCAGTGTTTTAAAAATACGTTACGTTTACAACTAATTTGTTTACGAAAATAGCGTTTTGAAATAGTTTTCCAAACGTGTTTACATGAAAAAAAACTGTGTTTTGAAAAAGCTGTATTTTTTAAACGTTGCACCAAACTAGGCCTTAAACAACCTGATGAGAACCCAAGATTTCCTAGAAAGGTTTTAGGATGAATGACTCCACGACCCAACGTTCTCGAGATGGCGCGAACCTTGTAATTGTGAATGATGCTACAATTGGGATAACTCTCCAATTGATAAGTCGAATTTAATTATAAAAAAAATGAATCCACGATGTTTATAATCTGAGTTTCCAATCCAAGACACTTAATAAAACACACAATTTTCTATCTAGAAAATCAACTCAATTTTTATTCATCAATCCACTCTCTAAACAATGTTTTAAGAATGTTTTTATATAGGCTTAGAAAATAAATCATAATTCTTGTAGGAAAAGAAAACTAATTAAAAAGAAACTTATTAATTCTAAACTTGTAGGAAAAGAAACATAATTAAAAGGAAACTAAAACCCTAGAAATACCCAAACAATAATACAAAAAAAAAAAAGAACACGACACTTTTTTTTTATAGCAACGCGGTCACTTTTGGAAAATAAATGCGAGCGCCTATTTGACAGAAAGTCCGTCCAAAGTTGTATTCTACTTTGCGCTTTGCCACTTTGACCCCCTTAAGTATTCAAACAACTTCCAATCTTGCTTGCAAGCTTTCATACATCTCAAATAAACTTATGAACTCTTGAAAACAATTTTAAGGCTTGTCAAGATCGTATTATATATCTCTTCTTGAAAATGATTTGTCCTCAATTCACACATAGAACTTGACAATCCGCTCGTGAAGTGAGGTCCATCCAATCAGCCCATTGTGTTGAGAAGAAATAATCATTGATAAGCCGTTTGACGAACCAAGATACAAATTGATTTGGAACTTCGAAATCAAATGTGTCTTCATATGCATGAGATAACTCTTTTCGAACCACGTTCAACTTCTTCTCTTCTTCCTCACTCTTAATTCTTTCTTGTTATATCCTTTCTATCTCACTCCTTTCTAATTCTATCATCTCTTTCTCAATCCTTTCTTTTGCAATCTTTTCTCTTTATATTCTTTCTTTTTCAATCCATTCTTGCTATAGCTTTTCTCTTTCCATCCTCTCGTTTTTAAGTTGCTTTAGCAACTTTGTGGTATCTACAGAAAATAGTTTTGGTGTTGAAGGCACATGAGTAATGATGTCATAGCTTTCTTCAATCATACCCAATCTCTCGTCTATTTGAGCAAATATATGCTTCACTTTAACGAACTCACCCTTAATCTCTTGGATACCAATAAATATCACCTCCATGAAGTGTTGCATAGATCCATTAAATTCGACGTTGACCCAATTTTTGTTAGCCATGGTGAAACCAAATTTTTGGTCAAACAATTTTTTTTTAATAACAAATCCTAGAACAATTAAGATTTAAAAGTTGAAAGACAACACGATTAAATAAGGATTGATGACCCAAGCTTAAACAATAAAAAGAAAAAAAAAACAATGATAGGGTTTACAACTAGAACGATAATTAACGCAAAAATTAAGATATAATGAAATTATCGTAACTAGGAATTCTCTGTTACCAAATTATGAGAACTCAAGATCTCCTATAAAGGTTTTAGGATGAATGACTCTGCGACCCAATGTATGACGACCCGACCACGACCTCAAAAAGGGATCGTGGGTCGTGCCGTCCAAATAAGGACAAGACAGGCAAACAAGGACTCAATTATCAAAACTGACGTGACGCAACATTAGACACGTAGTACAACTCGACACTAAAAAACTGAAATAATTTAAAACTTTGGAACCTGATATAGCAATTAAAAGCAAGTAAACAATTCTTTGGCGAATTTACAACCGGAACCCAACAACTAAACAATTCATGCTAATATATATACACCTTGACGACTAAACACACCGGAGAAACAACAAAAGTTAATAAGAGCTAATGGGATGTTCAATGGAAGTTTTAACAAGTGAACCAATACATGAAAACAAGGCTCGACCTACAAGTGCCGGCAACAAACTAGAAGTATAAGTAGTACTACAAGTTTTAGTATATAACAAGAACAATTACTACAATAACACATTCCCAAGCGTCCTTGCAAAAGAGAAACCAAAAGAGCCAAGAGAACCAACGCTACCACCTCTATGAAAGCGATCACGGACAAGAGCGGACGAGCAACCTCAATGAGACGGGCCTGGACGATTAGGATCTAAAACAGTAAAAGGGAGGGGTAGGTCATAAAGACTTTGCAAGCCAGCATTATGCATGACAGGTTATAATGCAAGGCATATATAACACATTATCATATTTGATTATCAAGCAAGATCATACTAGCACGTAGTTATCATGTCGTGATGCACGTTGTTTTCACGTAAGTGCTAAAATAAATCACGTAGGATAAAGATATGTTATGGAACCAGTGCCGCTTCGTAGAACCTGAAATAGACAAGGTTATCTTGAATGTATTTGTCGGATGTACGTGTATGATACATCGACCACGATAGTATTGTTCCAAGCGCCCTTTGGTTACAACGAGGTACTCTTCTCCACAGTGCTTAGTTATGAAGGGTGTGTGCAAGGTTATGGTGTGGCGACCCATCACTACCATGCATCTCGCAATTCATGACGGCGATGCATCATTGACCATCAAGACAATTCACGTATGCCAGCTGGACTAATGGTATGCCAAGTAGATATTTACTTGTCACATAAAATCAAGTAAGGAGCGAGTTTGATAAGAGCGAATTCGTCTGAGTCAAGTAGATGTTTACTCACGTAATAAATTAAGTAGGGGAGTGAGCTTCATAAGAGCAAACTTGTCCAATCAAGTAGGCATACGAGATCAATTACATTAAGAATTCTCGAAAGCTGTATTACAAGTCAATCGAACTCTAAACGTCGTAGGGATTGATTATAGAGTCGGTATTGGTCAATGACTTTCTAAGTGCAACTCCGTTAAGTTATCGCTAAATTATCACCAAGTAGAGGATGAATGTTATATGCATTTCATTGCTCTTTTCTATGTTCTCGATTCATTTACAATTAGACTACCAAATCATTCATGACTTTAGTCCATAAAGATCAAAGTTCCCAATTTGTGAACCCTAGAATGAACATAATTTTGAAGTTTCGATTTACAACAAGTCCAAGAACAATAGTTATTCCAAATCCATTTTAGAATACATTTAATTCTAGATATAACTCCAAATTGTCAATTATGAGTAATTAACCCAAAATTTACAGAAATTTATCTTTAGAATTTTCAAGTTATTAACATGGTGCATGTCTTCTTAAGCATGTATCTAGAAACTATCATGAAGGGAGCATGCTTGATATTGAGCATACAAAAACAGAAGATTGGGAGCTTACCTTGTTCGAAATCAAATGGTTGGATGGCAAAACAAAGCAAAGATTATTAAACTACAGAGCAAGGGCTTCGATTTGGTGGTCTCGAATCGAAAATCGGATGGTTGGATCTCCGGCAATCAAGAAACCAAGGTGAGGGCCTCCATAACTCTCTTTCTCTCTTAAGAACCCATCTCAACAATGGTGGAAGAACAACAATGGCTGTCAAGTTGAGTTTGGGAAGGTTGAATACACAAAAGGGGTTAATCCAAGGTTTGAGTTATTAGGCTTCTAATTGGTGGATTCATGAGTGCCCTTGATTAAAACTCATCAAAGGGTTTGAAATTAGACTAAAAAGGGTCACAATTAAGGTTGGGGTTCGAATTGGGTCGGACATGGTTCAAGGGTTCAAGCTAAACATTCGAAATCAAAAAATTATGTAATGCTAAAAAAAGGGTTAAGCGGTCGCTTGCTTATAAGACCAAGCGATCGCTTGGTCTTGCAACTCCGGATGTCACCTATTGGAAAATGCACGGTCGCTCAGCCCTCCCAACTGAGCAAGCGCTAGCTTGGTCCCCTGGCCGGTCAAAATGACTTGAAACAAGGTCCAAAAGACTCAACTTACCCATAAATTATCCTAAGGTCAAACCTTACTCAAGGTACAACCGAAACACTCCCGGCCAACCCCCGAAACATGTAGAAACGAAGATCGAAACACAACGAATCAAACGATGCAAACACGAATCAAACTAGGACAATCATGAACATGAACAAAGATGGTTTAAACATGAAAGAACTAGTATTCTTGGTCTTGAAATCAAACCACATGAACAAAAAGTAACATGGACACTTCACGATAGCAAAGGAAGGCATTCTTGCAACCTAGGTTCCAAATGATCAAATACAAGCATGAAAGGTTTCAACTTTAAAGTTAAACACCCAATGGTCTATATAATGACCAAGATACATGTAGCAATGATACTAAGACCCATAAAGATTTAGTTAAGTGCTAAGAAGACTAAGGTGATACTCAAAACAACCACAACGAGGCATGCAAAATATTTAAGACCTACAAGCGACTATGATTGTAGTCAACCTAATGAAAGCATGATTTTAACAATATGAACTAGTTAACATGTTAAGACACATAATGAACATGTTATAATTAATGATGTTATACAAGTAATGAGTTTGGGTTCTCACACAACGCCCTTGAGATGACGCGAACCTTAGAATTATGAATGACGTCAGGCCACAATTGGGATGACTCTCCAACGGATAATTCGAATTCAATCATAAACAAAGAATTCATGATGTTCATAATCCGAGCTTTCAATCCAAGACACTCAATAAAACACACAATTTTCTATCCAGAAAATCAACTCAATTTTTATTCATTAATCTACTCTCTAAACAATATTTTAAGAATGCATTTATATAGACTTACAAAATAAATCCTAATTCTTGTAGGAAAAGAAAACTAATTAAAAGGAAACATATTAAACGTAAAATTGTAGGAAAAGAAACCTAATTAAACGTAAACTTATTAAACGTAAACTTGTAGGAAAAGAAACCTAATTAAAAGGAAACTAAGACCCTAAAAATATCCAAACAGTTAAACAATAAAGTCAACAATAATAAAAAAGAAAAGAAAAAAGAACGCGACACTTTTTTTAGCGGACGCAGTCACTTTTGGAAAATAGACGAGAGCGCCTATTTGACAGAAAGTTTGTCCAAAGTTGTATTCTACTTTGTTGCTTTGCCACTTTGACTCACTTAAGTATTCAAACAACTTCCAATCTTGCCTCCAAGCTTTGAAATATATCAAATAAACCTCTGAACTCTTGGAAACAATTTTAAGGCTCGTGAGGATCATATCATACCCCTCCTCTTGAAAATGATTTGTCCTCAACTTAAACAGTTTTGACTTTGCACCCTTCTTCAATGCTTCACTCAAAACCTACAAGAATTCCTTAATTTAATCCAAAACCTTGAAATTCACAATTAAGCTCCAAAACACATATTATTAGTCAAAAGTCTCGTGGAATCACTATTTCTAAACTGGATAAGTACCTCATAGATGCGTATAAAACATATATATCAGGGGCGTTGCCCCCAAACCCCCACGAAGGGGCGATGTCCCATCGTTCTGATTGGGCAGGTCGATCTCTGTTTCGTTAGGCAACAATAGTAATTTTTGAATCCAAAGTGTGTTGCCAGAGTTGTTGAATGAGACAATGACATTTCTGGAACAATATTTCGAAAAATGGTCTTTTATGGTTAAAAAAAAAGAACGGTAGACTTTTAGGGTTAAAAACTTTTTAAAAGGGACCGGCCAGAATTTTATCCAATATTTTACGAGGCGTAAAAATATTGGGGTGGTAACCGACCGATCCCTAAAAAATTACTCCCTTCGTCCTCAAATTATTGTCCTACTTCCCTTTTTCGTCCGTTCCAAAATAATTGTCTTGTTTGAAACTTTCTTTTTTAGGACAACACTTTTACCACTTTACCCTTACTTTTTCATCATACTTTAATTATGGGCCACATACACATAAACTTTAAAGTAAACTACACGTCAAACTAATATTAATAATCCAGTCAAATTTGTTTTCTTAAACCGTACGCCAAGTCCACCAAGACGATAATTTTGGGACGAAGGGAGTACATCGTTTCTATGATTGGACATTATATGAATAAATTTATTAAAGTGGTCTTATGCAGTCACAAAAAAGGGGAAAGCTGATCAGTTAAAAAATTAGTACTCCCTCTGTTTTCAAATTATCGTCTTTTTTTCTTTTTTCTTTGTTCCAAAATAATTATAATATTTCAAAACTTTATCTTTTAGGAAAATACTTTTACCACTTTACCCTTACTTTTTCTACCTATTTTAATTATTACCATATTTTCAAATTTATTAAAGAAAACCACACATTTCACTAATATTAATAATGCAATCAATTACTTTTTCTTAAGCGATGTGCCGGGTCAAAGATGACAATAATTTGAAAACGAATGGAGTAAAGTTAGAGATGTTAATAGGGCAAAAAACCGTAGGTTCGAACCTGTTAAACCTTTTTTTTTTTTGTCAGGGTTTGGTTTGCAATTTCAGCAGACCGTTTAAACTGCAAACGATTAGGGATCGAAACCGACAGGGTTAGACTGATTAACATCTTTGCTGGTCACAGTAGAATTTAAGTTGTCATTCCAACCTTCCATATGTTTTTCATACTAACAATTATGTTACTTTTATCTTCCGTGGTACAATTTAAATTTTATCTTTAAAAAAAAAGGTAAAATTGCTTTATAGTTTTTCTTTTTGGTCATCTCTATTTTTTTTTTCGATCATTACACAATAAAAATCTAAAATTTAAATATTAACCCAAAAACGACTATGTAAGTCAAACTCATAATAAATCAAGTTATTCAAAATTAGATTATGTTTGGTCTAATAAAGTTTAATTTATGATATTTATGATTCTCGACTTATTTTATCATTTCATGCTTGATTGAGACTTTTTAGTTTTTAACTAGTAAACCTTGAAGTCTTGAAGTTTGTTTGTGTTTTGAACTTTATCACTTTTTATTTATTTATTTTTTTCCCTAAAGGGGACATGGAAGAGATCGAACCTGAGACCTCACACTTTGTGAAGCCTCATGTCTACCACTGAGCCACCCCCTTAGGGGTTGAACTTTATCACTTATGTTTGATGTTGTTGACTCGTATGACTCATTTGGGTCGTTTGGTTTTGGATTGTGTGTTGTTGAATGTTGATTGTTGGCTCATTGGTCGTTAATGACTTAATTTTGAATTATATATATATATATATATAACTTTTTTAATTTTGTTTAGGTGTAACCCGTTAGTGACCTGTTTAAAACCGAAACCTAGAGGGACAAGTCTAGGTTTGTAATTTTAGTGGACCGTTTAAACTGCAAACGATTAGGGATCGAAATCGAAGGTTGGACCGATTAACATCTCTAAGTAAAGTGGATCTGTAATTATTTTAGTAAAAAGTACTTTAAAAGATAGAAAATGGATGATAATCGGACCGGTACCATACGATGAAATTATAACCGCAAAAATCCATCATTATCTTTTTTATCCGCTACAGTGCATTTTTAAGGAGAAAACGACGAAAATACCCTTAATGAATAAAAGACACGCACACAAAGCCATTATCCCAATTTGTGTGTCGATAATTTTTTTTGCGCATTGCTTAAAAATTTTGGGGGTGTCAGTAAATTTTTTTGGGTGTCGCTCAAAAACCACCGCCTATATTTGGGCGTTGCGATTTAAAAAATTGGCCTTTACAATTAAAAAATTGATCACCAAATTTGAACATTGGTGCACAGCAGAAATATAGCGTAGTTCATGGGAGCATTATCACCGGTGGCTATTTCCCTCTCCCAGTCTACTTTCCTTTCCTCTCATTAAATATCTTACTAGTCTTACACCCGTGCGTTTAACGCACGGACATATATATTTTTTAATTAAATTTTATTCAAACAAAACAAAGACAATAAATAAAATTAAAAGAATGAATTACAACTATCTAAATAGAAATACATCATTGTATCAATAATCTGATAGACTCTGAATTCATTATACACAACATTTGTTGTGTTATTGTGTTGGCTTTCCTTATTTATTTCATATCAATCAATATTTTTAAACCACAACGATTTGTTAACCTAAAAATCATGATCTGCTTTGAACCATACTTTAAGAAGTGTCATATATGCGGCAATGATTGTCATTAACTATTGTTAATTGTTATTGCATATGATAGTACCAATGATTGACATTAACTTTTGTTTGACCTACATGTTTACTCTGGTTGAAATTATAAGTAATGGTTTGTTACTTTTTTTTCTTCCTATTTCTAATATTTTAATAAATACACTTTTGTAGAAACTATCTTGGTTTTACATAAAAATAAAAAATAATTTTTTTAGAATACATGTTGACTGAAGTCGATTGTTTAAGTTCATTATATTTTATCTTCTATAAGACCACAAATTTTTAACGTATAAAATATTATTAAAAATTTTGATTTCGATTTATTAAAATGTAAAATGGACAATAAAATTAAGATATTTATGGTTTTAAAATATTTTTTCAACGGATCCAATAGAGATGAGAAAAATAATTTTCTATTTATGCTTCTTTATATTTTTATAGATTTGTTAATGAATTGCTTTTACTTTTGGTCCATTTCATTAGATGTGCACTTTAGTTTCAAATATGTCAATAAGTTGTCTCAATAATTGTGATGAGGATTTAGATTCGTTAAGTAGTACTATTTCGATATTAATTATATTTTTGTGATCAAGTTTTTTTTTTCATTTTGTAATTTTCCTTTCATCTAGATGTGATATTCTTGTTTTTACTGATGGAGACAATGACATTCTTGTGATATTTTGTCTCCAACATTACTTGCATTCGAATTTTAGCTCCTACAATGTGATATCCAAGCCTTTTAATGGCTAGTTGGTAAAAAAAAAATTATAATAAAGTATTAGTTGATTTTTTAAATACAATAATAATTAGATTTGGGGGATTGAGCATTAAAAACCGAACAAACAACAATATTTTTACAAAAAAAATTAGTTCAGATTTGATGGAATTTGGTTCGTTGGTTAATATTCAAGGTTTTTTTTTGTTTGACTTACATGCTCGGATTGAAATTAAATCATGGTTTGTTATTTTATTTTTTTTGTTTCGAATATTTGAATAAACACACTTTTGTCGGGACTCTTGATTTAATATAAAAGTAAAAGTATAATTTTTTTATAATATATGTTGGTAGAAACCGATTTTTAAGTTCATCATATTTTATCTTCTATAAGACAAAAAAAAAATCTTAACGTGTAGAATATTATAAAAAATTATGATCTCGATTTATAACATGTAAAATGAACTTTATATATATATATATATATATATATATATATATATATATATATATATATATATATATATAATAAAATTAAGATCTTGATGATGTTAAAATATTTTGTTAACTTTGTTTTCAATTCATTAGAAGTTTGTTCATATTCCAAGACAATATTTGGTTTTTATATTCCAATAGAGTATTTGATTTTCACATATTAAGGTAGTATTTGATTTTTAAATGCCATTTTCTTTACAAAATTCTCTTAATTTCTTTTCTTTGCCAAATTGGGTTCATCTCAAATCAGGATTTTGTCCAAGGAGAAAATTTCTTGGAGCTTCGGCGAGCAATTCTTGACCCCAATGGATTTCTAAGTCAGGTTTTGACACTCTTCCATGGCTTGCCATACAAACTTAAGGTCCAATGGAAATGGCATGGCCTCTATTGACATGTTTAGCTTGTAGTTTTGTGCATTTAATTTGTTTTAATACAAATAAATGACTTTCTGGAGATTTGAGATTGAAGGAAAAACGGAGATGGAGTAGAGATAAATGGATTTAGAGATTCGAGCTTGCGTGAGATGGAAAATTTTGAGATGAGACTACGTATGACGGAGAGGGTTGGATGTATGACTTTGGAAGGGATTGGTGATGGTGGGCGTAGATTGGTGATTGTGGTGATAAATGATAGGAATCAACATTTATATATATAGTTCCTATAACGATATTTGGATTATCGATGAAAATTTTGAAATTTATTTGATTCAATGGGTTGAAAACGGGTAAAGTTAGGGTATCAAAACTGATATTAACCCGCAAAGACAATTCAAAACATAGAAAAGTCATTGGAGCTCCACCTAATTATTTCCACTGTTCCAAGTACTTCCATTAGCAATTTAACATGCAGTCTCCTTGAAACTGAATGCAACACATCAAACTATCGAGCAGCTCTTACTGGAAGCTCCACAAAAACAAGCATTAAATCCATATCAAAGAAAGCCATTGATTCAGAATCCCGCACCTGGAGCTTTTGATCTGCAAAATCCACTTCCTTGGAAATCCACTACTTCTCAGTAGATCAAAGAATAACGCAATTGTTTTTAACTACCAAAAATTCAACTTCGAAGCTTGAATCGCAAACACCGACGCTTGAATCGCAACCACCGACGCTTGAATTCCAAACTCGTTATCCGCTGTTGCCGATCTCTCTGCTTCACGTAATTAATGAAAGCTTGGCAAAGGCACTGTGATCTTTTCTTTCCCTATCTGAGATGAAAGAACTGTAAGAAAAGGACCCAGAAAAGCAAAAAGAAGAAACTACTCAAATGATGAATTAGCTTTGGTTCCAGCGATGTGGACATTGATTGGGGACATTTTCCTTTTTCAAGGATTAAAGGATTAAAGCTTGGTCAGGATTCCCCTCCGAGGAGTAGAAAGAATTAATGAAAGTGGTTGATCAATTTCTTTTATTGCATCCATTAAATAAACAATCTAATCCGCTTTAAGATAATTTGGGGGAAAAAAGGACCCTAGGATGAAGGGCATTTAATGAATAAATTAATGAAAGTGTATTTATGTCGTTGAAAAAAAAATTATGACTCGGTCTACTTTTTGAAATTTTTTATCGCTAAAGTATATTATTTTTATTTTAAATCAAAAAAGATACTTTTTGTGATAAAATGATTACGATACCCTTAATGAACCGTAGACGCGTTACGGAGGTCATTATTTTTACACCGCGATTCATCAATTTTATCGCATTATTTTTTGCACCGTGGTTCAATAGTGTAACGATTCATCAATTTTGTATCGCGATTTATCAATTTTAGTGCATTAATTTTTGCACCACGATTTAATAGTATAATTGCTAGTCTATTTTTTAACTGCGATTTATCAATTTTTTGAATATTAATTTTTGCATCGCGATTCAATAGTGTATTTGCTAGTTTATTTTTGAACCGCGATTTATCAATTTTAGTACATTAATTTTTGAACCGCGATACAAAATCATAAAGAACCAGACCACGTCCTTTACATGCTTCTTCCATCTCCTCCGCCGTAAGCCTTTTTCTCCTCCTCTTTCTCCGCCTTCGTCCCTACTGAAAAATTCTTCAACTTAACACAAATTCATTATAGTTTCGTATTTCATGCAAAAAAAAAAAAAAGAACTTTTGGTGTTAGAAACTTTTAAAAAAGGACAGACCAGAATTTTCCCAAAAAAAGAAGAAGGTATTTTGATGATTACAATTTTAGAAAATCGTACCGATCCATAATTATTCCTAATAGGGTAAAAACTTTTGGGCCATTTGAAACCCACTATGTGGTCCTGGGCTTAAGTACCCAACTGAAAGGCATTTGACATCAACTGCACATCTATGTAATAAGAGCTATACATTTAAGAGCTATATATATTTAGTCCGTAGTACTTTTGATTTTTTCCTAGGCTGGTCCAACTGTGGCTTATGCCCTATACTTTAGCCAACCATGATCATTTTCTATTCCACTTACTCTAGAACCAATCAAAGTCAAAAAAATAAATACTACATTCGTCCTAAAATTATTATTTTGTTTGTTCGGTATATAAATTAAAAAAAAAATAATTGATTTGATTATTAATAGTAAAATAGTATATGGTTTTCTTTAAAACTCATTATTATGTGGCACAAAACTTAAATAATAAGAAAAAGTAAAAATAAAGTGGTAAAAGTGATATCTTAAAAAGGAAACTTTCAAACAAGACAATTATTTTTGAATAGACAAAATAATAATAATAATAATAATTTTGAGACGAAGAGAATAATAAATCGTTGGTCATTACCTTTTGTGGAATTTTTAAGGAGTGTCATGTTTTTCTTTGATTAAAAAAAGCCCCTTTCATAATTTTCGGCCTAAAATGCCCTCAGTTAACATGAACGAGAAATGTGATGCAATTACTCTTTCATTCCTAAATTTGTTCGGTAAATCCTCTTTTCATTCTTCTTCGATTTCTTTACAATCTCGTTCATCCATTTTAAACATTCCTTGCAAATTGATGCAATGAAAAATCCAATAGTGTTATTATGACCTTTTTGTTTGTCTTTGAAACTGGATAACACGTATATAATTGGTATAACAAAAAATTGGACAATATCATACAAAATTAAATCGTGATGCATCAAATAAATGTATCACAATACCCAAATCTATACACCACGATACTCAAATTGATGCTTGGCTTCCAAGAACCAATAAGTTCCCTCTCGGGCATTTCATTGAACAAATTACATACAAAAGTAGTTGCATCATGATGCATCGGCTTGGCATTCAAATACACAAAAGTAAATCTCTATGCATATATTATTTAACTGCTTTTATAAGCAAATTTATCCACATTTATGAACATTATTGAAGTTGTAAGCTCATAATTCAAATTTAAAATGTATTTGAAGAACAAAAACGTACTCGATCTTTCTGCATTTTCAACTCATTGCCTTGATTTCATGCTACTGGTTTTAGGTTGTTTCATCTGTTTCTTTCTCTATACGACTGTATTCTTGAACGTGGGAAGAATTTTAGGTTGAATTCCGAGGAAACACTTGTCGGAACAGATAATGATTGCGTATAAATTAATGAGATTTGACGATGCTGAATGGTATTAATGATGTCGGCAAGTGATTTTTAATCTTTACGCTACCAGTTCATTAAGGTAGTATAGTCTTTTTACCACCAAAGATATTATTTAGGTTAAAAAACGTAGGATGGTGTAGCGGTTAAAATCTTATAAAAACAACCATCCAGAATTTAACCCAAAACGATTCATTATTAAAAATAATATGAAGATAAATAATACGACCCTTCCCCCGATATTAAGAGCAAGTGGATTAAATCTTCTATTTTTTGTAGCGGAAATCAATAATCCCAAGGACAAAATTTATCAAACAACTTTTTTTAATGTTATTAATCATATCAGCCCTTTATCTCAACTATCAAACTGCTTACCATTAAGATTTCGGCGTTTGCTCTACTGATTAGAGTTGATCCAAGGGTCAAACCTCGTTAGAGGGTTTTGGGGTGTTTGGTTAGATTTAGGAAATAAAAAAAATAAAAAATAAATAAATCAAACTGCTCAGCATTATTAATTTTCCCTTAAGAGTCTGGACCATAGGGAAAGCCTATGTCCAACAATATTGTAGTAAACAATTGCTCAACTTTCTCACCACATTCATGCAATAGCTCTTATGTACCCCTGTCCAATGAAGTACCTAGGGCCCTAATAGGGCTTTACGGATCAGAAGTTCAGAACTGTCCTAATCTTGGGAGGGTGTATATTACTGGATGGGTCAACGTTAGCTGGGTGTGTTAAAAGCTCGATCGTTTAGAGTCTAATTCTTTAGCTAGTCTCTATTTTATTGAGCTTAATTGGCTCAAGCTGCTATTTAAACAAGTCAACTAACTCTATTTAAACTTTAGAATTTAATTTTCATTCATCGATGGTGTAATTCTTTTTTATATTAGCGGTCTTGCGAACATGAAACATGGCCAACAAAAATATTTAAAAATCAAGACAAAAATTGTAATTGATACATACAATGTTTTAAATGCCGCTTTATTCCAACTTTATTTCAAACTCGTCTGAAGTAGCGAGCAAAACTTGAGCAAGTGAAACTCATTTGAGCACTACTCACTATACCTTGCTAGTCGCTAATGGGTAAGGCTTGCACTGAGATTCAAAGTGTTCATGTTCCTTCAGGATAATCACAAAATGTACATAATTTCTTGGGAATATGCAATTTATTATGGCTATTTAGTGCATTGGGCATTTTTATCATTTATGGATGTTTGACATACAAACAATAGCATATCTTTTAAATAACGACATAGCCTCTTTGTTCATTTAATTTTTGAAAGTAATAATTGAAAAATACGTTAAAAATTAAAAATTACGAAGATCGTGGAAGTAATTTTTTAGAATGAATTCTTTGAGCAGTGCATTTCAAAATACATTTTCTTTGCATGGAATGGCACATGAAAATGACAAATATGGCCTTAACTTGACTAGGGATTGGGAGTGTTGCAGCAACATCCTGGGGAAGGCTGGCAAATCCGGTTAGAACTTGGGCTGCTTATAATAAAGCCCAAATAGGGACAGTCCTACTTACAACTATGTGGATAGGCCCACTACTCCCGCAAAAGGCCCATTTATCGGTGGGCTCGGTCCATGTGGGATTGGGAATAAGAAGAAATTTTTTTTGGGCACTATATTTTGTAAAACTTAAGGAAAAAGTGCAAGTCGGTCCCTTTTTAGTGATTTATAACTCTGGGTGAAATTCGGGCCGGTCAATTTAGTGAAATTATAACCGGAAAAGTCCATGATATTTTTTTAAACCACTAAAATACGCTTTTTGAGGGAAAATGACAAATATACCCTTAATTAATAAAAGACCTGTGGAACACCCCCCAAACTCTGGCATCGCAATGAAAACATTGGGCATCGCAACCTCCGATGCTCGCATCAAAAGCTACAATTGTAGATCTGAGAAAGAGAAAAAATAAAATGAAGAATGTCTCACCTATGTCACTTCATCCCAGTTCATTGTTAATGGATACCGGCAGCCTAGGAGCCAAGGGGATGTCACATAACGTAAGAGTTACACCGGGGTTTTTGGAATTGGAGTTAGAACAAATTTAGCCCTGGAATTGGAGTAACGGTACCTTTCAAAAGAATGGCATTAAGAATAGATTTCCCTTAATGGTTTAAGACTACGAGCAAATAAAATATAGGTGTGAAGAGAGACTGGAAACTAAGAAAGATAAGAGAACTTCAAATAGAAAAGGAAGGAAGAAGTCATCAAAAAAGATGAAGAAAGACATTAATGGACTGACAGACTATTAAAAAAAGATAAAGGAAAGAGAAAGGGAATGACTATCCAAAGCAAGATGGACGGACGCAAGGGAAGGAAAATGGCAAAACATGAATTACCTACTTGGAAAGAGAAAGGGACACATCAATCAAAGCAACTCTCTTCTTTATTAGCTCATTGGAAAGAGAAAGCGACACATCGAGGAATATACCAGGACTAAGGTAGGTGATATGGCATTTTAGGAAGAAAATAACAAAAATAGACTTATGCGGTTGGGAAAAAAAGAAGGCACTAAAGCGGTTGTAAATCCCAAAAAAAAGACCGACCTGCAATTATTCCTTATAACTGCTCTAGTCTCCTATATATATATATATATATATATATATATATATATATATATATTAATCAAAAAAAGGTAATTTCGTGATATTGTTCCTTAATTTCCCCTCGCTCAAGAAACCATAGCTTAGGCGAACACAAAACCGACCCAGGAGAAAGGAAATTTACATTTTTTTACCATTGGTCCATAAGGGGGAAGAAATCCACATCTTTCAGATATCTTTTTCCACCAGTCTCCCGTAATCTGGCACATCTTTGATCTCGAATCACTTTGATCGCACATAGTCTCAGAGGAAATGAGTCCATTATCTCAGCTCAGAAGTAGAGCTTCCAACTGGAAAATTTGTTCATGAGCACTTGCTGCTATTATTGGTTAGAATTCTTCTACATGCCAGTCTACTCGAAAACAGTTATAAAATAGCTTTTTTCGAATACTGTCATAAATTCCTAGGAAATTGGGAAGGGATAAAAAAAGGTGAAATCACAGCTACATGTGTTATGCATCAATTTCAAATCGTGATGCGTCGTTTTGGAATTGCGATGCATCAATTTTGGAATCGCGATGAATCGATTTGGAATCGTGATGCATCCCTATGTTACACAATTTGGAATCATGCATCGTGACTCCAAATCGATGCTTTGCAATGCATATATTCGTAATTCAAAATCATGCATCACAATTACATTCTCTCCCTACCATAATGGAAAGGAGTGCAACCTGTAGGTGGCAGCGAAGTATGAATGGCTCTTAGAGCAAATGGGTCTAACCATTTCGTTCTCTGAAATTTTCAAAGCAACAAAAGCACTCACCTCTATCCCATTCCTCTATCCAAAACCTCAATCTGTCTAGTTCTTTTTCATATTCGTGGACTGATTTCTTTGTTTGACTTTCAGATAAGCAGGCCCGGTCTTGAGGCATAGACTCCAGAGGGGCGACGGCCATGGGCCCCCAATTTCGGGGGTGCTTAATTTGTAAAAGCTATCTTATATATTATATATACAATTAATGGTAAACTTTATCAAAATAGGCTTCATGACATGCTTGCAAAGGTTCTTTTGTGGATTGTGGATGGATGGAATACCTAGGTTCAAAACTTGGAGGAGTGTTAGAATTTTATACATTTTTGGTCTGTAATTTTCTTTCAAAGATATCAAATATATTGTGTGCCATTACTATCAATTAGGTTTGTTGCCCTAATGGAAAATGTATTTGAATATTATACAAGGTTCAAGTTGTATCTTATCCACTAAAAAAATAATATTGTTGAATTTTTTTTATCTCTAGAAAAGACCCCTTTATTTTTTTTTCGCCTTGAACCCCCAAAAGTTCAGGGCCGACCCTACCGATAAGTCCAAAGAAAAATCACGAAAGTAGTATCAGAGATATAGAAAGATACACGTTAAGCATCACATGAAAATAGAAGACTATTAGCTTTCTTTCTTCTGATGGAAATAAAGCAGCATTGTCGGTAATAATTGCTTCATATGCACGATTTTATGTGCATTCATTAAAGGTATACTTGTCCTTTCGCCTAAAAAATGGTCATTTATCAGTTTAAAACAAATATTAGGTATTAGAGTGGTTGAAAATGTTTAAAAAGAGACCGGCCCGATTATCACCCAACTTTTAACCACTCAAGTTCTGTCCTTTTGTTTTAAACCAGAAAAAAGTCTTCGTTATAAAATTGTTCCGAAAATTTCCATTTTCCTCTTTTGGGCTTAAGCAGGGCGGACAAGATTTTAGTCTTGTGAAAGAGGGGGCAGTCTTCACTAAGCCAGCTGAAGAAAGAGCTTATAGCACCGTCACTAGGTAAGGTGAAGACTTTGATGTACCTTTGACAGTAAAGAAAGACGACCTTCCTCTTACAAGAAAAAGGTTAATTCTATTTTGATAGGAAATTAGATTCATATAATCTAAATAGGACGGATGAAGTAGGGAGATTCGCCGAAAGTCAAGCTCGATTACATGGTGAAAGTCATTGTTTTCTTGTCTTCCTCCCTTCTTCTTTTTTAATTTTAATTTGATGTTGTGCAGTATTTCTTGAATAAGTTTGCCAATGTCAAATTAGGCCATATAAACTGTTCGATAAATACCCAAGAGGAAAATTGTTGGTTCTTGGACACTTTTGAATCTCGATGCATCAATTCTTGAAAATTGAGATACATCAATTTTTGAATCGCAATGCCTCAATTATGAATCATGATACATATATTTCCGATGCATAAATTGGATTCACGATGCGTAAAATCCTAATGTATAAATTGTATTCGTGATGCAGAAATTTGTGCGTGTGTGTTCGTTCATTAAGAACATCGTAGTTGTTTTGCCCCCAAATGTGCTTTTTTCGATTGAAAAAAGTATAGGCATTGAAGCGGTTGAAAATTGTTGTAGGGGGACCGACCCATATTTCACCCACTAGGGACAGTTTGTAGTAGGTCCAGATTAGTGGGCTGACTTGGGGAATGTGATCTACGGGTACCAGAAGGTACAAATCATGGTAGGGATTAGGCATGGGATCGGGGGTCATCACATTCACTCCTTTATTGGTTTTAATAAGAGGTAAGATTTTGAATCCAAAATACTATGCCAAAGTAGAGGAAGGATATAAGGATTATAGTGAGGATTCTCTATGTTGACGTAATGATTATCAATAAGAAAATCATTAATTAAATGTTTTGTTTGATGCTGCTACCGATGATGATGATTCTTAGATAAATTGAGAACTCTTCTGTTGACATGACATAACTTTTGATTGATGTGCGCAAAAATGCAACTCGAGCAAGAATATCCGGCTGTATCAAGTAATAAAGTATACATAAGTACAAGTTATCGATTCCACAGACAATATACGTAATTTTCACTCAAACTAAGTACTAAAATTAGGCTAACTAATTATATTCGAGCGAAAAGAAAATGAATTAAAAAATAAAAATATAAACAACCTAAGAAAGCAATTAAATCTAAACTAATGCGTGAGTGGTTTGGCAACAACAAATCAAGATAAAAAAAAATATAGGAGTGCAATATTTCTAGTTTAACTGGTGTTTAATTTTAATCATCTTTGTACTTTTCTTTAACTCAAATCTTGGTAGTCGGGTGCACTATTTTATTCACTACGGACTTCCGCTACGTATAGCAAATCTAGCTACCACTCAACCTTGCTGCAGGCTCATATCATCGCAACACATAACATAAGGAAGAAAATAATTGCATGTCAAAACAAACACCCAATGACTATTTACGCAAGATCTCCTTTCGGTCTCACGTCACACAAATGATTATTGTGATTTTCGTAATTAATGGAAAGGGATTTCGCTATGTATCCTATAATTCTAGTGATCATCTAATGATTCACTACGCCATCAAAAGCATTAAGAACACACAATAATAACCAAGTACATGAGTAATACTTTGCAAAAAGACATTCTCTCTATTTTTCTACAAATCATGTCAGTAGCTGAGACACATAAAGTTAGTTAACTACAGGCTCTTGTATATTATAGTCAACCCTAATTTCTCTAACCTCGCGAATGGTTAAGGTGGTTCGATCGCATGTCAAACCAAGTCGCACGATGGCTATTGGTAAGTGTCACAAAAACACCAACTATTAAATTGATTGGTCCGAAACATAAAGGTAGCTCTCGCGGATCCTAAATATTTCTAAAATCATTTAATTAATGGTCAATTAATTGAAAGCATTAAACCCACAAAATAATAACCAAACATGAATGTGTACTAAATAAAGAGAGAGATTAAATTAAATCACTACATTTGACATAAAAAATAATTGCATCCATAAACCAATTAAGCACAAGTCAATTCAACAATATACAAGATTGATCAACTCAATAATTTACAACAAATATCTAAAAAGTTAGGTTGAAAGAATTAACCCAAATGGAGAACGAATATGGCATTGAAATCTCCTGTAGATGCATCCTTGGCCCTTGATTTGAAGCTCCAAACCTTCAAAGGTGATCAATTTTCAAAGATTTTGTGGGAAAATGGGGTTGGTGCCTCATTTAAGGCTAACACCCCGTAAATGAGGGCTTAGAAATTCAAAATGTGGCTGACTGGGGAATTAATATGAAGGGAATTGGGAGTCTACAATGAAGCAGGGGCAAAAAGGGAAGGATATAAGAGTTTTAGGGGCTTAATTGGGAAGAAAGAAACTGATGGGTCACGGTGGGGGGGCTCCAGGAGAGTGAGTCGCGGGTTGCCCAGGTTTGATGTGGGTGAGGCTATGAGGGTAATTGGGTGAGAAGCCAGGTGGATGGGGCAGATCTGGACCGGATGACCCGGATCTAAGCAAGGGACACGCGGGTCGCTATTGGTAGAGGCGGGTGACGTGGCCCTTCAGATGGCCGACAACGTAGAGATGATAGAGTTTCAGGAAAAGGCGCCGGTCTCCCCTGGTTCTGGAAGCTACTCTGGTGCCCCTGGGAATCTGAATAAGGTAGGCGAAGTCCTTCCCCCTCCAGGCTTTGCAAATAGGTCCGTTGTTAGCTCTGTTAGCCCCTGTTAACTCTCATTTGCCTTAGACTGCTTGACGGACTTAACGGACGTTGATCGAATGATTTGTAACCCAACTTCAAAGCCCAGAATTGCCTTGAACTTCGTGCTAAACACCATGAATGCTCGATTAAACCTTAGAAACCTACATTCAAACACAAATACACAAATAATAATATTTCCAATGCATAATTAACTCAAAATAGCACAAAATAAAAGGAAATTAAAGGGAAAATTTGTGGAAATCTTCTGCTGATCATTGACCCCGGATGAACCACGAGACCCACCGCATATCAAATCGAAGCTCTTGACGAGATCTATAATATTATGGAGATTACCCCATATTGTCTTCATTTTAAGGCCAAAAAACTTTGTTTAAACACTGTTTTGGGCTTCGAAAGTTTTTTCGATGCCCAATTTTTGCTTCGGAACCAATGCGATGCCCACTATTTTTGCATAGCGATGCCTAATATTTTGACAGATTTCAATTGTGAATTACGATGCCCAATGTTTTCATGGCGATGCCCAGACTTAAGCTGGGATTTTGCATAGCGATGCCCAAAAATTTGACAGATTTCAATTGTGTATTGCGATGCCCAATGTTTTCATTGCGATGCTCAAATTTGAGATGAGATTTTTGCATAGCGATGCCCACATTTTGACAGATTTCAATCGTGCATTGCGATGCCTAGATTTGAGCTTGGATTTTTGCATAGCGTTGCCCAAAAATTTGACTGATTTCAATTGTGCATTGCGATACCCAATATTTTCATTGCGATGCCCAGATTTGAGCATAGATTTTTGCATAGCGATGTCCAAAATTTTGACATATTCCAATTGTGCATTGTGATGCCCAGATTTAAGCTAGGATTTTTGGATAGCTATGTCCAAAATTTTGACAAATTTCAATTGGGCATTGCGATGCCCAATGTTTTCATTGTGATTCCCAGATTTGAGCTGCAATTTTTGCATAGCGATGTCCAAAATTTTGACATATTTCAATTGTGCATTGCAATGCACATATTTGGGCAGTGGCTTTGTCCATGTGTTCTTTTTTCATTAAGGGTACATTCATCATTTTATCCCAAAAAGTGTACTTCAACAGTTGAAAACAAATATCATGGACTATTCTGGTTATAATTTCATCACAGTGGATCGGCTCGAATTTCTCCCCAATATCAATTGTTGGGGCATTTATTATTAATTTCTATAAAGGTCCCCCAAGGCCCAATCATCATCTCTCATTTAATAATTTCTAGTCCTGTCAGGCTTGTAATTAATGTTAATGGGGTGATAACCGGGCCCGGTACCTTTCGAGCAAATTATAACCTCTCCAGCCCACTTTCTTTTTCTTCAACCGGTTAAGTACACTTTTGGGGGTAAAATGTTGAAGATACCCCTAATGAAAGAAAGACATGCGTACAATTCACGCCCAAAATTATGCATCGCAATGAAAAATTTGGATGTCAGTGTAAATATTATACTTTGGGATAAAAAAAAGTGACATTGGGAATGAAAAGAGTTTTTTTTTACTTTATCTTTCTCTCTCACACACACTCTCATTATACATTTCTCTTTTTGACAATGAGAATGAAAAAAGTGACATCGAGCATCTCTCTTTATGCATTTCTCTCTCTCGTCACTTCCACCCATTTTCTGTCATTCTCTCACTCACTTCATTTCTTATTTATTTGGGCACCGCAATGCAAATATTGAGCAATGCAAATATTGAGCATCGCAATGCAAAAATCCTCACCAAAATTTGGGAATCGCAATGCAAAATCTGGGCATCACAATACAAAATTACGCATCACAATGCCAAAACTGTGCATCGCGGTTAATTTTGTGCACCGCATATCCTTTTAGGAAGCCGTTAGGATGCTACTGCACCGTTTCTCTCCCATCAGGCCCTCATTTATACCTTTCTCTCTCTATCTATCTTTGATTTCATTATTTATTAAAAATAGCTGTATGAAAACTTCCTTCCTAGGCCTTCGAAGATCTAGTCTGACGAAGATTCAAAGGAGCACAAAAGCCCTTTTTCGATTTTCAACACACACTATTTTGGCTTAAAACCACCTTGCCATTGGTGTTCTTGACTCGATCACTTCTTCGAACTCGAAAAAAAAAAAGCAAAATTCACACATGGATCATATCTGTGAACACCATGCCACAGATATTTCAAACTTGGGTTACTGTTTAATTCATCAAAAGTTAGCCCGATCCCAAGATATGTGTGGGGATTGCTTATCCTCCTAGCCAGGATTTCGCGAAGAGTTCCATAAATTCTCCTTCTTTGAGATGGAACAAATTGATTTGATTGAGAGCGATGGAGATAAGGGAAGTGAAGATGATGAGGTGAATTCCAAGTGTTCTTGCTGTGGTGAGAGCTTGGTAAGCAAAACTTACTCTCCTTTTATTTTGATCGATCCTTCTTGGGATGTTTTGGAGTATACCCATAAAAGGAATTTGATTACAAAGTCGGGAATCAATGATTATATTGAAAAAATGCAACATTTTAGATAGAAGCGGATCAGAATTGATGACGGATCAGTTTGAAGAAAATTCAGGAACAGAAAGCAAGAGAGAGGTTCTAATGCTTTCTGAAGTTAGTCAAGGGTTTGGAAAAAATGAAACGGAGGAAACAAGGGAGGATTGCTGTGTTTTGGTATTGAAATTTTGTGAGATAGAAACAAGGAAAACAGAGAAAGATACAATTAAGAAGGATAAGTCAAGTGCAATCAAGGAATATTGAGATTATACCGAATTTCTCTCTCAACATCTGGAATTCTTTGTTGATTATAGTGGTCATCAATTAGTTCTGATTGAATTGATGGATTCACCACTGGTAATTGGAGGGGACGACATGGGCGATGGTTGCGTCGGAGTTTTACGATGCCTGTATTTTCTGCATCGTACCTTTTGCGATGCCCGATGCTTGCGTTGTAGGCTCCAATCTTTGTCTACTGTAGGTGCACAATACATAAATTCCATATGAATCTCTTCTCAGTCACTCATCTTTCTCCCGTAGTCTTCCATCTTTCTTCTTTATTTATCACTCATAGTCTTCTATCTTCGCC
Source organism: Codonopsis lanceolata (assembly GCA_013146195.2). Classification (NCBI taxonomy): domain Eukaryota; kingdom Viridiplantae; phylum Streptophyta; class Magnoliopsida; order Asterales; family Campanulaceae; genus Codonopsis; species Codonopsis lanceolata. The sequence goes on along the minus strand of CM028377.1, from coordinate 63,895,327 downwards.
CTTTCCCTCTATTTCTTCCTTGAATTCCAATACCATTCTTCTTCATCATTAATTTCCTTCTTTCCGTCTTTCTCGTTCTTCCCTTTCTTTTCATTTTGACTTCCCTATAAGATCATTCTTCTTCTCGTGTGGGTAGCTGTGCTTATTACCTGAAAATCGTCTATCCGATCTGTTTACCATTACCAAGTTTCTACTGATTATATCCATCAAGCACCCATTTGCTACTTCCTCCAAGATTTTTCCGTCAACGTGGGGTATGAATTCTCGAGCTAGAATTTTGTAGTCATTTGGGTAAGCTCCAAAATAAAGGTAGCATGGTTTAAGGTGGCCTTGAATTTGAAAGGATTAATACCGAGGAGAGAGAAAGTGCGGAAGAGACAGAGAGAAAGAGAGAGCGAGAAAGTGCAGAAATTTGAATTCGTTAGAGGGTGAGAGATTGTGGCAAAGAAAGAGGGTATTTTTGGAACAAAATTTTGAAAAAGAACTTTAACGGTTGAATAAAAAAATAAGAAAGTGGAGCGGTTACAATTTTACAAAAGTGTACCGGCCGGTAATTATTCAATGTTAATGATCCTCTAGATCTTCTTCTTCATCTTCCAACTCCAACCCAACCTAGCTGGATCATCAGAGGCTTTCTCTTTTCAATTGCTACTTTGTTACGCACACTGTCCATTATTGTCCAGGTACATTAGCAGCGTAAATAGCTGCCGAGAAAAAGAAATTTATTTAATCATTTCCACAGACTTGGATTATGAAGGACTACCCAGAAGAGGTAATAGTGGTGGAACTTGTGGGTTGCATTTTTGTAACTAGAGTAGGTCTCCTTTAAGACCCTTTTACGGATTTTAATTCGTAAGACAGAGCTCCATCATTTCACAGTTCAACTCATCAATGCACGGTGGATCGGGTAAAGATGATTCATTTTACAAAAAATATCCGTAAGACCGTTTTACACAAGTTTTTACCTTGTAACTATGCAGTCAACAATGGTTGGTTTGATTGCAGAAAAGGATTCCAGTGCTTGGAAGCTAAAACCCGATTTGGAGTTGGTTGCAATATGCTTTTTGATGAGTCTTCTCTCATTGTATATATAAATTATACTAATGATGTGAGCATGTCCAACAACTGTTTAATCTAATAAATTAAACTTGGAAAAATTACGGGAGAGTCCATTTTTCAAATTTTCAACAATACTAATGATGTTCAGGTCTATCCAGCAGCAGTTTGATCTAATAAATTAAACTTGGAAAAATTGTGGGACAATCCCTTTTTCAAATTTTCAATAGCACCGCTTTCTTTTTTTTTAATCGGAAAATTCCACTTCTTGTACCACGATGCATGAAAATATTTTATTTTGTACAACATGATACATAAAATATTGCATCACAATGTATAAAATGACTTTTTTTCCGATTACAAAAAAGATAAGAGAGTTGCGCAGTTAAAAACTTTATTACGGGGACCGGCCCAAATTTCCCCATTAAGGCTCCGTTTGTTTCACGGAAAATCATTTCCAGAAAATGATTTCTGGAAAATGATTTCCGGAAAATCAAAAGATTTCATTTTTAGGTGTTTGGTAAATTTTTTGAAAATATGTCAGAAAACATTTACGGGTGTTTGGCAAACATACGGAAAATGTAACGGAAAACAATATATGAATAAATACAAAAATAAAAATAGAAACTAAATAATGTTTAGGATGTCCCTAGAAAATCAATAAGGACCATCTTTTTTTAATAAGGTCCATCATTTTTTAATAACACAATTACAAATAATTTTTTTGATAATTGATGCGTTTTAAAATAGAAAATAGACAATGTTTAGGATGTTTAGAAAATTATAGATGAAGAAATACAAAAAACATATATTCTAATATTAATGCACATATTGAATATAAAATAGTGTTGAACTTTAAGTAATTTTTCTTTAGTAACTCTCAATTAATCATTAGTGGTGTCAAATCAATGCATCTTACAATTACAAATAAATTTTTGATAATTGATATGTAAAATAGAAAAATTGACAATGGTTAGGATGTTCCTAAATAATATAGGTGACATTAATTTTAGAGCGTAGTAAATATTTATTAAAATTATAATTTATAAAATAGTAGGATTTTTAAACAATTTATTTGTTGAGTGAAATAAGTAAGTAAATATTGCAATTGTGAAAGAGGGTGTGAACATTTAAAATGACTTTGGTAAGTCATTTTTTCATTGACTCGGAAAACATTTTACGTTATTTGCATTTTCCTAGGTTTATTAAATTCTTAAACTTCACGTGCATTGCTACTCATTTATGATCTAAACATGCAGTCAAATTTAACATTTTAATTTGCGATGAAATCCTCAAAATTCATCATGATAAGCAACACGCTTGATTCTTTATGTTTTTTTTTGAATTATTTTTTTTGTGGGATTATGAAATAAATTTGAGATTTTGATTGATCATAACTGTTAGGCGCGTGGGGTTGTTATGGTCTCCCTTACAAGTGTTGTATATATATATTGTATACATGGGCTTTGCGGATGAAGGGGCCAGTTTTTGTTACAAACTAGTTTTACACATGTGCGTTAAATATACACACACACACACACACACACACACACATATATATATATATATATATATATATATATATATATATACACACACACACACACACACACACACATATATATATATATATATATATATATATATATATATATATATATATATATCTTTTAATTAAATTATACATAAATAAAATGAAGATTAACAAAATAAAAAAATAAAGAAAAAACATGATAAATGGAACAAATTATATCGATATAATTGATATCATTTAATCAAATATTTTATGAATTGTTTAAGTCATTTTTTGTTCATAATTTTATAGAGTTTAATAATTAATATTTTTTGTTATTAAAATTTATGATCTTAAGTAGTATAAATAGTAATTCAGATGTATATTCTTATCTATATAACATATAGATTTATTAAATATTTAAAATTTGTGGTTGATATCTTCTACTATGATTTAATCGTATATATTTTTTTGATTTACCAATAAGTTATAATTAATTGTGGTTATTTGCAAAAATAAATTTTGTTTTGATATTATAATTTCAGATATGATGAAAGAGATACAAAAGTTTCAAATACAGACAAATCATATATGATGATTTTCATAGCAGACTTTTTATAATTAATTGCGGTTATATTTTATTTTGTAATCACATGTATTCAATGAATATGTTTTTTATAACACATTTGTTCTTATTCCAGTGTTATTTGATCATTTTAATTAATCAGTAAATTAAATATGCATCAAAAGAGATTTGTATTTACAGATTTTCACATGGGTGGCTACTCCTATTAAATACTACTACATAGAAACTTGGTATTTTCTACAACATGTGCATATTTGCACATTTTTAATAAATCTTGAGAGTTGTATAATCAATTAATCAGATTTGTATTTCCAATGCATGCTAACTAACTATATAATAACTAGTACTCTTGCCCGTGCCGATGACACGACGTCAGTTTGTGAATTTATCAATAAATGAAGCAAATAATGTGGAAATGAATTAATATTTACTTATAATTTGTCTAAGTTAATTATGATAACAGTTAAAAAGAAAAAAAAACAAATATTTTAAATTACAAAACTTACGACTTTTTTTTAAATTTATTTGAATACGAAATTGCAGGCTGGAAAAAAATTAAATTGATTAAGTTAATTACGATAACAATTAAAAAGAAAAAAATTAAAATAGAAATATTCAGAACTTAGACATAAATTAAATTGTGATTCATTTTCAAAAAATAAATTGATTAAGTTAATTACGATAACAGTTAAAAAGGAAAAAAACAAATATTTCAAATTACAAAACTTAAGATTTTTTTTTGCATAAAATTGATTCATTAATTAAAATATCGAAAAGAAAAGGGACGTAAGTTTGATGGAGGAAGGATTAGTGACCATCAACTGTGAATAGTGGGGGGAGTTGGAAAGAGAGAGAGAGTGTAGTTGCTCAACCGCCGTTCACACATGTGAACTCGAAGAGTGATAATAACCGTATGATTTTAGTAAAAGAATCAATTTCAGCCCCTAAATAGCTTTAGTCAATTGCACATGTGTGACTGTGAGCTATATTGTATTATAGATACTCAAAAATGACTTTCCTTTTTTAGAAAGTATATTTTGTCGAGATTTTACCTCTTTTAGACTACCTAGCTTATATATATATATAGAGAGAAAGAGAGAGAGATTTCACGCGACTTGAAACCGATTTGATGTTTTGGGAGCCACATTTTTCAGAGATGCTATCTACATTGGAAGGTAATTTGTCATTCAAATCATCAATCCTAACATTTGTCACATTTTATTTTTCATCTAATCTAGGAATGAAAATGGGGCAGTTCGGATGCAGTTATATATAATACCACCCTCATTTCCTAATTTCAATGTGATACCCCATAACCGTTCCACTCCCCATAGGTTATTCAATTTGTAGTATCATATTCATTCCCCGTGGCTAACGGTTAATCGGGGATTAACCATGTGTAATAGGTTAAGTTATTAACTAAACACTTTAAAGATTATAGAAAACTTTCAACAACAAAAAAATCAAAAAACATACTATATAGTAAAGTTAATAAAACTTGATAAATAATATTTTTTTCTTAAAACTCAACATAATCTTGTTTATAAAAACTAAATAGTATAATTATATTATGCATGCCACAAATTTACCAAATATTAAAAAAAAACTTTATTAAGTTGCAATAATAAAATTATAGATAAAAATTTAACATCTAAAAAACCTTCAAGTTTAAATATATTCAATACCTATAAAATTACAGATACAAGTATCTATTACATGTAATATTCCTTGTATAAATAGAATCGCGGATGGTTCAAAAAATCACAGAAGTGTTAATTAACAAAGATACATTCACTGTAAGTAGAGATGTTAATAGGGCTGAGAACTGCAAGTTTGAACCTATTAAATCGGTTTTTTCTCAAGGTTAGGTTTGCAATTTTAGCAGACCGTTTAAACCGCAACCGATTAGAGACCGAAAACGACAGGGCTAGACCGAAACCGACAGAGTTTGACCGATTAACATATTTACTGGTCACGCTAAAATTTAAGTTGTCATTCCAACATTCTATCTGTTTTTTCATATTAACAATTATATTAGTCTTACCTTCGGTGGTACAATTTAAATTTTATCTTTTTTAAAAAAAAGGTAAATTTGCTTTATAATTTTTCTTTTTGGTCATCTCTATTTTATTTTTTCGATTATTACACAATGAAAATCTAAAATTTAAATTCTAACTCAAAAGCAAGTATGCAAGTCAAACTCATAATGAATCAAGTTATTCAAAATTGAATTATTTTTGGTCTAATAAAAGTTTAATTTATGATATTTATGATTCTCGACTTATTTTATCATTTCATGCTTGATTAGGAGTTTTTAGTTTTTAACTAGTAAAACTTGAAGTCGTGAAGTTTGTTTGTGTTTTGACTTTTGAACTTTATCACTTATGTTTAATGTTGTTGACTCGTTGATTGTTGGCTCGTTGCCCAATAATTACTTGATTTCGAATTATATATATATATATTGTTTAGGTGTAACCCATTAGTGACCCGTTAAAAACCGAAACCTAGAGGGGTAGGCGTAAGTTTGCAATTTTAATGGACCGTTTAAAGCTAACCGTTTAAACCGCAATCTATTAGGGATCGAAATCGACAGGACTAGACTGAAACCGACAAAGTTGGACCAATTAACATCTCTAACTATAAAAGGATGCAATGACAATTTTGTTATAAAATGCAATATTAGTAGTAAACATCGATATGAACGAAAATTTATTTGGCTTAGTGTTGAGAATTAGGTGACCGCATACTCTTATTGTTCCAGACCATGCTACTGTAAAATACACGGTCGCCTAGTGTCGAGGACTAGGAGACCGCCTAGTCCTGTTTCGTTGTTTGTCCGGTTTTCCCTATTTAAGAGTTTTAGGATTTCTATTATATACATATAAATAGTTGTATCCCTAGAACGTTTTTTAAAATTGGCTCTAATAAAATTTCGACAGTCTGTTGGCCCTAATCTCTCTCTCTTCCTTACTATTCGTATTTTTATACTCTGTTAATTTGTTTGCAAAGCCTTCCGCTGTGCACAACATACTCTTAACTCAACTTCTTAATATATATATGGATGTCAAGAAAAAAATATAAAAAATTGTCTATTACATATTCAAATTTCATATATGAAAGAAGAACCATGAAGCACTAGCTAGTGCTTGAAATGAAAAAATGTATTTGTATATAAATTTAAAGGTCCCTGTCTAATTGAGAAACATAATGAATAGAATGCAATCAATTTTGTTTAAGTGGATCAATATTTCAAAACATGAGACAATATTACTAGAATGCAATCTTTCATAGTAGATGAGAAACAAACTCATTCCATGGATCGAAGTATCTATTAAACCATGCGATTTTTACCTTAAATTTGTTTGTCAACATAATAGACATTGAGAGAGAGAGAAAGAGAGAGGCGAACATTATTGAGACGTGAGTAATGTTTTGTTGATCAATTGTTTTAGTTATATATATATATATATATATATATATATATATATATATATATATATATATATATATATATATGTGTGTGTGTGTGTGTGTGTGTGTGTGTGTGTACGCACGCGCACACCTAGGCTATATGATAAATACATGTATGTCCTCACGGGCTTAGCTCAGTTGGTTAAGAACTAGTAGATTTGGAACAGGACCAAGGATCGAGTCTTAGCAACCGCAGTGTGGGGGTTTCATCCTCTTGTGGGGGTGGCTCCTTGTAGGTGCTAGGCACGGGTCCTCCTAGCTTCTTAATCGATCAGTCACCGTGATTTTCCCCCTCACATTCTCATGAGGTTGGGGTGTGGGGGCTCTCGGGAGGAAAATTTCCCCTTTTTTGGAACAAGTAAATACATGTATGATAAGAGTTAAGTTTATATTAGTAGTAGTTTGGGTAACGGTTCAGGGAATGAGGCGGATATTACTAATACCAAAGCTAACCATTCCTCATATTTTCATTTCGGTTATTCCCAATTACTTACCTCATATCGAGTCAAACCAGTTAATAACCGTTAATTTTAATTCGGATGTCCACGGTTCGGTTCAAAATTGTCATCCCTAATTTAATCGCTCTATAACTAGAGTTAGAGCTTGTTTGGTGGAGCATTTTGACCAAAACTTTGGCAAAAAATACAACGTTTTCTCTTTTAAAGTGTTTCAATGTAATGTTTTGAAACGAAGCGTTTTAAAAATGTGTTGCGTTTAGAAACACTTCAATTTGAAGGGATGAGGAAAAATGAAGATTTTAGAACGCTGCATCATTTTTTTACAATTACTTTGTTTTTGAAAATACGTTTTAAAATAGTTTCTCACACTTATTTATAAGAAAAAAATTGGGTTTTGAAAATTTTAGTTTTGTCCAAAGGTGCAGGCCTACATGGCAGAGTTAGCGATCTATAACAGCTTTTTGTCCTTTATTTTTTGGTATTATTAGGGTGGTAAACAAATAGACTAGTTGGATTTACAATATCGAATTGGTTATATAAGAACAAGCTAGTATTAAAATTATATAAAAAAAAATAATGAAGTACTACAACTTTTTCATGACCCAACTAATTAATTAAATGTTGTGAAACTCTACAGAGTAATTGAAGCGGCCATAATCGCACTTGGATTTTACACTGTGATGTGGGGGAGAGCAAAAGATGATGAAGAAGGTGGTCATGACATATCTGAATGTGGGCATATGAAAACACACTTGTTACTTACATTGATATCTGAATACCATGCATTCAGTAAATTTGTCTGTTCAATAGACCAAGTAGGCTGGACCGTCCTTTCAGCTAGAAATGTCGAGCCATTATTCATTTTCCAACGGGAAAAATATTGTATTTGTTATAAAATTAGCATACAATAAGAACAAAATGTAAGAGAAAGAGATATCATATCAGAATTAAAGAAGTCGAAAGGAGTAGTCATCAAATAACCCCTTAGCATTATATATATATATATATATATATATATATATATATATATATATATATATATATATATATAGAGGAGGAGCAATGAACCCTTGTGTCAAAATTGTCAAAGGACTCGTACTCCTTTTCTGCCAAGCTATCTCCTATTGTTAACAGAAAGGATCATCAAACTACAACAAACTGAAGTTCAGGGGGTCTCAGTGTCATGCCTGAAAAGGCTTATAAAGTTAGAGGGGTAGCGAGTGTTACTCCTAAATTGTTGAAGGGTAGCGGGTGTATAAAATCTGTTATGTCAGTTAGTTTGGTTCACCTAATCCCTCTATCCAGTCTAAATATATAGCCCTCTCAGTACATGTAATCGATACACAGAAAATTGGAATAATAACTCTTGATTTCTTCATTGTTCTTGATCTATCAATGTAGTTCAAGACTTTATACAAGTTCTCATGGTATCAGAGCCCTAAAATCGATCTCAATCAAATTCTGGTCATCCCCACAGTTTCCATTCAATCAAATGATGTACTGGTAAATCTCTCAATTTCTTCTCTGTCAAATTGAATCTTGTTGCCCACATTTCACGATGACTGATCCCACTTCTGGAGATCCCACCAAAGTCGTGAAAAGTGGCAGTTCAAGCACTTTCACAGACGACTATGACCTGCCTGAATCCACCCTTCAACTAAATTCTGGTCATCCCCTCTATCTTCATCCCAATGATCACCCTGGGATGACCCTTGTAACTGAAACCCTAACCAATATCAACTTCAATCAATGGAAGATCTCCATTACCACAGCCCTTTCTGCCAAGAATAAACTTGACATGGTAAAAGGGCTGAACAAGAAACCTGTCTCCCCATCCAAGTATATCAGCGCATGGGAGAGATGCAACAGTATGGTGGTTTCTTGGTTACTGAACTCTGTAAATTCAGAGATCAGACAAAGCATTGTGTATCTCTCAACTGCAAATGAAATATGGGATGACATTATGACCAGATTCACACAGAGTGATGCCCCAAAGATCTTTCAAATTCAGAAAAGCATTATACTATGCACACAAGGAGACCTAACCATCAATGCCTACTACACCAAATTCAAAGGTCTATGGGATGAGTTTGCAAACCTACTCCAGAAGCCAAAGTGCACATGCAACTGTACCTGTGGTGCCATCAATGTTCAAGAAGAACATGATCATGTCACCAAATTAACCCAATTTCTTATGGGACTGTCTGAGAGATATACAGATGTAAGAGGGCAAATCCTCAGAATGCACCCACTCCCCACTGTTGTCAAGGCTGTCTCTATGCTCATTCAAGAAGAGGGGCAAAGATTGCAAAGTAACTCCATAAATTTTGAAAATATATCATCTGCTCTCATGGGAAAAGTGGCCACCAACAGACTTAACAAACCAAGAACTGCAGCATCATCCCAAATCCCTTCAATTAAAGGAAAACTTTTCTGTGATCATTGCCATGGTGATTCCCACCAGAAGGACAAATGCTTCTTTATACATGGCTTCCCTGAGTGGCATCCATTATTTGGTACCAAACCTGACCCAAGCAAGATGCCAAGAAACAAGGGAAGGACCAAGATTAACTCCTCCATCAACAATGCAGTTGCTCAACCTGTCAAAGAAACCTCTGGAAGCAAGAAAAAGGATGATAAAGACAGCAATACAGACTGCTTCACCCTGGCCAACTTCAGCAGCTCATGTTGATTCTAAACAGCACCAAAAACACCAATTCTGCAGCTGCTCAGTTGGACACTCCTGAAGAACACATGTCAGGTAACCCTAATCACTATCCTATGTTTTCCTGCCTTGCCTACACAAATCCATCACATCTTGACTGGATCATTGACACTGGTGCTAGCCACCACATTACCACCTCATTTGAATGTCTTACCAATCCTACAAGTGTCAACACCATGATACACTTGCCCAATGGTAAGTCCTCCTCCATCACTCATAAGGGCACTGTTATATTAGCAGGTGACATTGTTCTTAAAGATGTCTACCTTGCTCCTGAATTCCAATGTAACCTCATATCTGGGAGTAAACTGATCACTGACAACAACATATGTCTAACATTTTCTGCCTCATCATGCTTCATTCAGGGCCCTTCTCAAAAGACATCCAGGAGGATTGGTAGAATTGATGGTGGTCTCTACAAACTACTCTCAACAGAGTCCAGCAATCATAAGCAGACTGCATACTCAGAATGCAGAAACTTTTTTAATTCAAACCAATGTAAACATAGCAATACTTTCTCTATCATCAGGCCTATCAACAAACTATATCTGTGGCATACTAGACTAGGACATGCTCCTGTACAATCTATAAAACATATTAGCTCTTTTAACATGCAATTTGACTCTATTCCCAATGTTCACTGTGAAATCTGTCACTTATCTAGACAGACCAGACAGCCCTTTCCCTTAAGTGACTCTCATAGTTCCAATCCATTTGACCTCATACACTGTGATGTATGGGCCCCCTACAGAAAAGCCACTTATGATGGCTGCACATCCTTCCTCACTATAGTAGATGATTACTCTAGGGTCACATGGACCTTCTTACTAAAAGCCAAAAGCCAAGTACATCAAACCCTTCAATTCTTCTTCAATATGATCAAAAACCAATTCAAAACTAGTGTCAAACATCTCAGAACTGACAATGGCACTGAATTTCTCAATGATGGTGTTGGCAACCTTTTGGCCTCCCTAGGACTTCTACATCAATGCACCTGTGTTGACACCCCTCAGCAGAATGGAAGAGCTGAGAGGAAACACGACATCTCCTTGAACTTGCCAGAGCCCTAAGGTTTCAAGCAAACCTCCCAAAAATATTCTGGGGTGATTGCCTCCTCACTGCCACTTACCTTATAAACAGACTTCCCAGCTCTGTCCTAAAACTCAAAAGTCCCTTTGAGGCTTTATTTGGATCACCCCCTAACTACAATCATCTCAGAACTCTAGGTTGTCTATGCTATGCCTCAACCCTATCTCATAATAGGGACAAATTATCACCCAGAGCCCAAAAATGCATCTTCATAGGCTATCCAAGTAACATGAAGGCTTACAAGGTGTACAACATCACTACTCACCAAGTCTTCTACAGCAGAGATGTTGTATTCTATGAGTCAATATTCCCTTTCAAAGAAGACACTACACAGTCACCCTATGATAGTCTATTTCCCTCCTATACTACCAACCCTACCCTTGAAGAAGAAAACCAAATACCAACTAAAACCATCAGTCCCATTCAGGATCAAAACATTGACCCTCATGCAGAAGAGGATCAAGATGCACATCACTCACCTATCACCAATGATTCCAATACCATTCCTCCATCTCCACAACCTAGGCCTCAAAGACACAAGACCATCCCAATCAAATTCAAAGACTATACCAACCTTCCACCTAACCTTACTCAACCCTCTACCAACTGCACTACACCCTATCCTATCACTAAATTCTGCAACTATGGAAATATATCCACCTCCTACAAAGACTTCTCCTGCAACATCTCCACAATTCATGAACCAAAGACCTATCAACAGGCCATCAAAGACCCTCTATGGTGCCAAGCCATTAATGAGGAACTTCAGGCCTTGGAAAGTAACAACACTTGGACCCTTCAAGACCTTCCAGCCAACAAGAAAACTGTAGGCTACAAGTGGACATTTAGAATCAAACACAATGCTGATGGCACCATCAACAAATACAAGGCCAGACTTGTGGCCAAAGGATACACTCAAATTGAAGGGACTGACTATTTTGAAACATTCTCCCCAGTGGCAAAAATGACCTCTGTCAAAGTCCTCCTAGCTATTGCTGCCACCAAACAATGGACCATATCTCAATTAGATGTTTCCAATGCATTTCTTCATGGAGACCTCCATGAAGAAGTGTACATGGACCTTCCCCCAGGATATCTCCCCAGTCAAAGTCAGGACAATTCCTCTACTGTATGCAAGTTATCCAAATCCCTTTATGGCCTAAAACAGGCCCCTAGACAATGGTTTGAAAAACTGTCCACTACTCTCATTACCTATGGCTTCAAACAATCTCAGAATGACCATACTCTCTTTTATCTCAACTCCAATTCTCACTTTATAACCCTCCTTGTCTATGTAGATGATCTCCTCATAACAGGTACCAGTGAAAGTCTAATTAACCAAGTCAAAGACTATTTGAAGACTGCATTTCCTGTGAAAGATCTTGGCCCCTTAAAGTATTTTCTTGGGCTTGAAGTGGCAAGAAATAAAAGTGGAATATGCCTACATCAGAAGAAATATGCTATGGAAATCATCACAGACAGTGGACTGGTGAATGCCAAACCTGCTCTTACACCAATTGAAAAGGATCATAAACTAGCCACTACATCTTCTACCTCTCTGGCAGATCCTACAGCCTACAGAAGACTGATATGCAGACTCATTTATCTATCTGTCACCAGACCTGACATCTCTTACAGTGTCCAGGTCCTCAGCCAATTCATGGCCAATCCCATGGACCATCAGTGGAATGCTGCATTAAGGCTAGTTAAATATATCAAAGGGACCCCTGGCCAGGGCCTGTTCTTTCCCAGTTCCTCATCCACTAACCTCACAGCTTACTGTGACTCAGATTGGGCTGCCTGCCCTATTACCAGAAAATCCCTCTCAGGCTACTGCATCTACCTAGGCAGCTCTCTTATATCCTGGAGATGCAAAAAGCAACCCACAGTTAGTAGATCTTCAGCTGAAGCAGAATATAGAAGTATGGCTGATACATGTTGTGAACTAAAGTGGCTGATATCCCTGCTTAATGACTTCAACATCACCTCTGATCTACCAGCCTCTCTATACTGTGACAATCAATCTGCCATCCACATTTTAGTCAATCCAGTGTTCCATGAGAGAACAAAACACATTGACATAGATTGTCATCTAGTCAGAGAAATGATTCAGAAAGGCCTGGTCACAACCAAATACATACCCTCCACTGATCAGCCTGCAGATCTGTTCACCAAGGCCTTACCATCTCCCCACTTCTATCATCTTCTGGCCAAGTTACCAGTCCTCAATCTCTTCACTCAGACTTGCAACTTGAGGGGGGATGTTAACAGAAAGGATCATCAAACTACAACAAACTGAAGTTCAGGGGGTCTCAGTGTCATGCCTGAAAAGGCTTATAAAGTTAGAGGGGTAGCGAGTGTTACTCCTAAATTGTTGAAGGGTAGCGGGTGTATAAAATCTGTTATGTCAGTTAGTTTGGTTCACCTAATCCCTCTATCCAGTCTAAATATATAGCCCTCTCAGTACATGTAATCGATACACAGAAAATTGGAATAATAACTCTTGATTTCTTCATTGTTCTTGATCTATCAATGTAGTTCAAGACTTTATACAAGTTCTCACCTATGTTATTGTTCACTTTCACTTTTCACATTTCTTCATAACACTCTCCCTTGAAAATAGTATTACAGGTTAAATAAGTGTCTCGTTAAAAACTTTTAAGTCGAAAAACCTAGTAAGGAAAACAATCGGATATAAGGAAAAGAGTACACAACTTAAATCTGAATCAAGTGTATGAGTTGTCTCGTTAAAAACATTTTTTTATGGAAAACCCAGTGGAATAAAACCATAATAAAGGGAAAAAGAGTACAACCATATATGCTCCCCCTTAAGCTGACAAGGATCAAGAGAAATCATATTTGTAAATCTCGTAGATTCCACATTTCAATGTTGCGAACATGCTTTCTGAAGGTTGTAGTGAGAAGTGCATTCGTGAATAAATCTGCAGCATTATCACATGATCGAACATATTGGATGCTGGCCTTTTTCTTCTTTTCAAGTTCTTGAGTGTATAAAAAGAGTTTTGAGGGGATATGTTTGGACCTATTACTTTTGATGTATCTCTCTTTACTTTGGGCGACACATGCGACATTGTCTTCAAATAATATTGTCAGGTGTTTGTTGACAATTAGTCCACTAACATTTTGAATATATTGAGTCATAGATCGAAGTCATACACACTCTCGACTAGCTTCATGAAGTGCAATCATTTCAGCATGATTTGACGATGTAGCAACCAGTGTTTGTTTATGAGAACGACATCTAATTGCAGTACCACTCATCGTGAAGACATATCCAGCCTGTGATATGGCCTTATGAGGATCAGATAAATAACCCGCATCTGCAAAACCAAATATTTCATCATTTGATCTTTTAGGATAAAATAATCTCAAGTCGACAATTCCTTGAAAATAACGAATTATGTGTTTGATTCCATTTCAGTGTCTTCGTGATGGAGGTGAACTATATCTTGCCAATAGATTTGTAGCAAATGATATATCTGATCTAGTATAATTTGCAAGATATATAAGGGCTTCAATAGCACTTAAGTATGGTATTTCAGGGCCAAGTATCTCTTCATTCTCGTCACAAGGACGAAATTGATCTTTTTCACCATTTAGCGATTTGTTAACCATGGGGCTAGTGAGAGGATTTGTCTTGTCCATATTAAAGTGTTTCAGGATTCTTTTTGTATAATTTGATTGGTGCACAAATATTCAACTATGCAAGTGCTTTATTTGTAAACCAAGACAATATTTGGTCTGTCCAAGATCTTTCATTTCAAATTCTCTCTTTAGGTAATTTACTGCTTTTTGAATTTCCTTGGGAGTTCCAATGATATTCAGATCATCTACATAGACAACAACAATTGCAAATCCAACTGTCGATTTCTTGATAAAGACACACAGACATAATTGATCACTCACATATCTGTCTTTCCACAAATGTTCACTAAAGCAATTATACCACATACGTCTAGATTGCTTTAATCCATACAGTACATAATTCTTTGGGTTTTGAGCTCAGTGCTTCAGGCACCTTAATTCCTTTGGGAATTCTCATATATGTATATATATATATATATATGTATATATATGTGTATATATATATGTGTGTGTGTGTATATATATATATATATATATATCCAATTATCCATATAAATAGGTTGTTATAACATCCATGAGATGCATTTCTAGGTTTCTCGAAACCGATAAGCAGATTAGATATCTAAACGTTATAGCATCCATAACAGGAGAATATGTTTCTTCATAATCAATCCTAGTCCTTTGCAAAAAACCTTGTGTAATAAGGCAAGCTTTGTAACTCACAATCTCATTTTTCTTATTTCGCTTTCGAATAAAAACTCATTTGCACCCAACAGGTTTCCCAGCTTCAGATGTGACAACAATAGGCCAAAATACCTTTTGTTTTTTAAACGAATCTAATTCAGTCTTCATGACATCTTTCCATGTTACTCAATCATGCCTCTTTTGACATTCAAATACTGATGTTGGGTCAGGATCATCAGTCCTGTCATTAATTTCTTGTGATATCGAATAAGAGAATACATCATCGATATTCTCCATTTCATCTCGGTTCCATATTTTTTCATTACACATATAATTAATGGAATCTCATGGTTTTCGTTGTCTGCAGGGCTCTTTGGACTTGTATGATCATGTGATTCTTCTAGAACACATTCACTTGATTGGGGTTTTTCAATCACCTTCTTTTTTCGAGGATTTTTATCATTTGAACCAATGGGTCGTCCACGCTTCAGGCATGTTTTAGATTCATTTTCCATATTCTCATTGGGTAGCCCTTTTGGAGTTCAATTCGAGCAGGAGCATTAACAACACCTATATGTGACTTTGTCACTCTTTTGTATCTATAAATGAGTTCTAGATACTTGATTATCGAAAGGGATTCATACCCAACGTATATTCCCAATCTTCGTTGTGGTCCCATTTTTATGCATTGTAATGGAGTAATGGGTACATATAGCCCACAACCAAAAACTCTTAGATGAGATAAATTCGGTTCTTGACCAAATGCTAGCTGAAATGGGGAGTATTTATGATATGCACTTGGTCTAAGGCAAATTAGTACAGCGGCATGCAAAACAGCATGACCCCATATAGAAGTAGGGAGCTTTGTTCTCATTATCAATGGTCTGGCGATGAGTTGAATACGTTTGATTAACGATTCAGTCAAACCGTTTTGTGTATGAACATGAGCTACTGGATGTTCAACATCAATTCCTATTTCCATACAATAATCATTGAATGCTTGAGATGTAAATTCACTAGCATTATCAAGTCTACCTTCTTGATCATGTAATCTGGGAATTGTGCTCTCAATTTGATTATTTGTGCAAGGAATTAAGTAAATGTCGTATTACGAGTTGATAATAGATATATGTGTGACCATTTGCTAGAAGTATCGATTAATACCATAAAGTATTGGAATGATCCACTTGGTGGATAGATAGGTCCACATATATCACCCTGGATCCGTTCCAAAAATGTTGATGATTCATTTCCAACTTTGGTTGGTGATGGCTTAACTATCAACTTTCCTTGAGAACAAGCATCACAAGAGAGTTTATTGGATTGAAAAATCTTCTGGTTTTTCAACGGATGACCACTAGAATTATCAATAATTCTCTGCATCATTATTGAGCCGGGTGTCCCAACCGTTCATGCCAAGCTTTAAATGTTTCCCTAAACTTCGAGATTATGGTAACATATGATTCAAATACTCTTATATTTGTACAATACAATCTGGATGATAGGACAGGAAACTTTTCCAATACACACTTACATGTTTGACTTGGTTGTGTTCCTTGGTTGAGTCGCAATTGTCGTATGAGACTTCAACGCCTTGTGTGCTCTTGTTTGCCTGCCTTGATTCATGCTTTGGTCCTTATAGACTTAGATGAGTTTATATGAGTCTTTTATAATTTCAATATGTATCTTAATGCATGTTTTATTGCATCTTTGAGTTGCCTTTGTCCTATGTGTGCTACACCTTCAATTCTGGACCCGATTGGCCTTGTTTGTGACCTGAAACCTTGTTCTGACCTGACCACCGAACTTCTTGAGAGAAGCTCGGCCCAGCCAACCGAACACCTTCATAAACGTTCGATCTAGCCAACCGAACAATTGTGTTTCAGCATGTCGGGATTTTCTGCAATTTCTGGTTGATTACACTTGTACCCTTACTAAACCCTAACCATTAGTGATTCTAATCTAGGGGTGTAAGTGGTTCGGTTTGGTTTGGTTTATACCAAAACCACAAACCGAACCGCCTCCTAGTGGTTCCAAAAATCTCAAATCGAACCGAACCAAGTAAGATTTGGAACCGAACCGAACTGAACCACTCGGTTTGGTTTGGTTTGGTTTGGTTTTGTGGTTTATATAAATTATTGTTGATTCTTATGTTAAATTTATATCTGATCAGTACATTACATTAGTTTTATACTTCAGTGGCTAATCGGGTTGCGTATCGATTAGCGTGGCAACTGTGTATAGAACTTTGCCTTGTATAGTTTTTGTAGGACTTTTTCAGGAACAGCGGAAGACCCCTTCTCAGCTTCACCGGAAGACCTGCTCAAAGCTTAAGATCGGTAGACCTCGTGTCCAGCTGATCTGCTTCTACGTGTCCTTTCCAAGAGAAAGCTAGCTGGATTAATTCAAACTTATTTTCATATGTTATTTGAATTAATTCAAATCATTCCCTGACATGTCAAGCCGCCGAAAGCAACTTTTCGAAAAGCAGGAAGACCTTTTCGCCCCGAATAAGCAAGCAAGAAAGCATCGCCCCTACTTCTCGCTTCATCTTTCGATCTGCCGGAGTCAAAGCCTCGCGAAGATATGGACGCCTCGATTCTCGCCTCTTCTGCCTCAACGACAAAACCTACAGTATCTTCCTGGTAGAAGAATTTTATCAACGAATGGAGCTCATGAACTAGACTGCTCTTCGTGGGTGGATTCGAGGCCGTCCCATCTCTGTCACCGCCAAATCTATTTCCACCATCATTGGCGTGCATTACGGAGGAGCTATTTCAGCAACCATGGCCGAGGCTTTACATGCCTGAAGCCATGGGAGCGCACACTCTCCGGGAGCCACAAGGGAAGATGTTCGAAACTTGTTCCTCTCGACGCCTATCGCACCACCACCTTTTAGACAAGGGCTCTATTCAAGAGTGGAGCGCATGATATGTTTATCGGCCAACGATCAATCGACTGCTGTATTTCTACTTGCCTCAACTGGGGCTCATCATCTTCGATGAGCTAAAGCGGTGGGTGGAGAAAGCCAAGAGCAACCCCACTTGCAAACCACCCTTCGTCGTGCTCATCAATGCCCTATTGAGGGATGATGCAAACATCAACTCTTCTTTGAAAGAAGATGAGTTGTATACAAGGCCAAGGAGAAGCAACTCATAGCCTCGCTTTTTCAAGAAATACACCGAATACGAGAACAAGCGCCGGATGCAGAAAGGTCTACCGCCGGTCTCTCTTGACAAAGTGGCCAAGCCTGCACCTATCTTGGTCACCCGCTTCAATATGGAAGCACATGTAGCAGCAAGAAGGACCTACAAAAAGGCCTCTGCAAAGTTTGACGAACAAGTGGCCACGGACCTCCATCTAAAGGCCAAAGGTCTGGCTGATGAGGCAGAGCTGCTGCTAAGGTCCAAAATAGCAGCCAAAGGCAAAGCCAAGAAGACAAGGCCGGAAGTGGCACCTCAAGCTGAAGAGGAGCATGCCAAATGGATCCGTAGGGAGATGAAGGAAGGCCAGAAGAAGAAGGCACCAGGCCAATCTAGCCATTCTTCTCCTCCACCTACCCAAGCCAAGCTATCCTCTCAGCCACCTACCCAATCTAGCCAACCATCTTCACCAACTCCTGCACCCACTCCCAAACCAAAACGAAGGAGACTTCGTAAAACCTTTGAAGACCAGCCACCGGCAGTCCCTCCAACCTCTACCGATGAAGCAGCTGAGTCTCCTATTCAGCCACTGAGGAAGAAAAGGAGAGCGACCGGTACCCAACCCTCTACCGCCAGCCAACCAACTACCTACGCCCAAACCTTACCTATCAACCCTTCAACTATACCTATCAACCCTTCATCTATTCCTCCTGAGTCATCTACTCAGAGGAATTCACCACCTCCGGAGGAGTCTATCCCTCGGGAGGAGCTCTCAAAATCGGGAGGAGCCACCAACCCCAACTCCTCCTCCTCCTTCACCCTTTAACTACTCACCTGACTCACCCACACCTTCCTCACCACCTACCCAATCCCAACCAACTTCTTCAACCACACCACAGCCCTTAGACCCTGCTGCTGCCAAGTTCCTCTTCGAACTTTCGTCAGTAGCAGATCTATTCACCCCTTCACATCAACCTCCTCAACCTTCTCAACCTCCTCAACCTTCCCTTCAAAAACCAAAATACCTCTTCTACCCTGCCCCTTCTTTCTGGTTCTCTACCGAACTCATTCCCCAATCCTCCCATATCAGTGAAAATTCGACACCGATATGGAACCGATTCCCACCAACACCACCTCCACCCTCCCTATAACCATTTCCTCTTCCACCAAAACCATACCAACCCAAGACTCATCCTCTTCTCGCCTCCGTAACTCCTCCTCTACAACCCTCAGCCTGCAGACTCGCCTCGCCGATACTATTCACATTGGCCAAGCATCTACTTCCCATCACCACCCAATGCCGAAGTTTTGTCTCGCTAGATGCCATCTACCAAGCTAGGAAGCTTACAAGCATATCTACCGCTACCGAAGCAACCATCGCAGCCTGCCTGGCCGGCCGACCGAATCTGCGGCTACTCTTCGACAATTTCAAGAGGATGTCGGACTCGCTTTGGGATGACATGCGGACGACTTCACCGATGTCAAGATCAACATCGAAGCTCAACGAGATGAAGGTGCCGTATCATAGGCTCCATTTTCTACGAGTTGTTCCACGCCATCACTCTACATCTCGCCACGGCCGTACTCCTATTATGGAACTCAACAACCCGCCGAAACTCGCTCATGATATTATGAATGCCAACCGTGATCGTGATCCGCCATCACGGAGGAGAAACAAATGAGATCTATCAACGTAATGCCGATGGAAGAGAACATCCGTCTTCGTGAAGAATCGGACTACCGTTCTCGTTCCACCGGCACCTCCAACTGATGCAGATGCCGAATACCAAAGAAGAATGGAAGAGCTAGAGCGAGAAAGAAGAGAAAAGGAGGTTGCAGACAAAGGCAAAGGGAAAAGACCTTGGTAGCTTTTGTATCTTTTCTTCCCTTTCCTTTGTATTTATCTTATTTTTTGAAAACTCTATTGAATGTAAACATCTTGTTTATAAATACAGATGATTACTTGCTTTTTCAAAAATTATGGTGTTTAAATTCAAACTGCTTTATTGTTTATCTGAATTAGAATTTAAACATTCAGTTTAAATTTATTTAAACTGCTGCTAATCTGTGTGCTGTTCTTTGACTCTCTTATTCTTGTATGCACTTAGATTAGTCCCTTGCATTTGAGGTGTTATTCTGTTTAATAGAGGCTTGTCTTCCAACTACTTAATATATAAACTTTCTCAGACATGCTATTATCTATTAAATAGTTCGCTTTAAAACCCTCATTTGTAGTAATGATGACCAGATATAAATAGGAGGAGATTGTTGATTCTTATGTTAAATTTATATTTGATCAGTACATTACATTAGTTTTATACTTCAGTGGCTAATCGGTCGCGTCACAGACGATTAGCGTGGCAACTGTGTATAGAACTTTGCCTTGTATAGTTTTTGTAGGACTTTTTCAGAACAGCGGAAGACCCCTTCTCAGCTTCACCGGAAGACCTGCTCAAAGCTTAAGATCGGTAGACCTCGTGTCCAGCTGATCTGCTTCTACGTGTCCTTTCCAAGAGAAAGCTAGCTGGATTAATTCAAACTTATTTCCATATGTTATTTGAATTAATTCAAATCATTCCCTGACATGTCAAGCCGCCGAAAGCAACTTTCCGAAAAGCAGGAAGACCTTTTCGCTCCGAATAAAGCAAGAAGGCATCGCTCCTACTTTCTCGCTTCATCTCTCGATTCGACACCAAATCGCCCACCTTTTTGAAGATCTCAGAAATGATTATCTGCTCTAGATATCTGTGAAGACGAAATTCCTTGACTGACAGCCCCATGCATTTAATGCATTTATGAATAGAGCTGTTGAAGTCTTCGTCCTCTCCAACGGATTCTTTTGAAATGCACTGCTTTAAATACTGCCATTGAAGACTGGAACAAGAGACAACCTGCATGTAATCAATCGAACACTAAAAGAATTGCTCGAATCTACACAACTCCAAGTCTTTCACCAAGCATTCAATAGATCCTCAACAGATCTAGAAGTCCTCGTCAACAACAAGAAGCTGCTCTTCAACATTTATTGCTTTATTCTTCTTGTTGTTAACTTCCATTAAACTATACTTCTGCACGAATTAAATATCTTGTTTTTACAGATATTTAATTCCCTAGACCCAAACACAAGTCAATATTTTGTACACGATCCATTAGGGATATTCTTTGTAATTGATCTAAGTGGAAAACATAGTGCACAATTTAAATCCAAGGTTGACTGCCTTGGTGGTGGACGTAGCACTCATTACAGTGTGAACCATCCCAAAATACTTGTGTTATTTCCTTCTGTTTGTCTATTACTTGAACTGCCTAGTTTCATTGATTATATTATCCATTTCAGGAGAACTTAAGTAATCTGTAAAAGGTCTACCGGTAGTCCTTATCGGCAGACCTGGAACAATTTTCTTGAAGGTCTTCCGCTACTTGATTCTTTTCATAGATTGCAAGTAACTTTCAAGGAACTTACTTAAAAGTTTTTAAAGTGACAATAAGCTATTCAACCCCCCCCCCCTTCTAGCTTATTATTGTGCTCATTGGGACCCACAATTATTTTTAATGAAATTAACCAACATTAAAAATAACAATAAAAATAATATTTTAATTTGGAATTAACATCAAAATTAGGAAATAACCTACTAACAACAAGTTATCATAAATAAAACAATAGAAATTCTAAAATAAACACAAACAATGGAAGAAAATAATAGTTCTCCAACAATCAAAATTTTGTTTGGTTTAGTATGTGTATATATATAAATATTATGAATAAATCAAATGTTCAAAATAGTTAATAAATGTAATATAATATATATTATATAATAAATAAATAAAAATATATTGGTTGGTTTGGTTCGATACCAAAAACCGTGAACCGAACCGAACCACGTGGTTTTCTCATTTTTGAAACCGGAACCGAACCGTCTTCGACCAAAACCGACTGGTTTGGTTTGGTTTGGTTCGGTTCCGTGGTTCGGTGGTTCCGACTTACACCCTTATTCTAATCAATTGTATTAGACCCTTATTAGTCTAACCTAAGTCTAATTAAGCTCCTTAACCTTATCTCCCTCACTCTCTATTTGACATGTGTACTCCACTCACCCTAATCTTTGATTACATCTACTTGGGTTTGTGACAGCCCTTGCTTCCATTCATTTCCTCCCTTCTTTTTTTTCCTTGTTCTTGAGAGAGTTGTACATGAGAGTCTTGGCGAGATAGTGTGTGAAGGTTTGGCCTCCAAGAGATTTCAAGATCCGTTTTCGATTTCGAGACAGTCGTTTCGAAACCACCGTCAAGGAGATTGATTATCTCCGATTAGTTTTCTTTGCTTTCATCTTTTGCTTGGCTTGAGGTAAGCTATTGATTCCCCTTAGGGTTTTGTATGCTAGATATAACATGCTATCCCTTTCTTCCATGTCTAATTCATGCTCTACGTGACTTCTACCATGTTAATAACATGTTTTAGAGAGTTATAAAATCTAGGAATATTTGGGTATGAACTCAATTGATTTGTTTTGGCGCTAAGCCTAGAATTAAAAGTGTTTTATGCTATATTTGAAATAACTATTGATATTGGATCATAGGCTTTTGACAATTATTTGGAAATCATGATTCTAGGGTTCCATAATTAGGGAACTTATGATAATTCTTAGCTATGGTTATTATATGGATTAATGACCTAGTCTAACCGATTCGATAACTTACAATTAGTGTTTTAACTCTATTTAGTTGGATTTATAGAAATGACTCAACGGAGTCGATATTAGCGAGCCATTGAACAATACCGGCTCAATGATCAATCCCTACGACGTTCTTAAATGCGTTTCACTAAAATACTAGTTCTAGACTCTTGAATTGGATTGACCATCATGCTTGATTTTAAAATGTCATATAATAGAATGCCTATTTTCCATGTTGAGTTCGCTCTTGTCGAGCTCAACCCTACTTGGATTATTGATGAGAATATCTACTTGTCATAAATGAGATCGCTCTTGTCAAGCTCGTTCTTTACTTGAGATTTTGTTGAGTAAATAACTACTTGGCATTTTCATGAGTCCAGCTGGCATTCTTGCTCTCCTTCATACACACCTCCATTGTGGCCGCAGTGGGGAAGTAGCCCCTTTGTTATAACCATTAGAGCGCATTGGTGTGTCTATCCCGGGCATCTCCTCGGAAGGTCGATGCATTCACAACCATCTGACACCTCACATTCCACATAACGCTTGTATGCAGGAACTACGTAGCGGCATCGATTCATCATATATCCTTATCATATGTGATTTACTTTCGAGCACTTATGTGAAAACAACGTGCATCTTGGATATATGATCTAAATGCTTATGTGATGATATCTTGCCTTGTATGTTGCATATTGCCATGACATGCATGATTGATAGCTTACAAGTCTTTATGACTTACCCATTTCCCCTTTACTCTTTTAGATCCTAACAAAGCAAGTCCTTCTCGTTGAGGCTTGCGGTGTTCGAGCTTCCTTTGTTTCTCTTTTGGTCCGGCGTTGAGGTTGAAGAGGTGGTTATAGATGTCTTCTTCTATTCTTTTGACTTTGGCAAGGACGATGGGTTTTTAAAGCAAGTCATTTAGACTATGCTTGGGAATGTGTTTAGAACTTGTACTTGTGTTCTATTGTTAGCTACTTGTAGATTTAAAACAGGTAGTTCTCTAAGTCTATTTTGATGTCGGCATTTGTGTAAGCCGAGCTTTGTATATCTTCTAATTAGTCCTCTACGTAGTCTTCCGCTAAGCATCTCATTAGCTCTTATTTATTTTCTTGTTCTATTAACTGCTTAGCTTGGGTTCCGGCTTGTAGTATCACCGAAGACTTGGTTTAATTGCATAATTGTTTAATCAGGTGAAAGGATTTTTAAAATACCGACCATTAGTGTTGTGTTGTGTTACGCCTGAAATGTTGCGTCACGTCAGTTTTAAAATAATCGAGTCCTTGCATGTTTTCTAGTCCCCCTATTTGGACGGTCGACCCGCGATTCCATCTCGGGTCCGGGTCCAGGTCGTCACAGTCGAAACTTGGGACAAATTCCGACAGATGTTTGCACATAGTTTTCTTCGACTGGACTCCAGCCAAAGAAGCAAACCGACCTATACGGTATACATCATCGAGTAAATGAATCGAACCAAACGTACATGGATAGATTCATGGCGATGGTCGATCAAATACAGTATATCACGGAAGAATCAATCAAGATGTGTTTCATTTCAGGCCTGCAGCAAGGATTGATGAGACAAGAGATGATGCTTCACGATCAAACGATGAGGCAAACGATGGAACACATCAGGCTCATGATAATTCGAACAAGGGAAATTGGGGATTGGCTCATAAAGAAGAGGATAACCGAGGAAGAAACTAATGAGATGAAATCGATTGGACTCCTCTCACAACCACTCGCAAGCATATCATGAATGTATTACTCGACCAAGACAAGATTGATAGACCATGGCCTTTAAAGGATACTTGATATCCTCGCAACCCCAACAAATGGTGTGCCTTCCACAAAGATATCGGTCATACAATCGAGGAATGCATCAACTTGAAAAAGGCCATTCAGAAGTTGATAGACAAAGGGGAACTCAAGAGGTTCGAGCAGAGGAACAACAACCAAAGAAGGCAAAGAGAGCCAGAGAGAAATCAGAATCCCCGACCAAACAATGCTGGCCCTAGGAACGTAATCGACACTATCTGGGAAGCAACACCAAGTGGCACCTGACTAAAACACAAGATATTCAATTTGAGGCATATGGTTAATATGATGCCACAACCAGACGAAGGAGGGGGAACTACTTTCTGGCCCACTGAGATAACAACCAGTGAAACCGCTCGTCAACAGCCATTAACACTCCGAATAAGAATCCACGACAACGACGTAAAGCGAGTTCTCGTCGATACGGGGGCTGGAACAGACATCATGTACTACGCTTGCTTCAAAGAAATAGAGTTGGGGGACGCCCACCTCAGGCCGAGCAGTGTACAATTGGAGGGATTCACTGGGCACAAGGTTGCGGTAAAAGGAACCATCACATTCATGGTGACCCTGGGAGAAGAGAGCATGACTCCTCGAACAGAAGAGGTTGACTTCTTAGTACTCGATCTACCCTCTCCCTACAACGCCATACTTGGATCCCCATCTCAAACAAAATTCCAAATGGTCGCATCAATGGCTCATCAAAGAGTAAAGTTCCCCACTAAAAAGGGAATAGGAATGGTCTTAAACGACCCAACGAGCACTTTAGAGTACATCTACAGGGAAAGGAGGTGTAAAGAGAAAGTGACGATCACCCTGCCCAAAGGAAAAGTGGTCGAAGTAAGTAGATCGACCAAACGGCTCCGAGAAACGGAGGAAGAAGTAATCCCTACTTTTCCCGAGCTAACTCAAGCCTAGCAATTAAAGTGAGCTAGGAACGCCAGCTTGCCCGAAAAAAGGGAAGCGAGGACCATATATTTGGCACCTCCATGAGCGCCAAACACAGCCACAGGAATAACAAGGTCGCCGCATAAATAATCACAATTGAAAGCTTGGACATCGATCACCACCCAATTATCGAGCCAAACGAGGACCTAGATGAAATTGTAATTAACCTTGATTTCCCTGAATAGAAGGTCAGGGTGGGAAGAGAAATACCCGAGGAAGAACGAGCATCGATCATCAAGCTATTAAAAGAAAGCTTGGATGTGTTCGCTTGGAGAATCGAAGACATGGAAGGCATAAGCGAGAACGTCGTTATGCACAAACTGAGCATCGATCTAAACTTCACCCCCATACAACAGAAGGCACGAATTTTCTCATGGGAAAAGCAAGCAGCTATCAAAGAAGAGGTATCAAAGCTGTTAAAAGCCAAAATCATAAAAGAGGTTTTGTACGCAACCTGGATCGTAAATGTGGTGATGGTAAAGAAAGCAAGCGGGAAATGGTGAATGTGTATGGACTTCACCGACCTCAACAAGGCTTGTCCGAAAGATTGGTACCCACTGACCAGAATTGACCAGCTTGTTGACTCCATTTCCGGGCACAAGATCCTCAGTTTCGTTGACACATATTCAGGGTACCACCAAATCAAAATGTGGTTGGCCGACCAGATACACACAACATTCCGAGCTGCAGGAGGATTGTATTTCTATGCCATGATGCCCTTTGGCCTCAAGAACGCAGGGGCTACCTACCAAAGAATGGTGAACAAAGTGTTCGGCGACCAGTTGGGCAGGAATGTGGAGGCTTACATCGATGACATGGCTATCAAAACCAAGCACTATAACCATGCCGAAGACCTAAGGGAAACCTTAGCAAACCTGAGGAAAAACAAGATGAAACATAACCCAGCTAAATGTGCATTTGGAGTGATCGCGGGAAAATTCCTTGGGTACATGGTCAATGAAAGAGGAATCGAGGCCAATCCAGAAAAGATAAAAGCCTTAGCAACCATGGACATACCAATCTCGATCAAGTATGTCCAACAACTCAATGGTCGGATCACAGCC
Source organism: Codonopsis lanceolata (assembly GCA_013146195.2). Lineage (NCBI taxonomy): Eukaryota > Viridiplantae > Streptophyta > Magnoliopsida > Asterales > Campanulaceae > Codonopsis > Codonopsis lanceolata. Next base: position 63,868,496 of record CM028377.1, on the reverse strand, counting down.
CTCAGTCGTTTCATAGCTAAATCGGCCGAGAAAAGCCTACCCTTTTTAAAAATACTTAAGGGAGGCAAGAAGTTTGAATGGAATGATGACTGTACCAAGGCTTTTGAAGAACTCAGGGAGTATATTGTCGACCACCACTCCTCAGCATCCCAATACCCGAGTGATGGGACCCGACCTGGGTCCCCCTACGTGGACCGACCACGTGGGTTCCAGCTAGACTTGATCTGGTCCCACCAAGGGCCGAAGACCATTCCCGCCACCATCATCGACAATCACTAACCAACCGATTTAAATGCACAAAGCGACTATAATCAGCCGAGCACGACAAAGCACCATGAATCAACACCGACCATATGGATCGAGGATCACCTATGCCGGCCGACGCCTGGGATAAGACAAGTTTAGCCCGTAGCCCGTACATAGCATCCGTGTGCCTTCCCCACAAGAGCCGAAAGCAAGCCATGCAAGCCGCCATACCTTATCGGCTTACTCAACCGCCTACAATCCTCACCGCATACGCAACCTGCTGACCACTCAGAACCGCCAAAGAAGCCGACTGTGGAACAAGTCCCACCGCTGGGACCCTCATACCAATCATGATCCCAAATCTAGGCTACTATAAAAGGAAGCCTTTCCTTCAAGAAAGGTAAGATAACTTAAGATTGCAAACTTACTATACCGCTGTGATAGACAATACACACAAAGAGATTACTCTCTATACACCGACCGAAGTTAAGGAACGCCTAGCTCCCAAGATACCATATACTACCTTGTTACCGACTCTCACACTGAGGGTCAGTAGCTGAAACCCCCAAAGACCCTAACGGTAGTCTTGCTTTCAGTACCCACCAACAAAGATCATCAACCAAAGCCCGTGATATCTCAAGAAGTCGGTATCTCCGATACCCACGCACACCGACGTGACCACCAAGGGCCTGACACGCCGCCCAGTCCATTACGTGGATCGCCACCGGGCCACCCCGCCTTCGTGGCGTGATCAAGTGGTTCCGCTGCCGAAACGCACAAGTAAAGTACGAATACATAATCAATGGATCAACAAACTCCTACCAAGCAAAACCAATCAGAGCGAACAAACTACCACCCTCACCAAAGAAGCAAATTAATCTGGTGGATATAGAACCGATGACCTCAAAAGCAACAAAGAAGTCGCCGGCCGCACAATGTAGACGAAGAAACTCAAGTGGATCAACCTCGAACGGAGGGAGATGGACCCACCGAACAAGAAAAGCTCCTCATAGAGGTAAAATTCGGGAACGCCGTAAATCTTACCTGCAGAATCCAAGAGGCCGAGCTCAAAATGTTCGAGCTCCAAAAAAGATAACGGCTACGATTAAGCCTCAAAACGAGCGAACCCCGACCATAAACGACGCTACCTCAAAAGAGAAGTGGAAAGGAGAAAGCTATATCCCGCCCTGCAAGGTCCAGTTAGGAAAGCTGGCGAGCGAGCAAGCACCCAAGCCTAGTGTTCAAAGCCTGCTAACATTTCCCAATGAATCAAGACGCCCCTGCGAGCACGTGAGAGAGCGAGAAGGGGAATCTAGGCCGAGGAAAGAAGCAAATGTAACTAGAACATGTGGGCATTGCACACATTCCCAAAGAATCGCAGGTACCCAAAGAGTGGTCGGAACGCCGACCACCGAGGTACGTGTATCGACCAATAAACCTTCTTTGGCCGCCGAGCAGAGGTCAAATTCTTGAAGGGCCGATTAGAGGCCATGGAGAAGTGGAAAACCTATGTTATTGCCTCCCGCCAAGAATGGCCCGCTCCAAGAAAGAATGAGGAAAGCTCCTCCCGCATAAAAAGATTCCTATTTTCGAGCCATACCAAGGCCTCACCAATGTCAGATCATATGGCAAGCTTGAGGTGAAAATGAACGCAGCTTGCTCCCGAAGACGAGGACGCCCGGGGAAAGATTTTATGGGACATTGAAAGTGGAAGGCTCAAATGGTATACGTGCCCGCCATTGATTCGTGGAAAGTTGGGACGAATTTAGGCAGATGTTTGTCAACCGCTTGCCTCGCAGACTCCACCAAAGAAGCAAACCGACCCTGTGGGATCCAACAGAGGATTAATGAATCCAACCAACTCTACATGGACGTTCATGGCCATGGTAGACCGATACCGTATATTTCTGAGGAATCGATTAAAATGTGCTTCATCTCCCGCCTACAACAGTGGACCGATGAGGCAGAAATGATGCCGCGCGACCAAACCTCTGGCCGGGAAATGACGCCCACGCAATTCGGTAATCAATACCGAAGATGCGAAGAAGGAGGCAATGAGAAGAAAGAGGGAAAGAAGAAAGAGCAGACCACTCGAACAAAGGTGGTCGAGGATCGAGTAATAAGGAGGAGGATAATCGAGGGAAAAATCTGTGGGACGATGTTGATCGGACACCACTCAATGCTAGCCGTGAGCACATCATGAATGTCCCGCCGATCAGATAAAATTAGTAGACCTTACCCATCAAGGAGACACTGCATCCTCGCAACCCCAACAAACGATGTGCCTACTATAAAGATGTCGGCCATACGACCGAGGATTGCATCAATTTGAAAAAGGCCATCCGTAAATTGATAGATGGGGCGAGCTCAGAGGTTTGAGCGAAGGGGAAATGACCAAAGAAGATAGGCCGAGAGAGCCGAAGACATCAAAATCCTCTGCCGATAACTGAGGACCGAGGAACGTGATTAACACGATCGTGAGGCGGCACCAAGTGGAACCCACTAAAAACATGATTTACAATTTGAAGCATGTGGTTCACATGATGCCACGATCCGATGAAGCAGAGGAATTACCTTTCTCGGCGAGCTCGCAGCCTAGCCGCATCGCCGACAACAACCCTTGACTCGCGGATGAGGATTCACAATAGTGAGGTGAAACGGGTCCTCATAGATACAGAGCAGAAGGGATATCCTCAGATACGCATGCTTTAAGGAAATGGGCCGGGAACGCCCACCTCGCATCGAGCGCGCATGCTGAGGGTTTCACAGGCACAAAGTGGCGGTCAAAGGAATCATTACGCTATCGCTGATCCTCTGGGAAGAAACCAATACCTCGAACGAGGAGATTGATTTTCTAGTGCTCGATTTGCCATCCCCATATAACGCCATACTCTGGCTCACCCTCCCAAACAAAATTTCAAATGGTCGCATCCATGGCTCATCAAAGAGTCAAATACCCCGCCGAAAAAGGGATTGAATGGTTTTGAATGATGCCTCGAGCACTTTGGAGTATATCTATAAGGAAAAACCCAAAAAGAAAAAGTGGTGATTTCTTACCCGAGGGAGAGGTGGTCGAATCGCCAGGTCGACCAAAAGAAGTCGAGAAACGTAAGAGGAAATAATACCGACATTTCGAACCAACCCAAGCATAGTAGCTTAAAGCGAGCCGGGAACGCCACCGCACAAAGGGCCGAGACACAAGCCGGGAACGCCAGCTTGTCGTTTCCATGGAACAAGCGAGCCGGGAACGCCACCGCCAAGAAAGGGAAAACAGAGACCTCCTAGTCGGCACAATGGCGCCAAGAGCACACAAAAAGCTCTGTAGTCACCAAAGTGATCACCATTGAAAGCTTGGACATTGATCACCAACCGCCATCGAGCCAAATGACGATTTAGATGAAATTGTGATCAACCTCGATTTCCCGAGCGTAAAGTCCGAGTAGGAAGAGAAATCCCCAAGGAAGAGCGAAGCAATGATCATCAAGCTATTAAAAGAAAGCTTGGATGTGTTCGCCCGAGGATTGACGACATGGAGGGAATTAGCGAGGACGCCGCTATGCACCGCTGAGCATCGACCCGCACTTCATCCCAATACAACAAAAGGCACTAATCTTTTCCATGGAAAACGCATGCCTATCAAGGAAGAAGTGTCGGTTGTTGAAAGCCAAAATTATTAAAGAAGTCTTGTATGCTACCTGGATAGCAAATGTAGTTATGGTAAAAAAAGTAACGGGGAAATGGCGAATGTGTGTAGATTTTACCGATCTAAATAAAGCTTGCCCAAAAGATTGGTACCCATTACCCCGAATCGACCAACTTGTGGACTCCATATCGGGCACAAAATTCTCGAAGTTTTGTAGATGCATATTCGTGATATCATCGATCCTGATGTGGTTGGTCGACTGATACACACGGCATTTCGAAAGCAAATGCTGGTTGTATTGTTACACAATGATGCCTTTTGGCCTCAAGAACGCGGGGCTACATACCGTAGAATGGTGAATAAAGTGTTCGGGGACCGCTTGGGCGTAAATGTGGAAGCCTACATTGATGACATGGTTATCAAAACGAAGCATTCGACCATGCCAAAGATTTGAGAGAAACCTTCTCAAATCTACGAAAGAACAAGATGAAGCTCAACCCCGCCAAGTGTGCATTTGGTGTGACAGAGGGAAAGTTCCTCGGCTATATGGTGAATGAGAGAGGAATTGAGGCTAATCCAGAAAAGATAAAAGCCCTGGCGACCATGGACGTACCATCCTCGATTAAATATGTCCAACAGCTTAATGGTCGGATCACGCTCACCGCCATCGCCAATCCGAAAAGAGCCTACCCTTTTTAAGGTATTGAAAGGGGGCGTAAAATTTGAGTGGACAAAGGATTGCACAAAAGCTTTGAAGAACTCAGAGAGTATCTAGGCCGACCACCACTCCTCAAGATCCCAATACCCGAGGAAAAGTTATACATTTATTTGTCGCATCGACTTCTGCCGCCGCAGCCTTGGTCGAGAGGAAGACAACATTCGAGGCCGATCTACTACGCTTCTCATGCACTTACGATGTGGAAGGGAGATATTTGGAAGTTGAAAAATTGGTTCTCGCTTGATCATTGCCGCGAAAATTAAAAGCTTACTTCCAAAGCACGCGATCATAGTGTACACCGATTTTCCCTTTGAGAAAAATTATGCATAAACCCGATATGGCGCGTGATGTCAAGTGGTCGATAGAGCTTTGTGGTATGACATCGCCTATGAGGCCGAAAACGATCCGAGCACAAGTCTTGGCCGACTTTTATAGCCGAGACTTCGCTTACTTCCGGCCGTAAGGCGAGCAAGAAAGTGCTCGACAAATCACCCCGGCGAGCATAAAAGCGACTAATATCGCAAAGAAACAAAAAAAACAAGGCCACCTATATTTTGGACCTGTTTTAGATGGATCTCGCAGGAGCAAAAGGAGTGGAGCCGATTGACGCTGAGTATCCCTCGATTCAGAGAAATCGACATGGCTTTAAGATTCCAGCTCAAAACATCGAATAACCAAAGTATGAAGCCTTGATCGCTGAATCGAGCTCGCATTAGCCTTGGGGGTTGAAAATATAGTGATCTACAACGACTCTCGCTAGGTAAACAAATACCGGTGAATACGGCAAATCACCCAATATATTAAATACTCAAAGAATTGACACAAAGAATCGTTGACTCAAGCTTCAAGTATTGGGAATTAGAA
>CM028377.1:63831831-63862925 GCA_013146195.2 Codonopsis lanceolata | reverse complement strand
TGTATGTCATAATTAAAGAGATCCATAAAAAGTAAGGTGAAAAAGTAAGGATAAAGTGGTAAAAGTGATGTTCTTAAAAGATAAGTCTCAAACTGGATAATTATTTTAGGACCGATAAAAAAAAGGAGAGACGATAATTTAAGAACGGAGGGAGTATTATAAATGAATAACATAACATAATAATGTTTTAATATTCCTATCTCTCCTCCCGGGCCGACAGGCTCCCGCCCTCCTCCATCATCACCATCCTTATAACCTATGTTTAGGGGAAAAAATCATACTATTTGTTGAAATAAACAATTATTAGCAATGAAGTCGTAAGATCTCATGAAGAATCATCTATATTATAAAATAATTAGGTAATTAATTTGGGTAATTTAGAGGTTGAGATTAAATTATCTTTAAAAATTTAACGATTAAGATTCATCTCACATTTACATTTACATGTGTGAGTAATAATCTATTTTTAATTTCTTATTTTTTCTTTTCATATTACAAGTCACCTCCTACAATTAATATTATGAACAGTCACTTATTTTTCTTCTCTTTATGTTTTATCTTTAATCTTCTGAACAATCACCCTTATAAAACATCAATCCTCACAACTATCACTTGAACCAATGTACCCTTCAACTGTAATATTTTTTTAAATCGCACATTCTATTTAGATATTGTCATTTTAATTGATGAAATCAGATATACAGACAACGTGCCATAAACACGAGTATGAAGATCTAGTTTAAAGTTAATTAATATTTGGACATATGTAATAGATAAAACATTCACTTCATTTCAAAGTAGATTTGAAAATTTTAAAGTGAATCAAGATATTTTTGAGATTCTATTTTCATTGAGAAATTTGATAATGAAAATTTAAAAGGAAATTGTCTTAACCTTGAACGCTCATTAAAATATAATGACAACTTTGACATTGTTGGATTAGATTTATTTCTAGAACTAAAAATTTCAAGAGAAATTATAAGTGAAAAAATGATACACCAATTGATATACTTAATTATATACTAAGACTTGATTTTTATCCAAATCCGTATTTCGCTTATAGATAAATGTCAATGATTCTTGTAACTGTTGATTTGATAGAAAGAAGTTTTTTCAAAACTAAAATTAGTAAAATATTATCTAAGATCGACAATGTTTCAATAAAGATTAAGTGGTATAGTATACCTTCATTATGTATTAATAATATTTTAAAGGAAATCAATTACAATAATTTAATTAAAGAGTTTGCATCAAAAAAAATACGAAAGATAAACTCTAAATAAATATAAGCTTAATTCTCAATTTGGTCACTTTGCTATTGTGAAAAGTCTACTAAACTCACCCTAGTATGTTTTTTCACAAGTTTGTAACTTTATTTTACAAAAATATCAATATAATGTATGAAGTGAATGCAATTAACAGAACTCATTTGAAAAACTGAAATGCGCTTTATAAAAGATGTAAAAAGAATAAAATATCCACCACCAATTTCCACTGATTTAAAAATATATGTACAGGGGAAACACCTTTTGAAACACCCATCATAAATGACAAAAGCCCTTTCTTCTCCATTTCTGTTCGTAGGGTTTATATCTCAAATAGATTTCAACCCCTAAAACAAATCCCCAATTTCCCTCCATTTATACATAGATTTATCTTATTCAAAAACTCAAATCCCCTACACTTATCCTCATACTACATCTCTGAAAACCTAGTTCCTCTTTAAATTTCAGCTCAAATTTGGGGGTGACGATTACAAAAGTCTACGGTACCGGGGTACGGCTTTCGCCGCCACCGGGTGACAGAGTATCCTGTCAAGTCTGTCTCCCAACAACAACAAAGGTAAAATTTTAAGGGATTTCAGAAGGAAAGAGTTCATCATATCCTTCATTGCTAGTCTCTTGAGGTTGTGGGATGAGTGAGTTGTTTAGTATCTTAGGTAGGAAATGGATTTGTCGCCTTCAATTGAAGTATACACATGTGCACGCTGTGCCTGTGGTGTAGTCGGGTTGTCATTTGAAACACATTTTGATTCAGATCTGCCGCTATGTTGTAGAAGAAGAGACGACAGTAGCAATACGTGTTGGTAATAGGAACGGTAGTTTGGCGTTAGGTTTTTTACGATTGTCTTTGGGGGTTATCGATGGAGGGAGAAGGTTGAGGGTTTGTGGGAATGTGATTTATATAATGATGGTGAGGTGAAAGAAGCATGATGATGATTTTTCGAGGAGGTTTGTGAGAATGGGAATGTGATTATTGTTACGGGAAAAGAGAGAGAGAGAGAGAGAGGCTGGTGGAACGATGCGTGTGAGAGAGAGTGTGTTTTTATGTTTATTTAACAAACAGAAAAGGGTATTGTTGGGTTTTCAGAAGATATTTAAACCGTTCATATAAAAAATAGACGAAGTGACTAACGTGATATTTTTTGTAGCGTTACCAAATCATTGAAAAACACTCCCTACTTTGAAATTATCGTCTTCTTTTTCTTTTTCGTCCGTCTCAAAATAATTGTTCACTTTGAAACTTACCTTTTTAGAACATCATTTTTACCATTTTACTTTTACTTTTTCACTCTACTTTAATGATGGGTCATATACACATGGATATTAAAGAAAACTACATATTAAACCAATATAAATAATCAAATCAATTGTTTTTCTTAAACGCGTAAACCAGACGATTATTTAACGAATGGGAGTAGTAAGGTGAGTTTAACGAATATTTCGCAATAGTAAAATAGTCAAATTAAGAATTAAGCCATAAATATATAATAATTTTAATAAAACTTTATTATATGCTTTAAAAAGTCCTTTCTTGAGACTTTGTTTTAGATTTCCGTTTTAGATTTCCATTTTAGATTTCCATAAGCTTTAGGCCGGTCCTAAGCAATAGAATGGAGTAAACTGATTCACCTCACGCAAAGTCGAACGCATGAAAAGAGTTGAGAGTTGAGATAGGTGAGTTAGTTACTAGTCGGAACAGAATGCCTGACGACTTCAAAGCCAACACGGGCAAACACATCGACATATTTACAGGCCTCACTATTGGTAATCAGAAACCCTTCCATTCATTCATTCCCTTTCTTTTCCCTCTTTCCATTGTCTTGTGTTGTTCGAAATCTTGTTGCCAGTTTTACGCTTTCACTATATCCCAACTTTGGTGCTAGAGTTATTTTTGGTTCCTATTTTTCTCCTTTGATGGATATAAACGTGAAACCAAACCAAATTGTCTGGTTCGATTCAATTTCGAGCCTTAGATGGTTCGGTTCTCTTCTGTTTAGTTTAAAATTTGGAACCGGTATGAGCGGTTTGATTCAAGATTTTACCCTTTACACGATATATCATAAAGATGGTCAAATTCAAAGTGGTGAACCAAAAGTCAGCTCAACACCGAGGCGAGGTGATATCCCTATCAATTGCCCTTTTGTTTGTCGGTGTTCACAGTTCGGTTCGATCTTTTTCTTGCAAAATAATAATAATAAAAATGCGAAAACCAAAACCAGAATCAATATTCTGGTTCTTAAAATATTCAAAACCATAACCAAATAAAGATGTGTATGAGAAACAATACTTTGGTCCCGATTCTAACGGTTTAGTCCAGCACATTTTTCTATTCTGAAATTCTGAACTCTTTCAATTTTTAGATCATTATAACACCGAACTATTAAACCACTACAAACAAATAAGGCTTAAATTACAATTTGGTCACCCCACTTTTCCACTTTTTGCAAAAAGGTGACTCTACAATTTTTTTTTCTTCAATTTAGTCATTATACTTGGTTTGAACATTCAATAAGGTCACTCAAGTCATTTACGTCAGTTATGTTTGATGGAAATAGTTAAAAAGACTAAAATACTCTCGAAACAAAATCAATTTTTTTTGGCTTAATCGTAATTTGGTCACCCTACTTCTCCACTTTTTGCAATAAGGTGACTCTCTAATTTTTTCAGTTTTTTTAAACCCCTTTTCTACTGTAACCTTTTTTCGCCCTTCATTCCACCATGGCCATCACATTGTGTTTTCAGATTTGAAATATTCTTTACAAAAAGTATCACGTTAGTTACTTCGTCTATTTTTTATATGAACGGTTTAAATATTTTCTGAAAAGGGGTTTAAAAAAACTGAAAAATTAGAGTCACCTTATTGCAAAAAGTGAAAAAAATTTATAACAGTCAAAGAGAAACTTGCCTCTTGGTTGTTTGAAAAATTAAAGATTACAGAGAGAGAGAGAGAGAGACGAAGTGGGAAGAATTGAATGTTTGACAAAAGTCAAGAAACCAAAATCCAATCTCATCCACCTAAACCCTCCCCAATCTCCCTGATGAAGAAAACACCACCCACTTCCTCCTTTCCACCAGCAAACCGGACCACCCACCTATCTCCTCCTGGTCAAAACCTTCACCAGTGTCTTCATCTCCATCGCTCGCGCTGCCTTAGGCCTCCCTTATACCTTTAAGAAAACCGGTTGGCTCATGGGCTCCTTTATCCTCTTCTCCATCGTCGCCCTCACTTACCACTGTATGATCTACTAATCCACACTCACTGTAAGCTCAATTCATTTGACAATCTGGGTTTCTCTATTTTTGGGTCCCCTGGACGGTTCTCAAGGAACAGATGGAATAGAAAGATCTCATGTTAGTAAGTTATTGTAGAAGATGGAGATCTATGGTGCAAAAATTGGACACTTCCTAAGTGAGGAAAAGTCGATAAGGATCTTAGTGATGGATAAATCAGGTCAAATACATTAGTTGGTTAGGAAGGACACTTTTCTTTTCAATATTAAAGCTATTTTGAATTTAAGCTTTTTTCTATACCGGGGTCAAGCTATATTGATGTAATACAAAGATCTCAGATTAGAGCCGGGTTGTGCGTCAACTACCTCATCTTTGTCACCACCACATTAGTCTTCATCTTTAATCTCTCCTCCAATCGAGTCAACCCTCAATTATCGAGTTTGACTATGAACTTGACTCTTAAATCTATATTCATTTGGGGTGTTTTCCTTTTCAATTAGGTCTAAATTTTATTTCAAGCTTGACCCATTTGGCCCCTATGAGTATCTTTGTTGATGTTGTTGACATTGGAGCGATGAGTATTGTCATGGTTGATAATGTAGGCAAGGGTATTTTTGGGTTTGTACAAATGTTTTAAGTTTTTCATCCAAAAAATTGGATGAAGTGATGAACGTGATATATGTTGCAAAGTATAATGATTATATTGAAAAAATAATTATAGAGTCAGCTTATTGCAAAAAATGGGAAAGTAAGGTGACCAAATTACGATTTAAGCCAATAGATAATAACATCTAATACTACATACAGAAATTAAAACAAATTCAAATATAGCAAAACATTGAGAATACAAATAAATTTATAAAAGAAAAAAACAAATAAAGATTTTACATTCAACAATTAAAAAAGTTTGTGTCATAGTATTACAATCTAGAATGCACGTGTTTTATTTGTTGTTGACAACAACCCTAGAAAGTATAACTTATTACTAATATATATAGATATAATTTTAATTTATAGATTAAAAAATATATATAGGTCAATCTACATTTTATGTTTCAATCACTTTACATTTTTACATTTTTCGTAATCAAAAAAAGGAATTTCATGAATCGCGATTTGTACATCGTAATCATGAAAATGCCTTATTTTTTACATTATAATGCATGACGTGTATTTTTACACAAGAATATAAAAGCGTTAAGTGGATGAAATTTTTTAAGAAGACCGATTAGCCGGGACAAAATCAATTGACCGTTCCAACTTAAAGTTCCCGACCGAAACCAAACCATATCAATATGTCAGTTTTAGAAAATATCAGCACCAGCGCACTCATACTTTTTTTGTCTTTTGTCTTTCACTTTGCTCGTGATACACGTTCAAGACGTGCTATGGGTATTGGGAGGTCACTTCACTGGTCACCACAATAAAATTAAAGACAGATATGATTGGTGTTTTCAATATGTTATTGTTTATTAATGGGGTAAGACTATTTTAAAATAAAAAAAACAACCACCACAAGGTACACAAGTGGGGTGGGTTAGAAATTCAACATTATGACTCATGAGAAAGCTCCAAATATTGTACAATATTGTGCGTTGTGTATAAAAATTTATAAGTATTCATTTTAAAATTTTCTTTATCACTAAATAAATGTTTTTTATATATATTTTTACTAATTTCACCTTTGATAATTATCATGTCCTAGTATATGTAGACTTCTATTTGATCGTTAAGCGTTTAGTCCTTAGTCGAACAATAATAAACATTATTATTAATCTCAGTATTATTAGCGTTCTCATTATTAATTATCATTTGTATAACCAAAGTGATTTTGAGATTAAAAATGCTAGTAGCAATTTTTTTTAGAAAGGACGCTAACATTTCAATCTTCTTCCTTGGTATAATTAGCAAGGGGATAATGAATTTTTCCAAAAAACTCGTGTTATTAATCTAGACCACATATTGCATATCAAATATTATGCAACTCGGTTTTGTAATCCTATTCGACCTTAATCCTAATTGCCAAAGGACTCCTAAGCTTATTAATATACATGTATTACTAAAATGACTTAAGTTATCTTCTTAATTTTAGTGATAAAGTGAAATTTGATACTCGTTTAGGGGTGGTAGGAGTATCTATATTTCCCCATATTTTCGAGGGTATTCTTAGGTCGAAGGCTAATCTTCAAGTCGGGTAGGATCACAAGGTCGGTAAAACTCTTTCTACCAAGTTCTAATACAGCTCGTACCGTCTAAAATGTATAACCAATTCTTGGAACTTGGAAGAGATTTTTTTCGTTTGCATTAAATCTTTACAAAGTTATCAACATAATTGATTTAAAAAAATGAAGTGTATCCAAATATACTATATTTTATTAAAGAATAGTTCGAATTTTTGCTAACTCCAATTTTAGAGCAGTGATAGGGTCATATATAATTTTTTGTGTTAATTTCCCATTTAAATCTAGAATGCAAGCATGTGATTGGTTAAATATAACATACGATGTCATTATTATTTAATCCAACTCATTTACTTCAAAAAAAACTGAATGTCTATTATTTTCCGAAATTTTATTTTAGAGAATAGTCCAAATTTACCATTATGTATGTATTTGGTGCAGATTTTATTTTGTCCTAGACAGAATAACAAAAAAGTTGAAGTTAAAGTGAAGATATGAAAGAGAGAAAGAATAGAGATACCTAGTAAGAACGGCCAGTAAGAAGGTACAAGCAGGGGTTAGATTTGAAATTGCAGAGGCTAGCATTGGAGAGCTGTACCTAATTCCTGTGTTTGTGCATATCTGCATCCCAGAACTTGAATCAACAATGAAAACACCACATATTATATATTAGGTACTCATGGAAATAAAATTTTGATTTATTCATACTTGGTTTCAAAATGAGTACCTGCAAAGGGCAAGAAGAAAGATTTTGTAGACAATATGGAAGGAGATGGGAGGGAATGGTTTGATTTTGTGAGAGATGAAGGCTGTGGGGAGAAGAAATATTAAACTCAAGCCATTTGAGTAAACAATGAAGACGAAACTGCTCATTCCATCACTGGTTGCTGCTTTGATCATTGTGTTATTTCCCACTTCTAAACACATAATTCCCAACAGTATCAAGATCATCCATGAATTCCTCATCTCCCCGGCCCCCTTCTCCTCTCTTTCTCTCTCTGCGTGGAAATGAGCAGACATTTGACTGTGAGTGAACATAGTTTAATATAGTCCCGTTTTATTTAACAGAATCCCTAAATGTTACACCGAAAAACCCTAAATACTACATCACTTAATATTCTAAGTTACCAAAATATCCTTCTTCTATTTTAAAAGAAAAAACACTAAATGTAAAAATAATTTTATTTACCAAATTGTCCATAAGAATCTCTCTTTCTTGGCCTGTCCATCTCCATTTTTTTAAACTATATTTAACAAAAGTCAAAGTTTTCATACCCATCCATGACCAAGCTACAGGAAGCACCGACACATATGAAGCTAAGCGGCGATTTTTCCCATCTCTTTCTTTTTGTCAATTTTTTAAAAAAGGTAGCGACTTTTTTCACAAAAAAAAACAAAACCTGGCGTCCTTTTTCAAAAAAAATTTAAAAAGATGGCGATTTTTTGTCAATTCTTTATCAAAAAAAGTGGCGATTTTTTTGTATTTTTTTTAAAAAAAGTGGCGATTTTTTTTCTTTTTTTGCATAGCAAACTGCCGATTTTTTCAATTTTAAAAAAATCAGGTGATTTTTTTTAATTTTTTTTTTAAAAACTGGCGATTATTTTTCACATTCCAAGTGATTTTTCAATTTTTTTTTTATTTTTTTAACTTTTGTGTTCGGTGTTTCTTTTTCACAAATTGTGATTTGTTTGGCGATTATTTTTCAAATATTTTGATTTTTTTTTGTGATTCTTTTAATTGTGAATGAGGATTTGACATATATTTATAGGATGATTAATTGAAACTCTTTTATATAAAAGGATAAGGATTAATTAGTAATTAGAGTTTAGGGTTAATTGTAAGTCTTTTTTATGGAGAGTGTTTAAATTGGTGCAATAAGTCATATGTACATTCATTCCAAACAAAATAGCTACTATAGTTGAAATTGATAGATATTTCAATAATGGAGATGCCATCTCAATTCTCAGGCCAAGAGAATATAGGAGATTAAATGGAAAATAGCTCGTCTATCACAAGATGTCACGATTTGAATTTAGGATACACGAGATGCATATATACTTTAAATCATTTATTGATTGTGTAATATCTAGTAATTTAAAATTTATATATCTTGATTCGCGGTGTAAAATTTTATGCATCACACTGTGAAACTGGATTATGTATTTTAATTAATGGATCGCGGTGCTACATACTTTGCATCGCTATGCAAAATTGCGTTAGGTAATTTAAAATTAATACATTGCGGTGCAAAAGTTGATGCAGCGCGATACAAAATTGAATTAGGTAAATAATTTGATGCATCGCGGTGCTCAAATTGATACAATTAAATTGATGCAGCGCAGTGCATTTGAATGAGTGATCCGTAACGTGTTTTAGACTCATTAAGGGTATCGTAGTCTTTTCGACCCCAAAAGTGATTTTTTTGGTTGAAAAAAAGGGTGATAACCGAGTCTGTACTATGTGGTGAAATTATAACCACAAAAGTCCATTATTTTTAAAAACCACTACAATACATTTTTTTGGGAAAAATGAAGAAAATACCCTTAATGAAGGAAAGACACGCATACAAAGCCACTGTCTCAATTTGTGCACCGGTAATTTTTTTTGGGTGTTGTTCCTTTTTGTGAAAGAAACGATGCCTAATTAATAACACTGATACATAATTGGAAGAAACGATGCATAATTAATAGCACCGAGGCATGATTGGGTGTCGCTTATTTTTGTGGGGCTCAAAACATAAGGCGTCGTTACCTCTAATTTGTGTGTTGTTACCTCTAATTTGGACGTCGTTGCCTCCAATTTGGGAGTCGTTGCCTCTAATTTGGGCGAAGTCTGTCACCATATTATAGAAACAACACCTAATTAATAACACTAATGCATGATTGGAAGAAAATATGCCTAATTAATAACACCGAGGCATGATTGAGTGTCGTTCATTTTTGTGGGGCTCAAAACATTGGCGTCATTGCCTCTAATTTGGGAGAAGTCTGTCACCATATTAAAGAAACGACGCCTAATAATAATACCGAAGCATGATTGGAAAAACGATGCCTAATTAATAACACCTAGACATTATTGGGCGTCGTTCATTTTTGTGGGGCTCAAAACATTGGACGTCATTGCCTCAAATTTGAGCGTCGTTACCTCTAATTTGGGCGAAGTCTGTCACCATATTAAAGAAATTACGTCTAATTAATAACACCGAGGCATGATTGGAATAAACGATTCATAATTAATAACACCGAGGCATAATTGGGCGTCGTTTATTTTTGTGGAGCTCAAAACATTGGGCGTTGTTACATCTAATTTGGATGTCGTTGCCTCTAATCATAAGCAATGACACCCATATCATAGGCAACGACACCCAAATCATAGGTTACGACACCCAAATTATAGGCAACGACTCCCACATCGTAGTCTTCGACACCCATATCATAGTCTTCGCCCACTTCCTCCACTACCATCTAGTAAGATTGTTTACGTATTGCAATCAGAAATGGAGTCAAAGATTGTTTTTATAAAGGTTCTAAAAATTGTTAGGCGGTCGCTTGGTGGCACACTAGGGCCTAGCGCCTAGGGGACTAGTCGGGGCGTAATCGGGGCCTAGGCGGGGCCTAGAATTAAGGCATAATTACCATTTTTTTGATAATTTACATCAACGATCAAACACATTGACTACAAATTTAATATTTTTTATGTTTGTCATTTTATCAAACACTTGTCTATATTTGTAAAATTAACAAAGATATACAAACCTACCATTAATCCCAATTCTCAACAACCCCAAAGCAATAAACCAACCAAATTTAGAACTAAAAACAAAAAAAATATTACTCCACCTACCTACTGCCCCTACAATCCACAGTCTAACATATCCTCTCTAATCTCTTCTCATTTCTAAATTGTGAGTCTCGAGAAAGCCCACTTCTTCTTCATCTTTTTTTCATCTTCTTTCTTATATCTATTTGTCAGGCCGGCAACCTTTTTTTCTTCCTTTTCTTTTTTTCTTCTCTCTCTCTCTCTCCGACAGACCGACTTTCCTCATTTTTTCATCCTTCAATCTCTTTCCTCCTAGATCTAACCCTTTAATCTATCCCCTCTCATCCCACCAAATATCCACAAAATCAAACCCCTTTTCTTTCTACCTTAATCTCTGCCTCACCTTTACCACTCCCCCTTCCTTCTCCAGTTCGCCCCCCTTCCTTCTCTGGTCACTGCATGCCACAAAATCAAAGCTACAAAAATAAATTAAGGTCGGCAAGGTTTGGCGTAGACACTGACTTGATCGATTAGGCGGCGAATAAGAAAGTCGCGGCAGTAGAAAGGGGCCTAGCGCCTAGGCGGAGCTAGGCGGGGAGTTTTAGAACATTGGTTTTTATCATGTCCGGAGATGTCAATCCAACCTACTTTACAAAGCCAGTTTCAAATTTTCAAACTTCTCATGTTGAACAAGTTTGACTTTGTTTCTGTTTTGAGGAGTAGTCTGGCCGTTGTAATCACTAATCATGAGTGATTCGTGAGATGTATTGTAAAAAATCAATTAATAGACTCGGGATATAAGAAAGTATTTCACAAAGTTCATTATCGAAGATGGTGATAATGATGACGATGATGGGGAGAGGGAGCGTGAGTTTTTTAGGAAGAAAAAAAATAGAAAAGTAATTTTGTGGTTTTTTTAAAAAAAGAGTATGGGAGAGATTACAATTTCATAAAATGGGACCAGTCCGCAATTATTCCCAAAAAAAAAAAATGACGATAGACTAGAGCGATTAAAAAACTTGTGAAATGGACCGGCCCGATTTTTCCCTTAAATTAAACATAGTAAATCCAAATGCGGTCACGTAACCATTACCATAGCTATCGACTTATCGGCAACGAAATATCTAGTTATCAAAGTAAGGAGGCCAAACAAAATTCAGCCCCCCAAAATAACCACCAAATCCCGCTTAGAACTTGATCTAAGAATGTTCCAAAGTCACAATTTTTATTTTTATTTTTTTTCCTCCTAAGGGGGGCATGGGAAGAGATCGAACCTGAGACCTCACACTTTAAGTTACAATTTGTCCCACTTAACTACTTCCTTTGTTTCGGGTAAAAAATCTCTGTTTACTCAGAACAAAGAGAGTAATATTAAAGCCCAATATAGTAAGTTTATAAAACACAATTTTTGAGCAAGGTTCATACTCAAAACAACGTCTATTTGTAAGGTAACTATTTTTAGTTGAGCGAGGGTATCTTGCCCCCTCACCCTAAAATGTAGATATGCCTCTGCATGTGGCATTGTTTGACTGTTTGGTACCAAGTTACCAATCGACCTTAATACTTAATGAATCATTTTTCCGTTTAAAATTATAGCTTTATTTACCCATACTTTCCTCAAATTACACTAAAATTAAAACTATTATTGTAAAAAAATGTGATTGAAAAATCTTTTGATTAATTTGATTTGTTTTTGCCTGCTAATTTTATTTACTATAAAACTGTCGATTATCCATTTGTTCTACAATATTTTCAGACCCTTTAGGTTGCGAGTTGCGACCGTGCTTTGTTGCTTCTTAATTTATATGTGGTATAGCTTTGCATGTCAGTCCTTTTGGGTCCTGTCACTGGAAGGCTGCTTCAAATCTCAAACAACCTTTGGCATTTTAATGGGGGTTATCTATATTCATTCTTGTGCTCCCGACTCCCGAGTGTTTTAGATTTGAGTGGGAGTATTAAACTTGTTTGCTTTAAACTTGCCTTAACCGATTAACTTGTGGGATTGGGACGATTTCTGACATAGGGTTGAAATAATTCCTGATTTTTTTCTTGATTTTGTTTTTTTTTTCCAGGTCAATTGCTCGAGTGGGTTGTATTCAATCATTGATGCCACTGCATTCAGCGGTGTCATCGGCTCGGCTGACGTCTTGCCTTGGGATTGATTCAAAGGGTTCAAGGTCCTTGTCTCAGGGTATGTTTTCTAGTGCAAACCCAGGCGTTTGACACTTTGTTAATTATCTGTAAGCTATCGTATTTTATTATATTTTTCTTTGCTTTTCCCAATAGAACTCATTGATGTATCCATATGTCTTTATTATACTCGAATTATCTTGATTCTTATCTGGATTTATCATGATTTATTTCCCTTTATTTTTTTAAATAATGGTGATTGCTTTCAATGTTATTTGGGTCAATATGAAATTTAGTTGAAAATTGTAACAACTTTTATATTGAATCATACTAGACATTAATTTACATAAGAAGAGAACAAGAAGGGAAGGAACAGAAGGAGTATAGTTAATTAGTTATCATTCAGCATGCCTTCCCTTTGGTGCAGGCCTCACTAAACATAGAAATAAAACAGTGAAGGGAAAGAAAGGATTCCAGCTCACCCACTGTATGCCTACCCAGTTGACTGTGGGCACTGCCACTTTAGGCAATTACTTTAAATATAATCTCATTGATGCCTATTAAGCTAAATTCACTATTTCACTATTCTCTTTAAAGGAAGACTTCTCTGTTGGTGAATATGCTTGGTCGCCTTACATATATATTATTAACTCACTTGAGAGAAAATGGTGGATGTCATTAACCATAAAGCTGCATTATTGGAGGGTGACATGAATGCTTTCTAAAGGTTTAATGAGGTGTCACAATGTTCCTTAAGGACAATATGCCCATACCCTCATTATTCACCTCTGTGAAAATAGTTTTAGAGCTCACGTTAACCAGAAAACAATCCTAAGGTATCTTTTGTTTTGCCCAAGTTTTTGCATGTCACTACATGAGATAACATGTTTTTTTATATCATGTTAGTTTAATATTAGCACACTACTTACTCCAATTGCCTGGTTAAATCTTTTCCTTATTAGAGCACGAAAGTGAAAACTCAGTTGATATTATTGGTATGTCTTCTCAAATTTCGTAAGGTAGAGTCATAAATATTGAAGAAATTTAATGATTGAAAGTTTTTTGGGACATTTAGACAATTCTGTTTGGATTTTATGACTTGTAGGTTCTTCCACGGACTGCTTCCATTAAGCATTTTGGAACAGTACTTTATAGATGGCAGCAAGTTGTTCCAGGGATGCTTAAGAACATTTTTGTTCTTGCAAATCTTGCTTACACGCTTCTTGTTTTGAACACGTCATGTGTTAGTTTCATGGTTAGTCTTTTTGAAATCTTTTCCCTCTTTTCCTGTGACATGAGATCTATTATTAAGGCTGTTTAATAAACCAAACTGGCTCAGTGGAAGATTCTCTCGTGTAAAGCTTGGCTGGTGTTCATTTCTACTTGAGCTCGAATAGTTGAGCTAGAACATAAATATAGCTTGAGGTATAAACGAGCTCTGCTCGCAGTTTGAATAAGCTAAGTAATCACAAAGCGTATCCATTTGATTTGATATAATTTTTAGTATATTTTGGCCTTATTCTTGGGAAATAATTGTCTATTTTGTTGATTCTCTACTACTTTGTAACAGGTATTAAGCCTGCATGAAACACTGGCTGCATACGGATGCACTATGTTGGAACTGTTGTTCCTGTAGTTTTGATCCTCTTGGGCAAGATAATCACACCAAAGCCTGCCAGATCTAAAGCTCGAAAAGAACAATGAGGTAGAAACTACATTTCAGGATTCTTCTTATCGAAGCCCTTGGAAAGAGGGTATTAGGAAACTCTTAGGTCAATGTTTGTAACATCTGCTTTGATTCCCGAGTTTGACTTTAAGCGCACTGTTAGGAATTTCATTTCGCCTTTTCAATCGACACAAATAGCTTGGCAATCTTGTATTGAGATGTATGATCATTCAAAATTATCTTCAAGATAAATAGAAAATGGTTGAACAAGTATTTTTTTCTGGTGAATATTTGTTGATGGTATTAGATGTGGACATACCACTGTTTGGTAGAAGGGCAAAAAATGTTCTTCTGTACTGCCACCTGGACGTCTTTCTCATAATGGGAGGAGCAGGGGAATGATCCTGTATACAGCTCCATACATTATTATCCATCTCCATTGTATAAATGATGTTGCAGAAATTGAATGATGGCTCAACGACTCCCCTGTTTTTTGGTTAGTCAATAATTTTGGATGTGAACATCCAGATTATGTTGAGGCTTTTGTTCGTGTCATGACGCCAATTCTTCTCATGTGGGTTTCAGGGGGATTCTTGTGTTTGGTCTGTTTTAAGCCATTCTACCTCCATACTGGAGAACCTGCACTTTGAATATTTATTTATGTTGATGCTAGAAAAATGGACAAATCACGAAATTTTTGTTTCTATGGATTGTGGGATTGTGGGAGTTGAATATGAAAGGAAAGTGTTGCATTTGATCTGATGCAGATTACTTGTGTAATTGTGTTTGACCCTTTTTTTGCTATATAAATGTAGTTTTTTATGGGAATTTGTGGGTCAAAACAGGGTTGACCCGCTTCGGCCCGTTACCTGTTTCGACCCGTTACCCGTTTCGACCCACCCATTTCAACCTATTTAATATTTTGAATCATAACAGGTCACAACCCGTTTTAACACATTACCCGTTTCGACCCGACCCATATCCAATCCGATCCACCCAATCGCCAGCCCTAGATAAGATGCTTCTTCTTATATGAAACCAAAGATTTTGGGTTCAACCCCAATAGAGTCATTCAACCTTCGTTTTACTATAGATTTATCGAATTTACTTATCAAAAATAAATTAATTAATTGATCAACAAATATTTTTAGTTGAGTCATAAAAAAATTAGTTAGACTGAATTACAAGTCCAATCATAATGATCACCGTGTAGAATATATCAATAGGCAAAAACTTGTTTAGAACGGTTTTACGGATCCTAAATCTATAAGATGGATCCATAAAAATGATAAAAAAAAGGCTGATGGAATGGGTAACCCATCAACAAAGACCACGAGTTACCCAATAAAAAATCGGGTCAAAATGTAAGAGAAAATGAACTCAAAATAAAAAATGAGGCTGAAACCCACGGGTTAGCCTGAATTCACCAACACAACACGCGGGTCGTCCAATGGGAGCATCGCCATGTGTCCGCTCGGCAGGGGTGCCGGCGCATTAATGAGATCTTTTTCTTTTTACTCCGGTGCCCCTGTATTTTTAAAGTTTACTGCCAAAAATTTCATTCTTCCCACGACTTGCACATTCGTCTTCTGTTAGCTCAGTTAGCCCTCTATAAGCCTTATTTGTATTGAAATGTTTGGACGGATCCTAACAGAATTTGACGAAATGATAAGAGATATTTAAAGCCAAACATGACACATTTAAAAGGTAAAAGTGACACATTTTAAGGTTAAAAATGACTCTTTTTACGTGAAAAAAATATTTTCATTAAAATACAAAGTAATACCCTTAGTACTAAAAAGTGATACATTGAATACTATAAAGTGACACTTTCAAACTAAAAGTGACGATTTTAATTTATACATTTATAATGCAAAGTAGCACTTTCCAATGCAAAAGTAACACATTTAAAGCTAAAAAGTATTCCCTCCGTCCCTAAATTATCGTCCTAGTTGACTCGGCGCACGAATTAAGAAAAAACAATTGACTTGATTATTTATATTGGTTTAATATATAGTTTTCTTTAAGGCACATGTATATGTGACCCATAATTAAAGTAATGTGAAAAAGTAAGGGTAAAGTGGTAAAAGTGATGTTCTAAAAAAGTAAGTTTCAAAGTGGACAATTATTTTGGGACGGACGAAAAAGGAAATGAGGACGATAATTTAGGGACGGAGGAAGTAACATCTTTTAAAAAGAAAAACTGAAAAAGTGATCATTTTTATTTAAAAAAGCAAAGTGATACATTTTAGGCTGAAAAGTGACATATATTATACTGAAAAGTGACACTTTTAGTACTAAAAAGTGACACCTTTCATTTATACATGTGAGGGGAGACACTGTAATTTTTAAAAGTTGAGGTGTTGCACTGAGATTACTGAATCTTGGTCCATTTAACATGGATAGATTTATCTTATGGATTAAGATCTGTAAGATCGTGTTCTACAGCCTATAGGAGACCTACTCATATCAATATTTCAATCAAATATTGAGTTATATTGTTATTTGACTATTATTTTTATTGTTTATATTTGTTTGATTCTTAGGCTCCGTTTGTTTCACGGAAAATCATTTCCAGAAAATAAAAATATTGCATTTTCATGTGTTTGGTAAATCTTTTGAAAATATGTCAGAAAATATTTACGGGTGTTTGGCAAACACACGAAAAATGCTACGGAAAACAATAAATTAATAAATACAAAAAATATATTTTAATATTAATGTATATATTGAATATAAGATAGTATTGAACTTTAAATACTTTTTCTTTAGTAGCCCTCAATTTATCATTAGTGGTGTTAAATCAATAAGGTCCATCTTTTTTTAATCTCACAATTATAAATAAAAAATTGGATAATTGATATGAAAAAAAAAATTTAAAATAGATATTTGAAAATGTTTAGGATGTCTCTGGAAAATGTTACGAAAAACTATATATGAATAAATACAAAAAAATATTCTAAGAAAGTGTTGAACTTTAAGTAATTTTTATTTAGTAATCCTCAATTTATCATTAGTGGTGTTAAATCAGGTTTTTTTTTTCAATCTCACAATTATAAATAATTTTTTTAATAATTGATATGAAAAAAAAAACGTTTTAAAATAGAAAATTGACAATGTTTAGGAGTCCCTAAATAATATAGTTGATACTAATTTTATGACGTAGTGGGTATTTATTAAAATTATAATTTATAAATAGTGTGCACAAACTTCATTTATATTTCTAAACAATTTATTTGTTGAGTGAAATATTGCGTATGTAAGTAAATATGTGCAATGGTGAAAGGGGGCGGAGTATGCCCGAATATTTGGAAAATGAATTACAGAAAATGAATCCGTAAGTCATTTTTCGGAAGAAAAAAAAACCTTCATTTTCCGTTGACTCGGAAAACCTTTTTCGTTGATTAGATTTTCTAAGGATATCAAACACCGAAAAATGAGGAAAACGTTTTCCATAAGTCATTTTTCGTGAAACAAACGGAGCCTTAGCTTCATTAGTTGATTGTGTTTTTTTACACTTGATTTTATAGTGCAAACATGTTACCAAATATATATATATATATATATATATATATATATATATATATATATATATATATATATATATATATATATATATATATATATATATATATATGTATATATGTATATACATATATACATATATATATATATATATATATATATATATATATATACATATATACATATATATATATATATATATATATATATATATATATATATATATATATATATATATATATATATATATATATATACATATATACATATATATATACATATATACACGGAAGGCAAAAAAAGAAATAAAAGAAAAAGATTAAGTGATGAAAACTCAACGAGCAACCATTGATCAGTTTTTCAAAACTAGTTTTTTGGTCAAACATCTAATTGTTTGATTTCAAGGACATGAGTAACCATGAAGAATAACATATAAGAAACGAGCAGCAAAAAATGTGAGAAGATGATTATGATATTGATACGCCATAAAGATGGGGTGACTAAGCTGGCGATCTATGTAATGGATCAGAGCTGATGTGTCGATGATGACTGTCCATGTAATGAACTGGGATAATTGATGTATCTAAGAATTTAGGATATTTGAGCTTTATTCTCTCTTAACTTCATGACTTGTGTTCCTGATCGTGATCCTTTGTGTCCTGAAAAGGAAACTACCGTTATGGAACTGGGGGTTGTCCCAGCTAATGCCCTCTGGTGTGAGAATCAGTAACAGGGAATGTATATGTGCCGGAACTAAGTATTCCTTAAGCTTCCGGTGACAATGCTTAATATGTTTTGTACTTGAATACTTTTGATAGAACGTCCCTTTACAAGATCACCTCATGCTCCTTTTATAGCCTTGGTTTGGAGTCTCATGATTAGAATATGAGTCCCAGGACTTGGGGGCCTATTACTGGTCGGCTTGCTGGCAGCTCCTTACTGGTTGATAGTCTACATGTAACCCTACATAGTTAGTGGTTGAGTACTTACCAAGTTATATCCGCTCCTCTAATATAGGGGCATGTCGCTTGGTTGGCTCGCTGTCAACCTCTTACTGGTTGACCTTTGCTTGCATGGACAACACGTGGCTTCCAATCAGGAGCTGACATCTGGCGGTTTGATTGGTTGGAATGTTCGTATGCCGAACAGGGATGTTCCTCGACCTGGTGGTCGGTCTTGCTCGGATCTCGGAATGATCCTTGGTAGACCCGAGGATTCTTGTTTGGCGAGTAGGTAGTGGCCGGCTTTGGTCGACCCTTTCGTTAGATGGCCTATTGGGTGGTGGGACCCGTTTATGCCGAGCTGTAAGCCACATGTTCGCTCCACGTAGGAGGACCCAGGTCGGGTCCCTTCAATAGCCCCCAGAGTTTCCAAGTGCGAGGACTTATCCTTAGCTTGGAAAGTATGGTTGGATCTTTCATTCGGTTGTCGAGCATTGTTGATCCTTCGGCTTTCTTGAGTTTTGCGGCTCCTTCACTTATAGTTGTTCTCGCTGTCAATTATTGTTGCTTGATCATGCTCGCGAAGGTCTTGAGTCGAGGATAGATTTGGACACAGTAGTGGAATTGTCTGGGGAACTGACTCGCCGTTTGTATTAAATACCACGGTTATCGAGGAGTCATAGGCAGCCATATCATTCCTACAGTTCATAATTGTGACCCCGTCATCTTTCCAAAACGTTGTCGGTTTATGCACACGGTCCTGTATGGGACTCGCCACCTATCGCCCTAAGAGTGGTTAGGTAGGATCCGCGTGTTTTCGTTTCGAGTCAACCCGATGTTCTCGGGTCGTATAAAAAGTGGTTTTTTCGGCTTCTTCCATACACTTCCAATTGTTATGTTGCATTTTCCCTCCCAAAAATCGTGTCTTTGAAGGGGAAAACTTCTTCCCTGTTTATTCTTTCCGTTCCTTGCTACTTCCGACCGTTTTTCCCCTTGCAATCTAGTTTCCCAGGTTCGCCTTCTTCTTCTCTTTCTGTTAAAGTGATTTTTGTGATTTTTTTGAGTCCGGTTTGAGTGTGAACCAGGTCTGTCAATCTTTCCAGTCGTTTCCTTGCCATTTCTTTGTCGCTCTACTGTTAACTATGATGACTGTTTTTGTTTCAGGTCCTCGATTTTCTTTGATCATAACCCTTCTTCGCAGGTATTTGCCTTTTCCTCCCTGAAATCTTACTGTGTAGCTTTTAGGTTTTCCTTGAATTTCATGAGGTCTGTCCCCGATTTTACACCGAGTATGTCCTCCTCGACTTCGACTTCTTCCTCGGCTAACTCTGCCACTATATCGCGGTCGGGAACGAGGACAAAACACGATAGTCCGGACCCAGTATATGCTCGGTATCCCCTCAATCGGAGGGTATATTTCCAGACAGATAGGGCATTGACGATCGTCCTTCCCAACCGAGCGATGACCTTGTTGGTGGAACAGGGGTATAATATATAGGGCTTGCCCGCTCTTTCCGACGAAGACTATATGACCGAGGATTTCCCCGCTGGGACCATCATGGTGGTTTGTAGGGACAGAGAGAGGGCCCTTAGGTATTTATTTAACCAATACTATAGGGAGATTGTTGCCGAGGAGGTAGTAGCCGCCAATAGAAATTTGACGCTCGAGAAGAAGGGAGAAACCTCCTCGGCTACTGCTAGAGTCGAGGATGGTTCTGGTGGTGTTAAGGATGTACCACCAGCTCGCCGGGTGCTCAAAGAATGGAGGAATAATATATGCCCGGACGATTTGCTTGCTTGGAATGACAAGTATAATCACAGTCACAAGAAATTCCGAGGATCGGTCCCTCACAGCTCGCTAGGTTTGGACGAGCTTCGGAGTCGTCGGGATAGAGTTGGTTTTTACATCACGTTCTTTGAAGTGGGTCTTCGCTTACCCCTTGACCCCCTAATCTGCGACCTTCTCGAGGAAGCTGGTGCTTACCCCCTCGACCTCTCTCTGAACCTTGTGAGGTATCTGATATCATTCATCGCTTGTGTCCGAGCACTTGGGTTTGAGCCAACCCTTCCACTTTTCAAGACATACTTTTGTGTGACCAAGTCTTTCAACCGGCTCCAATGCAAGCATCATAACTTGGGTATCAATCTGTTCGCCAAACCGGCTGGAAAGACGAGGCACTGGGATTAGAAGGTCCTCTTGGTGGAGAGCCGAATTGGGTGGAATTTTCCCCCTCCTCGGAATTCGGCTTCCGATGTTAAATATTTTTCCCCTGCTGGGACTCTGGATGAGTATGAGGGTCTACCCGAGCAGCCATTGAATTGTTTTTGGGGGTGCACTGGGTTGAGCCTGCTCGGGTCTTCCGATGGAACTCGATTACCGAGGATGAAGTTTTATTGAGGATGGTCGGGATGTCACCAAAAAAATTAGAGGGTGTCAATCTTAGGTGTGAGGTTCCCAAGTACATCTAATATCTAGGGTGGTCGATGCATGAAAATAATAAGTTTAAAGATGACTGTCCCCGATGCAAGGATGATTTGCTTGGTTATGAAGGCTGTGAAAGTATTTTTTTACTTATATTTTTTGTTGTTTGTTTTTGATCTTTCTGTCTTCTTGTTCGTAATTCTGAATTGTTTCTTTTTGTTGTTTCAGTCATGGTGCTAGACTTGGACCAAGTTTCTGGGAGGAGTTCTAGGCAGACCTGAGGTGTTGCCTACCGAACTGTGCTTAATGACGCAACTACTGACCCAGGGAAGGCCTATGCCCCTACCCACTGATGTACTAGGGGCTGGGTCCTCAGCCACGTCTGCTACCGAGACTACATCGGCTTCTCGATGGGCACCGCCTAAGGTTATTGTTGCTCGGAGGCCCAAATCTTCGACTCCTACTCCATCGAGGAAAGCTCCTGCCACCGTTACCAGTCCCGCCTCCATCGAAAGTGCCCCAGCTCCCCCACTGGAAAAAAGCGATTGATCGATGAAGAACCAGTGGGTTCCGAGCGGAGCCTTAAGGACGTTTCTTCTCATTCCCCTGCTTCCAAGAAATTGAAATATGTTGGTGCCTCATCCTCGTCCAGCGGAGAGACCATGCCTTGGCTGAAGGACGACTTCTCCTTTCCTATAACCCAGGCCACGGGAGTCCAACTCGGCTTGTCCATCGGGGATGTCCATGCCCTTCAGAATATGGATGTGACCCAACGTGACGGTCCCATTACTTTGGCCGGGTAAATGAATAATTGTCCGGACTCAAGTGAGGGACTTGATTAGGGTTGCCAATTCTCTACCCGCCAATGAAGCTATGGGCCACGTAGGGCTTTGTGTGAGCGAGGTAAATGTTTCCCCTTACTTTCTTATTTCTTTGATGCATAAAACCTGATTTCTAACACATACTTTTGCTTGTTTTCTTTTTTTGTAGTTGTGCTCCTTTGTCAGCTCTTTGAGCGGTCACTTTGGTTGGGCAGAAGTTGAAGTAAAGAAGCTCAAAACCAAGGCTCAAGCCGACCAGGATGAGATAGAGATCCTCAAAGCTCGGTTGGCGTCTCTATAAAGTGACCAAGCTAAGAAAACAGTCGAGCTGGAGGGGCTAATGGCCAAGATGGCTGTTCTGGCAAAGGAGAAGGAGCAGGTCGAGCACCGAGCTGGCGACGTCGAGCAGGCAAGATCCTTGGCTGAGAAGGAGCTGGCTGAGTCCTCGGTGAGGGTTAATGAGCTGGAGAGACGTGTTGCGGAGGTGACGACCTCAACTTTTGAACATTTTAAAGAGACCGAGGAATTTACTAACGAGGTCCTCACGTATTATGAATGAGGTATCCATCATGTTCTCTACTTGGATGCTTCCTCGGGACTAGCGCTTGGGACCATAGTTGACTGGGGCAGCAATGAGTTCACCGGAGAGGCTGCGAGGGAGGGGCATGAGATGATCCCTTTCAATGAAGGCGAGCTCGATATGATTAAGAAGAAAGATATTAACGCCAGGCTTGAAGAGTGGGTGCCCCCCACTCCTTGGT
This sequence comes from Codonopsis lanceolata, assembly GCA_013146195.2. NCBI lineage: Eukaryota > Viridiplantae > Streptophyta > Magnoliopsida > Asterales > Campanulaceae > Codonopsis > Codonopsis lanceolata. The sequence goes on along the minus strand of CM028377.1, from coordinate 63,840,205 downwards.
CTCAAGATGCTGTCTTTTTAATCAACGTTGTGCGCAATGGCGAAGAGGTGTAGTTTGACGTGGAGCTTAAGCTGAAACAATTTATGGGCGAGCAATCCAACTGCGATCAATTCGCTGATGACTCCTTTGCAGCTGAATAGCGTTGCTTGCCCTCTTCGGGTCGTGATGCCGAGGTTGTGGACCTTCCTCGTATTTGATTGTTTGCAATCCTCGTTGTGTCGAGATGACTGGGCGTGTGTGCCCGTAACTTTTAAACAATTTTAATTTTTCTTTGAAGTGTAATTAATAATCTCTTCTTCTGGCCTTGTTTCAATATAGCAACGTATATTCTGTTTTCCTTTTTCATACTTGTTTTTTTTGTTGCTTGTTGATTTTCCTCGTGTAGCGGGCAATAAAAGCCTTGATTCCTTTATTTGTTTTGGTTTGAGAGCTTCCTTGTGTACCGAGGATATGTCCCTTGGTCCCACCTTCATGCGAGGATGAGAATGAGTACTTTATACTCATTTGTTTATTGCGACCTTCTTCGTGTACCGAGGATGAGGCCATTGATCCCACCTATGTGCGAGGATGTGAATGAGCGCATTTGATGCTCATTTGTTTATTGCGACCTTCCTCGTGTACCGAGGATGAGGTCCTTGATCCCACCTCTGTGTGAGGATGGGAATGAGAACTTGATGCTCATTTGTTTATTACGACCTTCTTCGTGTACCGAGGATGAGGCCCTTGATCCCACCTCCATGCGAGGATGAGAATGAACAGGAAACGAATACTTACATTTTGAGAAGATGGGACATTGTTCATTGAATACTTGATATTTTACAAAGAAGTTACATCACTGGTAGTATGTTTTAAGGTGGTTGGCATGCCAAGGGTTTCTCAATGGTGTGCCATCAAACTCTGCTAGTCGGTATGTCCCCTCTTTAACAATGTTGGTGATTTTGAACGTGTATTCTCAATTCGGAGAGAGCTTGTTTCTTCCCAACTTTTTGCCCGTCGCCTTTATCTTCCTTAGGACCCAGTCACCAACTAAGAAAGTTCTCGGTCTAACTTTCTTGTCATGGTAAGTTTTTGTAAGTTTCTTGTAGTTGATCATTTTGAGGTGTGCTTCAAGTCGCTTTTCTTCTAGGTTGTTGAGGTCGAGCTGCCTAGAAGACTCGTTTTGTTCTTGATCGAAGAAAGTGACCCGTGCTGTCAGAAGGGCTAGTTCGACTGAGGCCATGGCTTCCGACCCGTAAGTGAGTGCGAACGGAGTTTCGCATGTAGCCCCTCGAACCGAGGTTCTGATGCTCCAAAGGACAATTGGCAATTGTTCCAACAAGCCTCCTTTCTTATCATCCAAGTTTCTTTTTAGGACATGCAGGATCTTTTTGTTTCATGCTTCTGCTTGACCATTGCCCTGTGGGTGAGCTACCGAGGACATACAATGCTTTACACCTCTCACACCTCCTTGTAAACTTTTTGGAGAATTGAGTGCCATGGTCGGATATGATCATCAAAGGAAGCCCAAAACGGCAGAAGAGCTACTCGTATATGAACTTTATCGCTTGGTTCTCGGTTATGCTGGCTAATGGTTTGGCCTCTATCCATTTGGTGAAGTGATCCACCGCCATAATGACATACTCACACCCATGTTTGTCTTTAAGGAAGGGGCCAATGAGGTCGATTCCCCACATATCAAATGGCCAAGTTGCGACCACCGGCGTTTGTAGGACCGAGGAGAGTCATGAAATGTTTTCAAATCTTTGGCACTTGTCGTATTTTCTCATGTATTCCGCTACATTCCTTCTCATGTTGGGCCAGTAATACCCATGAAAGTTCATTTTATCCGATAGTGTCCTCGTACTCAAATGTCCCCCTCATTCTTCTTCATGTACTTCAGCCAAAAAGTCCTCTACTGCTTCTGGCCTTATGCATCGAAGAAGAGACTTTGTGTTGGATCTTTTGTATAGAATTCCTCCTACGACCGAGTATCTACAAGCTGGGTTCCTTATCATTTGTGTTTCATTCTTGTTATCCGATAAGATGACTTGTTCAATGTAGCGCTTTATGTCATCGATCTAGCATCTTGGGGCCTCTGTGATTACTATTATCTTTTCGTGGTCAATGGCGGGGAATTTGAGAAACATAAACTCGACGTCGGGAGGTACCTCTTCAGCTTCCGAGGATGCGATCTTGGAGAAATAGTCGGCTCGAGAATTGACTTCTATAAGGATTTGCTCTAATTCCCAGTATTTGAATTAGGGGTGAGCTTGGTCCGGTTCGGTCAAGTTTTTTGGAAAAAATGAGAAAACCGGAACCAGACCAATAGTCTGGTTCTCAAAAAATATAGAACCGGAACCAACCAATATGTATGACAACCAAAACATTGGTCCGGTCCAGAACCAATCAAAGATGTATGAGAATCAGGACTAGACCAATACTATGATTTTTTACTTTTTAACTATTTAATACAAATACATAATAAAAATTTTAAGGCTAAAACTTCATAAAAAAATTAAAAAACATTCGATAAAAGTACATTCAATAATTAAAAATATCGAACTTATAAACTCATAGCATAACAAACCAGTGGAAACAAAATAATAAAACAGTACCAACTAAAAATTAGAACAAAGAAAGTATTAGGAAAATTCAGATTCAAGACCAAACCAAAGTATTGTTCCGGTCCAGTTTTGATTGCTTCGGTCCGGTTCCGAAAAAATCCTACACACCCCTAATTTGAATCCTCCCAACAGTCTTTGGGCCAACTGTTGGTATTTGGCTAGTACTGGATGATTTACTCCGTATTCGCCCAACACTTGTTTAACCACCAGCTGAGAGTCGCCGTAGATCACAATGTTCTCGGCCCCAAATTTTGTGCGAGCTCAATTCCGGTGACCAATGCTTCATACTCGGCTTGGTTATTCGAAGCCTTGAATTCGAATCTTAAGGCCAAGTTTAGTTCACCTGACTCTAGGATGAGCAATGAGAGCCCTGCCCCACTTCTATCTGTCCTTGCAGATCCATCTACGAACAGGGTCCAATGTTGAAGAGTCCTGGTCTTTGTCTGTTCGTCGTTCATGTTCGCCTCTTTGGTCACAGGGGTGACAGCTTTGCTAATTTGTTCTTAATCGACTTTCTGTTTTGTGAATGAAGTTTCAGCTATGAAATCTACCAGGACTTGTGCTTGGATCGTCTTTCTGGGCTCATAATTGATTCCATACCTTGAGAGCTCGACTGACCATTTCAACATTCTGCCTGCCATGTCTGGTTTGTGCAAAAAATATCTTAGAGGAAAGTTAGTATACATTATTATCGAGTGTGCCTGTAAGCAGGCCTTTAATTTCAGGGCGGCGATCACTAGGGCGAGGACCAACTTTTCGACCTCTAAATACCTCCCTTCAACTTCTGTCAGAGCGTGGGAAACATAGTAGATTGGCTTTTGAATTTTATCTTCTTCTCTGATCAAGACTGCAGCGACTGTTGAGTCCGATGCTGCCAAATACATGTATAACTTTTCCTCGGTGATCACGCCACGAAGACGGGGTGACTGAGATGGCAGTCCACGTAATGGACCTGAGCTGACGTGTCCGTCCTTTGGTGGTCACGTCGTTGTACGTGGGTATCGGAGATATCGACTTGCTGAGGATATCTGGGCTTTGGTTGATGATCTTTGTTGGTGGGTACCTGAAAGCAAGACTACCGTTAAGTTTGGGGTTTCAGCCTCAGTGTGAGAGTCAAGAACAAGGTAGTATATGGTATCTGGGAGCAGGCGTTCCCTTAACTTCCGGTCAGTGTATAGAGAGTAATCTCTTTGTGTGTATTGTCTATCACCAGCAGTATAGTAAGTTTGCAATCTTAAGTCATCTTACCTTTCTTGGAAGGAAAGGCTTCCTTTTATAGTAGCTTAGATTTGGAGTCATGATGGGTATGGGGGTCCCAACAGGTGGGACTTGTTCCCTGGTCGGCTTGCTGGCAGTTCCTGAGTGGTCAACAGGTTGCGTATGCAGTATGGATTGTAAGCGGTTGAGTAAGCCGATAAGGTATGGCGGCTTGCATGGCTTGCTCGGCTCTTGTGGGAAGGCACTGATGCTATGCATGCTACGGGCTAAACCTGTCTTATCCCAGAGAAACTGTCGGCCGAGCATAGGTGATCCTCGATCATGTGGTCGGGTGTTGATTCATGGTCGCCTGTTGTGCTCGGCTAATTATGGTCGCCTGTACTTCGTCGGTTGGTTAGTGATTGTCGATGATGACTGACTGGGGAATGGTCTTCGACCCTTGGTGGGACCAGATCAAGTCTAGCTGGAACCCACGTGGTCGGTCCACGTAGGGGACCTGTCGGTCCCATCAATAGCCCCCGAGTTTCCGAGTGCGAGGATTTATCCTTAGCTTGGAAAGTCTAATTTGAATATCACGCTCGATTTGTTCGTCTTTGATCTTCGCCAGGCTTCGTTGAATCTCTGTTTGTTTTTGTGTGGTCGCTAACTTTGATTTGCCCGCTTGGTCGCTCGGTTTTTTCGTAGTCGACCACTTTGCTGTCGAAGATGATGGAGTAATTAGTGGAATTTTCCTGGGAAATTGGTCCGCCGTATGCATTAAATGCACAGTATTCGAGGAGTCGTAGGTAATCATTTGTAATGTCTTTTCCCAAAATGCGACGGCGTCCATTCACCGAAACGTCGTCGGTTTGCCGTATTTTTGTGCATAGTGCCCGCCACGTGTCGATCAGAGGATGGTTTGGTGAGGATCCGCTTGTTTTTGGTCGGGTCGACCCGGGCAAATCGGGTTGATATAAAACCACGATTTTTCCCGGTTTTTTCATTCACTCTTCTTCTACACTCTTCCTTCTCTTCGAGTTCCTTAAATAGGCGAAAAACTTTCTGCTACTCTTTCCCGTTTCTGACACTTCCAACCGTTTCTTTGCCCTAAAATCCTAGTGTCCAGGTTCGCCATCTCTTCCTCTTCCTTTTGATACGAATTTCTGGGGTTTTTGACTTAGTTTTGAGCGTTTTCTGGTTTTTGCAGTTTTTCCCGGTCATCTCTGCAGTTTCCGGTACACCGGAGTTTTTTCTTTGGCGTCTGTATCTCTTCCTGGTCCTCGCTCAAACTCCTGCCTTTTCTTTGCTCGTCCTCGACCTCACCCTTCAAGCAGGTACTTTCTTCTTTCTTTTACTCGCTCCTCGATTCTGTTAGGCCTCCAAGGTTAGGTTTTTATGAGCCCACGTGCGCTTTTGTTTTTGCCCCGGCGAAACCTCTTCTTCATCCTCGCCCAACTCCTCATTGTCTACGAGAGAAATATGAGGACTAAACACGTTAGCCCTGAGGCCAGTATGCCCGATCTCCCGCGACCAAAAGGTTATACTCGCAGACGGATGGCGCTTGGTCGCTGATACTACCGAGCCAAGCGGTGACACTGTTGGTCAACGGTGGTTATAGCAGGGAAGATTTACCCACTCTTTCTGACGAAGGATACGCCGGCGAGGACATCCCGGCTGGGGCACATATGTTGGTATGTTCGAGTACGACCTCGGCCCTCCGGTATCTCTTTAATCGCTACTACCGAGGCGTCACCGGGACATAGTTGAGGCGAACAAGGCCTGGCCGAAAAAGCGAGGGAGAGCTCGTCAGTGCAGAATTTCGGGTGAGGCCCGAAGTCCTGCTCGTCAAGAACAACGAGGGAGTGGAGGAATAACATCTATCCTCCCGACGTAGACAACTGGGATGATCAATTCAATCATAGTCGGAAAATTTTCCGGGGATCTGCTCCCGATAATTCGAGTAATATGGATGAACTGAGGGCGAGGACGGATAGAGTAGGATTCTACATTTCTTTCTTTGATGCCGGTCTTCGTTTGCCACTGGATCCCCTCCTGTGCGACCTTTTAGAGGAAGCCGGTGCTCACCCCTTGACCTCTCGTTAAACCTCATCGATATTTGATCTCCTTGTACTCGTGTCCGTATGCTCGGATTTGAGCCGACCCTGCCCCTCTTCTTAACCTATTTTGCCGTGACCAAGTCGATGAAGCGTCTTCACTGTAAACACCATAACCGGGGAATTAACCTGTTCGCCAAGCCTCCTGGGAAAACCGGTCATTGGGACGAGAAGGTCCTGTTAGTAGAGGGTAGATATGGGTGGAATTTCCCCGTGCCTCGCCTTTCAAAATGAAGAGGTCAAGTCCTCCTCACCGCGACTTTTAGGCACGAGTATGAGGAGGCTGCTCGTAAGGCTATCGAGGATTTCCTTAGAGTAAGAGGAATGGGGCCTGCTCGGGTTTTTGATTGGAATGCGATTAGTGTTGATGAAAGTTTGTTGAGGATGGTCGGAATGACGACCAAGAGGTTTAAGGGGCTGGATGTTCGATGCGAGAAGTTCAGTATATCCGATTACCGGGATGGTCGATGCACGAAGGAAACAAGTTCCAATCGGACTGCCCTCAGTGTCACGAGAACACGTTCTTCCTCGAAGGCTGTGGAAGTATATATCATTGCTTTGTAGCTTTTTATTTGGGCTTTTATTCTCGTAGCTTTTCTTTGATAAATTTTGTACTCGTCCTGACTGACTTTTTTGTTTCTCAGATATGATCGATATAGATGCCCTCACGGGGAAAATCGACCGAGGCGCGACCAAGGTTACTAAATCAACCGTTAAGGGATGCCAGGGCCGACCCAAAAAAGGCCTACCCGCTGCCCACCCTGCCCGCTGACGAGCAAGGGGTGGGGTCTTGGCTTGCCAGTGCGGCTCTCCGCCGAGCTCGGCCAAGGTGAATCCTCGGGGAAGAAGTAAGCCCCGGCCAGGCAAAATTTCGAGCCCAGTCTTGCCCACCTTTCTATCTCCACCGAGCATGCTCCTGCCCCTTCCCAGCGGTGATCGTGGATGCCTTCGAGGAAGGCAGAAGAAAGCGCAGAGAAAGATACGCCGTCGCCCAGAAAAAAAAGAAGGGCAAAGGCAAATCTATATCTTCGTCGGCAAGTGAAGAAAGCAGTCCCATGGTGAGGATGATTTTGTGGGGCCGACCACCCGAGCTGCGAGGACCCGGCTTCGCCAAGATTTTGCGGATATCCGGTCCTTCAAAATTTTGGCGTTTGTCGTCGTGATTCCCATGGCCTTAGCGAGGCGAGGCTAGTTGTTCGAGGAGTCGGGTTGGGGATATGGTCGGGATTGCCAACTCTCGCCCCCTGGCGGGCATGGGGCCAGGTAGATGCATGCATGGCGAGGTAATGTTCCTTGCCTCTTTGTTTTTTTTTGTTTTGTCGATTGTCCTTTGCTAATATTCGTTGTATTTTACGTAGATGCGCTCTTTGTATCTTCGGCCACTCGAGCCGCGCCTCTGCTATCGGTCGACAAGTTGAAGGCTCGGGCCGAAGTTGACCAAGGCGAGATTGAGCTTTTGCGGTCAAGTGGCCTCCTGACAGCGAGCATGCGAAGGGAAAGCCAGTTAGAAGAGTCTTCGGCCAAGATAAACCGCTGAATGAAGCCAAGGATTCGGTGGCTTCGCTTTTGTTCTTGAGAAGAGTGCCAAAGCGAGAGAAGGCGAGCAGAGGCGAGAAAGGCTGCGATGGCGGGCCGGGAGTTAGCCGGGAGGGCTAAAGTTGCCAATAGGAGGGAGAGGTCGAGGTGCAGGCGACCTTCAAGTCTTCGAGGGGCGATGCCTTTAATAACGAAATCGTCGTTTATTTCGGGCGGCATACGGCATATGCTTAGTGGCCGGCCTGGGGATGAATCTGGGCACCATAGTCGAGTGGGGAGCGAGAATTTCATCGGCGGCTTCTGTGGCAAGGCGTGAGATGATTCCTTATAAAGAGGGCGAGCTAGAATGCTTCGGGCGGCGGATGTTAGACATGAGATGGAGGAGTGGGTGCCACCCACCCCATGGTCGCTCGATGTAATGGCCCACAAAGTTGATTGAGCCGGGCGAGGAAGTGGATTTCGACCCGGACCTCAAACTTAGACAATTCATGGGCGAGGCGAACACTCCAGCCGTGAGTTCGAAGTTGCATCCTTAGCCGTGAGCAACATGGTCTTCCTTCTCCCTCGTGAGGCAGGGTTGTCAATCTCAGGAGTAGTATCTCATTTTACCTCATTGCGTAGAGTGATTGTAGGCGAGTGTGCCTTTATTTCCAAAACAATCTTTATTTTGTTAGCAATTTTTGTTTATTTGTCTCGATCGCTTTAAAATTAGTATATGAATGAGTTTTGACTTGTTTGCTTTTTCTTAGCTTTATTCCTAACTATGCTCGCGTGCGAGGATAGTTAGTGCTTACATTCACACTCGCTTTTTCCTTGTATCTTGATCCTCGAACTCTCCCTCCTCGATGCGAGGATGGGAATAAGTACTGACTTATTTATCATTTTGTTGGCCTTCGCTCGGCGAGATACTTTTCCCACCTCCGT
>CM028377.1:63791451-63831731 GCA_013146195.2 Codonopsis lanceolata | reverse complement strand
ACAATTACGGATCAACGGTGTTAACTAGCTTTAGAATATTATACTAATTAATATTACGGCCATTAAATATTAATGAGACACAATATTCTTCCCTACGTGTAAAACGGAGAATAAATAAATATTCAAAACCCAGGAATTAGATCAATTAGATCTCCACAATAAAAGGCTTGAGACTCAATCTCTCATTGATTGGAAAAAGAACTTAGTTAACAAACATAATTAAAAAACTTACAAAAATACCAAATGACTTGTTCTCGGCGGGAAAGAATCTCAAAGAAGATTACAAGTTCTCTCATTATTTCCTAACAATTGTTTCTCATTGTTTCCTTTTCAAAGAAATCTTGGCTTGAATTCAATTCCTCCTCTCTGGCGAACTCTCCTTCATGTTCGAGAAAATCCATACATAAATATGACTCTTGTCTCCCACTTACACCACTACTTGGTAGTTTTAAAACTACACAATAACTAAAACTCCCCTACTTGCAAATTAGCATGTTCATTCAATATATAAAGCGAATTTAGGCGAAATAAGCTATTGTCTAGCGCCTAAAAAATGCGCGAAACTTCGTTGACTAGCCCGGCTCGACTCAAAGCGTGGATATCACATGCCCATGTGACCTCCCAAATTTCCTCTTGGTTTGAATCGGCACTTTCCTCGATTCTGTTGCATTGTACCTACATCATGATCAACACAAAAACCAACCAAAAGTGTAATGTTTTGCTCTAAAATAATCATAAAACCGACTAATTTTATCACACTTTTGGGTTTCCATCAAAATTCCCCCACACCAAACTGATGCTTGTCCTCAAGCATCTCCAAACCAGACAAGAATGCATGTTTTTATCTGAACAACTTATGAAGACATGATTTTACTTGGATGCAAGTATTTCAATGTGCATGACCATAGGAAAAATTAAAATTCAATCAAAGTAATGGAATTCTTTAAAATGTTTCATCTAAATTAACTAACATGTTTTCAGAAAATAAATCTTCAACCTTCACATATGCATGCTTCGACCATCCTCACGGAGACACTCATTCACTCAAGTGTTTAAATAGGGATATGGATTTAAACGCTCGACTCAACATCACGAAATGTAATTACCATAAGCTTGCACGTTGATCAAATCGCCATCACTAAGTATGGGTTTAATGCACTAATCAAAAGGTCTTTTCACGGTTGTAATGGGGCTAGGGGTTCAAAAGGGTATGGTAGAGGGATATAAGGTAAAAATGCCAATGAAATTGCAGAACTACACATTACATCTCAGCTTCACTATCACCAAAAAAATCTGATGAAGCTCCATTCCTCGATTCTGACACTTCTACCTATCTCGAAATTGAAGTGATGTACGCTCGATTTTGCTTTTCTAAATCACTTTATTCACTGCTTCAAACTTTCAGTTTTTTTTTTTTTTCTTTCTTTTCTTTTCTCTTTTTTTTTTCTTCTTTTTTTTTCTTTCACAATTCTTGGCATGCTGCCACTACTTTTGCTCTGCTGTACTTTTACAGCCACTGAATAACATGAAACTCTCCTTTTGCATACTTCAAAACAGAACTTCATTCAACCCAAAATCAAACCTCTTGTTTTCTTGAACTAAACAGAACACACTTCCTCTAACATCCAACTCACCAACTGCATGAAGCCTATAATTTACATGCAAATCCCACAATTCTTGGCATTGGTCAAGAGAAAGTTAAAAAGGCTAAGGTTCAATTAAATTTGGTTTAGTCAAAAAATTAGGTGAGGCTCAAAGGGGTTAACTAGGGGGTAATATTAACAGGTAGGATAGCAAAAAGATAGCTAAAATTGGTTTTTCCTAAGTGCCTTAATCACGCTAGTGCATAAACCCATTATGTGACCTTGAAATGTACACAACATGCAAGTTCTAGAATTGCCATTCAAATGCGAGTAAACACACAGGAAAAAAAATGAGAGCACAATGAACTGAATGCTCCAAAAAAAATGGCCCAAAATCCTCACTTAACATGGCTATAAGTCCACACATGCATATCCAAAGGCTGAAGAAACATTTTCTGACAACATGCAAGTAACTTAAAACAAAAACATTTCAATTAAAATTCCATCACAATTCAAAAATTCCTCTTTAACCATGATAATGCACATTAAAAACTCAAACAACCCAAACAACATCAAAAATCATCTTTCATATCTTCATAGCCAACAAAAATTCCCAACAACAAGATAAAACATGCATTCAAGATTTATCAAAACTCAAAATCCTCAACATCCAAAATTACCAACCAAACCAACATCCAAGATTACCAACCAAACATTATCCCCCCCCCCACACCAAAACATGACATTGTCCCCAATGAACAAGGAAATAACAAAAGAAAAAGGAAGAAGAACTTCCCTGATCATGAAGACGGAGGAGGAGGAGGCGGCGGGGGATGAAAGCCAAAATCAAAGTAGGCCATGCAAATGCGGCCCGATTGGCATCTAGGCTTTGGTTGGCATCGATCTGTTGCACCGACTCGGAGATCTCGCAAGTCTGGAGTAGAGGAAGTAGACGGTCCCGCAGTACCTGCAGGAATCAAAGGCTGCTCGGGTGTAGACACACCCGGCTGAGGAGGAATCCCTTCATCAACAAATTTCAAAAGACCCATTCTATACAAACACTTAATGTCCAACGGTTCACACTCACATGCCACATTCAAATCATGCTGTTGCAAATTTAAAACACCTAAATTCACCGCTAACAGGGTTATCACTGATCCAAGACTCAATGGTCGGGTTTTCTTTTCAACAACCAACAAATTGGCTCGCTAGCCAATAACCAAGATTCACTTTTTTATTTATCATACACCACAAAAAAACAATTCGGTTTTGTACAAATATTGGAGCCATCTTTTCGACTGAAAAAGCGTATGCCAAAAATTTCCGTATTATTTGCAAAGCATGGTCTTTTATACAGATACTTTTCGAGCGACTGGGATTGTATGGTTCCCTGTCGTTCGAAATAGTATGCCAAGCCAAATTACAGTTAGAATTGAAAGGCTCACAATATTCACAAAACGAAATTTCTCTTTCTGATTGGGGAACAAGTCCCGACATAAAACGCAGAGCATCATTAAATGCATTCAAAGACATATTAAATACCTTCCCCATTAAGCGAAATCGTATCAGATTTGGGGTATCCGCAAAAAAAGTTTTCTCAGTATTGAAAACAAAAGTACAATAGAATTCACGAGTCAGCTCATCAAATGCAGGAAAGTCTAAAACCCAGAAATTGTCCCAGCCTACATTACGCATAAAATTGGCAATTCTGCCAGACAAATTCAAAGCGTTTAAAGTAGGAAGATGAAAGGTTTTACCTGCAATGATCCGATGAGCCAAAATATCGGGGCTGCGCTTGATGGATAGTTTGGTGTTGAAAGTTAAGCAATTCCCTCGATGAATCACCTTGTCGAGCACATCCTTCCCCTTAAGAACCCGGGGTTTTTTCCGCGCAGAGTGTGGAAACATTGACATTGGTAATGTCAATGTTTCTGAGGCCCTCGGGATGCGTGGGCGACTCAGCCAGGAGGCGAGGTTGATGCTCGGAATCTTCAACGGTGAATGCGGGGGAGGCTTCGGTGGGGTTCCTTGTTGGCGAAGGACCGGCCACGTGAGATCTTGGGCAGAATGGTTGGAACTTCGATGCGTCGAAGAAGTATGGGGAAGCCGGCATAAGAATCCGGTGAAGAGGAAGAAACCGCCAAAGAAGAAGAAAAAGAAGTCGAGATTTCAACAGGCTCCGTCGATGCGACTACCACCCGTCGTGGCATAATTACGAGCAACCGACTTGAACGGCGACGAGGGGCAGAAAACGGAGCAACTCTTTTCTTTGGGGCCATGGCTGATGGAGACAGGCAACAATGGTGGCCGAAACTTTGGAGGGGATGAAGAAATCGCACAGTTTGAAGAAGAAGGGGAGAGTGCGTGCTTGAAGAGAAGAAAGAAATTAGGGCTAAAAGCCCCAAATTGAAATTGAGCCGTTTTATGTGAGCACACTCTCCACTATTCACCCGCTTATTTGCCCTTTTTCAACTTGTACACTTAGCCCCTGTAGTTTTTTGCCGTCTGAAGAAATTGGATTGCTCTCGGTATCTCCACAAAAACACCCTGCATGCAGACTCTTAATCCTGCATGCAGACTCTTAATCTCTTTGTGACAACCAAACTTAAAAAACAACATTAAATCAGAAAAAAAAACAAACTAATTAAAACTTAGAAAATCTAAAATTAAAATTACAATAAAATAAAAATAAAAATAAAAATAAAATAAAATAAACAAAATTAAAATAGACAAAATTAAAAACATTGGGTTGCCTCCCAATTAGCGCCGCTATTTACCGTCTGTAGCTAGACCCAATGCCTACCCTCAATATTACTCATAAATTGGGTAGGCCAACGTGATTTCTTCAACGGTTTCCGACACATCAAAATTCTCATAATAAGATTTCAATCGAGTCCGTTGACCTTGAACACTTTACGAGTATGCGGACTACGAATCTCAAAAACTCCATTGGACATAACACTCACAATTACATATGGACCAGTCCATCTAGACCTCAATTTTCCTGGCATCAGTTTTAGTCGTGAGTTGAACAGCAATACTTTTTGTCCCACTGCAAAACTTTTTCGACGAATCAACCTGTCATGAAGCTTCTTAGTCCGCTCTTTGTAAAACCGTGCACTATCATAGGCTTCCAATCGCAACTCATCTAATTCTTGTAGTTGCAGCTTCCTTTCAAGACCAGCCATTTTAAGATCCATATTGCACTCTTTCACTGCCCAATAAGCCCTATGTTCGACCGCAACTGGAAGATAGCACATTTTGCCAAACACCAATCGATATGGCGACATACCAATTGGTGTTTTGTATGCTGTACGATAGGCCCAAAGTGCATCGTCCAATCTCGAACTCCAATCCTTCCGGTTAGGATTTATCATCTTTTCCAAAATTCCTTTGATTTCTCTGTTTGAAATTTCAGCCTGCCCATTTGTTTGCGGATGATATGTAGTTGCTACTCTATGGTGTACACCATACTTGAGCATCAATGCTTTCACACTTCGATTGCAGAAATGAGTCCCCTGATCACTAATCACAGCTCTTGGAATGCCAAACCTGCTAAATATGTTAGACCTGAGAAAACTCACAACAATTTTTGAATCGTTAGTCCGGGTAGCTTTTGCTTCTACCCACTTGGAAACATAATCCACATAAGCAAAATATATAGATTACCAAAAGAACTTGGAAATGGTCCCATGAAATCCATCCCCCAAACATCAAAAATTTCACAAATTAAAATTGGAACTTGGGGCATCTCATCTCTCAAAGTCAAATTCCCAATCTTTTGGCACCTATCACAACTTTTACAGAAAACATAGGCATCTTTGAAAAGAGTTTCCCAATAAAAGCCACTATCCAAAATCTTTCTTGCTGTTCGTCTTGGACCAAAATGTCCTCCACAAGCATAATTATGACAGTATACTAATATGGAATGAATCTCATCATTGGCTACACACCTACGAATGACTTGATCAGAACCAATACGCCAAAGATAAGGTTCATCCCATATGTAGTATTTAGAGTCACTTCTGATTTTATTCTTTTTTGAACTATTCATTCCTTGTGGAAAAACTCCAGTCACCAGAAAATTAACCATATCTGCATACCAAGGTTCCTTACCTAACTTACCTTGCACCAAGAAAAGGTGTTCATCTGGGAACGTTTCAGAAATTGGTATGGGCTCTTCTTCTTGCACCATCCTGCTCAAATGATCGACTACGAATTGTCTTTCCCTTTGCAATCCTTAATCTCCCATGTAAATTCTTGCAAGAAGAATCCATCTGATCGGCCTGGGCTTAGACTCCTTCTTTGCCAAAAGGTACTTGAGTGCTGCATGATCTGAGAAAACCACCACTTTTGCTCCCGGCAAATAAGATCTAAACTTCTCGAATGCAAAGACTATGGCCAACAACTCCTTTTCCGATGTGGTGTAATTGCATTGGGCTGCATTGAGAGTTTTCGAAGCATAATATATCACATGACGTTTGCTTCCCTTCTCTTTGTCCAAGAAGCTGCTCCTCTTGCATATTGACTTGCATCACACATGAGTTCGAGCAGGGAATCCCACTTTGGTGGTGAATGATAGGGCGAGGTCAACTTCTCTTTCAACAAATCAAAGGCCTTCTTGCAATCTTCTCCAAATTCAAAAGGAACATCCTGTTGAAGCAATCTTGTTAAAGGTTGTGCTATCTTGGAAAAGTCTTGAATAAATCGCCTGTAAAACCCTGCATGACCAAGCACACTACGAATATCTTTCACGTTAGCAGGATAAGGCAATTTAGCAATTAAATCAACCTTTGCTTTGTCCACTTCAATTCCTCTTTCAGAAACTACATGACCTAACACTATTCCCTCTTGTACCATAAAATGGACATTTCTCATAATTAAGAACTAGGTTAGTGTCCATGCAGCGTTTCATGACCTTAGATAAATTATCTAAGCATTGATCAAATGAATCACCATACACAGTAAAATCATCCATAAAAATCTCTATGCAATGCTCAATCATATCGAGAAAAGATACTCATCATACATCTTTGGAATGTACCGGGTGCATTACAAAGACCAAAAACATCGGCGAAAAGCAAAGGTACCGAATGGGCACGTGAAAGTTGTTTTTCACGATCTTCGGTGCAACTAAAATCGATAGTAACTTTGAATAACCATCTAAAAAAAGAAATATCTTTTACACGCCAACCTTTCTAACATCGATCAATGAATGGAAGAGGAAAATGATCCTTTCAGTGGCGGCATTTAACTTTCGAAAGTCTATGCACATTCGCCACCCATTTTGCAATCTCATTGGTACCAACTCATTCTTTTCATTCTCCACCAAGGTAAAACCTGTTTTCTTAGGAACAAGATGAACGGGACTTACCCAAGTGCTGTCAGAAATAGGAAAAATAATTCCTAAATCCAAAAGCTTCAAAATCTCCTTAAGAACAACTTCTTTCATGGGCGGATTCAATTTCCGCTGTGGATCACGAACAGGCTTAGAATCGACTTCTAACAAAATACGATGCATGCACATTGAAGGGTGATTCCTTAATGTCATAAGTGTCCAACCAATTGCTCCTTTGTTCTCTCTCAAGACTCTTAGCAACTTTTCTTCCCAACTCAGTCAAGTTATTAGCAATAATGACTGGCAAAGTTTCATTTTCACCTAAGTAGACATATTTCAAGTGTTCAGGTAACTTCTTTAATTCTAACTTAGGTGCTTGAATTGTAGAAGGAAGAATTTTTTCACTTGACATTGGCAATGGAAGAGTCGGAAAATCGATTTTGATGTAACTTCGGTGTGGAATAAAGAGCCATGATACTCTCTTGCATTTCAACATTGTTTTGCAACGGTACATCCTTATCAGTCAAACTTTTCACAAGGACCACTTCCAACTTGTCATCAAGAACATTAGACTCAAATTCATCCCGCACGATTGAATCAATAACACTCACATGAAAAAGCAGGACTCGAATCACTTGGATATTTCATGGCATCAAATACATTAAAAGTTACCACATTGCCATCAAATTCAAGTGTTAAGGTTCCCTTGTCTACATCAATTTTTGTTTTCTTTGTTTTCATGAATGGTCTCCCTAACAGAATAAGAGAAGGATGAGGAGAACATGAATCATCCATATCTATAACATAGAAATCCACCGGAAAAATTAAGTCATTTACTTTCACCAAAACATCCTCTACCACACCCTCGGGATAAGAATTAGACCTATCAGCCAATTGTATGATTACTCTTGTATCTCGCAATGGGCCTAAATTCAATTCTTTATACACAGATAAGGGCATGACATTAATGGACGCTCCTAGATCAAGCATGGCTTTTTCAACTTTTTTATTACCTATAATACAAGGAATAGTATACATACAGGTCCTTGCATTTAAAGAGGTAATTTCCGTTGAATCATGGTGAAACATTCTCACTTACCAACACCTTCTCATCTGTCGCAACTTCATTTTTTTCGTGCACAACTCCTTAAGAAACTTGGCATACCTAGGCACTTGCTTAATAGCCTCTAAAGAGGAATATTAATTTCTACCTTGCTAAAGGTATCCAAAATTGCCTTGTCATCTTGCTCTTTCTTTTCCTTTGCCAATCTTCCTGGAAAAGGTGGAGGAATCATCATTTTAAATTTCGAACACGCTTCTCCGAGCTTTTCCCTTCATTGAACTCTCCATACGTACACTCTCATCATTATGGCCGCTTGTTTCACCTTCTTTTCTTCTTTTGCAAAATCACGTAACTCTTTACCACTCTAAGAGTTGCGCATTCTCCCTTGGATTTTTTCAACTTGAGGCGGTAATCTACCTTGGTTCACTTCCATTTTGCTCATTGATCTGACCAATTGTGAGATCGATCCTCAAAGACTTGATACTAGCCTTTTGTTTCTTTGCCGATCTTCTTTGTCTTGTATACGCCAAACTTTTGATCAAAGTTTCAAGTGAAGTCCACTGGAGCATTAACATTTAATCGGTGAGCGAGGAGGAATGGAGGCCGACTTTGCTGCTGTGAGAAATTCAGATTTCTTGGGCCATAACTCAAATTCGGATGATCGCGCCAACCCGGATTATAGTTATTAGAGTATGGGTCATACTTCCTTTGTTCTTTGCCCTTGAAATCCACCAACGGCATTTACCAATTCCTTGGGTTCTTCTTGCAATGTTGGACACATATCGTCGGATGACCCACGTTCGAACAAATGCCGCATGCTTTAACTTCTTTGAATTTGTCTGAAACAAGTTTCTCCACAACGAAGTTAAGGTGTCAATTCTACGATCAATAGAAGAAACATTTACCTCATTCACTTTACTTGGAACCTCCGATTGCCTTGTCCCGAATTGCTGAGCATTTTCGGCCATATCATTAATTAACCGCTTGGCTTCCTCCAACGTATTGTTCATGAAAGCTCCCCCACTCGCAGCATCAATCATGTTCCTATCTGCAATTAATAAACCTTCATAAAAATATTGGATTAGCAACTGATCAGAAATTTGGTGCTGAGGACAACTTCGCACACAATTGTTTAAATCGCTCCCAATATTCGTACAAAGTTTCTCCCACAAATTGCCTTATTCGCAAATGTCTTTGCGAATATTTCTTTGCTCGTGAAGCGGGAAAAAATCGCTCAAAAACTTCTTCTTCATTTCGGGCCACGTCTTGATTGCTCAGGATGTAAATCAAACATCCAATCTTTTGCTTTGTCGCCAATGTGAAAGGAAAAGCCCTCAATTTCATGTTGTCTTCAGTCATTCCTTGCGGCCTTTGACTCGAACATGCTAGATGAAAAGCCATCAGATGCTTGTGAGGATCTTCGCCGTCAATCCATGGAACTTGGGTAGCAATTGGATCGAAACGAGGTTTGAGTTCAAATGGAGCATTCACTTCGGAAAAGTGATACCAAGAGGTGGGCGATTCACGTCGGTGTAGCCATTTCTCTCAAAGTTCGATGAGGGTGCGCCATTTCGGCTAAGGGAGCAACTTCCTCAACTCGACTTCCTCTTGTTCTTCCTTCACTTGCTCTCCTTCTTCCGGCTCTTCGTCACTTGAATCGCTTGAACTAGCCTTCAAATGTCGACTTCGATCGGCGAAGAGATGTTTGCTTGCCGACTTAGCTTGGTTTGCTTTGTTAATTTTCTATTTGTCTTCTCAATCTCGGGTCAAAAATCAATTTTCTGCTGCGAGAAGATCGAGGCATAAAAAGAAACAAAACAACAATAAAATTCTAATGAAGAAATAGATATCGAGCAGTTCCCGGCGCCAAAATTTGACGAATGTCAAATCGTCAAAATTAATTTTTCCTCCTTCCTTACTAATGAGTATAAGGTAAGTTGGGATCGTATCCGCGAGGAACGTCGAAATTATTTCTTTTAGAATTTTATGAGTAAGCAGTTGAACACAAATTTTGTATTTTTTATTAACTACGATTAACTTAAAACGATTAACTAAAAACTAATGTAACTAAGCTTTTCAGATTAACAATTAATTTTACTTAATAAAAATAAATTCCAGCCAATGAGTCAATTTCATCTCGCACTTTATTTCTGATCATCGATGCAAAAATATCTTATGGGATTTTAAATAAACCGGTTAAAAGTGTCGACGAACGCCTAACACTCAATCTCTCCTTACCGTATTGATAATCAAGAGACGCTCGTTAATTACCTTCTAACCGAGTTACAACCTCAGAGGCAGCTCGTAAGATTTAATAACTTCGGTTGCATTAAGAAGCGAGAGCCGATTCAAAGCCACGCATATTCAAGCAATAGCATGTAACAATGATTATTTGTTCCGTAATCTGATCCTATTATGCTTGTGATGCCTAAAAGGTGTATTACTTGCCACTTCATTAAAGCCGAGGACAATTACGGATCAACGGTGTTAACTAGCTTTAGAATATTATACTAATTAATATTCTGGCCATTAAATATTAATGAGACACAATATTCCTCCTACGTGTAAAACGGAGAATAAATAAATATTCAAAACCCACACAAGAATTAGATCAATTAGATCTCACAGAAATAAAAGGCTTGAGACTCAATCTCTCATTGACTGGACAAAAGAACTTAGTTAACAAACATAATTAAAAAAACTTACAAAAAATATCAAATGACTTGTTCTCAGCAGGTAAGAATCTCAAAGAAGATTACAAGTTCTCTCCACTATTTCCTAACAATTGTTTCTCATTGTTTCCTTTTCAAAGTACTGACTGAATTCAATTCCTCCTCTCCTGGCCGAACTCTCCTTCCTGTTCAGAAAATCCATACATAAATATGACTCTTGTCTCCCACTTACACCACTACTTGGTAGTTTTAAAACTACCAATAACTTCTCAAAACTCCCCACTACTTGCAAATTAGCATGTTCATTCAATATATAAAACTGAATTTAGACAGAAATAACTGTATTGTCTAACTGCCTAAAAAGTATGCTTGAAACTTCAGTGACTAGCCCCAGCTCAGCTCCGAAACTGTGGATATCACATGCCCATGTGACCTCCCAAATTTTCCTCTTGGTTTGAATCAGCACTTTCCTCAATTGCAGCTGCCTGTGTACCTACATCATGATCAACACAAAAACCAACCAAAAGTGTAATGTTTTGCTCTAAAATAATCATAAAACCGACTAATTTTATCACACTTTTGGGTTTCCATCAAATTCCCAACTGGAATAAGCTCTTGCGCTTAATCACTTCTTCTTGATGCATCCTCTTGCATTGCGAGTATTTTGTCTCTGGAATTCCTGGGCGTTGAAAGAAGCTCATCTAAAACATCCGACGCCCGGCATCCAAAACATCTGACGCCCACATCGAAATATCCGATGCCTACATCGGGCATCGGAGCCTACGACGCAGAAAATACGGGTATCACAAGAAAGGTACGATGCAAAAAATACAGGCGTCGAAGTCTTCGATGCGTGGCATCGGAGACTTTGATGTGCAGCATCAGTCAGACTCTTTAATGTGGGCATCAGAGTCGAAGTTTCAATTGCTTTGTTATTCGTGTTATCATCAACGACGCTGCCTGCTCCAAAGTCTAGAAAGAGGGATAGAACCGAAGTACTTATGTAAATGCATGCCACCACTACTCAGGCAGTTTCAATAGCTTTGCTATGAAACTACACTACTCAGGAAGTTTCAATAGCAGGTACAGAGCCATAACAAAGCTATTAATATTTTAATAGCTTTGTTATTTTTCATTCTTTTTAAAGAAGAAAAAATAATAACAAAGCTATTAAAATATTTTTCAGTAACAAAACTATTGAACCGAACTACTTCGACGGTGCCTGCTCCAAAGTATTTGTTAGAAGAATGTATTTGAAATGCTATAAATGCATTGAGAGAAAGTGGGAGAAAAAGAGGTCCATGTAGGTGTACTAGAAAGAATCTCGAGTGACATTATAAAATGGTAGTTTCGTCTTTTTATGTTTAAAAAGTATATTTTACCGATTGAATAATATTATATTGGACTGTGAGATTGAATTTCTACCAAAAGGTATCGATCCGCAATTATTTTTTAAAATTATATATGTTATTTGAGCGATTTTGGGAGATAGTGGTAGAAACGTTGATATGGATTTAAAACTGTTTTTTTAGAGATATATAGAGCTCGAGATATGAGTCCAGATCTCCTGTACCATTTGTGTGTATCACTGGTGTACCACTTTTCATCTTAACCATTGGTTGAGATACAATAATTGGGATGTAATGGTAGAGATAAAAATTATAAGTACACAAGTGATGAGAGATCGGACTCTCGAGATATACTCTTATGAACTTGGTTGATTCCAAGTTTGCAAGAAATTAAGGAGAGAAAGTGCTATTTAAATTAAATAAATAAATAATGTATTTATTTATATTCTTATGTTTTAGGATAGGTCTCCTGTTAGACACCTATTATAATTGATAAGACAAAGCATCACTTTCTCACAACTTAGCCCACCAACACACGTGAATTAAGTTATAAAGATTTGTGTTAAAGAAAATACATGTAATACAGTCTTTCCTAAATTTTAACTTTTTTGTTTTTCGCCTCTTAAAAGAAAAACCTTACTTATGATCAAGTCATCAAACCATTTGGTTATGAAGAATTATTAAGATTAGAGGGGAAGTTTGTTAGAGATGGATAGGCAATATTGCACCTAGAGAAAGTAAAAAACCTCCAAAAAGGGTAATTGCAGAAATTATGAAAATTAATACAACCAGAAAGAAAAGTATTGATACAAAGGAAGCTCTTGAAATTGGTTTGGTTGTTTGTTTTTTACAGTACATGATTTACAACCAGAAAGAGAAATATTGGTCTGACTCTGCGTTAATGTTGATTGTTGATCGTTATTCTGAGAGTAAATTAGGGGTCTCCTCAACGTAGTCTTGCAAGAGAGGGGCTTTCTCCCGATCCAATTTTGATTTCCCCGAGTTGTTAGACTCCACAATCTTTTCATCTGTCGCTTTTCCCCACATCACGCAATAGAACCCAATAACAATCACAAATGATCCCACCAAACTGCATAAGAGAGAGAGAGAGAGAAACCAATAATACCATTGTTTGCCAACGAAGAGAAAATATCAAAGAGAAGGGTAGAAATTTGAAAAGAGTAGAGCATTTACCCTCCAAGATAGAAACCATCTCCCAAGAAGATGACACCCAAGACAGTTGAAATAACAATTCCCAAAGGATGAAAAATAGCAACGAAAACCGGCCCCTTCCTTCGTACGCACCATACTACAATTGTAACATACACAACAGACCCAAATACTCCCTGCATTGTTACCCAAAGAGACCAATTCAATTCCCCTAAAACTTGAATCTCCAAAACACTGATTAATTGATTCTCTTCCACGAGATTTGAATTATATACACTATCTACTTACCGAGTATAAAATGGAAAATAACCTCATTTTAGGTTGTAGACTGAATGGACTTAGGTCCCTTTCCGAAATCAGAGAGACAAGAGCAGATAAAATTGTCACAACAAAGCAGTAAGCCAAGGTTGCAGACACTTCTGCTGGGTATTTCCTGAGAACCAGTGCCTGAATCCATTAGCAAAAGCAACTAGTCATTAACATACCAAATATGTATGTATTAATAAATCATTATATATGCTTAAGTACCTGTACAATCATAAACAAAGAAGAGAAGACACTATCAATTGCGATAAACAGTCCTCCGATGATCCAGTCTGATGGTTGTGCTAGAAGCTGATGAGGGATTATTGAATGTAACGGGGCTGTTATAATCGCAGGGCCCTTGTATAGAGTCACGATGATTGCCCCTACAATTGATACTACAGTCCCAACAGATTTAGCTAGTGTGCTAGGGCTTCCACAATCTACCTTTTCCATCCTAAACCCAGAAACTTTAATCATATATTTATATGGAGCTCAATTAAGGGTTCAGTCATCAAAATAAACAGTACTGAACTAGAAATGATCATATGAATTATACCGAGAAAACAACTGATTGCGTAAAGGCTAAAATATCTTGTTTTATAGCTTTGATTAGATTAATAAGAGAACCTGCTATGTAGTACAATTTACTTAACTCATAGATGGTATAATGTTACATAGAAAGAAACTATTACACAAGTCCAGGCACGACTGCACGAGAACTTTTTCGAAGAAAATTAGAGCAGTAACTATCCCCGAATTTCCTGAAGCTTCACATGATAAAGTCAAAAGATGACTGGAGATAACATTTTAACCTAATTTGAGATTCAGTTCATAGTGAAAGGAGAGACTCTTACCTAAATAAGATTGCAAGAACAAAGGTAAAACCAGGGGTAAGGTTGAGCAACACTGTGCAAAGTGTTGCAGAGGAATATGAGATCCCTGTATATCCAAAGATTTGTGCCATGAAGCTGCAAAAAAGCAATATCATGATTAATGATTCAAAAGCAACTTACACAAGTCAAACATTGCCTTTTGGTACTATAAGCAACACTAAAGAAGGAGAATGTGAACCAAAACTACTAGGCTTCATTGCCAGTTGCCACAACACTATCTTGTTAGGAAGCCCATGAACTTTATTCCAAAAAAATTCACTTCGTTACCATTTACTACATTTTACAAGACTTGTAATATATACATTACCAAATATATTGGATTAGACTTTAGAGTTTAGAGCGTTACATATGTAATTCAAATTTAAACACTTTTAACAGAACAATCAAAAACCAATATATCATAGGAGTAATAATTATTCTTCGAACTGAGAGGGGGCATGTTTGAGATTTACAAAAAATTAAGGGGAGATAAGTACTAACAACTATTTGCCCTATTCCCCACACGGTCATACCCACCACCAGTATCACCAGTTCACCACTAACAACATCCAAATCCTCTGCAAATGGGTTTCTAATTCTAGTACTTTCTAGTAAACTTTTCAAACAATTTTGCATAAATTTGAACAATATGAGCATAGAATATATAAATAGAATTAGTCAATGATGTACAGAAAAGTAGCTTGACATTACATACCCAAGAATACCACATAGGACAAATCCACAGATCACAGTGAAATTGAGTGGAGGGTGATTTGATCTGCATAAGAAAATAGATTTTAAAAAAAAAACCTGTTATCTATGTAACTGTGTGTGTGTGAGAGAGAGTGAGTGAGGAGAAGAAGTACCTGTGGAGAAGAAGGGAAGAAGGAAGAAGAATGAGGGAGGCGAGTGCATTAGAGTAGAAGATGAAGGAGATATTGGTCATTCCATTGGATATGGCTTTCTTGCTTATTATCATCAGACCAACCTGCGCCGCCTGAGCAACCACCATCCCCGCATATGGCACCGCTCTCTCCATCTGGCAGCTACCCTCCTTCGGTCCTTCCCTCTGAGTTCATCTCAATATCGATCGTTAACCATTAAATTAACAAAATTAATTATATAACAAAATCAATACCCTCTTACTCATTTTTATCACTTCCCTCTATGCGTGTGTGCGCGAGTGCGTGTTTTCAGCTAGTTTAGACTTTAAAAAGTTAAAACTATTCCGTTGACAAAACTACCCTTGCAGTAGTTCAAATTCGTTTTTTTTTTTTTTTTGGTCTAGAAGAAGAAGAAAAAAATTACCTCTTTTTCAAGAAATGAAGAAATCCTATGTAAATAAAGTCAACTATTATTTGCAAGATATTCTTATATCCAATGCCTCGCACTTGTAATTAGGGGTGGGTGGGTGGGCATTTTGTTTTGGGTTTTCGGGTCGTTTAATTATTCTGAATTTCGGTTATTGGGTTTTCTTGAACTCGACATTAATATATTGGATTATGATTTTCTATTTGAATTACCAATACCGAGGATAATGGGTGAGCTTTATATACTTGAAGCTAAGGATGAAATCAAGTTCATAAAAAGAAAAAAACTTGATGATTTTTTAACGCATCGAAACAATCTAAAGGAACTCTTATCACGAGAAATTTCTATCAAACAAGTCTATGACAGTTTAGGGTTCTCAAGCACAACGCTAAGAGAATATGAAAAATTAATAATATATCAAAACCCCTCCAAAATGTTATATGAAGGGTATTTATACCCTAAAACATTCAAACCCCTAAAAAGATTAATTAAATGAAAAATTGTGAAAATAACCAAAAACACCTAAAAACTTCTTAAACAACGATTTCGGCTTTTAAAACTGCATGTCACACGCTAAACCTGATGAATCTTGTCGAGTTCGTCGAGAGCTTCGATTTGATATGCGGCAGGCCCCATAACTCATCTGGACGAGAAAGTTATGGCCCGTTAAAGTTTAACCGATACGTTAAGTGATTTCTATTAGAGCTTGTTTTTCAGAAAAGACACTTGGCCCCCCTGAACTTAGAACTTTTTCCTAAAGTCTTGCACAAGTACGTTTCTACCGCTTATTCTACATCAGTCTCCCCTACTTAAAAAGGACTCGACCTCAAGTCATCAATAGGATAAAGAGGATTGTCCGGGAAGAACTAAGTCAAGTCTGCCACATTAAAAGTAGGTGAAATGCTCCACCCACCTGGCAAATCGACCATATATGCATTGTCATTGATCTTCTTAAGAATCTAGCACGGCCCTATCTTCTTCGGATACAGCTTGCTGTAATATGAGATGCATCTGAGGTCTTTCGACAAGGTATGAAGTGTGCCATTTTGTTGAAACGATCCACCATCACAAAAACAAAATCATTGGACCGTTGTGTGCGCACAACACGAAATCCATATAAATATCTTCCCACGGAGCTTCAGGGACAGGAAATGGATTGTACAACCCTGTATTTTACGACTGCCCCTTATTTGTCTGACAAATAATACACTTTTGCTCCAACTTATGAGTGTCGCGCTTCAACTAAGGCCAATAATATCGTTGTGCAACTAGATCAACGGTCTTGTCGCATCCACAATGACCACCCATGTGCAATTCAGATATTAAACTTTCTCGCACCGAACCCCTCGGAATACAAAGACGATCCTTGAATAACAGAAACCCTTCCTGAATCAGGAAAGGACCGACAAGATTACCATCACTATAACGAACCCAATCTACAGCGAAATCCTCATCTCCAGCATATAATTCTTTCAAGCAATCGAACTCAATCACAACAATCGCATAGTCACCAATAAACTTTCCGACGACTCGAGCATCAAGAACCTTTTTATGTTGTCCACTCTTGTGTTTAATAACAAAAGTAAACTGCTGCAAATAGGCCACCCATCGTGCATGCATGCGATTGAGTGACTTCTGCTCATTCATGTATTTCAATGCCTCATGGTCAGTATGCAAAACGAACTCCTTTTGAAATAGGTAATGCTCCTAGTTCTTAACAAATGAACCACCGCGTGAAACTCAATCTCATAAGTGGTCCATTTCGTTGCGTTGCTCGCCTTTTCACTTATAAAATTCAGTCGCCACTCCCGAATCAAAATGCTCCAATCTCGATAATAGAAGCGCCTGCCTCAAGCTCAAATGGTTTATTGAAATCCGTAAGGCCAAAATTGGTGCATTGTCGCTTTCTTTGATCATAGCGAAGTTTACATCAGCTTCTTCCCCCCATAAGAACTTCCCTTTCTTCATGCACTTAGTGATAGGTGTCAATGTGTCATGATACTACTGAAATCCCATATGAAACGTCGGTAGAAGGTAGCAAGGCCATGGAAACTACGTACTTCATTCACAGTTTTAGGTCGTGGCCATTCCCTAATTGCACGCATCTTCTCCTCGTCTACCTGTATGCCATCTGCAGAAACGATATATCCCAAGAAAAACAGTTTATCAAGTAAAAAACTGCACTTTTTAAAATTAACAAAAAGTTGTCTCTCTCTCATAGCCTGCAATACAACCCGTATATGCCCAATATGCTCCTCTTTGTTGTGACTAAAAATTAGAATATCGTCAAAGTAAACAACCAGGAACTTCCCAATGAAAGGCTTTTGAATCTGATTCATAAGTTGCACGAAAAGGCTGTGAGAGTTAGATACACCAAATGGCATGACCAACCACTCATAAAGCCCCTCCTTCGTCTGGAAGGTCATCTTCCACTCATCGCCAAGTCTAACCCGAACCTGATGATACCCGTTATTCAAATCAATCTTTGAAAATACCTCAGCACCATGCAACATATCCAGCATGTCATCGAGGTGGGGAATGGGAAACTTACACTTCACAGTAATCTTATTGATGGTCTGTTATCGATATACATCTTCCAAGTTTCATCTTTCTTTGGCACATGAAGGGGATGGGCTGCTCACTGACTCATGCTCTCCTGAATGGACCCTCGTTTCAGCAATTCTTCAACATGTTCTCTCAAGATATCATGCTCGACTAGGCTTATCCTATAGTGGAGAAAGTTAGGAAGTGTAGCACCAGGAACATGGTCAATGTGATGTTGAATATCACACAATGATGGTAATCTTACAGGAAGCTCATCTGGCATAAGATCTTGAAACTCCACCAGTAACGATGTCAGTTACTTGGCAATGAACCAGAATCGACTAACCCCAAAAACCCCTTATTCACCACAGAAAATACCAAAGGAACATCAGAGGTCTCCCTAACCAGTTTTTTACCTGTATATAGGGAAATCACTGTTGTTTTTCCCTTGGTCTTAGAATGACCACTATCAACTAGAGGGCAAAGAGTAAATTTCACCTTATCTATAAATAAAATAATCAAATTCTCTCTACCCTTATGCACAACATCTATATCAAACTACCATAGTCTACTAACAGAAAAAGGTACGACACATTGCTGAGTTACCTTAACGTTACCAATGGAGTTGATCTAGCCAACCTGGTACGACGTAGGATGTTTCTCCACTTATAACTTTAGCTTTTCCACAAGGCCTCGAACAACCAGATTTTCACAGCTCTCACTGTCTATTATCAGCTCAATCATATGTTCATTCACCTTCTCTCAGGTATGGAAGATGTTGTGTCGCTGAGGGTCCTCGATATCAACCTATCAACCTACGAACCACAAACGTCCCATGTCCCCCATCCTCATAGTCCTCATTGGGATCTTCCATATATTCGTCCACATCGCCTCATACATCATCCTCATCATGTTCGTCCCGTTCTGCCGTGTTGACCCTATCGTGATTAGGGCAATTATTAGAGATATGCCCAGGCTGACCACATCGAAAACACTTATCCTCGTAGCTTTTTGCATAGGGATTGTTGTTCGGTCGTCTAGTAGTGGACTGTATATTCCTCATTGGGAATTGATTGGCAAGAGTTTCACATTTTTTTCCCCAATTTTCGGAGCCGAACTATTAGGTTTCTCTTGGATGGATTGTTTGGAACTAGAAGTTTGTCCTTAAACTGCTAATGAAGCTGATTCTCCATACCTGCAGAATGTCGACTGACCCCGAGGCGGTGCACTGTGTAACTGTTATGCCTCCACCTTGGTTGTGCGCATGATGGCTTCATCCACCGTATTAATCGAGTACACTAAAACCTGATTTTTTATCCCAGTTTGTAGACCCCCAATATACCTTGCTATTTGTTAACCTTCTGTCTCATTTAGATTATTACGAGTTGAGAGCCTATGGAACTCGTTCGTGTATTGATTGATGGTCCTGCTATCTTACCGACAATCATGGTACTTTTGGAACAAAACATGGTTGTAATCTGTAGGTAGGAAACGAAGCATCAATGCCTCCTTCATTCGTCTCTACATACGTATTGGTTGTTTGCCCTAACGTCTCATATTATTTTGCAATTGCTCCCACCATGTAGAAGCTTCATTCCTCAACTTATACACCACATATTTCACATGTTTATCTTTGGTGATTCCCATAAGGTCAAAATATTTTTCGACCTCTGAAAGCCAATCCAAAAAATCTTCCAAATCCAGATCACCAGTAAAGAACGGTAGATCAACCTTGATTTTCGGATATTGATCTACCACTCATGCTAATGGTTCGTCTTCCCCATTTGATTTAAAATCCACATCTCCCTTGGCCGGTGGATCACGAGGAGGTTCCACCCCACGTCGTATAGGTTTTGTTGCACGAGCCCCTGCCCGTTGCCTAGGTTTTGCACCAATTTGTAGGTTTTGTACCGCTTCTATGACAACCCGACTCGAAGCGACAACTTCGTTCAAGGTCCGCTGCATCTGTACAAGCAGGGTAACAATTGTAGCATTGGTGTCGTTGTTGTTGCCATCGTTAGCCGCCATCTCACAGGATGTTAATCTGTTCTGATACCAACTGGCGCAGCGAAACAATCTAAAGGAACTCTTACCATGAGAAATTCATATCAAACAAGCCTATGACGGCTTATGGTTCTAAAGCACAACACCAAGAGAATAAAAAAATTCAACAATATATCAAAATCCCTTTAAAAATGTTATATGAAGGGTATTTATACCCTAAAACATTCCAAACCCTAAAAAGATTAATAAAACGAAAAATAACCAAAAATACCTATAAACTTTGGAGGTCCATAAAAGGGCTTTAAACAGCGATTTCATTGAGGTTCGGGTTCGTCGAGGGCTTCGATTTGATATACGACGGGACCCGGAACTCATCCGAACGAGAAAGTTATGGCTCATTAAAATTTAACCGACACGTTAAGTGATTTCTACTAGAGCATGTTTTCAGAAAAGACACTTGGCCCCCCTTAACTTCGAACTCTTCCCTAAAGCCTTGCCCAAGTACGTTTATACCACTTGTTCTACATCATTTTTAGTCATAGTCTTCAAAACAGAGAAGTACAAGAATCTTTGATAGAAAGAGTCTATCTCCTTAATTAAGTCGTAAACAATGAATAAGATAGTCCAGAATAGCTAGCTATTCCAGCTACTCTCATAGAATGATTTGCCTGTCCCTTTAATTTCCATCATTTCCTTTTTCTTGTCTTCAAACCCATATCAAACCAGTCACACCCCCTTTTTCTCCATTCCTATACCCTCACAACAAACACACATGCCAACTCATATCAATTCCCTCCTTTCCGGCCCTCCCTCATTTTTCCATTCCCCTCATCATCATTTTTTATTTTCCCCACATCATTGTGGACGCCCTCAATCTTTCCACTCAATCACTTTCAATATCACTCATCCACCTTCCATCTCATTCTCCTTCATTCTCGATCACTCTAGCTGATAATTAATAAGAAAAGGAAAAGGAAAGTAAAAGATGGGCTTGGCCGCGTGGGCATGACTCGTGAGAGTAAAGTGAGAGAAAGAGAGAAAAAAAAGACTCATTGTGTGAGAAAGAGAAAGTCAATGTGGGGTGTGACTGTGTGGGTGCCTGGGTGGGACGGTAGGTAGTTGCCGACAGTGGAAGGGTGAAAGGAAACCTAGATTTAGATGGGGAGTTTGCGATGCAAGAGAGCTGATGAGAAAAGCCATGGGGCACGAATGTTGAAGACTTCGAGATACCTTTTCCTTTATTTTTGGTTTTTAATTTCTTTACTCCCTTCCAGACTTCAAGATACCTTATTTCAAACAAAGCGGATTACCCGAATCCGCGGTTAACCCGAAAACCTGAAACCCGACCCGATGCCCACCCCTACTTGTAATAATAGCCCTTGGACTAGTAAGACTGTAGGGAAAATCTATATATATATATATATATATATATATCGTCCCCATCTTGCACCCTAGCAGAACTCCCCGCAAGCATGACAACCCGCTGCTTCATCAAGAAATTTTGATTGGCTTTCTCCTCCCTCTCTCTCCCCGACCTGACCACCTTCGTCCATTCCCACTCCACTACTCACCTCCCTCCTCCACCTCAACACTCCGACAACTCAAATCTCATCGTCGTTCCTCACGCCACCCGCCCTCTCTACTCAAACGTCGACGTTTCAACATACTCGGAATCAATTCTCGGACATTCCAGAAAGTTCTATTTGGATGTCTTGGGACCTAGGGTTTTGTTCTGTGCTGACTTGGTTGTTGACTTGATGTTGAAATTATGGGCAAATAAGTATGTTGGGTTTAAGAATGTCGATTCTAACTGGTTTTCCAAGCCCTAATTTCTGTTTTTTCTCAACATCCGAGCGTTATCGAACAAAACAAAGATGGCGATTAAATAGTTACACTAACTGACCTTTTTAGAGGCTGATTTGACCTGGTCCGACAAAAATGAGTGGTTTGATTCGAGCCAAGCTTCAACAGCAGAGGTGTCTAGGGTTTTATCCTTGGGGGTTAACTGAATTTGACATTCTAGTGTCTGATGAAACTTCTCTATTCCGCTCGTAGTTTCTCTGTGTCCATTTTGCATTTTATTTTTATTTATTTTTGTAAAATTGTTCTTGTAGTTTTAAATAGAGTTGAAATTTTATCATTATTGTCCATTGTGTAGTTCTTAATCAAATTTCAACTGGGTTGACTGGGCGGGGGATTTAGTGGTTGACTAGGTTGGGTATTCGATGGTTGACTAGAACTGCTGATGCTGCTGTAATAATCGTCAATTTAGAGGGACAAAGTAGGGATTTGACATAATTTATCGGCTGAACTTAACGTCGGTCCAAAAAATGGACTCGTTTGCAGCCAAACTAATGTACAGTGACAAGAATGAAAATTTTAAACTTTCGGTGGCCAGATTACTAGTTTTTGAAAAGTTTGGTGACCCAAATAGGGGTTTTGCCTATATATAAAAGGAAAAGAGCAAATTATGGAAAGTTCCCGCCAAAAGTAACTTACTAAATTTGGAAACATTTATAATTTGTATAAATATCAGTTTGCTTTGGAAATGAAAACATTAAATCTTATTGTAGTTGATTGGATAAATAAATACAAAAAACGTTTCACATTCTAAAAGATATAGCTCAAAACACTATTTCCAGATTATGTGGTTATTAATCTGGCTTGATTTAATAAGGGGCCCAACTGTTACAACACAACCATTGGAATACACGATATCTGTCAATTTCATAGGGATGTGAACAATTCATCAACAAATGTATTTGATATATTGTTGCTTATAATCGAAAAGTAAAGTTGAATACCACAAATAATTATCAAAATTATATTTAATATAAAATAAAATGAATCTTACAGAAGAATTGATACAGCATCACAGTTTCTTTTGGTGCATCGGCGGATGACCTTTTTGAAAATTGAAGCATCATGTTCACACGAGCTCCTTGGTTAGTGAAACAAAGTGTTAGGCATTTTAGCTTATTTAGCTAAGGGAGTTATATGGCTGCTTTCTTTGAGCTTAGAGAGTTAGACCATGGTTAACAATAAAATGAAATACACCCAAATCGAATAGCAAATCAAACACAACTCATTAAAAACTAATAAAATAATTCATTTGATACTCATTTGGTTTAAAACGACAAAACCTTCCAACAGTGGCACAGAAACCAATACTTTTACATACCCCACTATATTTATCTTCATTAATTTAATATTTTTTTTAGAAAAATGGTTAAAAACTTGAAAAAATCATAGAAATTTTTTATGATTTCCAAATAAAGCAAACAAAGTCTCTATTTATAGGTAAAAATGTGTACTTTAATTTAGGAAAAAAGTAAAATAAATAAAATTTTCAACTGAAAATTGGCCAAGAAAAACGAGGGTGGAAAAGTTATTCGATTCACTAGAATGCTGCCATGTGGAAAGGGAGGGGGCAGGAGGCGAGGCGTTAGCCGCTGTGCTGGCCAGCCTTTTTTTTTTAATTTTTTGGATCAAAACGACGCCGTTTTGAACCCACCAGAGCTGAAAAACTGTCATTTCACTTGTTGTGTATGGTTTGATTTGGTTTTGATTTGTAGCCTAAATTGATACTAATCAAACCAAATCAAATAAGATTTGGATATGATTTTTCTTTGATTCACTTTATCACCATTGACTCCCTTTTGATTTGGTTTTGAGCAACCGTTGCTGCTGCTTTTAGGGTG
Source organism: Codonopsis lanceolata (assembly GCA_013146195.2). NCBI lineage: Eukaryota > Viridiplantae > Streptophyta > Magnoliopsida > Asterales > Campanulaceae > Codonopsis > Codonopsis lanceolata. The sequence goes on along the minus strand of CM028377.1, from coordinate 63,807,818 downwards.
AGAAGAGAGCATGGCAGAGAATAAAGGGGTTGAGAATAGAGGGAGGAATATTTAGGAATATATGTTGACGACTCTAGATTTAGGTTGATAGAGGTAGAAAATCTGTGAGTATATCTATGATAACGGTAGGGTTTTAGTTTTGGGTGATAATCGGGTCGGTATTATGTGGTAGAATTATAACCGCAAAAGTCCACTATTATTTTTTTAAATCGCGACAGTGCACTTTTTGGGGGAAAATGATGAAAATATCCTTAATGAAGGAAAGACGCGCAGACAAAGCCACGGTCCAAATTTGGGGGTCACAAGAAAAAAAAAAGGGCGTCACTCAAATTTTTAGGCGTCGCAATGCAAAAACCACAGTCCAAAATTTGGGCATCGCTCAAATTTTGGGCATCATAAGAAAAAAAATTGGACTTCGCTCAAAATTTGGGCATCGTTCTTGATTGAAGTCCCAACCAAATTAGGCATCGCAGAAACTTGCGATGTGAGTATGATTGTGTCTTTGAATTGGCGAGCCGCCATTCAATCCTCCTTCCCCAAAAGGTAAGTCCACTAAGTTCCCCAACTTCCAGTAAGGTAGTCCCTGAAGTTGTTTCTGTTGGTCCGTAATAAAGCTTGAATAGGCTAGAGGGGGGTGAATAGCCTATGATACCACATTAAAAACTTTTCTTTTGGATATGCATTAAGTATAGATTTTAGTGGTAAAGACGATTAACTTATATAACATGTCTGTTGTTAGTTTAGAACAGAACAGGACAGAACAGCAGACTTGCCCTCAGCAAAGTTAAGAACTCTACTGGTAAATCGTCTGTAAAACAAAAGCCTATTTTAGAAAGAATTTATGCAGCGGAAATATTTTAGGCTTAAGTTTTAAGAAGTCTTAAATAGCTGTACACGATTAAATGATCAGAACAACAGCATACTTAATCCTTCTTCCAAAATGCAAGTTTTAGGAAGTCATTGAGTAGTGCCTTTTCAAAAGATAAAACAGTTTGTGAAAAGCACTTAGAGAGATAAAGATTTGAAGATGAATAATTGAAAGAACATCTGAATTTATTCAAAGATAAATTACAGATTACATCAACCTAGACTCTCTATGAAAATTTATGTTCTCATCTTCATCAATCTCATATTCTTGTACTTAATCGTTTATAGACAAACTCTTAAGTACAAAGGACAATAGAGACGGATGAGAAGCGATTGACGAAGACATTAAGGTTATTCGTTCAGATAATAAATATCTGAACGAATGAGTGCATAGCACTCGACCTCCTAAGATGATTGATTATTACACAATTAACAGCATTTGTATCAAGATACAAATCTGAAGATATGAATGTAATAAGTACAGACAGCTCTTCATCTTCCTTAGGCAACATCTGGGTTGATCTTCAAATTGATCAACGACTTGACCTTTAGCTTTGGAGATATGTTTCTGAAGCTTCAGCTAAAGGCTGAGTTCTTCGAAGAAGGATGAAGAACTCAAATCAAGAACTGGGTTCTTGACCAAGGCGAGAATCTTGACTGTAGATGATCTCTGATATCTCTTCTCTTCTTCACGGAGATTCTGCCTAGTAAATCACAGAGAATGATATGCTAAGGTCTGGGTAGGGTCACTGCAACTAGGATGTAGAGATCTGAGATGCGTTGGTGAAGACGATCTCGTTGTTAATCTCTTTTCTTCTTCGAAGATCTTGATGCAGATACAGAGACTATGGTTGTCTCTGTTTTCTTCGTCTCATCATCGTCTTTTGAAGAGTAGAGGAGATATCCTTTTATATTGGTTAATCGTTGTCAAGATGATCGTTGAGATTTTGAAGATACACTTTCTATCCGTTAGAGATGTTGAATGTTGAAATCCGCTGGATAGAGATGTGTTGTTCAATTTGGACCTTTGGCCAGATGGATAAAGTCTTTGTCTTCAAGGTCCTGAACTGGTTGCCTGTCAGACCGTCATTGATGGGTTCCTGAAAAGTAAGTCTGACATCTGATGCATTGTCTGAGTGATCTGTCCAATAAAGTGATTTCTTTTTACAGATCTCAGGAGAAAGAAAAGATCTTGTAGTATCAATGATGTCAGGCTTCACGAGGATTTGAATGGCTCTTGAATCCTAAATACTTTTGTCTTTTGTCTAGATCTGCTGCAGTCTTGACCTCTCTGAAGCACGTGCAGAATAAAGTCTGCTGGTCTAATGTTCAAAGGTAAGTCTATCTTGAGATAAGGACTGCTGCTTGTTGATGTGAACATTCAAACTGTGACAGATCTGCTGGTGAGTTTTCAAGGTGTCTTCGAGATGCACTTGACAAATTTGCTGGTGAGGAGTCCTTTGAGACTTTGTCACAGTAGAACGTCTGCTGGTGGCGAATCTTCAAGGTGTCCTTTAATGCATTCAACAAGTCTGATAGTGACAAGTTTTGTGAAGAGCCTTTTGAGACTTCAGCAAGTCTGCTGGTGCTTTGTGCATATGAGGTGTTGTTCTGTTCAATCATCTATAAGGAGGTTAGGACTAGACTAGGACGACATAATCTTAGACCTATGTGTTGTCAAACAAGCTGCCACACTAATCGGCACGCAGACCTCTTAGCCACTTGTTATGACACACTGTAATGGGAAGAATAAAGTAATTTTTTGGTCCCTAAACTATACCAAAACTATGCGTTTGGTCCCTGCACTTTTTTTGTAATGTATTTGGTCCTTAATATAGGGTTTTGTTAAGAGATTAACCCCTCGATGGGGTTACCGTCACTTTGCCGTTAGATTTTTTTGAAACCCAAATATACCCTTAGCCCTATCCCTTACAAACTCCTCCAAAGTCTCCAACAACTTCCCAATCTTCGAACCTCGTGATATTCGACGACCTTGCCACACCAATATCCTTACACCAATTGTAAAACCCAACCAACTCATCAACTGCTGCCGCTTAGCATAAGCATCAAACGCCTTAACACAATCCCGATACTCCATATCAAAAACCGATCGAGCAAAATAGCCAAAACCTCACATATATCAAAGATACAACTTAAAACTCTCTTGCACAACAGGTACAACGCAACCAATACCATCCTACTATTCCTAGCTAACCCTTGGGTCGACACGATAAAACCGATCCAACGGCCTCCGCAAATGCCCCATTTTCCCAAATATCCTTTCAGCTTCATATCCCTCAATGGGGTAACAACCACATCTTTCCGAGAGCCCGAGCCCGAGCCCGAACAGATCCTCTCCGACGCCCCTGAGGACCGGATCTCCTCATGCCTCCATAATCGCCGAACCCTGACGCCTTATTGATTCATATTCATAACCCCGGTTCGGGGTAATCTCCATCGATCTTCCTTAAATCTATCGATTTCGCCCGCCCCCATTCTCGTTTCCTCTCATACACAATCAATTCAAGCCTCTCGATCCAAGTACAATGCATAAGCCCTCACAAAAGCCGAGTGATCCCACGAGCTCGAGTGAGCCTCGCCGCGAAAATCGACATGTTCGGCCGGGTTCCCCTGCCTGTAGCGCATAATTTCGCTGAACACGAAATCGCCTTCTGAGCAAACGGTGAGTCAAGCAAGCACTTCAACGCGACGATCCGGGCCGCGGGTCTTGCCGAGCCGCTTGAAAGCGAGTGAACGCACGCCGACGTAGCTACCGGGAGTGAGAAGTGAGCTGGAGGATTCTCGCGACGCATTTCTCGCCGGGTCGCCGCCGTGGTTGTGGCTTTGACTATGGCGACTTCGAGTTCCGGCGCCATATTGCTGGCTACTTTGGCTATGCCAATGCTAGTTTGATCTTTGACGGCGCCCATCGCCTTGCGAAAAGTTGATCTTTGTAAGGGATAGGGCTAAGGGTATATTTGGGTTTTCAAAAAAAATCTAACGGCAAAAGTGACGGTAACCCCATCAGGGGTTAATCTCTTAACAAAACCCTATATTAAGGACCAAATACATTACAAAAAAAGTGCAGGGACCAAACGCATAGTTTTGGTATAGTTTAGGGACCAAAAAATTATTTTATCCTAATGGGAACAAGCAAATCAAAATATTAGGGATATGCAACAAGATAATTTGATTATCAAAAAGCATATTCCAACAGTTTCGCTTGCTCAACTTTGTAAATATCATTATCCATACAACTCCCTACAAATATTCCTTTCATCCCCACCAAAAAAAAGAGCGACACCCACATCCAAAACATCTTACGCCCACATCGAAACATCTGACGTCCACGTGGAAACATTCGACACCCACATCGAACACATCTGACATCCACATCGAATATCCGATGCCCACATCGCGAGCAAATCAGATCGATAGACTACATCGTCAGTGTTACAAAGAGAAGGATCTGCAGTGAGAAATAATATCTTCCACTAAGGGAAAGGACGAAGTAATTCAAGGCACGAAGGAAGATTGAAAGAAGTGAGGGAATATCTTCCGGCTGTCGAATTGCTCCATCTTTACTAAAGAGCGATAACGACAGGGTATTTTTGGACAAAAAATTTTAAAGTGGACTTTTCCAGTTAAATAATAAAAAAATGATACTTAGGTGGTTACAATTTTACAAAAGGGGACCAACCCGCAATTAATCCTTTAGTTTTTTGTTATTGGGCCATTTTTGTTTGGTCATTTTTGTTTGGTCATTTTTGTTAGACAAATAATCGTATATAATTTTCAACAATAAAAAATGTAGGGTGATAATCGGGCTGGTTCACTATCATGGTATTATAACAGAAAAAGTTTCATATATTTGTTTTCAACCGTTAAAGTACACTTTTGGGGGGCAAAACTGGCGAAGATACCCTTAATGAAGGAAAAACGCACACACAAAGCCACTGTCCCAATTTGAGAGTCGATAAAATTTTTGGGTGTCGCTCAAAAGCCACTGTCCAAATTTGGGCATCGCAATTAAAAAATTAGGCATCACAATGCAAAAATCAGGCTTCGCAATTAAAAAATTGGGCATCGTAATGCATTTGGGCATCACAATGTAAAAAAACACTGCCCAAATTTGGGCATCGTTGCACAAAACATTGGGCATCACTCAAAAACATATCATGCATTGAATTCGGAAAAAAAAGAAGTTACATTAGGCATCGCTTAAAGCTTTGTTCTTCTTTTGCAACACCATCAAAACCAGAAAGAGTGGTTGGAAAAGACTTAGTAAATTAAATAAAAAACCACAACAAGATGTAGGGGGAAGCTGAACAAGCAAAATAATGTTGTTGCGATGAATCAGAGGCAACGACGCCAACATCGGAGGCAACGATGCACACATTGAAGGCAACGACGCACACGTTGGAGGCAACGACGCCCATATTAGAGGCAACGACACCCAAATCAGAGGTAGTGACGCCCAAATCGGAGGCAACGATGCACATGGGATTACTCTCTCAAAAAATCAATGGCATATGATATAAGGCGAGTTCTAAGGCATGAGTTCATTTACCCGACTATTCCATCCATGGGCGTCAAAGGTTTGTAAACCATGGCTTCCGACAAAGGTTATTGATTTGGCTTGTAAATTTTTTCATGGGGTTCTCCCAGTTGATTTAAATTTAGCATGTTGTTATTGTTTCAAAATATATATACAACCATAAAAGTGATCCTCAAAATGGCTGGCAACCTATTTCAATAGTAGTTTTGTTTCTTCCAATATAGTGACGATGAATTCAAAGATGAAGAAGAGAGAGAGAGAGAGAGATGGGAGGCTATTTTCTTCTTCCTCAACCCGTCCACTCCTCTTCCAAGAGTAATGGTTCGATTTCCGAAAAGTATTGCTTCAGTTTTCAGCTACTTTTCATTGGGGAGTGGGAACGATGACATTTAAAGAAGAAAAAAAGTAAAATGTACTTTTGCGGTTTAAAAACAAAATAAAGCACTTCAGCGGTTAACATTTTAGAAAATGGTACCAGCATGCTATTATTCCAAAAATGTAAACGAAAAAAATAATGTGAAGACAAAATTGACAAGTTGGGATCCGAATAAGACTTCCAATATAATTATATTGTTGATAATGTTGTTTCATATCATTATATTTTTGGTTAATTACTAGTAAGTAAGATATTTTCGGTTAATTACTACACGCTCCGTCCCGGTCTTTTCGGGCAAAGAGTCTAGTATTTCATTTTAGAATATTTCATTTGAAGAATCTACTTTAAAAAATTAAGGCATAAAAATATCATTTTATTACTAATAGACTATTAAAAGTATTTTTTATATATAAAAAGTTTGACTTTTGAACGAAAACTTTTGCCCGAAACAGAGAGAAAAATAACTAAGATATTTTCATATCTTTATATCCATGGAGTGTTATTTTCTCTCTTTTTGTTGTTTGTTTTATTTAATTGAAATGTTATATATAAACTATGTTGTCAAAAAGGATATATCCAATTTTTAATGTTATTTTGTTTATTTTTTAAATTTAATAGTAATATAAAAGATTATGATGCAAAAAATGATGCTCCACACCATTTTAATGTTAGAGATTTTGTTTAGAGTGTGTTATTTCTGACTTCAATTCCTCCTCATCAAATAAAACAAATGGTATCTCATTTGACGATTTACTAAAGTAATTTTTATTTATTTATATATATATATGTTTATATTTTCAAAAACCTTTATATTTTTACAGGTTTTACGTCAGTACGGAATATAAGAGACAATAACTCTATAAATGAGTGACCCTAAGGGGTAGGAGAGATGGCGGTGACACTTAGATAAAAACCGCAAGGTCTTTGATTCTAATTCTTATATCAAAAAGGAGTCACTTACCTATCAAAAATAAAACTTTATAAAGAAGTATTCAAAAAAATTGACCGGGAACGGAGGCAAAGGAGTGGCAGAGGGAGGCCAGGCCCCCCTCAAAGCTTTGAAAGTTCACACTTTCCCCCTTTAAATGCTAAGAGCAGCTCCATTGTATGATTCTTCACTAATTCTTTGGTTAAGAATTCACACAATGCTTCCATTGTTGCATTCTTGGTGAAGAATTCGGAGGAGAGAGAAAGAGGAATTCCTCACAAAGAATAAAACACACAGCTCAAGAATTCCAACCGCACGGGCTCAAGTGGCGTGCACCTCCCAATCAAATAAGGCGCGTGTACGACACGCGCTCTAAAGGCGCGTCCAAGCCAAAAAAACGGTGGGTCCCGGCTGCTCCACTAACTAAAAAAAAACGTTTTTTTAATTTTAAAAAAAAAACTTACCGTTTTGACCGTTTTTTCTTTAAAAAATCCAAAAAAAATTTTAAAAAGCCAAATGTAAACGTTGGGGGGGTCCGGCTGGGGGTGGGGGGGTGGGGTGCAATCCAACGGACATTTTTTAAAAAAAACGTTTTTTTTTTAAATTTTAATTATCTTCTTTCTTCCCTATAAATAAACTACCTCAACCTTCTTCATTTTCTCCACACCTTCTTCATTCCCTCTTTTATTTCTCCATAATCTCTTCTTTAAAATCACTTTCTCTACATACTTCTATTCCAAATGGATCCAAGAGGTACTAATTTTTACCAAAATTTATTGAATTCTCCCGATCACGTTACGAACTGGGCTGATGATGTCGTTTATGACTCTCCACAAGTGAACCATGTGTCAACTCAAGCATTTCAAGAATATATGTAGCGAAATTCAGAGGTACGTGATAGAAGCACCCATCATGCTCTTCGATCGAACTTGGTTGAGCATATATAGCGTCTTTACGGTGACAACTAGTGATAGAGTTTAATTATTGACGTTTTCATGTACTTTTAATTATTGAATTGTTTTGACGTAATTTTTAAGTGTTTATGTTTTATGTAATTTTATCATTTTATGTATTTAACGTTTTTATGTAATTTTCTATTTATGTTATTGTACGAGTTATGTATAATATGTGTTTTATAGATAATTTATTAACTAAATTATAAATTATAAAATTTAAAAATAATAATGCAATTTATTATTTTTAAATTAATTTTTGTCTTAATTTATAAATTAATTATTTATACGAAATATTTAAATATGAAATATATTAAATAACGTGAAATAAATTTATTTGTTAAGAAGTATAAAAATAAGAATGAAATGTAAAGTTAATGAGATGACAATGAGACCCAGTTAAGAATATGTTAAGAATAATATACAATGGGAAGATGAATTTTTTTTTTTTATAGATTTTTTTTTAAGTAAAGAAAAAGAGAAAAATGTGTAGGTGGCAGTGAATCCAGCTAAGAATTTGTGGGAAGAATTTAAACAATGGAGATGTTGTAAGAGTAGTGGTTCAACCGACTCACTATAAAACTCTTAACATTATTTTTAAATTTATCAAAATATGACATTTGTATATCTACTCTTCCTTTGATTCCACTCATTAAGTTATTATCTCTCCATTCCAAGAACATTTCCCTCCGCCGGATAGTGTTGCGGCATGATCACCAGTTTTTGCGTGATAAAATACAAACACAATTCCCAACAGCAACTTGAGGAGCTGTTTCACAAAAAATTACCTGGGAATAATCTAACTTTAATCTTTATATTTGAAAATTTGATTCCATTACATAGAGTAGAGTGGGAGCTGGAAGGGTTCGGGTGAAGGTGAAGTGGGGGAAGTGAATAAAGAGAAAAACCGCAAACTACATATGCCTCCTCCAGGCTCCAACCAACCAAAACCAATGCAATAAAATTCGGTAAATACAAAATCCCTCAGCTAGTATAATTTTTAGAAAAATGTATAATTTTTGAATTACGGATCTTAATTATAAAGACGGAGCTTCATTCTTAACTACGGATCTTAATTAACTTGATTATTAATATTAATTTTATTAAAATGTAAAGTATAAAGAAAAATTAAGGATAAAATGATCAAAATGTTGTCCTTAAAATAAAATTTTTAAACAAAATAATATTTTGCTACTGACGAAAAATGAAAATATAACAGTAATTTTGTTAGGAGGTAGTACTTGTTTTCCTAAACTTTCTTGATCACTACGTCAATTATTTTTTTTTGAGTGCGACTAAAAAACTATATTCCGCACAGGGTTTTAAGAAACCCCACCTCCAATTGATGCTATTGGTAGCAGAAAACCTAAAAAATTATTATTTGACGAAGAAAACCCAACAAAACAAAATCTTGTTCATCTCAAGATCCTTAGCATGATTCGATTTCACATCCATTGTGGTGGTCCTGCATGTGGGCGGCTACAATTTGACAAATTGATCATTAATCCATTAAAAAAAAAAGTTTTAAACAGATTACTCTGTTTACTTGAAAGAGGAACAGAAGACTCTGTTTACTTGAGAGAGACAGAGAGGTAAGGAGAGATGGAGAAAGCACTACCTTTTGTTGCGATGATGGTGGTTCAGTTTGCGACGGTGGGTTCAATGATAGTAGGGAAGAAAGCCATAGCGACTAGAATGACTAATTTTTCCTTCGTTTTCTACAGCAATGCCTTTTCCTCCCTCATTCTTCTTCCTACTTCCCTTGTAGTCCACAGGTACTTCTCCGGATCTCTCTCACTTACTCACACATAGTGCTTTGTTTGTTAGGCGAGACGGTTGATTCTTCTCAGTGCCGTTTGAACTATCATGAAATAAAATTCACTCTAAGGCTATGTTACGAGGAGCTCATTTTGTTCTTCCGATTCCAATTTTAAAGCTTGAAATTGAGTTGTGCCACACATAGCCTAAAAATGATATGAAATGTGACGATCAGCTTACCACCTGAACCCTTGTGCTTGCATAATTATGTTTTTCTCTGTTTTGATGCAGATCAAATCGTCCTCCGCTTGATTTCTCCCTCCTCAGCGGATTTCTCTTGCTTGGCATACTAGGGTATGTTATCCTTGGCTACTTAACATCAAAATGTTTGTACCCATATGCAGGAGACTCGGGGGGGAGTAGGGCAATGGACTTTGAATCCCCTTAAATCTTGATTGATAACGTTTTGTAGTTTCCTAGTTGAGTTATTCTTTTCGGACTTGATTTTGTCCAAACGCTCATTACGTATGTGAAATTACTACTGCAAGCTGATTGATTATGCTTTGCAGTTTCTTGGTACAGATAGTTGGGTATGCAGGAATCACGTATGCCCCTGCAGCACTTGCCTCGGCAATGCTCAACCTCATCCCAGGTTTTACCTTTTTTCTTGCCATCATTTTCAGGTAAGAATTATGAATCAAATAAATCTCATCAATGAACTTTCTCGAGTTTAATCTGCTTAAAGGTAACTGGTTTTAGGATGGAAATGGTTGACTGTGGTAGCCCAAGCACACTAGCTAAAGCCATTGGAACGGTAGTCTCAATCATTGGGGCCATCATCTTGACTCTCTACAAGGGCCCTGCAATTTTTACAGCCATGTTGGATTCAATGAGCCCTCATCATCTTCTTGGACAAACATCGGACTGGATCATTGGAGGAACATTAATGGCAATTGATTGCGTCTTTGCTTCATTGCAAATCATTGCACAGGTACACTAGTATATTCAATTACAAAAGAAAAGACTCGTATAGATTGAATAAAGCTTGGTTATGTTTAACGAACAGTATTTTGTTAATGTTTTCAGGCATTGATTCTTAAGAAATACCCTGCTGAACTGCCAATAATGTTCGCTTACTGCTCTGTAGTGGGCATTCTATCTGCTCTTGCCTCTTTGATTATAGACAGAGATCTTAGTAAATTCAGTTTAGAACCTAAAATGAGGCTATTTGCAGTTTTATACTCGGTAAGTTGAATAAATCATTTAATTAACGTTTAGGTGAGCTTATTTAGCAACACTTATCGGACTTTTTTTCCTTATATATGCCTCTATAACGAGGATTTTGGTGCCCTCTTCGTGTTACTATGTAGGGAGTTTTAGGGGCTGGTTTCCAAGTCACAATCGCAGCGTGGTGTGTGCATAGAAAGGGGCCTCTTTTTGTTGCTATGTTTCATCCCATTGGAATTGTGATTTCAACTGTCATGGGTGCAATCTTCTTTGGAGATGGCTTCTATCGTGGAAGGTTTGCTTTTGTGTTCCTTTTCCCTCCATTTTACCTTCTTATGTATTTTTTAACTTGGTTGCAACTAGTGGTATATAGTCTTTTGCTGATTTTACAAAAAATATTGCAGTTTGGTGGGATCAATTGTTATTGTTATTGGCTTCTATTCTGTAATGTGGGGAAAGGCAAAAGAAGAGAAGATAGTTGAAGCTAATGATCCAACTAAACCAAAGTTCAACAGTGAAAAGGTCCCTCTCTTGCAAGATGATATTGATGAGAGCCAAAATGTAGTTGTCTCGGTATAGAGATGTATCCGCAAGACATTTTATCTTTTATTTTGAATAACTTCATGAAAGATGATCACAAAAGCCAATTCAAATAGCTGCCATTGTCTAAAGTTGAGGATTCAGTACAGAAGTTCATTGCACTGGTTTTGGTTGGCTTGAGTAGCCATATGTAGTTTGCTTATAGCTTCTTTTTTTTTAACTCTCTCCCCGAACGGGCCGAACCCCCTTCCCCTCCCCCTCTATGTCAATAACTAACTATTGAGGATAACTTTTCTTGGCATCTAAATTTCAAATATAAAGATTAAATTAAGTAAGATTATTGGCAGGAAATTTGGCTTGGCCAGTTCCAGATAATTAAGGGGAAGAGGAATGCATAATCATTAGATTCATTATCTGGTTATTTTTTTCATTGTCTTGCATCCAAGCTGTAAGAAAGAGCAAGAGAATTAGATGTAAGAAAGCAAGATGAAGGAGCAGCACTATCACAAGAGAACAAGATTGTGTACTTGGAGATGGGAATTAATGGGAGAGCTGAGTTTGTGCAGGGTACCCAGCTTGATAAAGAGTATAAGCCAGCAGATTGTGACGATATTTTCGAGGATGTGGCACCTGGCGGCTGGAGCCTTGATCGATCAGTGATCAAGAAGAACGGAAACAAGAGTTAGTTCCGAATGAAACAACTCCTCAAGCCTTGCGTTCGGGCGCTTTCATATAAGTTGCAGGTGGCATAAAGAAACAAGAAAAGCGAAGCGGAAGATGCGCCGCTATTTCATCTAAGGGGTGTAAGTGGTTTGATTCGGTTTGTGCTAAAACCACAAACCGAACCACCCCTATAATCCACAAACTGAACTGAACCGTGCATATTTTGGAACCAAACCAAACCAGTCAATTCAATTCGATTTGGTTTGGTTTTATGATTTCAAATAAATTTTTTAATCAACATATACAAGATTTAAAAACATACTCACTTCTAATTAAAGACAGTCATTTTTCAAATAAGCCTCATAAGAGGCTAGAAGTAGCAGCATTGATAAACAAACACGGATTTATATGTTTAGTGTTTATTCTCTTCACAAATTTCTTGCAAATTACAAATTATAAACAAACACAAATGAAAACGTGGAAATAGAAAACATCAACAACAATAAACAAAAAATAATATTATATATATGTATAATATATATATATACTTTTAAAAGGTGGTTCGACTCGATTTGACATCGAAAATCTCAAATCGAACCGAACCACTCGATTTTTTATTTCCTCAAACCAAAACCGAACCGATTGAGCTGAAATTCGAACCAAACCGTCCGATTTGGTGGTTCAGGCTTACACCCCTAATTTTCATCGGTGGACATGAGGGATGCTCAAGGTTTACCAAATTAAGTCGCCTTATCTCGTTCTCAGTCGGGATATGGAGGGGGGTTTGGGGGGCCAATTACCAATATGTATTTAGCCTAATAAAATTAAGAGGAAATAATAGTCATAAAAAAATTGTTTAAGATTTTACACTTTCTATTTTGTGAAAAATATAGTATTCTCTCTTTTTTTTTTTTGTGAAATTTATATATATATATAGAAGTTCAAAGTTACATTTTGATATATTTATTAAAATTAAAGAGTGATGAGCTCGGCCCAAATCCGGGTCACGAGCCAAGCACATGTACATGTGCCTTCATGTGATAGTCACGTGGGATACATGGACTAGGATAAAGGTCACCCGAGCAGGATCACCCGGGTTGAGCATCTCACATCTTATCCGACCAGGAATCCTTTTACAAATCTGTCAGAGCAGGGAGCAAGTCTGCCCGAGTAAACAGATACTCATCCTGAACACAACTACTTGATAACTCTCAAAGCCCTAGATTTTAGCTATGATTCCGTCAGTTACGCGGTCAACCCGCACTTATGGCCATAATGGCCTAAAATGTTTCTCGCTTAGGATCCCACTTGAGCTCGCCTCATCTTCCTCACCATCATGATTGGTGGTCATATCATTTACAACCCATTCCAAAGGAGCTTGGCTGCTCGCTTCCTGAGGTATTCCTTTCCTCAAGAACGTGCACATTGGAGCTAGTTCTTTCAGAATCTACTGGGACATAGTCTTCATGAGCACCATGATCATAGTCATACGTCTCTTGTTCATGATCAGAGCCCTCATCAAACAATCAAAGTGAAGAAGGCATTCCTACAAGAGATCGAGGAAAATCTTGATTAACGTCCCACAAAGCTCATAATTTTTTAGCAGATTCTCCTCGATTTCGTTATAAATTACTTAGATCTAGAGGCAAAACCCTAAAATTCTACCCATAAAAGGATAAACACGAAAAACATATATGAAAGAACCCAGAAGTTTAGAAACATTCAATAAATGTGGAAAGAGAGAATATGAGCAGAAAGAGGAACTTACTTGTTGGTTGAATAAGATTTAGTTTACCGAAAGGAGAAATCTAAAAACAGTCCAGGTTGCAGGGAGGAAGAATTCGTTTATCGGAGAATCAAATGCAAGCAAAAGAATCGTCGTCTGATGCGAAGGATGTTACCCCAATCATCCTTAGAATACCAATATTTGATATAATTCCGGGTTAAAGGAAGAAGTTCCCGATGTTCCTCGCCTGAATCTAGATGCATCGGTGCCTTTCCCTTTCTAGATCTCGAAGAAGAAGCCATCTATCAAGAAAAACAATCAATTTGGAAAAAGAAAATCGAGAAAAGACGGAGAAATGAGTAAGAAAGCTTGTCGGCAGCAACAATGGTGGAAGAAGGAACGAAGAAGAAGAAAGAGAGAAAATGATGAAGTTATTGCTTCTGCCTCTTCCTGCATGTAATATGAAGAAGGAATTTGGAAAGTTTCACTTTCCTCCCCTCCAAAGTCAAAGTGTAGCATTTAAACTTCCAAGTTTGCTCAAATTGCAAAAAGACCCTGAAAGCTTAACGGAAAGTTAACAAAGTTAACTTTGTTAACGAAAAGTGACGGCCATCCATCAAAACCCAAAGGAAGACTTATATCCCCAGCAGAACAGCTGCAAGAAAAGCAAAAAAGAGAAGAGAAAAAAAAACATAGAAAAAAAAACAACAACAAAAAGAAAAGAAAGCAAGGTAAAGAAAGCAGCAAGGCAAAGAAAGCAACAAAGCAAGAAAGCAAAGCAAGCAAGAATGGCAAGGAAAGCAGGAGAAAGCAAAAGGAAGGAAGGGTAAAAGTATTTTACATGTTTCATGTAAATGATGTGTCCCACCATCGTGTTTGACGAAGGGTCCGACCCTTTGAGGATACAATGTCTTATGATGATGCTCCATCATCGTGTTCGGCGAAGGGTCCTTTGAGGATGCGATGTCTTATGATGTGTCCCACCATCGTGTTCGGTGAAGGGTCCGACCCTTTGAGGATACGATGTCTTATGATGTGTCCCACCATCGTGTTCGACGAAGGGTCCGACCCTTTGAAGATATGATGTCTTATGATGTGTCCCACCATCGTGTTCGGCGAAGGGTCCGACCCTTTGAGGATGTGATGTCTTATGATGTGTCTCACCATCGTGTTCGGCGAAGGGTCCGACCCTTTAAGGATACGATGTCTTATGATGTGTCCCACCATCGTGTTCGGCGAAGGGTCCGACCCTTTGAGGATGTGATGTCTTATGATGTGTCCCACCATCGTGTTCGGCGAAGGTCCGACCCTTTAAGGATGCGATGTCTTATGATGTGTCCCACCATCGTGTTCGACGAAGGGTCCAACCCTTTGAGGATACGATGTTTGATCCTGTTATCCCACCCGGTGGCTGTTGTTTGTTTGTATGAGGCCGAACTACGTTTGATCTGATTCCTGAGAAAGGGATACGTAGGCAGCCTATTTCGGTAGGTGTGACATTAGAGCATTTAAATTGCATATCTGCTTAAAAACTACGATAACATGCTATAACCGACTAAATATGTCTAAGGTATGTGAGATTTGAATTGCACCAGTGCACCCTATAAACCGTTGCATTATAATTGCTACCTATTGCATTACTCCCCATTATAATTTTCACGAAATTTGAGAGTCTATTTCTTATCAACGATGTTCGTTTACTCGGTAAGCTTCGGGTTACTTGTAAACTCCATCGTTGAGGGGCTCTGTAGACACCCCAATTTCGTACCCCTGGTATGTGACATGACATGAGATATCAACACCTGTTAAAAAAACTAACGAATGTCAAGTTACAGGGTTTAACATGCAAAAGAAAAAGCAGGATGCGTAAACAGTGAAATACAGGGGGCCTAAGTGCCAAAAAGAATATCAAAAAATCCCCCTGGCGCCACCCATAATGCCTCTGGGCGTCGCGCCAGCCCCCTCCATGGGTGACGCCCAATAGTACCCATTTCACTGTTGCAGTTTGCTTAAAGTGCAATCTCTCTAGCGCGCGGTACAAGCCGATAAAGCACAGAAAGAGAAAACTTAACCACGAAGGAAAAGCCTCTCCAGCCTATAAATAAGAGGCCCTGACTTGTGAAAAAACACAGTACACACAGTTATCAAACTTTTACAGTGCAGTGAGTGATCGCTCTCCCGAGAAAACGCTGTGAGATTTATTCCTCTAGCCTCAAAGCTCCGTCAAATCTCCTCCAAACACAAAACCAACCGGCCAAAGTGAAACCTAGCTACCCTGCTAGGATTCCGTCCTATTCCACCGATCAAAATATCCCAAAAGGAGCAGTTGCATTGCCCGAATCTAGACACCAAATCCGCAAAAAGCAAGTAGTTGATCTACCCAATTTCTGTTGTCAGCAAGCAAACAACATCAAAAAAGCAAGCAGTTGTTACGCCCGGTTCTCGAGGCAAGAAAGCAACTTTCGGAAGCAGTTACTCTGCCCGAATCCCCGCAACAACAAAACAACAGCAAAAAACTCCTTCTTCCGGAAGGACAGAGCGAGCGCATCCTAAAATCTGCTAGAAGCTAGTTGGTATGGGATAAAACCCCACGCTTCAAAAGGTAGGCTATTTAAAGTTTTATTTATTAAAAAGTTCTATTTAGGCCGGCCCCATGTAATAAAAATAAGCAGTTATGCTGCCCGGATTTTTATAGAAAATAATACTAAAAAGAGCTATTATTATGACCAAATATTTATAAATGTATTTGTAACTCCCGAAAGGAGACTGTT
>CM028377.1:63731451-63786451 GCA_013146195.2 Codonopsis lanceolata | reverse complement strand
GAAAAAAATAGTAAATATAAAATGAGAGTAATATTTAGCAGATCTTGAACATATATATATATATATCTGTAATTTTTTAATCCAAAACAAATAAAAAAAATACTCATGTGCTAAAAATGTTATCAGATCTGATAGATCTAAATTTATATGTTTTAGTACAATATTAAAAAAGGGGCAATAAGCATATTTGATAAATTGTTGCTTATAAGCGAAAGGTAAATTCTATTAGACTATTACTACAAATAACTATCAAAATTTTATTTAATATAGAATAAAAGGAAATCTTAAAAAAGAATTGATTTAGTATTAGGGTTTCTTTGGGTATATAAAATGAAAATGACAACTCTTCTGTTTTGACAAACATTTAGCGTGCAATACTTAGAATCGGTCCTTATGACTATCATTTTTGGAAGTGAGAGCTATTTTGGTTAAGACGTTTGATATGGTTAATTCAATAAATGATTATATGGTATCGAAGAATAATTCAGATGGAAGACATTATTTGAGCTCATATTCTCCGTGTCATTTTGATAAAAATATTGATCTTTTGAATGATATATATACTCCTAAGTTTAAATGAAATTTCATGTTTTGAAATCTCAAATTAAGAGTTGAGTTTAAAGGTTTGAAACTTCACTAAAGTTACTTTGTAACATTGACCATCCCTGAAGTTATGTAATTGTACGAGGTTAATTATGACAAGGATAAGAAAACCATGTTTTAGAAGGTTCATTTCTTCAAAAGATCATTTTGGTGGCAGTGTTTTGATTACAAAAAGTCACTGACACCATCTAATCATAATTACATTCAAAATCTAGAGAAGACAGTTTTCTGATGATGGTGTCTTACGCAATATCTATAAATAAAAGTCAGTTTCAATCATTATCTAACGTATGCCTTTCTTGAATGATCTACTTTTAATCATGACCAGATGTATGTAGAGTTACCAATTCTAAAAGCTTTCGAATTTTGTTATTTGATAATGATAACTGTAATAGTCATACATGTTCAATAACACATATTGATGTTGTATATAAAGAAGAATTCCAAAATTTATAATAACTTTTTTTAAATTTATCTGATTTTCTATCTTTAATTTATTGTTTATTAATTTTTGTCTACTTTATTCATATTTAAGTTTTTTTAATTATATATTATTTAATTTTAATTGAGGATATGATTTTATACTGCTTACAAAGTGTGCTACACGGGTATTACTAATTGAGGTATGATATTACAACCTAGAGCTTGTGATATTATTAAAAGCTTTAGTGTTAGTACCGTTTGATCAAATCTATTTAGATCTCTACACTGTTAGATCAAATATATATTTTTTAAGTAATGACACGGACTTTTCAAGTCATCACCAACTTAATCATCTTTAACGCTTAAAAACTTAATATTACTCTACTGCAATATCATTTGCCTTACTAATTTGTTAAATTTTACGAGTTGCTTAGTAATTTTTTTTACTCTGTTACTCTGTTACTCTCATTCTCTCTTAGTCTCTTTCCGGAAAGAGATTTGAATCCCCCCATTCCTAATCTCGTCTCCCTCTCCATCCCTTCTCTCATTACCTGCATCTCAATTCCCAGCCCTAGCCGCTCGCCCACTCCACGTCTCCACTGGCTCTGCGTGCGCTCTAGCCTCTATCCGACCACCGGATCACTGCAACAGCAGCAATGCAGCAAGCACACTGCACACGGCTCCACTGCTCCAGTGTTCGGTGTTCCTTTCCTCCTCTCTCGATCTCTACTCTCCGACGGACATGTATTCTTCGGTTCTTCAATCTTCCTCCTCTCTGGCTCTCTCTCTCTCTCTTAGTCTCATTAACTATTTAAGTTATTTAACTCATTTTATCATTTAGTCAATAAGTCAATCAATTAGTCATTATAATTGTGATTCTGAATTTCTAAATTATAATTGTCTGAATCAAAGTATGATTGTATGAATTTCTAAATTATAGTTGTGATTTAAATTAAAAAAAATTAAAATAACCCTAATTTTGAAATAGCCCTAATTGAGTATTTATGATATTATGATAATATTGTTTTATTTGCTAAATTTGTGTGTTCAATATCTTGGTAGAAAATGTCTATTTATTTAATATGAAATTATGGCATTTTAATTTGGCGTTGAAGTAGTTGATTTATGAGATTTTTTTTATTTGTGTAGATTTCCAAATTGTGGTTGATCAATGTTTAAATGATTGTCTTAAATGTTTTCAAAGTATGAAAACACGTTGGGGACAATTATGATATTTAAACTTTATTTAATTTTTGCCCCCGATTGATAAAATCTTTGCATCCACCACTGATTGATGATGCCTTAGATTTCTGAATATTTTTTTTTGTTGTTGTTGTGTATTTTACCTTTTTTATAATGAATTCAGAATCCGTCATATACCGCTACAATGGTGTAATATTTCTATTTAAGTAATTGTAATTCATTCTTTTAATTTTAATTTTTGTCTTTGTTTTACTTGAATAAAATTTAATTAAAAAAATATGTCCATGCGTTTATTTAGATATAAAACTAGTTTATCCATAGATCAAGGAAGAAGTAAAATAGTTTGACGCCCTCATTAGCCTTGACCCAAAAACTGGACTCGTTGTAGTTTGGCCAAAAAGTATGCTTCACCCCTACGAAGACAAACAACACGTGGAAGAAAGATGGAGAGGAGGGGGTCAAGCAGGCCCAATTTTGGAGGGATTCAACATATCCCACGGAAAAGGGCCCCAATGTGGGAGGGTCAATTTTATAAATGTATACTAGTTTTTATTATATATTATATATAAAATAAAAAACTTAGTACAAGTATACAAACAGTTTTTTGGCTTAATGTATTGGTAGTGATAATGGAGTAGAAGTCTTTAGTTAAAGTCTTACCGGCTTCATTTTAGTAATTTTTTTGAATTTTGGATGTATGGTTAATTATTAAATTTTATTTATATGCATATTATATCATATACTTATTCCCCGTTTTGGGTAAATAGTCACATATACTATTTTGTTTACATAAATAATCAATTTAAATGAATTATGCTTATAATTTTTTTTCATAATTTTTCATCTTTATCCTCCAATTACATTATAAGTATAATGGTTGTGGCTAAGTATTTTTTTTATTTATTACCAACTTCAATACTACTTATATATGTTTTAATTTATTTCGGAACCTAATAGATAAAGAATTACTATCTAAAGATAAATATTTTGTATTCAACTCCAATAGAGTTATTCAATCTTAATTTAATTTTGTGTTTGCTAAATTTACTTATCAAAAAAAGTTAGTTGACCATCAATTTTTTATTTGAGTCATAAAAAATAACAATACTTAAATTGAAATTATAATAATAATTGGGTATGTAACATCGATATTTCAAGCAAAAATCAATTTTTATTGTTATGTGAATATAATTTTTATTGCTTATGCCTGTTTAATTCTTAGCTTTGTCAGTTGGCTTTTTTTTAACTTGAATTTATAGTGCACACATGTTTCCAAAAAAGCAAAAACATATCCATCCAGAAGTAAAAAAAAATAAAAGAAAAAAATTGACAGAGTATATTCTTTTTATTACAAATTGTTTTAACAAATGAAGAATAAAAAATTTCAATAATTATTTAATACTTATTTTTCTTATATGTTTGTAGGTAGTATACATTTTCAATACTTTAAATGATGAAAAGTCAAAAAATTATTCATCTAAAAATCTTATTTTTATAAATTTTTAAGGGTCCCTTTTTTCTTTTCGCTCTGAATCCCCAAAAGTTCAGGACTGACCTTGGGGTCAAGGATGTCCTCCTAGCTCCAGCACAGTCCTTATCTTGACCTAAAAAATCCACACAAAGTTCATTTGTTTTTCCAATGAGGGCTAGGGTCCCCTTTTCAAATACCAAAAGGTAGAAGAGAACAAAGTAAAACAACATCTAGCTAGCTAGTAAAGTAGGAGTTATCTGTCAAAAATCTCACACATTCATATTCTTGGCCCGCAAAAGAGGACTTTTATGAGATGAAGAAGGTTCATCTTCAGATTCATCATTTATTGCCTTTGATTCTTTTGCTTTCCCCCACATCACAACATAAAAACCAATTGTTATTATGGCTGCTCCAATTACACTGCAAGAAAATAATAAGTTAATAAATAAATAGATAACTAGACAATGAATGCATGTTACTATCAAGTCGAGATTTAGAATATCAAGTGTAGGCAGTTAGCATTCTAGTTGAATTCGAGCATACATAGATAGAGCAGTTAGCAAGAGATCGAGTTGCTGCCAAGGTAGACAACATAGGCACTAGTGGAAGTATAATCATCTTTGTTGCCCGTCCTGGTCAGCGTTGGCAAACACATGGAGAGCTAGGGGAGACTGGCGATGAAGAAGAATACCAGTATCAATAGTCCCGCATAGATATCAGAAAAGATGTTTGACCGCATTTCCGTGTTTGGTGGTCGACCTATGCATAAACTGAGAGTTTGTTGACCGCATGGGCAATATTCGGGCAAGTAAGGGAGGGCAGGGCCGGCCCTGGGGGGTGGCAAGAGGGGCTACCGCCATGGGCCCCCAATTTTTAGGGCCCCAAATGTTTGGGTACTACCTTATATTTAGTATATATATTATAGTGTCAAAAAAGTTAACAATTGATTGGTTTCACCCAGTGGTTAAGATGCATTTGATATAAGGTAGAGGTCATAGGTTCGAATCCTAGGTTCTCAATTCTTTAAATGATATCATGTTTATAAAGGGCCCCCCTTTTTTTTTGGCCATAGGCCTCTTGAAACTCAGGGCCGGCCCTGAGGGAGGGCAAGTAAAGGAAAGGTACTGAAGACTCCCGACCACAGCCCGAAACTCAGTAGTGTCGGTAAGCGCATTGCCATATTGAAGCGTCAGAGTTGGCAAGGTGGCGAGGGGAGTAGCCATGTCCTTGTTAATGAATCCCGAAGGTTGAGCCATGAAGACCTCCTTAGAAAAAGTACCTTGCTGGAAGGCATTGTCAAGATCGAGTTACCGAAAAGCCCAACCGTGGCACACGGTTAGGGAGAGGACAAGTCGCACGATGGTAGGTTTAACCACCGGGCTGAAAGTCTCATGGTAGTCGACTCTCGGGCGTTGATGAAACCCCTTGACAACAAGACGAGCTTTGTACTTGTCAATGGTGCCATATATCGGGATGTCATTTTATCCGAAAGATCCATTTGCACCCAACAATGTTGTGAACCCCATTCGATGAAACCAGCTCCCAAGTACCATTGCGAGCTAGAGCATCATACCCTTCGGACATGGCCTAGCGCCACCAGACATCCTTACGAGCTTAAGTGACACATGTGGGCTCATTATCTACTGCTAGTTGAGTCGAGAGACTGTATTTGGTGAGTGATTTGTGAATATTGTTCTTGGAGCGGGTAACAACAAGCGAGGTTGAAGCCGAGGGCACGGGGCCACAGGAGTTAGGTAGAGCGGTGGTCATCGCTAAAAGGCAGGAACTCGAGGAGGAAGGTATAGGGGGCACGATACTTTCCTCGGGCATGGTGCATGGTGCTTAGGATGAGCGAGCAACATGCATAGAGCTGTCGTCGGGCATGGCACAGGTTTCGAAGCTAAGGAGGAGGGTGCGGCGGGCACGATACTGGGAGGATGGTTGAACAACAACCATAATGATGGTAGCGGGTATAGTACCAAGTGCGGGGGGGGGTATTGTTTTGGCCAGAAAGTGATACGGGAGAGTCGAGGTCAACCAAGGTCTTATTAGTGTAAGGAGCAACTAGCGGGGAGCCACTGGAGTGAGTAGTGAATGATATGTATGAAGTCGACATAATTTCATGTGGGGGTAACGAGATAGCTTGAGTGGAGACATTAGGGTGAGCAAGATGCGGATCAACCTTGAAGATGGGAAACTCATACTCAACAAACGTAACATGACGCAAGATGAAAATCTTAGATGTGATCGGATCAAATCAGAGATAGACACTTCGTGTGAGCGGGTAACCAAGGAAGAAGCGAGCAACGAGTTTACGCGCGGAGTAAGGGCAAAACCAAGGGTAGTAGAGGCAACCAAAGTCTCGAAGTTTAGAGTAGTTGAGAGGAGATCCAAAAAGCTTTTGATACGGGAGATCTGGGGAAGACTAGGTGTGGGAAGACGGTTGATAAGGTAGGTCGCTGCCTGGAAGGCAACCGACCAAAAGGTCAATGGAAGAGTGGCTTTAGATATGAGGGAGAGGCTTGTCTCAACAATGTGTCGGTGGCGGCATTTCGAGAACCCATTATGTTCCGAAGTGTGAGGTGGCTAGGTGAAATGAGAGATGTCATTGGCGGAGAGGTAGGCAGCAATGTCAGTGTCCCGGGCAAGTCTGGTGTACTCACCACCATTGTCCGAGTAAAGAGTCACAATGGTCGTTTTAAAGTAATTTCTAGAAGGGCTTTGAAGCGGGGAAAGATGGTGGCGACCTCCGACTTACGTTTGAGGGAATAGAGCCATATGTATTGTATAGTGATCGATAAAGATTACATAGTATTTAAAACCATCAACATAGTGAAAGGGGAAGTCTAAACATCAGAGTAAATGATTTGAAGTGTGGAAGTAAACACAATAGTAGATTGAGAAAACAAAATTTTATGGCTTTTATTGCAAAGACAATCATTACAATATATTTGTTTAGTACGAGTAGTGTCTAACGCTAAACCAAGACTTGCGAGAATCTGACGTTGGATGGGGTGAGACGGGTGATCAAGCCCATGATGTGAGTCTTGGTGAGACTTTAGAACCCACAAAGATAGAAGGGCGATCAGGAAGGGTTGTAGTCGGTCGTTCATACACACCATGGTACGTTTCATGTCAGGAACAAAGAGGACATTATGTAACTTTAAGACGTGTGATGGTGTGTTAAGGAAAGAGGAACCAATTTTGGGGAGAGTTAAACTTATACCATCACTAGTGACCATGTCGTATGAGTCCGTGTAGGTGGAGTGTAGGGAAAGATTACCGAGGTCGGTAGTGACATGGTGAGAAGCACCACTGCCAACTCAATGTTTCGGTGTCCGCAGTAGTGGCCAGATGTGCCCGTGGTTGCCACTTGGAGCCGTTTGCCGAGCTGCGAGGAGTCAGCTGTGCCGCAATGGCGACCAGTTGATAATTGGGGCAATGAGCGACAGTGTGACCCTGTTGGGGGCAGCCTTGACACTTGCCGACATACGATTGTTGTTGCAGATGAGCCGTTATCGAGGGCTGTAAGGACAGTTGTCGAGGTTGCGAGGGCAACTGCCGAGCTTGCGAGCTGTTGTTCCTCGCAGCGGAGTTGGCCGAGGCGTAGAGATGTTAATCAGTCCAATCCTGTCGGTTTCGGTTGCTAATCGGTTGTGATTTAAACGGTTCGCTTTAAACGGTCCACTAAAATTACAAACCTAGACCTACCCCTCTAAATTTCTGTTTTAAACGGGTCACTGACGGGTTACACCTAAACCAAATAAAACAACTTAAATATATAAATATAAAGTTCGAAAACAAGTAATTATCGGATAATGAGCCAACAATCAAAATTCAACAATACACGATCCAAAACAAAATGACTTAAATGAGTCATACAAAAGTCAACAACATTAAACATACGTTATAGAGTTCAAAACACAAACAAACTTCAAGACTTCTAGTTTTACTAGTTGAAAACTAAAAAGTCCTAATCAAGCATGAAATAATAAAATAAGTTGAGAATTAAATAGTTGATTCATTATGAGTTTGACTTGCATAGTTGTTTTTGGGTTAGTATTTAAATTTTAGATTATCATTATGATCAAAAAGAAAAACTATAAAGCAATTTTATCTTTTTTAAAAAAAGATAAAATTTAAATTGTATCAACGAAGGTAAGACTAACATAAATGTTAGTATGAAAAAGCAGATGGAATGTTGGAATGACAACTTAAATTTTAGCGTGACCAGTAGAGATGTTAATCGGTCTAACCTTGTCGGTTTCGGTCTAGCCCTGTCGGTTTCAGCCCCTAATCGGTTGCGGTTTAAACGAGTCTGCTGAAATTGCGAACCTAACCCTGAAAAAAACCGGTTTAATAAGTTCAGACCTACGGTTCTCGACCCTATTAACATCTCTACCGAGGCGGTTGGGCTGCTTCAAGGTCAGTTCGCGGTTGATGAGTTTTTCATGAAGCTCATCAAATGAGATAGGGTGTCCCGTCCTTCGACCACGTCAACAATGTGGAAGTAGTCGTCATCTAAACCCACCTATGATGATCTTAATGAGATCTTCATGGTTGAGAGACTTACCAAGAGCAGCGAGCTCGTTAGAACGACCCTTGATGAACTGCATGTAGTCGGCCGAGATCGGCGGCGTCTGGAAGCTTGCTTAAGTTGGTCCTTGATCTTCTTGATATGGTTGCGAGTCGCGCGAGCATATGTGTGAGCTAGAGCTCCCATGCAGCCTAGGTTGTGGCGGCCTCTTGGATTAGAGGAACCAAAGGAGCAAAGAAAAACCCAACGAGGACTCCAAACAGAAGTTTGTCTTGCCGGAGTCAGGGTTGGTACTTCGGGTTCGGCGTTTAGACATCCTTTGTGAGGATGGTGGGAGGCGGACAAGGGTGTGATCCATCTATAAACTTGTAGATGTCATAGCCAATGAGGGTGGCCTCAACTTGGAGTTTCCAAGCGATGTAAGTAGAGGTAAGTTTGGTGATATTATGGTGGGAAATGTTTATGAGTTGGAGGGTTTTGGTTGGATTTTTGGGTTTTGGATGGTAAGGGCGTGATTGGTAGCCATAAAAGCAAAGCTTGTGGGTTGGCGGCGACTGGGAGGGTTTTAGGAGCAAAACTCTGATACTATGTAAAAATTCACAATTAATATGAATAACGGTATAGTCTTTTCATTGATATATAAAATCACCTATATATATATATATATAGCGTTACAATAGAAGTAGGAATAGAAGAGTCATTTATATTTATACGACATTAATCATAAGGAAAAAAGAATTATACAAGGTAATTACCACTAACCATTAATTACAAATAAATAAATATAAACAAGTATTATTCTCTACTAGTTATTACTTCTGATGCTTAAGCATTTTGTGAAATCGTTCAACTCGTTTATACATCAAGTAAATTAAGCCTAACCCGATTCATTTACTTGAAGGAGCATAAATATTCACAAGTCGAGCTCAAATAAGCTGATGAGTTGGTATACATGCATCATGCATGATCTAGGGGGTGAAACCGTGAATGTGGATGTTCTTAGGAAATTAAGGAGCTGCTTCTCTATTTTTAGGCAAACATTATAACTTAAATGGAAAATATAAAGGAACTTACCTTCCAATATAAACACTATCTCTAAGACATGTAACCCCCAAAACAACTGCAATGACCATGTCGAGTGGCTTAAATATTGTGACAAAGACCGGTCCCTTCAAGCGTATAGCCCATGTAAATACAACACTTCGAAGGCAAACCACCACAATTGCCTAGCAAGCAAGCAAAGTCTCGCATAGTAAATTCCCATGATAAAGCCAAAGATATAATCATAATCATAATCATAATCACATAATCGCATTGTAAATTAAAAACACTCACCGAGTAGAGTATAGTTACCAACTCCAAATTGACTGCTATTTTCCAAGCATTCGACTGCTTTTCTGCAATAAGAGCTACCAGGGTTGATTGTATAGTCACAAAAATACAACCAACAAGTGTCACCATCAGCTCAGCTGGATAGTCCTTCATGATCCAAGCCTGTTAAAAATGTTAAAAGACCAATGATATAAGATTATAAGATAATATATTGTCGGATAATCTATCTAGAAACAATACGAATCATTGTTATTATTAGTAATATTATTACTCTGACATGTAATGTATGTATAGACCTGAACAATATACAATAACGAGAGCAAGAATGCAGCAATTGTAAAGAGAAAGCCACCCAGGATCCAGTTTGAATGAGTCGAAAGAAGATGATGATTAGCTGTGGGACTAGAAAGCAAATGCGAGATGATTGGAGGGCCTTTGTAGAAATTAATAACGAATGCCCCTGCTACTAATACTATGGTACCCAGTAATTTGGCCTGGCTGCTGTAAGATTTCAGCTCCAGCTTCTCCATCCTAATATAACAACGAAACATGGTACAACCATCAACTTCATTCAACAATAATCTTACAGAAGCACTTATGCCTAGATTATTTATAACAAATTACTTCCTCCATTTCGGGCAAAGAGTCCACTATTCCATTTTGGGATGTTTCACTTAAAGTCCATTTTCAAAAACTAAAGCATAAAAATGTCATTTTATTATTAATGGACTACTAAAAATATCATTTTCTTAAAAAATTGACTTTCAAACGGGGACTCTTTATCCGGAACGGAGGAAGTATTTACAATCAAATATTGTCATTGAAGTGTTGTACATACATAACCAACTATCCAATGTCATTCCAATGTTTAAAACAACACAACAATAGTCAATAATCATAGTTTCATTAACAATTTACAAATTTATAATACAAAATTTAACAATTCTAGATTGATTGATTTAATTATTATTTTTAAAATGTTCAATATGGTGTCGTTTTGGGGCAAATTTTTTTTTTAAATAAAATAAAAGTAGTGACCTGCCACCTAGGCCCCAATTTCGTACCTGGAGCGCCTAGAGTGCCGATAATTTGTTTAAATACTAGGCGCCTAGGCTGATTTTTATAATATTGAATTTACCCTTAACTTTACACTAGGTGTTGGTCTGAACTAGGGGTGACAATCCTACCCAGGACTTGAAAACCCAACCTACCCGACCCGAGTATTACCCAATCCGACCTAACTGATTTACATATGTGGGTAAAATCGGGGGATTTACACAAATGGCATAGTCAAAGATGACTTGGTCATTTATAACCTCACTTAAAAAAAGTACTTTTATAGCCACTTTTATCTAAAAATGCCATCAATACCCTTTCCCTACCATTTGCGTTCATGGCGTGCACCAGCGACTGCGTTCATGGTGGAACAGAGGGAGAGAGCTACTGTGATGGGGATCTTGGCCAGAGATGGAGGCTAGGGCGGGATCTTGGCCAGAGATGGAGGTTGGGGATGAAGAAGACGAAGATGAAGATGAATCAGACGCCGGACGAAGAAGACTGGAGGCGGGATCAATGAACCAGACGCCGGACGAAGATGAACACCATTGTCGCCGGAGATGAAGAAGACGAAGATGAAACCACAGTGGTCGACTAGTCGACCACTGTGGTCGTCTAGTCGACAAGGGGCTGTTTCGTCAGATCCCTTCTTTGGTTAGTCAAAGGCTATATATGTTCATCAATCGGGTCAAATGGCTGTATTTTATAAATCCCACGGTAAAATCAGATAACCGGTCTTTACCCAATAAACTGACGGGTTAAGAATTAAGAGCCATAAACTGTGTTGAACCCGATAAACCTTTCAAGCCGTAATAACCCGTCTTCTGTGCTCGATCGAAGACAACCTTTCCAAGCCCTAGCTCCTTATCGATCCCTCTATCTCCTTCTCCCTCTTCCTCTTCTCTGAAACCCACGGCGAATCAATCCCTTGTTAAAATCCATCAAAATTCCAGTGAAGCTGTCTCATGGTCTGTTAAAATCCATCAAAACCCACGACGGTTAATCGAATACCTCTCCCTCTCTCATGGTCTGTGAAGCTAAGCTGTCTCTCGAACTGAGGTTGAAGCCCTTAACATTGCTGAAGATGTTACCCAACCTTAACATTGCTGAAGATGTTACCCAACCCAGGTAATATTCTGTTCTTTTTCTTTAATGTGAAATGTGAAAGTATAATTTTATTTTTGGTGTTAAAGTCAATTCAGGTGGAGGTGGGAAACACGATTCGAAAACAGGGTTAATGTAATAGATTTTGATTGATAATTTTTAATCTTTAGGGGTTGAAGGAGACCAATTCCAACGAGAGCTAGCTAATTTTATTGAATTTGCTTGCGTTTCAGCTGAAGATGATTGGCTATTTTGGTTAATGAATTATTTTGAACGTTATTTAATTAATTAAATGAAAATGTCAAGTGGGCTTCTTGAATAGCTGCCATTAATCAATGTTGAATAAATTTGGATTGCAACCTTGGCCCAGCATTTGTGGGTTGTTCACTGTTAGTATTACTCCACAAAGAAAATGATTAGGTTATTATTATACATTAATCAAGCCTGTGTACTGATGCATTGTAACTAATGCCAAGAATCAAGATTGTTAATTAGAGTGTTGACGCAGCAGGTTTTGTCTGACTTTGCACTGGTCCACATCCTACACCTTGTACTAGTAGTGTGAAACTCCTGGACTTGTTCTAAAAGACATTAAAACAAGGGTTGGTTTTAGTATTTATTTTGTTTGAATCATTTTAATTTGGTTTTGATATGTCTTCTCTATCATCCGGTGAGTTTTTCTTTTCTCTGTTTTATGAAGGCATACGCAGTGATGACACTTGTGAAAGTTTATTTGTTTGAAATAGCAGTCGGAACCAACGTGGACATGCTACCTGAGATATGAACATAAGAACTGGATCATGATTGCTAAAACAGATTCCTGAAGTTAAATCTCGTTTTTCTTATTTTAGGCAAGTAAAAAAGTCGTGGATCGTGTTGCTCCAATTTATACATATTGCATTGTATCAGTATCGCGTGGGCTGTCCGTTAAAGGTGCAATATTCCATCTGTTGTTTTCCGTTAGATTCTTCTTTATCAAATATGGTCTAGAATGTTGCCCATGTTCTTCATTTAAAGGTGCAATATTCAATATCTCTTATTAACACTTTCGCATTTCAAGTTTCTAATTATATGGGTTTCTTTATGTGAAATCAGAAACATTTTAGCAGGCAAGAAAAATGGTAGCTGTGAATGGGATGATGGACTATGAAAAGCACACAGAGAATGGGAAATCTCAAAGTAGTTCTTCGGTTTCAGAAACTGACAAATTATCTTCAATTAACTTGGGTTTTATACAGGCCGGTTTTGAGAGTGATCAGCCGAACAGGGCCCCCAATGTAAGAGGGTCCAATTTTATATATGTGTAGGCTAGTTTTATAGATATACTAAAATAATGTAACAATTGTGAACAAGTTGTTTTTTGACTCAATGAATTGGGTAATTGTATATGTGATGAGTGTAACCTTGAAGTCCAAGGTTCAAGTCCCTTCATTGCCATTTTTGTATATATTTTTTTTATTTTGGGTCTACGGTCAATTATTATTAGTATTATTTTATATGTATATTATATCATATACTCCCCCGATTTAGTTAAATAGTCTCCTATATTATTTTGATAGGTTTTATATAAATAATTAACTTTTAAAAAACATGCTTATAATTTCACAATATTTCATCTTTATCCTCCACTTGTATTGTAAGTATAATTGTTGTTAAGTTTTTTTTTAAAATTATCAACTTCAAATCTACTTATATATGTTTTAATTACTTTGGAACCTAATGAATAAAGAGTTATTATATAAAGATAAATAATTTGTATTCGGTTTTAGTAGAGTTATTCAACCTTAATTTTATTTTGCGCTCACTAAATTTACTTATAAAAAAAAGTTAGTTGACCATCAAATTTTTTATCTGGTTCATAAAAAATAACAATTGATTGGGTATATGATATCAATATTTCAAGCAAAAATCAAATTTTATTGTTATGTTACTATCGGTTTTAATTATTTCTTATGTGTATTTAATTTTTTGCCTTGTTAGTTGATTGTTTTTTAACTTGAATTTATAGTGCACAATACATGTTATCAAAAAAAAATCCATCTATAAGTCAAAATATAAATAACAGTTTTCAGTAATTATTTAATACTTATTTTCTTATATGTTTGGGTATTATCCATTTTCAATACTTCAAATGATGAAAAGTCAAATAAATTGTTTATCTAAAATTCATATGCTTATATTTTTTAAAGGACCCTTATTTTCTTTTCGATCCTGGACCCCAAAAAGTTCAGGATCGGCCCTACTTTATAAACTGTGACTTTGTTGTTAATCATAGTTTTCTTTAGGTGATGCAAGCATATAGTTAGTTCAGTTGTTTTTATTTACTTAGTTTTTCAATTTTTTTCATGTTGACATTTGGATAAGCAGAATGAGCTGCTGAATTTGAAGGTAATCAATGACTAATGAATTGTATGACAAATTTTCTGTTCATAACTCAAGAAATGAGTTTCTGTAATGTCAGTTTTTCCTATATTGGTAATATTAATTTTCTGATGGGATGAATATTGGTTGAAAACAGATTTGTTTGCTTGGGAGAATTTGAGAGTGTGATAGTGTAAGACCCTAAAACTTTGTGAGTTTGACTTTCTTACATGGGTGACTTCTCGTATGAGTCTTAATGTGTTTAGGTTGATTGAGCTATGGTCAATACCCTAGAGTTGTTGGAGTTACAATGTGTAACTTGGCGTTGTTGGAAACTCGACCCGGTAGAGTGTTATCTTCCCAAGTTCTTGTTTGCAATCTTTAAGATATCCTAGGTCTTTGTGTACTTGCTTAGGTATATTTGATATTCTTATAATCATGATTATAAAGTTAACAAGTTGTCACGACGTTCAAAGTATAGTCGTCTATATAACTTTGATTTCACGATTCGTTTTTCGTTAACGTATCGCCTTTCGTATTTTGGTTGCACTTAATTTTGGTTTGACCTTGGGTATGTGTTTGGAACCCTTTATTAGGCTTCTAACATGTTTTAAAACAAGTATGTATGCTTGTTCGTTCGTTGTTTCGATCGTTGGTTTGTCTTGCGTAGTTTCGTTCTTCGTACAGTAGTTACGGATCGATTTTCGGTACGCGAAATGTTTTGTTTGAGATATCACCCAAAGATGGTTTTAGTTTGGTGTAGGGCTTTTAAGGATTTTAGTTAAAGTCCTTAGGTTAGCATGGAGAAGAAATCATGTTGTTTCGTCGAATGGAGTTCAAATGAGAAGGCTAGGAAAAAAACTTGTGACGCGTCGCGTTACTGTAGTAGCGAATTGAGCGATTTTGGCTGTGAAATTCCCCCCTTGCCCTTAATGTGGTCGGCCTCTTGCTCTATTGTGGACTGAAGTGAGAGTATTTGAGACTCTAAAAGTCTCCTCCATTCATTCATCATCTTCCTCATCCTCCATTTTCATCCAAGAGAGAAACACCTTCGGTTGGTGTGATGTGTGTGTAGTCATTCCCATTGATTCACCCATTGGAATCGCGAATGGAGACCACCGTTGGAAAGCTCTCGGCAAGGAGATCGTTTCCCCTCTATCCATTTTCAGCTTCCATAGGTTTGTTAAATTCGGATTTGGTAAGTTACTAACTTTCTACTTTCTCTCTCTAGTTAGAAATGATGTTAGGATGATAGAGATATGTTATACATGTTTTGTAGAGTTATTTCTTGTCTATAAGATGAGTTTATATGTGATTTTGATTTGTGAACTTGTGGGTTGAAAGTAAATGTGTTTGATTGTGTTTGTTGGGTATTTATATTGTGAAGAACATGTTAAATGGGTTTAGGAACTTGAATGTTGAATAAATCACAAAATGAGTTTGTGACCTAACTTTTGAAGTTTAGTAATTAAACTCAACGAAGTCAAAAATGTTTTTTTGTGTGTTATTGTGAGCCTTAGGATGAAATCTTACGTCGTTTGGAGATCGTTGAATCTCATTTGCGAAATCCCGATAATATGACTTTTTGGGAGATTTTAGATTTGAGTGATATTTGATGATTTAGGACTTTATTATAAATCCCTATGAATGCATTATTAAAGTCTAATAACCTTATATGACTCTCTACCATAGTTAAAATGAAAACTAATGGGAACGTTGAATTTTGGGAAACCTTGTTAGTAAGTGATAGTGCACCGACTTGTTAGAGAATCTAAGATGTGATTCTTGTGTGATAAATAGTGAATTGAGAATGTGGTTAGATGATCAATTCTTATGTGATGATTATCATAGTTGTCAAAGGCGAGAGGCGAGGCGAATCGAGGGTTCAACGCCCTAGGAGACCAAGGCCGGTCGACGAGCTGAAGGCAAGGTCAGGCATACGCCTTTCTCGCCTTTTGGAGAGGTGCCAGGCGGAAAAAAGGCTATTTAAGGTGCACACTTTATTTTTATTTTATTTTTTTAAGGTCGATGACGTAGTTTAGGGTAATTATAAATAGAGAAAACCCTTTAAAAACCGTTAGACTTCAGACGAACATAAAGCGGCGCTTGCGAGTCCTAAAAACTCTTTGATACTTCGTCTTCTTCGATTCAACTCTAGGTTAGGGTTTTGACTTACAAAAGAGTTCGCACCATCTCAATCTCTCGCCTCTTCTCCGATTACTCAGGTAAGCCTCTCAATCTCTCTTTCACTCTGGGTCTCTCTCTCGTCTCATCTGTTCCACTTCCAGTCTTCCAAAACTGTTTACACCATCAATTCAAGTTGGCCTCTCAGTCTCTCACTCTCTGTTTTCATCCATTGTTTGAAACTCTATTCAACTTTCTAGCTCTGTTCTACATTAATAAATTTTATTTCTTTTTTTCTTTCTTTGAAATTAATTAATATGGTTCTATTTTTAAATTGACACAGATAGTACATTAAAATGTACTTTAGATAAATTATTTTTGTAACTTAAATAAATTTGTTTCTATTTTTTAGTTGTATAGTTAGTTATCTTTTTTTTTGGGACACAGTTTGTTTAGTATTTTGTTTTTTTTTCTTGTTTGATGTTTTAGTTAAGTTCATCTAATACATTTGAATTTCAACTATGACCGATGAAATTTGTGTTTATTGATATTATGTTAAAACTTAGTTTCATGTATTATGCTCACTTATAACATGTTTTGTTTATATTTGTTAAAGTTATATGTATTTTATGTATTTTTCCTTAGTATTTTTTCCGTGAGCACCTTTTTAGTGCCTTTTTAGCGCCTCGCCTCTTACTTCAAATTTGAACCTATCGCTTTTTTGGCACCTCTTGACTCTGACAACTATGATGATTATGAGTGTACTTTTGGGTACTCTATTATTAGAGACTATTTAGGAAGTCTTGAGCTATGATTACAATAGTAGTAATATTATACTTGTGATACTTGGGATTTATGATGGTTGATATATGAATATCAACTAAGTGGTGATATTATGGATTTTATAGTTTGAGTCAATAGTGATCTAAAAGATGAAATATAGAATTAAGACTCAACAGAGTCGAATAGAGATTGATAATGCACTAATTAAAGTAGTGTTGGAAATCCTATGCTGTTAGAGATGCGCATGGTCTTGTTTGTGAAGACTTGAATGATTCTTGGTGAGTGTCCAATGTAACATTTAAACTCTTAAGGGTTATTACTTTGTCGATATGTTGACACTTAACTAACTTAGTAAGCCGTATGACCGAGATACTTGGAGTTAGGAAATTGTTGACTTGGTCTAGTAACTCAAGAGAGTTGACTATGGGCGTGCACGTTAGGGCACGGGAATATTGGAGATCATTATATACTCAAATGAAGTTATGCGATTGAGATAATGGATGGACTACTATTCCATACGAGTAAGATTGAGTGTACTTATAGGTACTCGCATGTGTGCGACTATGGGATAGTCTTGTTTATGCTTTGAGCGTGACTAAGTGTAATGATTTATACACTATAGTTACAAACTAAATGAGTGGTTATGTTAATGGCTAAGTATGTAGCCTCATGGTATGGGTGGTTGTGGACTAACGAAATAGTCTACACTTTGTTTGAGAGTTGGTGATCTTTAAGGACCTCAAGATTTGATTGTTGGACTAGATGGAGAGTCCCGGTATGGTTTTATTTGAAGGTCAAGTATATGGCTTAATGTTGTAAGTGTATATAGACTAATCTAGTAGTCTTTACTTGTCCGTGAGTTGAGAATTTTGGAGAACCTCAATGTGTTATTGTTGATAGGCTAAACATGTAGTATCATTATGTGATTGTGAGTTAGACTAATTAATAGTCCAAGTATATTTGTGATTTGAGGATTATTGTGTTCCATAATGTTTGGACACTTGGACTAAATATGTGGTTAAATTGTATTTGAGAATACTTGCAAATATGTGCATGTATGTTTATGTGAGTCAAGATTAAATATGTAATTTTGGGATGTGTTGTTCATTACTTTCAAATATGTGTTTGGTGGTATGTTAAGGTAGAATCATAGATCTAATTTGCTTTGCATTGGAAGTCCAGCTGGCATATGTGGTTGATTTGATTGGGTTGATGATGTGACGACGCATTGCCTTCACGAATGTCAAAGTTCGTGATCGCTATAGGTCGCCGTATCGGAGACAATTTGCACTCACCCCTCCCCTGTTGGCCAAAGTACGGATGTAGCCCAACTGTTGTAACATTACGTACGACATTCGTAAGCTATGGAATTCGAGTGGGACTCGGGGACGTCGATATCACTAGATGGGTATCGAGGGCACATGTGACTCGAGTGGGACTCGAGGGCACGATTTGTTTTGGACGTGTATTGCATGAGCAACACGATAGATGTGGATCAGCGGATACACACCTTGGTTCATATGGTTTGTTGTGAGCACTTACGTGATCATCACCGTGCTACATGGTTTCTGGTATTTTGGTTTATGTACCTACTTATGCAATACTTGTTATAAGATTTATCATGTTGACAAATTGCCATGATTGTTTATAGCTAAATGTATATTATCATGCTATATTTTTATTTGTAGTAACTTACTAGATCATTATGGCTCACTCTGTACTTTTGTTTCTTTAGTGTGCAGTGTGATCGATAGCTCACGTAGAGGCCGAGTAGATCGCAGCTGTAGTCGTGCACAGTTCGATTGGTAGATCGAGAAGAGACCGAGTAGAGCTTTGGTAGTAGCTGACTTCTCCGAGTAGTAATTCACGAGTCTTATTTTCATTATATTATTTATCGTTCTATTCTTGTGAGGACGATTGTATATGTAAAGTTATGTAAGCTTTACTTTGGGTATAATTTTGTTTGGGTATTTGTAGTTGTATTATCTTGGAGCCGACAAGTTATGTCGTGTCGTGGTTTTTACGTTAGTTGTTTTATCTAGTTTTTTTTTCGAGCATGTTTTAGCTCGTAGTGTTTAGTTATGGTTTGTTCGGCATGTAATGGTCGTTGATATTGTAGTTGATGAGTTCTGACATATAGTGTCGTCGATGACTTGGTTTATAGCCCTCTTTGTTTCACAGTTGGCTTGTTGCACGTGTGCAATGTTGCGCCACATAGTTTGAGTTTTTAGACCGAGATATTTACTATCTCTTTGGTTGTGTTTACTCGGAGCTTGATAACTTGGGCTCCCTTTCTTATACTTCGCTTCCGCAATTGTGTTGTTGTCGTTGCTTAGTATTACCGTTATGACTTTACTTTCTTGTTGGAGTTTGTCTAGTAGGCGTCTGTTTGTTATTTAGTTGTTTTAACGGCATAACCTTGAGATTTCATATTAGAATCCGGGTTGAGTTGTCGCAGATAGTAACAAAGTGTTAAAAGTAGACTTCAAATCATTCAATTACCAAAGTTGCTGGGGAAGTTCAACTATGAGGATTTTTTTTGTATTTTTTGTTTTTTAAAAAAAAAATGAAAGTTTAAATTATTATTATTTTTTAAAAAATTGACCAAGTTCTAACTCAACTTGGTTTGACCTAGTTTGACCCGATTGTTATTTGGGTGCTAACGAGTTTCGATCAGTTACCCACACTTATCTAAATGAAACTCACCCAATTGTCATACCTAATTTGAACCGTAAAACCAAAATGGTCATAAACCATCGGATCAATTACAATTTGGAAAATTAATAAACCAGTCGATTCGATTCATTTTAAAGTTTTTGGAGTGAAACCAAATCGGACCGAAGGTCCTATATATATATCTTGTTATTCATCAGCCATGTGATTTGTCTCGACATTTTGAACCATTGGATTTAGATCTATAGACTGGGCCAACCAAGAGTGAAGCTACTAAAACTAGGGCTTTAGGCCTCCAAAAGGACAAAAACTACTACTTATTTTAATAATTTTTCTGGAAATTAAGAGTAATTCTTAGTTTCTGCCTCGCTCATTAATAGTCATTGTTATTATAAATGAATAACATAACATAATAATGTCTCAATATATCTATCTCTCCTCCCGGGCCGACGGGCTCCCGCCCTCCTCCTTAATCACCATCCTTATAACCTATGTTTAGGGGAAAAAATCGTACTATTTGATGAAATAAACAATTATTAGCAATGAAGTTGTAAGATCTCGTGAAGAATCATCTATATTATAAAATAATTAGGTAATTGATTAGGATAATTTAGAGGTTGAGATTAAATTATTTTTAAAAATTTAACGATTGAGATTCACACTCACATTTATATTTATATGTGGGAGTAATAATCTATTTTTAACTCCTTATTTTTTTTTTTACAAGACACGTCCTACAATTAATGTTATGAGCAATCACTAATTTTTCTTCTATTTATGTTTTATCTTCATATTATTAAGTCACACTATACGATTAATCTTCTGAACATTCACCCCTTATAAAACATCAATCCCTCAACTATCACTTGAAGTAATGTATCCTTCAACTGTAACATTTTTTTTAAATCGCACATTCTATTTAAGCATTGTCATTTTAATTGATGAAATCAGATATACTCACACGTGCCATAGATACGAGCATGAAGATCTAGTTTAAAGTTAATTAATATTTGTACATATGTAATAGATCAAACATTCATTTCATTTCAAAGTAGATTTGAAAATTTTAAAGCGCATCAAGATATTTTTGAGATTCTATTTTTTGATTGAGAAATTTGATAATGAAAATTTAAAAGGAAATTGTCTTAACCTTGAATGTTCATTAAAAATTTAAAACATAATGACAACTTTGACATTGTTGGATTAGATTTATTTTCAGAACTAAAAATTTCAAGAGAAATTATAAGTGAAAAAATGATACACCAATTGATATACTTAATTATATACTAAGACTTGATTTTTATCCAAATCCGTATTTCGCTTATAGAATAATATCAATGATTCTTGTAACTGTTGATTTGATAGAAAGAAGTTTTTTAAAACTAAAATTAGTAAAATATTATCTAAAATAAAGATTAAGTGGTATAGTATACCTTTATTATGGATTAATAAATTTTTTAAAGGAAATCAATTACAATAATTTAATTAAAGAGTTTGCATCATAAAAAATACAAAAGATAAACTCTAAATAAATATAAGCTTAATTCTTAATTTGGTCACTTTGTTATTGTGAAAAGTGTATTAAGCTCACCTTAGTATGTTTTTTCACAAGTTTGTAACTTTATTTTATAAAAAATATCAATATAATGTATGAAGTGAATGGAATTAACGGAACTCATTTGAAAAACTGAAATGCGCTTTATAAAATATGTAAAAAAAGTAAAATATCCACCACCAATTTCCACTGATTTTAAAAAATATATATAGGGGAAACACCTTTAGAAACACCCAACATAAATGACAAAAGCCCTTTCTTCTCCATTTCTGTTCGTAGGGTTTATATCTCACATAGATTTCAACCCCTAAAACAAATCCCCAATTTCCTTCCATGTATACATAGATTTATCTTATTCAAAAACTCAAATCCCCTACACTTATCCTCATACTACATCTCTGAAAACCTAGTTCCTCTTTAAATTTCAGCTCAAATTTGGGGGTGAACGATTACAAAAGTCTACGGTACCGGAGTACGACTTTCGCCGCCACCGGGTGACAGTATCCCGTCGAGTCTGTCTCCCAACAACAACAAAGGTAAAATTTTAAGGGATTTCAGAAGGAAAGAGTTCATCATATCCTTCATTGCTAGTTTCTTGGAGGTTGTGGGATGAGTGAGTTGTTTAGTATCTTGGGTAGGCAATGGGTTTGTCGCCTTCAATTGAAGTATACACATGTGCAGGCTGTGTGTATGGTGTAGTCGGGTTGTCATTTGAAACAAATTTTGATTCAGATCTGCCGCTATGTTGTAGAAGAGGAGACGACAGTAGCAATACGTGTTGGTAATAGGAACGGTAGTTTGGCGTTAGGTTTTTTGCGATTGTCTTTGGGGGTTATCGATGGAGGGAGAAGGTTGAGGGTTTGTGGGAATGTGATATATCATATATATAATGATGTTGGGGGTGAAGAAGCATGATGATGATGTTTCGAGGAGGGTTGTGAGAATGGGAATGTGATTATTGTTACGGGTAAAGAGAGAGAGAGAGAGAGAGGCTGAGGGAACGATGCGTGTGTGAGAGAGTGTGTTTTTATGTTTATTTAACAAACAGAAAAGGGTATTGTTGGGTTTTCAGAAAATATTTAAATCGTTCATAAAAAAAATAGATGAAGTGACTAACGTGATATTTTTTATAAAATAGTTACCAAATCATTAAAAAAAACATAATAGGGTGAACTTATCGAATTTTTCGCAATAGTAAAATAGTCAAATTAAAAATTAAGCCATAAATATATAATAATTTTAATAAAACTTTATTATATGCTTAAAAAAGTCCTTTCTTGAGACTTTGTTTTAGATTTCCGTTTTAGATTTCCAAAAGCTTTAGGCCGGTCCTAAGCAATAGAATAGAGTAAATTGATTCACCTCACGCAAAGTCGAACGCATGAAAAGACTTGAGAGTTGAGAGAGTTGACTCACCTTGTAGGGTGAGTTAGTTACTAGTCGGAACAGAATGCATGACGACATCAAAGCCAACACGGGCAAACACATCGACATATTTACAGGCCTCACTATTGGTAATCAGAAACCCTTCCATTCATTCCTTCCCTTTCTTTTCCCTCTTTCCATTGTCTTGTGTTGTTCGAAATCTTGTTGCCAGTTTTACGCTTTCACTATATCCCAACTTTGGTGCTAGAGTTATTTTTGGTTCCTATTTTTCTCCTTTGATGGATATAAACGTGAAACCAAACCAAATTGTCTGGTTCGATTTAATTTCGAGCCTTAGATAGTTCGGTTCTCTTCTGTTTAGTTTAAAATTTGGAACCGGTATGAGCGGATCGATTCAAGATTTTACCATTTACACGATATATCATAAAGATGGTCAAATTCAAAGTGGTGAACCAAAAGTCAGCTCAACACCGAGGCGAAGTGATATCCCTATCAATTGCCCTTTTGTCTTTCGGTGTTCACAGTTCGGTTCGATCTTTTTCTTGCAAAATAATTATAAAAAAGTGAAAACCAAAACCAAAATCAATATTCTGGTTCTTAAAATATTCAAAACCATAACCAAATAAAGATGTGTATGAGAAGTAATACTTTGGTCCCGATTCTAACGGTTTAGTCCTGCACATTTTTCGATTCTAAAATTCTGAACTCTTTCAATTTTTAGATCATTATAACACCGAACTATTAAACCACTACAAACAAATAAGGCTTAAATTACAATTTGGTCACCCTACTTTTCCACTTTTTGCAAAAAGGTGACTCTACAATTTTTTTTCTTCAATTTAGTCATTATACTTGGTTTGGACATTCAATAAGGTCACTCAAGCCATTTACGTCAGTTATGTTGGATGGAAATGGTTAAAAAGACTAAAATACTCTCGGAACAAAATCAAATTGTTTTGGCTTAATCGTAATTTGGTCACCCTACTTCCCCACTTTTTGCAATAAGGTGACTCTCTAATTTTTTCAGTTTTTTTAAACCCCTTTTCTACCGTAACCTTTTTTCGCCCTTCATTCCACCATGGCCATCACATTGTGTTTTCAGATTTGAAATATTCTTTACAAAAAGTATCACGTTAGTCACTTCGTCTATTTTTTATATGAACGGTTTAAATATTTTCTGAAAAGGGGTTTAAAAAAACTGAAAAAATTAGAGAGCCGCCTTATTGCAAAAAGTGAGAAAATTTTAGAACAGTCAAAGAGAAACTTGCCTCTTGGTTGTTTGAAAAATTAAAGATTACAAAGAGAGAGAGAGAGAGAGAGAGAGGGGCAAAGTGGGAAGAATTGAAATGATGTTTGACAAAAGTCAAGAAACCAAAATCCAATCTCATCCACCTAAACCCTCCCTAATCTCCTTGATGAAGAAAGCACCACCCCCTTCCTCCTTTCCACCAGCAAACCGGACCACCCACCTATCTCCTCCCTGTTCAAAACCTTCACCAACGTCTTCATCTCCATCGTCGGTGCCGGCGTCTTAGGCCTCCCTTATACCTTTAAGAAAACCGGCTGGCTCATGGGCTCCTTTATCCTCTTCTCCATCGCCGCCCTCACTTACCAATGTATGATCTACTAATCCACACTCACTGCAAGCTCAATTCATTCGGAAATCTGGGTTTCTCTATTTTTGGGTCCCCTGGACGGTTCTCAAGAAACAGATGGAATAGAAAGATCTCAGGTTAGTAAGTTATTGAAGAAGATGGAGATCTATGGTGCAAAAATTGGACACTTCCTGAGTGAGGAAAAGTCGATAAGGATCTTAGTGATGGATAAACAGGTCAAATACATTAGTTGGTTAGGAAGGACACTTTTTTTTTCAATATTAAAGCTATTTTGAATTTAAGCTTTTTTCTATACCGGGGTCAAGCTATATTGATGTAATACAAAGATCTCAGATTAGAGCCGGGTTGTGTGTCAACTACCTCATCTTTGTCACCACCACATTAGTCTTCATCTTTAATCTCTCCTCCAATCGAGTCAACCCTCAATTATCGAGTTTGACTATGAACTTGACTCCTAAATCTATATTCATTTGGGGTGTTTTCCTTTTCAATTAGGTCTAAATTTTATTTCAAGCTTGACCCATTTGGCCCCTATGAGTATCTTTGTTGATGTTGTTGACATTGGAGCGATGAGGATTGTCATGGTTGATAATGTAGGCAAGGGTATTTTTGGGTTTGTACAAATGTTTTAAGTTTTTCATCCAAAAAATTGGATGGAGTGATGAATGTGATATATGCTGCAAAATATAATGATTACATTGAAAAAATAATTGTAGAGTCATCTTATTGCAAAAAATGGGAAAATAGGGTGACCAAATTACAATTTAAGCCAATAGATAATAACATCTAATACTACATACAAAAATTGAAAACAAATTCAAATATAGCAAAACATTGAGAATACAAATAAATTTATAAAAGAAAAAAAACAAATAAAGATTGTACATTCAACAATTAAAAAAATTTGTGTCATAGTATTACAATCTAGGACGCACGTGTTTTATTTGTTGTTGACGACAACCCTAGAAAGTATAACTTATTACTAATATATTGAATTACTAATATATATAGATATAATTTTAATTTATAGATTAAAAAAATTATAGGTCAGTCTACGTTTTATGTTTCAATCGCTTTACATTTTTCGTAATTGAAAAAAGGAATTTCATGAATCGCGATTTGTACATCGTAATCATGAAAATGCTTTATTTTGTACATTATAATGTATGACATGTATTTTTACACAAGAATATAAAAGCGTAAAGTGGTTGAAATTTTTTAAGAAGACCGATTAGCCGGGACAAAATCAATTGACCTTACCAACTTAAAGTTCCCGACCGAAACCAAACCATATCAATATGTCAGTTTTAGAAAATATCAGCACCAGCACACTCATATTGTCTATTGTCTATTGTCTATTGTCTTTCACTTTACTCGTGATACACGTTCAAGACTTACTATGGGTATTGGGAGGTCACTGGTCACCACAATAAAATTAAAGACAGATATGATTGGTGTTTTCAACATGTTATTGTTTAATGTTTATTAATGGAGTAAGACTATTTTAAAATAAAAAAACAACCACCACAAGGTACACAAGTGGGGTGGGTTAGAAATACAACATTATGACTCATGAGAAAGCTCCAAAGATTGTACAATATTGTGTATTGTGTATAAAAATTTATAAGTATTCATTTTAAAATTTTCTTTATCACTAAATAAATGTTTTTTATATATATTTTTACTAATTTCACCTTTGATAATTATCATGTCCTAGTATATGTGGACTTCTATTTGATCGTTAAGGGTTTGTTCCTTAGTCGGGCAATAATAAATATTATCATTAATCTCGGTACTATTAGCGTTCTCATTATTAATTATCATTTGTATAACCAGAGTGATTTTGAGATTAAAAATGTTAGTAGCAATTTTTTTTAGAAAAGGCGCTAACAATTCAATCTTCTTCCTTGGTATAATTAGCAAGGGATAATGAATTTATCTAATAAACTCGTGTTATTGATCTAAACCACATATTGCGTACCAAATATTATGCAACTCGACTTTGTAATCCTATTCGGCCTTAATCCTGACTGCCAAAGGACTCCTAAGCTTATTAATATACATGTGCTACTAAAATGACTTAAGTTAACTTCTTAATTTTAGTGAAAAAGTGAAATTTGATACTCATTTAGGGTTGGTAGGAGTATCTATATTTCCCCATATTTTCTAGGGTATTCTTAGGTCGAAGGCTACTCTTCAAGTCGGGTAGGATCACAAGGTCGGTAAAACTCTTTCTACCAAGTTCTAATACAGCTCGTACCGTCTAAAATGTATAACCAATTCTTGGAACTTGGAAGAGATTTTTTTCGTTTGCATTAAATCTTTACAAAGTTATCAACATAATTGATTAAAAAAATGAAGTGTATCCAAATATACTAAATTTTATTAAAGAATAGTCCGAATTTTTGCTAACTCCAATTTTAGAGCAGTGATAGGGTCATATATAATTTTTTGTGTTAATTTCCCATTTAAATCTAGAATGCAAGCATGTGATTGGTTAAATATAACATATGATGTCATCATTATTTAATCCATCTAATCCTTTACACTTGGATTGTGACGAGAAATATTTACTTAAAAAAACTAAATGTCTATTATTTTCCGAAATTTAATTTTAGAGAATAGTCCAAATTTACCATTATGTATGTATTTGGTGCAGATTTTATTTTGTCCTAGACAGATCGAATAACAAAAAAGTTGAAGTTAATGTGAAGATATGAAAGAGAGAAAGAATAGAGATACCTAGTAAGAACGGCCAGTAAGAAGGTACAAGCAGGGGTTAGATTTGAAATTGCAGAGGCTAGTATTGGAGTGCTGTACCTAATTCCTGTGTTTGTGCATATCTGTATCCCACAACTTAAATCAACAATGAAAACACCACATATTATATATTAGGTACTCATGGAAATAAAATTTTGATTTATTCATACTTGATTTCAAAATGAGTACCTGCAAAGGGCAAGAAGAAAGATTTTGCAGACAATGTGGATGGAGATGGGAGGGAATGGTTTGATTTTGTGACAGATGAAGGTTGTGGGGAGAAGAAATATTAAACTCAAGCCATTTGAGTAAACAATGAAGACGAAACTGCTCATTCCATCACTGGTTGCTGCTTTGATCATTGTGTTATTTCCCACTTCTAAACACATAATTCCCAACAGTATTAAGATCATCCTTGAATTCCTCATCTCCCCGCCACCCTCCTCCTCTTTTCTCTCTCTGCGTGGAAATGTGCAGACATTTGACTGTGAGTGAACATAGTTTAATATAGTCTCATTTTATTTAATACAGCCTCCTAAGTCCTACACCACCAGTCCACCACAAAGACTAAAATATCC
Source organism: Codonopsis lanceolata (assembly GCA_013146195.2). Lineage (NCBI taxonomy): Eukaryota > Viridiplantae > Streptophyta > Magnoliopsida > Asterales > Campanulaceae > Codonopsis > Codonopsis lanceolata. The sequence goes on along the minus strand of CM028377.1, from coordinate 63,758,886 downwards.
CTCAAGTATTTAAAATTATCAGTTATATACTTATATTAACGGTTTAAAAATAAATTTCGAAAATATTTTTAAAAACATTTTTGAAAATATTAAAATATACAAAGAATACAAAAAATTTAACCCAAAAGTGTCACCCAAAAAATATTTTTTTTGAAAATTTATGATTAAAATATTATAAACAATTTTAAAAAAGCTAAATTTATAGAAAATAAATTAAAAATAAATTTTATTTTTGATTTTTTTGTATTTGTAAACAATTTTAAAAATTAAAACATTTTTTAAATAATTTTTAATTTTAACAAAATATTAATATTACTGAAAAATTTAAATAGTTGAGGGATATTTTCGTTTTGGGTAAATGATTAATTTGTATTTAGGATTAAGTGCACTAGTGGTCTCTTTACTGTAAGAAAATATTAATTTAGTCCTTATACATTGTACAACAAAAATGCACATCAATGACCAAAGGTGACAATTTTTGCACGTAGATGGTCATTGAGCTCGATGTCATTAGAGTTTGTATGTTAATTGAGATTAGGGGAAACAAAACACTCATGATTTTCACCAAAAAATATTTTAAGAATATGTTGTGTGGGTGTGTGTATTAAATTTATATAAAACTCATAAATAATTTTTTAGAGATATTAGTTTTTACAAAATTAATTATTAATTTTATATTAATTATATGAAATAAATATTTTTAGAAAAACACCAAATTTTATTAGCAATTATTAATATAATAAAATGGTAAAAATATAAACAAAATTAAATCCCTTAGGCTTAAAGCAACCAAGTAAAACAAAAATCTTTGTAGACAATATCATAGCTAACCGGAGAGTGGCTCTGGAGAGTGTTTAAATTGGTGCAATAAGTCATATGTACATTCATTCCAAACAAAATAGCTACTATAGTTGAAATTGATAGATATTTCAAGAATGGAGATGCCATCTCAATTCTCAGGCCAAGAGAATATAGGAGATTAAATGGAAAATAGCTCGTCTATCACAAGATGTCACGATTTGAATTTAGGATACACGAAAGATGCATATATACTTTGAATCATTTATTGATTGTGTATTGAAAAAAAATATATCTAGTAATTTAAAATTTATATATCTTGATTCACGGTGTAAAATTTTATGCATCACACTGTGAAACTGGATTATGTATTTTAATTAATGGATCGCGGTGCTACATACTTTGCATCGCTATGCAAAATTGCGTTAGGTAATTTAAAATTAATACATTGCGGTGCAAAAGTTGATGCAGCGTGATACAAAATTGAATTAGGTAAATAATTTGATGCATCGTGGTGCTCAAATTGATACAATTAAATTGATGCAGCGCAATGCATTTGGATGAGTGATCTGTAACGTGTTTTAGACTCATTAAGGGTATCGTAGTCTTTTCGACCCCAAAAGTGATTTTTTTGGTTGAAAAAAAGGGTGATAACTGAGTCTGTACTATGTGGTGAAATTATAACCGCAAAAGTCCATTATTTTTAAAAACCACTACAATACACTTTTTTGGGAAAAATAAAGAAAATACCCTTAATGAAGGAAAGACGCGCATACAAAGCCATTATCTCAATTTGTGCGCCCGTAATTTTTTTTGGGTGTTGTTCCTTTTGTGAAAGAAACGATGCCTAATTAATAACACCGATACATGATTGGAAGAAACGATGCCTAATTAATAACACCGAGGCATGATTGGGTGTCGCTCATTTTTGTGGGGCTCAAAACATAAGGCGTCGTTACCTCCAATTTGGACGTCGTTGCCTCCAATTTGGGAGTCGTTGCCTCTAATTTGGGCGAAGTCTGTCACCATATTATAGAAACGACACCTAATTAATAACACTAATGCATGATTGGAAGAAAATATGCCTAATTAATAACACCGAGGTATGATTAAGTGTCGTTCATTTTTGTGGGGCTCAAAACATTGGCGTCATTGCCTCTAATTTGGGAGAAGTCTGTCACCATATTAAAAAAACGACGTCTAATAATAATACCGAAGCATGATTGGAAAAATGATGCCTAATTAATAACACCTAGACATTATTGGGCGTCGTTCATTTTTGTGGGGCTCAAAACATTGGACGTCATTGCCTCAAATTTGGGCGTCATTGCCTCAAATTTGAGCGTCGTTACCTCTAATTTGGGCGAAGTCTGTCACCATATTAAAGAAATTACGTCTAATTAATAACACCGAGGCATGATTGGAATAAACGATTCATAATTAATAACACCGAGGCATAATTGGGCGTCGTTTATTTTTGTGGAGCTCAAAACATTGGGCGTCGTTACATCTAATTTGGACATCGTTGCCTCTAATCATAGGCAACGACACCCATATCATAGTCAACGACACCCAAATCATAGGTTACGACACCCAAATTATAGGCAACGACTCCCATATCGTAGTCTTCGACACCCATATCATAGTCTTCGCCCACTTCCTCCACTACCATCTAGTAAGATTGTTTACGTATTGCAACCAGAAATGGAGTCAAAGATTGTTTTTATCATGCCCGGAGATGTCAATCCAACCTACCTTACAAAGCCAGTTTCAAAATTTCAAACTTCTCATGTTGAACAAGTTTGACTTTGCTTATGTTTTGAGGAGTAGTCTGATCGTTGTAATCATGAGAGATTCGTGAGATGTATTGTAAAAAATCAATTAATAGACTCGGGATATAAGAAAGTATTTCACAAAGTTCATTATCGAAGATGGTGATAATGATGACGATGATGGGGAGAGGGAGCGTGGGTTTTTTAGGAAGAAAAAAAATAGAAAAGTAATTTTGTGGTTTTTTTTTTAAAAAAGAGTATGGGAGAGATTACAATTTCATAAAATGGGACCAGTCCGCAATTATTCGAAAAAAAAAAGACGATAGACTAGAGCGATTAAAAAACTTGTGAAATGGATCGGCCCGAATTTTCCCTTAAATTAAACACAATAAATCCAAATGCGGTCACGTAACCATTACCATAGTTATCGACTTATTGGCAACAAAATATCTAGTTATCAAAGTAAGGAGGCCAAACAAAATTTAGCCCCCCAAAATAACCACCAAATCCCGCTTAGAACTTTATCTAAGAATGTTCCAAAGTCATAGTTTTTTTCCTCTCCTAAGGGGGACATGGGAAGGGATCGAACTTGAGACCTCACACTTTAAGTTACAATTTGTCCCACTTAACTACTTCCTTTGTTGCGGGTAAAAAATCTCTGTTTGCTCAGAACGAAGAGAGTAATATTAAAGCCCAATATAGTAAGTTTATAAAACACAATTTTTGAGCAAGGTTCATACTCAAAACAACGTCTATTTGTAAGTGTTATGAAACTTAGTCAAAGGCCTATGGGATAGGCAAGTAGGTAAACATATTCATTGCAATGTATACTCTTTCTCCGTTTGTGTGCTGCTGCTCGGTTATAAATACCGAGCAACCTGTTGTTCATTGTACACACTGCGATTCCTCTGAATAAATCTCTCTCTCTCTCTTTCTCTCATACACTCTTTGTTCTATTTTGTGGTTACTTTATAACACGTTATCATCACGATTGTTCTACTGTTAACAATCCCAATCGGTAAAATTTTCTACCGATATATTCTTTATATTATGTCTCTGGTTTATTTCAATATATATCGTATATCACCATTATTAAGAAAAGGTTGGCTGAGCCACCGTCGATAATATATGGTGAGATGACGAAATAATAATTTATTATTTAACGCATAATATATATGTTCGTTGATGCTTGTGCGGAAATAACCTCAAGCTATAAACTGAATATTTATATATATACATATATTTCAATTTTATATATATGAATAACTTTATATACATATATATTTATTACTGACTTACAAACACCCACAGAAAGACTTGCTGAGTAGCGTTGCGTGAATATATATGTATGCTATATAATAGCTGTATAAAGTTGACTGGAAAAATATTCATGTGGAGTTATTTTATTTATTGCTCCTAATAAGTTTTATATTTATTCATAATATAAATGCAATTCTATTAAATCAGAATTTTTACATTTTTACCCCTATCCTATAACGGCTAGTTAACGGCTATATAATGGCTATAAACGGCTAGTTGCTGATTTTTATATATCTCCTCAAACGGTAATAAACGGCTAGTTAACGGTCATAAACGGTCATTTTTTCCTCCATATATACGGCAACATCTTAATAGATTACTCACATTTTTACTATCTTCTTACAAACTCTCAATATCATATCATCTTCTACAAAATGTTCCCTCCAATGTTGATGATTATTATCATACTTGTTATTGCGTGCACCGCAATGGTTTTTGTTGCTGAATTCCCTCCAAATGATTTTCAGATTATTATTATCTATCTTTGTATCATGTATGTCCTGTTAGCAGTTACAATAGCTTTCAACATACATTTTAACATGTACTGATTGATTATCGTATGAATAAAATTTCCATGTCATCATTTTATTAATATATATATGTTTCATTTTTATAGTTTTTCTTCACAAATGACAAACATTGCTAAGCTTGAATTTAAAAAGCTCGACATAACCGGAAAAACTATATGTCTTGGAAAATAGATGCCGAAACCCACCTGGCCGCCAGAAGCCTCGAAACTACTATCCAACAAAGTAATAATGAATGGATAAGTAATCAACAACGGGCTCAAGCCATGATTTTCTTACGACACCACGTCCACGAAGACCTAAAGATGGAGTACCTCACGGTGAATGATCCACTCGTCTTTTGGGAAAGTTTGAACGAAAGATATGACCATTTGAAAACGGTCATTCTCCCAAAAGCACACTATAATTGGATTCATATCCGCTTACAAGATTTTAAAACCATCAATGAATATAGTTCAATGATGTACAGAATAACCTCACAGTTGAAATTATGTGGGGAAACCATCACTGAATATGATATGTTGGAGAAGACTTTCTCCACATTTCATGCCTCGAATATGCTCCTGCAGCAGCAATATCGAGAAAAAGGTTTTAAAAGGTACTCCGAATTGATCTCTTGCCTCCTTGTAGCTGAACAGAATAATGAGATTTTAATGAAAAATCATGAATCTCGACCAACTGGTTCAGCCCCATTCCCTGAAGCGAATGAGACTATGTATGATGAAGGCCAAGAGCGTGGGCGTGGTCGAGGCCAAAGAAATCTTGGACAAGGCCGGGGTCGTGGTCAAAATCAAGGCCGAGGAAGAGGCCGTGGACGAAATAACTTTCGTCGCCATCATCATCATCCGTATAATGGAAATTCCTCTCGCCACCTGAAGTGGAACAGAGATGATGATAGAAACACCTCCTCGAGTAGGCAAAATGTGCGTCCAAACAATGAAGAGAGTTCATGTTTTAGGTGTGGCATGACAAAGCCACTGGCACGCACTTACATGCCGAGCGACCAAACATCTAGTTGATCTTTATGAGAGATCACAAAAAGGAAAGAATGTAGAGACAAATTTCCTTGAAAATGATCCTGAAGATCTTCATTTTGATTTCGATGATATGGCCAACGTCGACATGACCAATACCATTAGTGATGATATTGGTCATGAACAATAAATGAACCTAGGAATGAAGCTATGGTCCGAGTTTAAGATAAAAGCTGTGGAAAAAGTAACATGTTGTTATGTATGAACATTATCTGCTTTTCCTATGTATACTAGCATGCTTACAATAAAGTTTATATATGTATTTTGCATTCAATGTGTTATCATATTTATTCATCTTATTTTACTTTCTCTCATATTGAAATAGATCACAAATATGTCTGAATCCAAAATCCAAGGAGGAGATTTATGTCTTGCTACGCATACCATACTTAAAAATAAGAAATATTTTTCTTATCTAAAAATTGACAATGCTAATGTCAACACTATATCTGGTAATGCCAAAATAATTGAAGGATTTGGCAAGGCAATTTTCCTAATGCCTGGAGGTACGAAATTTATGATAAATAATGCATTGTTCTCTCCTAAGTCTCAAAGAAACTTGTTAAGTTTCAAAGACATTAAATACGAATGGATATCATATTGAGACTATGAATAAGGGGAATGATGAATATCTTTGCATTACCTCAAACACTTCCGGAAGCAAGTGTATATTGGAAAAATTGCCATCTCTATCATCTGGATTGTATAGTACAATCATAAGAATATTTGAATCATATTCTACAGTAAACCTGAAGTTTACTAAAACATTTAAAGCTTGACATGATCGACTGGGGTATCCAGGATCAATAATGATGCGTAGAATTATAGAGAATTCTAGTGGTCATCCATTGAAAACCGAGAAGATTTTTCAATCTAATGAACTCCTTTATGAGGCTTGTTCTCAAGGAAAGTTGATAATTAGACCATCACCAACTAAAGTTGGATATGAATCACCATCGTTTTTGAGCAATTCGAGGGGTGATATATGTGGACCTATCCATCCACCAAGTGGACCATTCCAATACTTTATGGTATTGATTGATGCTTCTAGCAAATGGTCGCACGTATGTCTATTATCAACTCGTAATCGTCATTTGCCAAATTCCTTGCACAAATAATCAAGCGAGAGCACAATTCCCATTATATGATCAAGAAAGTTAGACTTGATAATCTTGGTGAATTTACATCTCAAGCATTCAATGATTATTGTATGGCAATAGGGGCCGATGTTGAACATCCGGTAGCCCATGTTCATACACAAAATGGTTTGGTGAATCGTTGATCAAGCGTATTCAATTTATTGCCAGACCATTAATGATGAGAACAAAGCTCCTATACGTATGGGGTCATCTTTGTTTACATGCGGCCCTTGATTCGCCTTAGGCCAAGTGCATATCATAAATACTCCCCAATACGGTTGGCATTCGGGCGAGAGCGAATCTATCCCATCTAAGAGTTTTTGGTTGTGCGGTATATGTACCAATTGCTCCACCACAGCGCACAAAGATGGGACCACAAAGGAGATTGGGAGTATATGTTGGGTATGAATCCCCTTCTATAATAAAATATCTTGAACCAAAAAGCGGGTGGCGTTTTTACGGCACGCTTTGGTGTCATTTTAATGAAGACAAGTTTCCACCTTTAGGTGAAGAGGGAAACAAGTGGGAAGAGAGATCAAGTGGTGCACATCATCGTTATTGCACCTTGACCTCCCACAAAGCAACGTGAAGCGGAAGTTCAAAGATCATACATTTACAAAATGTAGCGAATCAATTGCCAGATGCATTTATAGATACAAAGAGAGTGACAAAGTCACATGTAGCTGCTATAAATGCTCCTGCCCGAATTGAAATACCAAAAGGGCTGCCAAATGATAAAATGGCAAATGAATCTAAGACACGCTGAGCGTGGGCGACCCATTGGTTCAAAGGATAAAAATCCTCGCAAAAGAAAGTGATTGAAAATCCCCGATCACATGAAAGTGTTCAGAAGAAACACACGATCGTGAAATTGTTCCAGAAGAAACACACGATCATGCAAATCTAGTAAGCCCTGCAGGCAATGATAACCATGAGATTTCCATTAATTACATATGTAATGGAAAAATATGGAACCGAGATGAAATGGAGAATATTGATGATATATTATCTTATTCGGTATCCCAAGAAATTAATACGGACCGATGATCCCGAACCAAAATCAGTATCGAATGTCAAAAAGGCATGACAAGATCAAATGGATAGATGCCATGAAGGCTGAATTAAATTCGTTGAATAAGCGAAAAGTATTTGGATCTATCGTTCTCACACGAAAGGCTTTGTGAAACCCGTTGGATACGAGATGGATTTTTGTTCGGCGAAAGCGAAATGAGAAAAATGAGATTGTGAGATACAAGGCTCGCCTTGTTGCAAGGTTTTTCTCAGGCACAGGATTGATTATGAAGAAACGTATTCTCCTGTAATGGATGCTATTACGTTCAGATATCTAATCAGCCTATCGGTTTCGAAAAATCTAGATATGCATCTCATGGATGTTGTAACGGCTTATTTATACGGATCATTAGATGCCGATATTTATATGAGAATTCCTGATGGAATTAAAGTGCCTGAAGCACTGAGCTCAAAGCCCAAAGAATTATGTGCAATTAAACTACAGCGATCACTGTATGGATTGAAGCAATCCGGTCGCATGTGGTATAATTGCTTAAGTGAGCATTGTTGTTAAAAGCGGATATGTGAATGATCAATTATGTCCGTGTGTCTTTATAAAAAAAGCGACAGTTGGATTTGCTATTATCGATGTCTATGTAGATGATCGAATATCATTGGAACTCCCAAGGAAATCAAAGAAGCAGTTGATTACCTAAAGGGAGAATTTGAAATGAAAGATCTTGGGCAGACCAAATACTGTCTTGGTTTACAAATAGAACACTTTCATAGTGGAAAATTTGTACACCAATCAAATTACACAAAAAGGGTTTTGAAGCGCTTTTTGTATGGATAAAACAAACCCTCTCACTAGCCCCATGATTAATAGATCCTTGAATGTTGAAAAAGATCCATTTCGTCCTTGTGAAGAGAATGAAGAAATACTTGGTCTGAAGTACCATACTTAAGTGCTATTGGAGCTCTTATGTACCTTGCTAATTGTACCAGGACCAGGATATAGCATTTGCTACAAATCTATTGGCAAGATATAGTTCATCTCCATCACGGAGACACCTTTGGAATGGTATCAAGCACATATTTTGTTATCTTGAGGGACGATCGATTTGGGATTATTTTATCCCAAAGGATCAAAGATGAATTGATTGGTTTTGCGGATGCAAGTTATTTGTCGATCCTCATAAAGCCGGATCACAGGGCGGTTATGTCTTCACGATGGGTGATGCTTGCAATTTCTGGCGTTCTCAAAAGCAAACGCTAGTTGCTACATCGTCAAATCATCTTTGAGATGATCGCACTTCATGAAGCGATCGAGAGTGTGTATGGCTTCGATCTATGACTCGGCATATTCAAAATGCCGGTGGACTACATCAACAAAGATCCAAAGTATTATTTGAAGACAATGCCGCATGTGTTCGCCCAAAGTAAAGAGGATACATTAAAGTGACAGGTCCAAACATATCCCCAGAAGCTCTTTTTATACACTCGGGAACTTGAAAAGAAGAAAGAGGTCGGCATCAATATGTTCGATCAAGTGATAATGATGCAGATTTATTTACGAAGGCACTCCCCACTACAACCATCAGAAAGCATGTTCACAATATTGGGATTCGAAACCTACGAGATTTACAAAGGTGATTTCTCTTGACCCTTGTCAGTTCAAGGGGGAGCATATATGGCTGTACTCCTTTTCCCTTTATCATGGTTTTTCCCCTTTGGGTTTTCCATGAAAAGGTTTTAAGCGAGACACCCATGCACACAATTGGTGGCCTAAGTTGTGTACGTTTTTCCTTATGTTCGATTTTTTTCCCTATTGGATTTTTCGACTTAAAAGGTTTTTAACGAGATACACTTAGTCAACTTACAATGCTATGTTCAAGGGGGAGTGTTATGAAACTTAGTCAAAGGCCTATGGGATAGGCAGGTAGGTAAACATATTCATTGCAATGTATACTCTTTCTCGTTTGTGTCTTCTTTGCTTCGGTTATAAATACTGAAGCGACACTTTGTTCATTAATACACCTTGTGATTCCTCTGAATAAATCTCTCTCTCTCTCTTTCTCTCATACACTCTTTGTTCTATTTTGTGGTTACTTTATAACAGTAAGGTAATTATTTTTAGTTGAGCGAGGGTATCTTGCCCCCTCACCCTAAAATGTAGATATGCCTCTGCATGTGGCATTGTTTGACTGTTTGGTACCAAGTTACCAATCGACCTTAATACTTAATAAATCCTTTTTCCATTTAAAATTATAGCTTTATTTACCCATACTTTCCTCAAATTACACTAAAATTAAAACTATTATTGTAAAAAATGTGAGTAATTTTTAGAACAAACGACATGAAAAAAATGTGATTGAAAAATCTTTTGATTAATTTGATTTGTTTTTGCCTGCTAATTTTATTTACTATGAAACTGTCGATTATCCATTTGTTCTACAATATTTTCAGACCCTTTAGGTTGCGAGTTGCGACGGTGCTTTGTTGCTTCTTAATTTGTATGTGGTATAGCTTTGCATGTCAGTCCTTTTGGGTCCTGTCACTGGAAGGCTGCTTCAAATCTCAAACAACCTTTGGCATTTTAATGGGGGTTATCTATATTCATTCTTGTGCTCCCGAGTGTTTTAGATTTGAGTGGGAGTATTAAACTTGTTTGCTTTAAACTTGCCTTAACTGATTAACTTGTGGGATTGGGACGATATCTGACATAGAGTTGAAATAATTCCTAACTTTTTCTTGATTTTGTTTTTTTTTCAGGTCAATTGCTCGAGTGGGTTGTATTCAATCATTGATGCCACTACATTCAGCGGTGTCATCGGCTCGGCTGACGTCTTGCCTTGGGATTGATTCAAAGGGTTCAAGGTCCTTGTCTCAGGGTATGTTTTCCAGTGCAAACCCAGGCGTTTGACACTTTGTTAATTATCTGTAAGCTATCGTATTTTATTTTATTTTTCTTTGCTTTTCCCAATAGAACTCATTGATGTATCCATATGTCTTTATTATACTCGAATTATCTTGATTCTTATCTGGATTTATCATGATTTATTTCCCTTTATTTTTTTAAATAATGGTGATTGCTTTCAATGTTATTTGGGTCAATATGAAATTTAGTTGAAAATTGTAACAACTTTTATATTGAATCATACTAGACATTAATTTACATAAGAAGAGAACAAGAATGGAAGGAACATAAGGAATATAGTTAATTAGTTATCATTCAGCATGCCTTCCCTTTGGTGTAGGCCTCACTAAACATAGAAGTAAAACAGTGAAGGGAAAGAAAGGATTCCAACTCACCCACTGTATGCCTACCCAGTTGACTGTGGGCACTGCCACTTTAGGCAATTACTTTAAATATAATCTCATTGATGCCTATTAAGCTAAATTCACTATTTCACTATTCTCTTAAAAGGAAGACTTCTCTGTTGGTGAATATGCTTGGTCGCCTTACATATATATTATTAACTCACTTGAGAGAAAATGGTGGATGTCATTAACCATAAAGCTACATTATTGGAGGGTGACATGAATACTTTCTAAAGGTTTAATGAGGTGTCACAATGTTCCTTAAGGACAATATGCCCATACCCTCATTATTCACCTCTGTGAAAATAGTTTTAGAGCTCACGTTAACCGGAAAACAATCTTAAGGTATCTTTTGTTTTGCCCAAGTTTTTGCATGTCACTACATGAGATAACCTGTTTTTTATATCATGTTAGTTTAATATTAGCACACTACTTACTCCAATTGCCTAGTCAAATCTTTTCCTTACTAGAGCACGAAAGTGAAAACTCAGTTGATATTATTAGTATGCCTTCTCAAATTTCGTAAGGTTGGGTCATAAATATTGAAGAAATTTAATGATTGAAAGTTTTTTTGGGACATTTAGACAATTTTGTTTGGATTTTATGACTTGTAGGTTCTTCCACGGACTGCTTCCATTAAGCATTTTGGAACAGTACTTTATAGATGGCAGCAAGCTGCTCCAAGGATGCTTAAGAACATTTTTGTTCTTGCAAATCTTGCTTACACGCTTCTTGTTTTGAACACCTCATGTGTTGGTTTCATGGTTAGTCTTTTTGAAATATTTTCCCTCTTTTCATGTGACATGAGATCTATTATTAAGGCTGTTTAATAAACCAAACTAGCTCAGTGGAAGATTCTCTCGTGTAAAGCTTGGCTGGTGTTCATTTCTACTTGAGCTCGAATAGTTGAGCTAGAACATAAATATAGCTTGAGGTATAAACGAGCTCTGCTCGCAGTTTGAATAAGCTAAGTAATCACAAAGCGTATCCATTTGATTTGATATAATTTTTAGTATATTTTGGCCTTATTCTTGGGAAATAATTGTCTATTTTATTGATTATCTACTACTTTGTAACATGTATTAAGCCTGCATGAAACACTGGCTGCATACGGAAGCGTGCACTATGTTGGAACTGTTGTTCCTGTAGTTTTGATCCTCTTGGGCAAGATAATCACACCAAAGCCTGCCAGATCTAAAGCTCGAAAAGAACAATGAGGTAGAAACTACATTTCAGGATTCTTCTTATCGAAGCCCTTGGAAAGAGGGTATTAGGAAACTCTTAGGTCAATGTTTGTAACATCTGCTTTGATTCCCGAGTTTGACTTTAAGCGTACTGTTAGGAATTTCATTTCGCCTTTTCAATCGACACAAATAGCTTGGAAATCTTGTATTGAGATGTATGATCATTCAAAATTATCTTCAAGATAAATAGAAAATGGTTGAACAATATTTTTTTCAGGCAAAGTTCTCATCATCTTGCTAACAAGTCGCTCATTGGTAATAGGATCTCCTAAAGCAAGTGCAGAATTAGATAAGTCAAGGAGTCTACCATAATATGTCATGATATCCTCAGACTCATGCATTCTAGTATTCTCAAATTGAATGGTGAGCATTTTTAACTTAGAAGCACGAACACTGGCAGGTCCTTCACACAAGGTCTGAAGGGCCTCCCAAACATCTTTAGCAGATTCATAATTTGCTATTACCCTAAAAGTATTAGCATCTAAGGCTTTATATATAGCAGATAAGGCTTTTGAATTAAAGGATGCAGTGTTCCTATCTTCATTGGTCCATTCAGATTCTTTGGTGATCTTGACATCACCATCCAAATCTGTTGTTTTGGGAGGACTCCATCCATTCAAAGCTTGACAAGCCACGCCTCTCATCAATTGATTTGATGAAGATGCGCATCTTGACTTTCCAAATAGAGTAATTAGCATTAGTAAGAGTAGGAGGGCGAACAACGTTCTCATACTGAGAATCCATCACGACTTTAACCAGAATCAACTCTTAGTGATATCAAGAGAAGGCTCTGATACCAATTGAAAGGACGTGAAGACACGGATTCTCAATAGAGATCAATGTGATTACCAATGTAGCTGTGATTGTAGCTACAATGGCAAACACAATGAATCAACAAATAATAGCAGCGGAAGATTAAGTTTGTCATAGCACCAAACAGTAAGATAAAACTCAAGTTTTTACCAATAACAATCTACAAGTTTAATACTTGTAGACCAAGCCTCAAGGCCATATAAATTTCACTAAAAATATCAATGTTTTACATGGAAAAACTTAGTGAAATCACTACCAAAAATTCTCACAAGACAGTATATCTTGGAGAATAAAAAATCCCACATAAACAGTTAAACAAAACGTGGGGAATAAACAAACATAGCTTCCTTAAAAACAAAACAGGAAGAGCAAAATAGTTTCGCCAGAAAACTGTTGTTACTGTCAATGTTGCAACATTGACAGCCTTCAGCGATGGAGCTTCTGTTTGGTAAAACTGATTCTGTATGATATGACTCTCAGACGTCTTGCCTTGATTCTCTCTCTGAAGCTCTCTATACCACCCGTAATCCAGACCTCAATATATATACGTCAGTCCCTGCAATCACACGGCAAAAGATACCACATTCTACAAGGAAAATGATTAGCAATTCAATGATAAAATCAACAACTTTCCAAAACTTGCAAAATTATCTTACCAATTATGAGGAAAGACAAGAGTCTTGGTTTGATTAGGATATTTGCCAAGATTTAGTTACTAAAAATAATGTAGCCGAAATCTACAAAAAGATCTTGCTACAAAAAATTAACTAAACTAAATCTAACACAATATACTAAGTCCTAAATTAACACTAACTAATTTAAAAACCTACTTTGACCAAGAAAGGTGAAAACAAGTAAAAATAGGCCTTGCCTAATTTACCCTTACAATAACACATATTGATGTTGTATATAAAGAAGAATTCCAAAATTTATAATAACTTTTTTTAATTTATTTGATTTTCTATCTTTAATTTATTGTTTATTAATTTTTGTCTACTTTATTCATATTTAAGTTTTTTTAATATATATTATTCAACTTTAATTGAGTATATGATTTTACACTTGTGTACAAACTATGTTAAACGAGAATTACTAATTTGTTAAATTTTAGGTTTAAATCTCAATTTGTTCACCCTACTTTCGACTAAAATTCATTAAGCTCACTTAACTTTTTTTTTTCCCTCAATTTAATCAATCTACTTGACTTCAAAAGTCAATAGGGTCACTAGAGTCATTTCCGTTAGTTAAGTTGGATGGAAATCGTTGAAAAGATAATAATGCCCCTTACCTTTAAAAGGTGTGTTGACAAATTCAAGTCACACAATAAGAAATTATATTTGTGAGGAGAAGGAGACCCTCAAAACCCCCAAAATTTAGTGAGGGTATTTTTTGATTTTCCTAAAAAAATTAAACTTTCCATCCAAATATATGGATGGAGTGATGAACGTGCTAATTATATGAAAGTAGAGTGATTAAATTGAGGAAAAAAAAAGTAGAGTGAGCTTAATGAATTTTGGCCGAAAGTAGGTGACCAAATTGAGATTTAAACCTAAATTTTACGAGTTGCTTAGTTATTTTTTTTTACTCTCCATTACTCTCATTCTCTCTTTCCGGAAAGAGATTTGAATCCCCCCATTCCTAATCTCGTCTCCCTCTTCATCCCTTCTCTCATCACCTGCATCTCAATTCCCAGCCCTTGCCGCTCGCCCACTCCACGGCTCCACTGGCTCTGCATGCGCTCTAGCCTCTATCCGACCACCGGACCACTGCAACAGCAGCAATGGAGCAAGCACACTGCACACGGCTCCACTGCTCCAGTGTTCGGTGTTCCTTTCCTCCTCTCTCGATCTCTACTCTCCGACGGACATGTATTCTTCGGTTCTTCAATCTTCCTCCTCCCTGGCTCTCTCTCTCTCTCTCTCTCTCTCTTAGTCTCATTAACTATTTAAGTTATTTAACTCATTTTATCATTTAGTCAATAAGTCAATCAATTAGTCATTATAATTGTGATTCTGAATTTCTAAATTATAATTGTCTGAATCAAAGTATGATTGTATGAATTTCTAAATTATAGTTGTGATTTAAATTTTAAAAAATTAAAATAACCCTAATTTTAAAATAGCCCTAATTAGCAATAACCCTAATTTTGAAATAGCCCTAATTGAGTATTTATGATATTATGATAATATTGTTTTATTTCCTAAATTTGTGTGTTCAATACCTTGGTAGAAAATGTCTATTTATTTAATCTGAAATTATGGCATTTTAATTTGGCGTTGAAGTAGTTGATTTATGAGATTTTTTTATTTGTGTAGATTTCCAAATTGTGGTTGATCAATGTTTAAATGATTGTCTTAAATGTTTTCAAAGTATGAAAACACGCCGGGGACAATTATGATTTATAAACTTTATTTAATTTTTGCCCCCGATTGATAAAATCTTTGCATCCACCAATGATTGATGATGCCTTAGATTTCTGAATTTTTTTTTTGTTGTTGTGTATTTTACCTTTTTTATAATGAATTCATAATCCGTCATTTACCGCTACAATGGTGTAGTATTTCTATTTAAGTAATTGTAATTCATTCTTTTAATTTTAATTTTTGTCTTTGTTTTACTTGAATAAAATTTAATTAAAAAAATGTCCATGCGTTTATTTAGATATAAAATTAGTTTATCCATAGATCAAGGAAGTAGAAGTAAAATAGTTTAACGCTCTCATCAGCCTTGACCGAAAAACTGGACTCGTTGTAGTTTGGCCAAAAAGTATGCTTCACCCCTACGAAGACAAACAACACGTGGGAGAAAGATGGAGAGGAGGGGGTCAAGCAGGCCCGGTTTTGGAGGGATTCCACGGAAAAGGCCCCAATGTGGGAGGGTCAATTTTATAAATGTATACTAGTTTTTATTATATATTGTATAAAAAATAAAAAAACTTAGTAAAAGTATATAAACAGTTTTTTGACTTAATGTATTGGTTGTGATAATGGAGTAGAAGTCTTTAGTTAAAGTCTTACCGGCTTCATTTTAGTAATTTTTTTTTATTTTGGATGTACGGTTAATTATTAAATTTTATTTATATGCATCTTATATCATATATTTATTCCTCGTTTTGGATAAATAGTCACATATACTATTTTGTTTACATAAATAATCAATTTAAAAGAATTATGCTTATAATTTTTTTTTCATTATTTTTCATTTTTATCCTCCAATTACAATGGTTGTGACTAAGCATTTTTTTTATTTATTACCAACTTCAATACTACTTATATATGTTTTAATTTATTTTGGAACCTAATAGATAAATAATTACTATCTAAAGATAAATATTTTGTATTCAACTCTAGTCGAGTTATTCAATCTTAATTTAATTTTGTGTTCGCTAAATTTACTTATAAAAAAAAGTTAATTGACCATCAATTTTTTTATTTGAGTCATAAAAAATAACAATACTTAAATTGAAATTATAATAATCATTGGGTATGTAACATCGATATTTCAAGCAAAAATCAAATTTTATTGTTATGTGACTATAATTTTTATTGCTTATGTCTGTTTAATTCTTAGCGTTGTCAGTTGGTTTTTGTTTTTAACTTGAACTAGTATAATACCCGTGCGATGCACGGGGAAAATTAAATTTGAAAAAAAATGAAAAAAAAATAATTTTAATGTTAACAAATTACATAAATTTCTGAATTTCATACAAAATTTAAGGTTCAGTGAAAACGGAAGCTTTACCTCGGTTAATAGTAGCAGGAACGATATCTTGGCTTCATAAAATGGTCAAGTAGTAGTGTACTGACCAAGCTAGTAAATTACACAAACTCCAAACACAATAGTTTTGCCTCCAAATGGAATGCGAGCTCTTATTCAATTATTAACATCAACAATTTTATTAAATATATTTTTAAAAAACATACGGAAAATCAATCTATCTGATAATTTTAAGACATGGAGTATTATATGATTAGGGAGTAATTTCGAGACTTGAGGTAAATTTATGATTATGGGAGATGAACCAGTCACGTCAGATGTTTGATAGTCTAATTATGACAAATGGCTTCATAAAATGGTCAAGTAGTAGTGTACTGACCAAGCTAGTAAATTACACAAACTCCAAACACAATAGTTTTGCCTCCAAATGGAATGCGAGCTCTTGTTCAATTATTAATATTAACAATTTTATTAAATATATTTTTTAAAAACATACGGACAATCAATCTATATGATAATTTTAAGACATGGAGTATTATATATGATTAGGGAGTAATTTCGAGACTTGAGGTAAATTTATGATTATGGGATATGAACCAGTCACGTCAGACGTTTGATAGTCTAATTATGACAAATGGCTTAATAAAATGGTCAAGTAGTAGTGTACTGACCAAGCTAGTAAATTACACAAACACCAAATACAATAGTTTTGCCTCCAAATGGAATGCGAGCTCTTGTTCAATTATTAATATTAACAATTTTATTAAATATATTTTTTAAAAACATACGGAAAATAAATATATATGATAATTTTAAGACATGGAGTATTATATATGATTAGGGAGTAATTTCGAGAGATGAAGTAACATATATGATTAGGGGATATGAATCAGTCAGGTCAGATGTTTGATAGTCTAATTATGACAAATGGCTTCATAAAATGGTAATGCAGTAATGTACTGACCAAGCTAATAAATTACACAAACTCCAAACAAAATAGTTTTCCCTCCAAATGGAATGTGGGCAGTTGGGCAATTATTAATATTAATAATTTTATTAAATATATTTTTTAAAAACATACAGAAAATCAATCTATATGATAATTTTAAGGCATGGAGTAATATACATGATTAGGGAGTAATTTCGAGACATGGAGTAACATATATGATTAGGGGATATGAATCAGTCAGGTCAGACGTTTGATAGTCTAATTATGACAAATGGCTTCATAAAATGGTCATGTAGTAATGTACTGACCAAGCTTGTAAATTAAACGGGGAAGAATTTAATTTGGAAAAAAATAATAAATAAATAAATAATTTTTATGCTAATAATTTACACAAACTTCATACAAAATTTAAGGTTCAATGAAATAAAGAAGCAAATAAATACAAAACAATATTAAGAACAATAAAAAACCGATGAAAATTTATTTAAATAAGAACATTGATCATACATTTTGGAAGACTTCTTTAAATACAACATTCGTCGTAGTACAACAATTTGGTTTATCATTTTCACATAACAAAATTCGAAGCCCTTTTGGATTAGTAACTCTAGATAGTGCGACATACAGTTGTCCATGACTAAAAACAGGTTTTTTTCAAAAGTAGGCCAACATTGGACAGAGATTGACCCTGGCTTTTATTAATTGACATCGCATAAGACACCATCAACGGAAACTGCCTTCTTTGAAATTTGAAAGGCAATCTTGGATCAGAAGGCGTCAATGACATTCGTGGAATAAGAACAGTTCCACCAGAGTTGCCTTTTGAAAGAAGTTTGCATTCTAAAACATGATTCCCAAGTCTTGTAATAAGCAGTCTCGTACCATTACATAAACCAAGGGAATGGTCTATGTTACGTAGCAACATTACTGGAGTTCCAATCTTCAAATTCAACTCATGATTTGGAGTTCCTGAACATTTAATTCCATTTAAAAATTCAGGAGTATGAATATCATTCATTAAACCACCAGTTTTATTGGAATGACACGTAGAATCAGAGCTCAAATACAATTTTCCTGTTGAGTTGTTAATTGATACCATGTAATCATTGATGGAATTAACAACATCGAGAGTCGGCGCCAAAATAGCTCTATCTTCAAACAACGTTTCATCACACGAATCATTTCCAAAACCAGGATACGTATTTTCAACAATTCCAACAATTGGATCGTTGAAATTCTTAATCAAAAGTTCGTCGGGAATTTCAATAGAAGCACATCCATCATTTGGTTCACCAATTTTCCCATCGCCAACGTTTGCAATCCAATCAGCAAAATATTTTAATTCTTGAAAATCCGCATTCACCCCATTATTTTGTAATCTCATATTCTTTGTCAACCTCAACACAGTGCAATCCTTCCACAGATACGACGAATTAATAGTAGCATGAACGATATCTTGTCTACTACCTTTTGGAATTACAGGCAATATCTGTCGAAAATCTCCTCCAAACACAATAGTTTTGCCTCCAAATGGAATGTGAGCTCTTGTTGAATGAATTACTTTCATGATATCTCTCATGCTGCGATCCAATGCTTCAAAGCAATATTTATGCATCATTGGAGCTTCATCCCATATAATAAGCTTTGATTTTAGAATAAGCTCTGCAAGAGGAGAACCCTGTTTTATGTTGCAAGTTGATTCTTCATTTATAGTAAACGGAATGGAAAATCTCGAATGTGCAGTTCTACCACCGGGCAATAAAAGAGATGCGATACCACCGATGCCACATTTAACACAATATGTCCTTGTGATCTCAACCCAGAAGATAAAGTCTTCCAAATAAATGTTTTCCCAGTTCCTCCATAACCATAGACAAAAAAATTCTTCCACGATCCAACGTTGTTGATTCGATGATCGTTTCATACATGTGTCGTTGTTCATCATTCAAATTAGAAAGCAGATGTTTGTGTTCTTCATCCAAGGTTCTTCGATCATAACACATTTCATCGTGTAGTAATCTAGAAGGCAAGAATTGGAAAAACTGATCTTCTGGAAATGGCATTGATTGAAAATCACGTAAACTTCGTGCAGAACTTTTTAAAAGTTTCTCAACTTCCACAAGTGCATAACTCTTTATTTGATTCTCATTTAATTGCAATCCTACAATTGAAATCAATAGATATATTATATTCAAACTCTAAAAAAAATATAACTAAATTAATATTTCTCATGTACCTTGATATTTGAATAGATTTCTTTGCTTGTATAAAATGTCTTCAGATAAATAAGACCAGCATGATTCCCAAACTACCTCAGGGCGGCTTATAGATCCAGATGTTAGCAGCGTCGCAAAAAGAATTCTCATGGCATGAGCGATGCCCATTGGCTCGCCTCAATAATTCGTCAATGTACCTTATCATCACTTAACAATCCTAAAGCATAGCAAGCATCTCGAAAAGAAGGATATTGAACCCCATTAATTGCACATAAATCGTCATAGCAGGTAGCTCCACGAACTACATTTAGAAGGCATCGCAAAAAATATAAGTCACCTGATCCTGGAGGAACAAAAAAACCGCCCAATTGCAAATCCTTTTTTTCGTAGGCCCATTCGCGTATATTAGAATTCCAGACAAATTTTGTGGGAAATTCAGAATATGTTAATTTTCTCGCTTCAGCATATTTCTTATTAGCTTCCATCCATGCCAAAAACATACTCTTGCTGATTGATTCTCTATCCATGAGAGACTCAATTTTATCTGAATCTGAAAAAATAACATTTTGTTGATTCGGAAGATGAAAATTTAGTCGCTCCACCGGGGGATACTTGTATTGTATTTCAAAACCAAAAATTCTCCAAGCAGCTTCATAAGATGAGATGTATCTACAATCATAGTACAAATTTACCTCGTCGACATTCCTTTGCGAATTACCTTCATCTGAACTTTGAAAAAATGTCGCCGTCACACGATCATGGCCCTTGTTTATATACTTGAACAAATATTTGATCGCTCGAGATTGATTGCACCACTCCACATTCAAATGAGCTCCATAAGTCAACAATAAGTAGCGATTGTGTGGAACAACATATCTATTGTCCAACCAAATCCCATTCTTAAGAACCGTTCTGCCATTATCTCTTCGCCTATATACTGGATAACCATCATCATCAATCGTTGTAGTTTCAACAAATTGTTTCGGAAAATGCTTTGAACAACGACCATCAATCATGCAAGGAGAACTCTTTCGATCAAGACCACATGGACCATGAATCATAAAATCTCTAACTGCTGCATAATACAATGGATCCTCATTTTCATCAGGGATTTCAGCTGAGATAATACGATCAATTGCATTTGGTGTTGGCGTTTTGTCATCTTTAGAAAGAAATAATAATATGTAAGCATGCGGCAACCCCCTCTTCTGAAACTCAACGCTATAAACAACTGGAAAAAAAACTACAACAAATTAAATTTTTTTAATGAGTTATACTACTAATAATGGAGAGGGTAAGCTTTAAATAGTTGGTGCACCAATTAAAGAAATATACCTGCTCCAACATTTCCGAATATCTTGTTTTTACGAAGATCCTCCATAAGTCCATCATGTGAGAACCCAAACCCTACTTGTGTAATATGCCTTCTATACTTGATTAATATGTTCATTATGTGCCTTAACATGTTTTAAAGTCCACATTGTTCATACCATGCTCGCATTAGGTCAACCATGATCGTAGTTGCTTGTATGCCTTCTATACGTTGCATGCTTTGTTAAAACTGCTTCGTGTATCATCTTAGTACTTAACTAAGTCCTACTAGAGCCTTAGTACCTTTATAACATGCTTATCGATGCCTTAACATGTTAGAGACTTCATTTTGTTCATGTCATGCTTGCATTAGAGTTGTTACGTTCATAGTCGCTTGAATGTCTTCTATGCATTGCATACCTTGCCGTTTGTGCCTTGAGTGTTCACCTTAGCATGTTAGAACTTAACCAAGTCTTGTTGGAGTGCTATTACCTTGCATAAATGACTTATAACACTCATCTTGATCATAGTGAGCTTGTTTGGAAGTTTATAAACTTTCTTGCTTTGTTTTGGCCTTAGCGATTTCCTTGTTGCTCGTATTCTTTGTGTTTTCAACTTGTGAGAAGTTCATTTGAGTTCTAGACCAAGTGTACTAGTATTTGTCATGCTTGCACATCATTGTTCATAGACTTGTTGAATTTGGTAATAAGATGACCAATTTATTCCTTCACAGATCAGTCATGTTTTTGGGTAAACTTCGGGAAAATTCTGGTACCAATCTACTAAAGATAATTTTCTAAAAACTTAGTATGTTTTACCTACATATGTTAGGATACTCTCTGTAAAATTTGGTAATTTTCCAAGGTGTCTAAGTACCTCAATCAGGGCTTGACTTACGGCTGTGCCAGAATTCAGTTTTCAGGAAAACAGCTTCTGTACTTGATTTTGTAGTAACCTTATCTTGATGAATATAAGTCCAAATGGAGTAATTTAAAATCCTAAAATATATTTTAATGAGTCTAGTTTCATAAAAATCAAAAATCACCTCATTTGGAGTTGTGAGCGATTTATGGTCGATTTTACAACATTTACTGTCCAGTAACTTATCAAAAAATGGTCATGAACTTAGCCCCAGCATCTGAGGCGCCCGCCTGGGCTTTGGTGAGGCGCCCGCCTCAACATCAGAGGCCATCTACGGGATTTTTACTTCCTGTTCTGGTGTGTGTGACTTTTGCCACTTAATACCCCATCCTATTTGACTCTAAACCATCCTATTAGACCCTAATTGAGTGGGATTAAGCCTAACCTCAATCAACCTCCACTTGACAAGTGGATTTGGAAGCTCCCTCCTTGTGACAAGTGGAATTCCACCCACTTCATGCAAAATATAAAAGCCTCCCATTGTTGTAATCAAACTTAAACCTTCAAAATTCAGATCATCTTCTTCTCTCTCTTGCCATGTCTTGTGTGTGTAGAGATAGGTGAGACTAGTGTGTGTTGCTTCCATAGATTGAGCTCCCGACCTCCGATTGTCAAACCGAGACCACCGAAGTGAAGCTATCGTCGAGGAGCACGTTTCCATCCGAATAGTTTGTGCACATTCCATCTTTTTCTTGGGTGTAAGGTAAGCTATTGATTCCCCTTAGGATGTATGATAGAAATGCCATGTCCCCCCTCTTCTTGTGATTCCCATGCTTCTACCATGCCCATGCCATGATTGAGGATGAATTGATATTTTGAGAATTTGAATAATATGTTCATCTTGTTAATTTAGTCCTATGCCTAGAATTAAATGTGTTCTATGCCTCCTTAGGAACAACTATTGTTCTTGGACTAATGGATTTTGACAACTTTTAGAGGCTATGATTTCTAGGGTTTCATATGCCATGAATTGTTCTTCCTATTGAATTGGGTCCTATGCTTAGAATTAATTGTGTTCTATGTCCTCCTATGAATAATTAATGTTCTTGGACCATTGCATTTTAATAACCTTTGAAATAATGATTCTAAGGTCCCCTTGAATTTGAATTATTGATAATTCTTGGCTAAGGTTGTTAAGAGGATTAATGACCTAGTCTATCATATACGAGAACTTAGAAAAGGGTTTAGGATGCATATAGCATTTAAACTCTATTGGATGAATTGTTAGAGACGACTCAACGGAGTCAAGTTTAGCGAGCCATTGACCAATACCGGCTCACCGATCAATCCCTACGACGTTCTAAACACGTTTTCCCTAAGAATAATAATTCTAGACTCTTGAACTTGGATTGATTACCATGCTTGATCTTGAATGTCATATTATAGAATGCCTAATTGACATGTGAGTTCGCTCTTGTCGAACTCAATCCTACTTGGTTATTGATGAGAATAATTTACTTGTCATGAACGAGATCGCTCTTGTCGACCTCGTTCACTACTTGATAATTTGTTAAGTAAACATTACTTGGCATTTGCATGAGTCCAGCTGGCATACCCGTCTTTGTTCACACACGCCTCCACTGTGGCCACAGTGGGGAAGTAGCTCCCTTGCTGTAATCATTTAAGAGCATCATTGGTGTCTATCCCGGGCATCTCCTCGGAAGATCGATGTACTTACACACATTCGATACCCGCACACTCCAGATAACGCTTGTATGCAGGAACTACGTAGCGGCCCGGCTCTCCATATATCCTTATCCTATGTGATTTAATTATGCGCACTTATATGAAACAATGTGCATCTTGGATATATGACCTCTATGCTTATGTGACGATATCTTGCCTTGTATGTTGCATATTGCCATGACATGCATGATTGATAGCTTACAAGTCTTTATGACTTACCCTTTCCCCTTTACTGCTTTAGATCCTAGCAAGACAGGTCCTGCTCGTTGAGATTTGCTGTGTTCGTGCTTTGATTCCCTTTTGGTCCGCCGTGCAGTTTGAAGAGGTGGTTTAGATGTCCTCTTCTTTCCTTTTATACTTTGTAAGGACGATGGGTTTAAGCAAGTCAATTAGACTATGCTTGGGAATTTGTATAGAACTTGAACTTGTTACTCTTATTAGCTACTTGTAGTTTAACACTTGTAGTAATTGTATTCCTTTTGATGCCGGCATTGTGTAAGCCGTGCTTGGTTTTCCTGTTATAGTTCACTACGTACAAGTCTTCCGCTGAGCATCCTATTAGCTCTTATCTAATTCCTGTCCATAAACTGTTAGCTTGGGTTCCGGCATGTAGTGTCGCCGATGACTTGGATTAATTGCTTAACTGTTATATCAGTTTGAAAAGTTTTAAAATTATTCGCCTTTTTGGTGCCGAGGCGTGTTACGTCCCTGTTGCGTCACGTCGTTTTCTTAAAATGAGTCCTTGCATGTTAATTGTCTACTTGTTTCCCTATTTGGGCGGTCCGACCACGGTTCCATCTCTGCCCGGCCGGGTCGCCACGTTGGTATCGTGAGCTTGTTTATAGGTTAGCTATCGGCCAGGATAGGTTCCATGGCCTAGTTGGGTTAGTTCTTGTGTGAATCATGACGTTGAGTGTTCTCTTTCGTGCCTTATTGGCAGATTCTTCATTAATGAATAGGACTTAGAATCCTAAGTTCATTGTAATCTAGATTCTCGTGAGTACAGTGTTCGTGTCAAGGAATACTACCTTTCTCCCATTTTACTTTCAAGGCACAGTTACACCAAGAGTAGGTGTTACGTTACTATAGATCCATTGTTTCCTTGCTTCGCTACTTGAAATCATAGAAATCAGTTTGTCGGTCCCAAGAGTGATCGCCGTGGAATTCACTACAACCAAGATTCATTGTACGCGTTTTGAGAGCGGAATGGCTTAGCCTCCCGTAGTACTTATTGATATTTCATAATTGATATATGAATACTTGTACCCATTGTAGTTCTTGATCATGTGTTCATGTCTTGCTTGCTTGGAGGAAACTTGAGTACTTGCTTCCCGATATTAATTTTAGTTATGGAGATTATCCCAAATAATGAAATATTTTCATTCATGGTCTGTTAAAATTTGTGATAAGCCAAGAGTTAATCACGTGCCACATGCTCGAAATTGTTATCAACCTATACGTGTTTTCATGTGAAAGGATTAGTAGTGTATTCGTGGGTAAACATATTCTACCTACTGATTTTGAAATTTCGTTCTTGCCTTATTGTTAACCTAATATATTAGAAAAGTATTAGCTTTGGGTATTGTGTTGTACTTACCATTCACTAGCTTGATTGTCGACCGTATACGGGTTGACTTATAATGATTAAGAATATACTAGTAAGTAATCTTAAGCTATACGTTAATATCCATGATTTTGTTCATGCTTAACATCGTGATGTTCCATGCCTACCATTGATAAATGGTTAATTGTGTGATTAATAACATACTTGAATTTTCTTGAACTTGGATATCGAAAACTACTTAGTAGATTCCTTGAAATGGGCTAAATAATATTAGACCGCCTTACCTTGTATGAATGTGTATATGTATGATAAAAACATGATTATTCCATACTTGTTATACTTGCATAGTAGAGTTAAAATACTATGTTACATGGCGTTTGTACCCTATATATATGTGTACATGCTTATTTGAGACCGAATTGGAGGATGCTTATATTTGAATCACAAACACCCTGCATCTTATACGACGAAAGCTTTTGAAATCATTTAAGAGGAGCTTTGGCTTGGTTTTCAAGAGATCTTCATCGGAGAACTAGTATGGTTTAAATTGACTGAACCCATTACCAAAATGGAATAGAACAAGTAAATGTTGCATTGTTATACTTGTACAAACATGTGCATTTTGTATATAAAATTTTTATAAGTGTAATTATGAGATTTCCATAATAAGATAGTTACATCTGACATGCCTGGTATACCGGAGTTCGTGTTCATTAGTGATCATGCCATGAATAATATACATGTTATTTCTACTTTGCTGGCTAGAAAACTTTTAACGCAAGGTTGTACTTGTTATCTCACTTGTGTACTTGAGACTAGCATGCCTACTTCTATATTATAAGAAGTTCTAGTTTTTCATAAAGTTCTGGTAATTAATGAATTTCCGGATGTTTTTCGACTGAGTATACATTACCTCCCGACCGAGAGTTAGAATTTTGCATTGAGATATTGCCAGGAAACTTCGCCTATTTCTAGAGCACCTTATAGAATGGCTCCAACTGAGTTGAGAGAGTTGCATGAACTTCTTGATAAGGGAGTTTATTAGACCGAGTGTATCTTCGTGGATGCACCAGTGTTATCTGTGAATAAGAAATATGATACTTTACAGTTATGCATTGCCTGCCGCCAGTTTAACCAAGTGATTATAAAGAATAATTATCCTTACCGCATATTGATGATATCTTTGATCAACTTCATGGACCGGATGTATATTTCAAGCTTGACGTGCATAGTGGTTACCATCAGTTATGAGTTCGATAGGAAGATATTCCGAAGACAATTTTTCCTTCGTGACATGACCTTTATAAGTTCATTGTGATGCCGTTTAAGTTCGCAAACGCGCCTACAGTTTTCAGGGATTTAAAGAATCGAGTATCCCATAATTATTTGGATTGTTTTGTCGTAGTTTTCAATGAGGATATTCTTGTGTACTCAAAGTCATGAGAAGAACATGCAGATCGTTTGGGAGTGGTTCTTTCTGTTTTGCGTGAGAAGCAACTTTTTGCTAAATGTAGCAAGTATGCGTTTGCTCGAAAAGTTTATTTTCTGGGCACATAGTTTCTAGTAATGTATTTACTTGGATCCATCGAGATTGGAAGCAGTTGCTATGGAAGATTCCTAATTTGTTATTGAATCTGTGAGATTCATTGAGGGATTTTTTTTTTAGATTTCTACTTCTTTGACTAATTTAAATAGAAGAAGTCTACTTTTTTTTGAAGACAAATGAAAACAGCTTTCAAGAATTGAATATTTAGCATTGCCTAATGATTGTGAGAATAAGACCCTCGCGTTTTCTTTGAACAATGATAGTATCTTGACCAAGCGTAATTTGCATTCCTTCTATCGATGGAGTATTACGACTAGTTCTTGTTATGGAAGAATTGACTAAATCATTACTTTGCATACCTATTGCGATAACCTATAGTTTGGAGCAGCTAGCTTTATCTAGATAAAGATCCCAATTTATTTCAGATTTCTTTTGACATTCATTACACAGGTATGGTATGAGACTTAATTTCATTGTGTCCTTTCATCCTCAGTTCATGGTCAGTCCGAGAGTATCGATCTGTATTAGGATTTTATTAATGCGTTT
>CM028377.1:63417974-63731351 GCA_013146195.2 Codonopsis lanceolata | reverse complement strand
ATTTTAATGACATTGCTAAAGCACGGATATCATGCAAAGATATGTCTAAAATATGCAAAAAGAAAAGATAGAAAGAATGTATAAGTGATATGTCTAGATCAACTATCACAGCTCCCAATGCTGCAACAATGGAAATCACATTCACCAAAAAGTGTGATTTTATGTTTGAATTTACAAATTTTCTTTCACCAAATAATAAAATACTCCCTTAAAACATTATAGGTACTTTATTTCCCCTATAAAACTAGCTTCTTGTTTTATTTCAAGCTAAAGACACCACTAGAACCTTTTCACACTATTTCAAGGGTAGCAACCTTTGCATTTGATCAACCCATGAAATTCGAACTCCATCCAAAAAAGAGAAGCCACAACCTTGTTCAGGTAGCTCTTTCCTAGATAGCTTTCACACTTTCTCAAATCAGAGATCAATTGAAGTTAAGATCAACCCATGCAAGTCGAAACTTCATGGTACATTGACAAATTGCAAAGATCTCAAAACTTTTGAAAGGTAGCTCTTCCTTTCAGGTGTAAAAGAGAGTTTTCTCAAACACAACAACTTGGGAGAAGGTGAGAAGAAATTTGACAACATAATCACGTAAATTTTGAATGAATCATTACACATGCTCAAAGGTACTAAATACAAAAACATTTGATCTAGTGTGCCTCCTAGACAACAATGCAAGATGCCTATATATATATATATATATATATATATAGTGAAGTGATTACATGGCACACATACCGAGAATTTCCAAGATTGATGAATCTCAAAATCTAGACTTTAGCAAAGATACCAATTGGTTATCTTCATCAACATGTTCAATGCACACAATGCCTTGTTCAACTAAGTCCCTAATAAAATGGTGTCTTATATCTATGTGCTTTGTTCTTGAGTGTTGAACAGATTTTTAGCTTATGCTTATAGCACTTAGTGTTGTCTTGCTTGCATAGATTAAGATGTCCTTATGCAATCCATAATCTTGAATCATTTGTTTCATCCACAAAAGTTATGTACATGCACTACCGGCTGACTATATATTGATTATTTGTTGATAGAGCCACACAATTTTGTTTCTTGCTAAACCAAGAAATCAGATTGTTTCTAGATAAAAACATCCTCGGAGATGTACTTCTCATGTCATCAATCTTGCCCGATCGGCATCCTTGAACCAACCGAGTTGGTGTTCGTGTGCTTAGTATACCTAAACCCATGCCAGGTCTCACTGACATATATCGAATGATTCTTTTGGCAGCCTTTTAGGTGAAAACTTTGGGGTTTGCTTACCTTGCACACAAACACACGCTATATGATATGCGGGCGAGTGGCGGTTAAATACGACAAACTCCTATCATACTTCTATACAAGGTAGGATCGACACTACGATTTTCATCTTTATTAAGTTTGTTGGATGTACCCATAGGGGTTTTTATGTTTTCCATTCTCAAGATCGAATTTCTTCACCAAGTTTAGAGAGTACTTGGCTTGAGAAATGAACATCCCTTCATGTGATTGTTTGATCGAATGCCTAAGAAATATGTCAATTCTCCTACCATGCTCATTTCAAATGTGGATGTCATGCGATGCACAAATTCTTTTTCAAGGATTTGGAGGTGGATCAAACACGATGTCATCAACATAAATTTGAGCAATCAAAATATGTTTATCTTGTTTTTGAATGAACAATGTTTTATTACCTCTCCCCTTTTAAACCCACTTTGTAAAGGTGATGCGTAAGCCTACCATACCAAGCTCTAGGAGCTTGTTTGAGACCATACAAAGCCTTTTTCAATTTAAACACATGATTGGGTTTATGGGGGTCCTCAAACCCTTTTGGTTGTTCCAAAAACTTCTTCCTCAAGAATCCCATTCAAAAAGCACTCTTCACATCCATTTGTTGAAGAGTAATGTCAGAAACAAGCAATTGCGAGTAGCGGATAGACTCAATACGGACTACAGGTGCAAAGGTTTCATCAAAATCCACCCCTCGACTGTTGTATACCCTTGAGCTACCAATCTAGCTTTATTCCTCATTATTTCTCCCACTTCATTCGTTTTGTTTTTGAAAATCCATTTAGTTCCAATAACATTTATTGAAGTGGATGCAGAACTAGATACCACACATCATTTTTTGAAAATTGATCTAGTTCCTCTTGCATGGCGTTTATCCAACTTTCATCTTTAAGGGCTTCTTGCACATTTTAGGTTCAAGGTGGAAACAAAACACGAAGCATGTATATCATCAAATTCAAGAGTGGTCATGCATGCTAGTTTCTTGTAGTCCACTTTACCTTTCTTTCTTGTTGACACACCATCTTTTACATTACCTATAACTTGGTGAGTGGATGGTTTCTCTGAATCTTGCTTGGAATGTCAATTTCTGATCGATCAATGCGGGTGATCATCTTCTGATTGAATCTGCTCCGGCGCCTTCTTTTCTGCCGGTTACGTGGTTAATGTTTCTTAGATGTTGCAACATCGGAACAACATCGAACAACATTGGGTGAAACATCTGAATTTTTCATCTGAACCACTGCATCTGCTGAATCATGCATGCGCTCCCTGAACTACTGGATTCAGCATCTAATTCAGGATCAAAGTCTCCAAAATCCAAAATCCCTGAAACATCTTCCTCAGAAGTTTTGTGACCAAGACCAGTTAAATCATCAAAAACAATATTCATGGATTCCATAATAGTCTTAGTTCGAAGATTAAATACTCTATATGCTCGACTATTTGTGGAATATCCCATAAAAACACATTTATCACTCTTAGAGTCAAACTTGGAAAGTTGATCTCTATCATTGAGCAGATAACACACACAGCCAAACACATGAAAATATTTCAAGGTAGGTTTCTTCCCAAGAAAAATTTCGTAGGTGTCATTGTGCTACTGGTCTCAAGACCCTATTTCCAATGTGACAAGCGGTGTTCAATGCTTGACCCAAAATCTTTTAGCCAAGTTTTTGAATGTAACATCACCCTAGCCATTTCTTGTAATGTCTCGTTTCTTCCTCTCCGCCACCCATTTTGTTGTGGAGTTTTGGGAGCAGAGAATTCATGAGAAATACCATTGAGGCACAATAATTAGAAAAGGATGCATTTTCATATTCGCGTGCCATGATCCGATCTAATCCTAACAAGTTTTAGATCATACAAGTTCATTACGGTGTACCAAATTTTGAAAGCCTCAAAAGTTTCGTCTCGACTCTCTTAAAAAATATTACCCAAGTATATCTAGAGAAGTCATCTACACAAACAAAGGTATACTTTTTTCTTACCGGCTTTCTACTTGATGGGCCCCATAAGATCGGTATGGATCATCTCCAAACATCTAGAAGTGGAACATTGTGTTATGGGAAGATGTGAAGCCTTGGTTTGTTTACCTTTTTGACACGATCCACATACCTTTGAGTAATTCCTTTCCAAATTTGGTAATCCTTTGACAGCATCATGCCTCACAAGCTCATCGAGCTTACGAAAACTCATGTGACCAAGTTTCTGGTGCCAGAGATCTGTTACATCAAGACTTGCTTTTTGACACGAATGGGTATTGTTGAACAAGTAGCTTATCGAGCGATCTTAAACTTGTCGTCAAGACATTTGTTATTATGATCAAGAACTTCACACGAATGTTTGTCAAATCTTACCTGAAGATCGTCATCACACAACTGACTTATGCTGATCAGGTTTGTCTTAAGACCTTCCACATGGTAAACATTTTTGAGGTTTGGAAGGCCTTCAACGTTCAATGTTCCTTTACCTACAATTTTCCCTTTTGCACCACCACCATAAGTCACTGATCCACCATTAATACTCATGTATTCCTTCAAATTCTCAGCTGCACCTGTCATATGTCTAGAACAACCACTATCGAAATACCGTGGATCCAAAGAACATGAGATTTTAAGGAAGTAAATGTAACATTGCATTTTTCATCATGTGACATGGGCGCCGAGCGTATGTCAAATGGCTCAGATATTTGGCTCTACATTTTTCATCACATGTTTTGGGAACCCACATTTGTTTGACTTGCTTTTGGGTTGGTGTTTTTGGAAAAATTATGATTTGTCTTTGAATGAGGCTTCCAATGTTTACGCCAATGTTCTTTGCATTGGTCGGCGTGGTTGCTTCATCCTGTTACGCCAATGAGCTTTTCCAAAGAAATCTTGCCTCTTTTCATTCTCATACATTGCCTTTTAGAAAGCAAAAAGGCGTATGTGACTGAGCTTATGGCAGTGACAAACATAATTTTTCCTTCTTACTCTTGGTTTTTCACGAGAAAACAGTTTTAGGAAAGCTTTCATCGGTTTGTTTAGTTCCAGATGTTCCTTCTCCTTCTTTCACAAACACCTTAGGGACAAAACCAATACGATCGGAAGAGTTACTGGTTTAGCGATCTTCAACCTTCGTTTGCTAGAATTCCACTTGGTCGGTGTTGCTTCGCTTGAGCAAGTTGCTCCTTTAACCTCAATCTCCACATCCTTTCTACTTAGGACTCCTTCCAGCCTTATTATGCATTCTTTTGATCCTCATTGGCCTTTTTCAGTTCATTCGCCTTACCAAGTAGTGTAACTTGATGAGTCCTTTTCTCCCAATCCTTGCGACTCCTTGTACCCTTCCAAGAGATCTGAATCTGAATGTCCATCATCCTCTCGCAATTGTGGAATTAAAAGCAGAAAAAAGCGTTTCGCACAATGTTTCTCCGATGTTACTCCCGATGTTGCAACATCGGGTGACACATTGCTGAACCAACTGTACTTCTCGAATCGAATCATAAACAGCATTCAAGGTGATAAGATCACTGGATCTTCTCATCACTATCACTCAAGGTTGCAGAAAAATTCAATCCTTTCTTTCTCAAAGTGTTAGCACATTGGTTTGCATAGTGTCCAAAACCTTGACATTCTCTACATTGGATAGAATCAAGATTCTTACCATTGTAGGATGACTTAGAAGCAAAAGGATTTGTGAAGGGTTTTTCAGGGGATTGAAAGGATTGTTCTTTGGGAACAAATTTCCCAGAATCAGGTTTGAAATTATTTTTCGAGCTTGATGATGGAGTTCTATTTTGACTTTTATTTTTCAAATTTTTTTTGAATTTAGTAGTCAATAGAGCAATTGATTCTTCTCCAAAATCAGACTCATCAATGTCCTTTTGAATTTCAAGCAAATCACATGACGAATCAATTGGTGCGAGCATAGCAATGTTTTCCAGTGGGTGTGGAAGATGATGAGACACCTTTGCCTTTGTTTTTATTTGATCGTTTAGGTTCAATTCAAAGTTTTGAAGAATTCGACCAATCTTTCAAAACTCATCTTATCAATATCATGTGCTTCTTCAATAGCACATATCTTGACATTGAACCTTTCGGCAAAGTCCTCATCATCTTACTTGACAAGGCGCCATTTGTAATAGGATCTCCTAAGGCTAAAGCAGAATTGGATAGATCAAGAAGTCTTCCATAATATGTCATTATGTCCTCAGACTCTTGCATCCTTGTGTTCTCAAACTGAGTCGTTAGCATTCTTAGCTTAGAGGAACGGACACTGGCAGGTCCTTCACATAAGGTTTGAAGGGCCTCCCACACATCTTTGGCAGATTCGTAATTTGATATCACTCTAAAAGTATTTGCGTCTAATGCCTTATAGATGTGCGACAAGGCTTTTGAGTTAAAAGATGCGTGTTCCTATCATCGTTGGTCCACTGGACTCCTTTGTGATTTTGACATCACCATCAGAATCCACAGTTTTGGGAGGACTCCAACCATTCAACACAGCAAGCCACGCTCTTTCATCAATTGATTTGATGAAGATACGCATCTTGACTTTCCATATAGAATAATTAGCATTTGTGAGAGTAGGAGGACGAACCACGTTCTCATACTGAGAATCCATCACGTCCTTTAAACGAGATCGACTCTTAGTGATATCAAGAGAAGGCTCGATACCAATTGAAAGAACGCGATGCGTATTCTCGATATGGAGCGATGTTCGCCAATGTTGCGTGAATGTTGCAACAATGACGGTAACAATGTGAACCTGAAAGTGTAACACGAAAATAGCAGCGGAAGTTTTGTTTTCAGATTTAAAATCAAACAGACTTAGGAAGACAGAAAATCACACAAAAAGCAATCTACAAGTATCAAACTTGTAGATCAAGCCTCAAGGCAACAAACTATATTAAAATCAAAACTGTTTTTGAACCTTAACAGTTAACACAAAATTCTCACAAGATATAGAATCTTGGAGAATCACAAAACCCACATAAACTACCAGAACAAACGTGGGAAGAAAGAATCAAAAAGAACAGCTTCCAAAACAATTACACCAACTGGAAGCACAACACAATACTTCAGGAAACACAAGGTGTTCTCAAGCTTTACAAAAGCAGTATGCGAATGGTCTTCGTATGCGAGATGTTGAACACACAAGACTTCTGGATTTAATCTCTCATACTACTGCTTTCTGAATCTCGACTCTTTCAGTATACAAAGCTCTCTGATTCAAGGCTCTTTCTATGCATCTTCAACAGCTCGACCTCTTCTCTTAATATAGGCAGCGAAACTTGCAAACCAAGACTTGTAAGGAATCACACAAATACACAAGCGACAACCCTACTAGGAAAGAGATTTAGTTTGAAAATCAAGCAAGATTATGTTTCCTAATTTGATACCATTAATAACTAAATACTTATGCAAGGATTTAGTTACCAAAAATATCACCTAAATCTAATAAGAGAATCCTAATTAAATCCTATCACAATAATACCAATTCAAATCCTATTTTGACCAAGAGAGTGAAAACAAGATAATTTAGGCACTGCCTAAATTACCCTTACAAGATGAAATTTGTCTCAATTGATTAGGTTTCACTTGACATTTTACCTTGATCTTGAAACAATTAAGGCTCTAGTTGCCCTTAGATTTTTACGGCTATTTTTCACTGTCAAAATTGGATAGCGTTCAGATAAATCTTTTTGTTCTTTTTTATTTCTTAAGTTTGTGAATATTATCAATGTTTGTGGCTGATTTGATAGCATTAGGGGCTTAAATGTAAATAAATACAATTAAGTCCTTAACTTTTATACGAAAGGGTGTGGAAATATAGACGATGTCATATAAAACTAAAATAATAGCCTTCAAAAAACTGACACAATAAAAAAGTGTTAAAGTAAAATAACAAAGAAGTGACAATCTTACAACATACTCAAAACTTGAACTAATTTTACTAAATAATATAGTCTTATAAAACAAATTCTACACTAAGTAAGAAATAAAGAATGAGATTTTCTTATTAAATCGGATAGCAAAATGATGATGTTTATTCCCTTCATCATGAAGCTCTTAAGAACATAGATAAAAAATATTGACTATATTACCTGCAAGCAATACAATTACAAAAATAAAAATTTATACCACATCTTGCAGTCTATTACAACAATTCTCATCTAAACATTTACTCAAATGAGAAGATGCAGCATTGGTTTGGTCAATGTTAGTTACCAATTTCATATCTTTGTTACCTTCTTCAGCCTCATTTTTCACCAATTATTCCATTACATGTTATTTACAAAAACATCAGTTTAGGGAACAAAATTGTCACAAAAATACAAAAAAAACAGAGGAAGCCTTATGAAAAAAAAGTCATTGAATTCTATTGAAGAATGAAAAAGAAGAATATCATTAATCTTGGAAACAAAATTAAAACATTTTAAAGCAATTCAAATTCACGCACAAGCGCGCCCACACACACAAAACACGTAGAACAGAAGCAAACTAGCTCAATTTATGTGAAAATAGAATATAAAAAACTCAATTTGTGATAAACAATAGTATCACAAAATCTCAAACCAAAAAAATCATAACTCCAAACTTTTCGTGGTATCACAAAAAGAAAAAAAACATATTAAAAGCTAACTTTGTTTCTCTAACATAATTTAATATCAATTATCGATTTTATCAGTAAATCAAATGTGATAACATCTATCCATAATTTTAAAATTTTATAAGTAAACGATTTTATCAATAAATCAAGTATAACAACGATAACTTATATGTTAATAATAATGAATAGATTAACGCACAATAATTCGGTTTGCGTCATCGATGTGATATGAAGTGGTAGCTTTTATAAGCGCTCCTTGCATACAGTAAAACAAAATTATAATGATGATCCTTATGTGTCTCCGTATAATTGAATTTTTTGATAGTTTGCAATTTTCCTTTTGATTGAAAATGATTGAAAGGATATTAAAGTATTGGGTGGGGCTTCTTTCAATGTGAGCCACCAAGACCAAGACCTACCAAATGAAAGTTTTAAACATTTAAACCCCAGCCCCCAGGTGTCTTGACTAGTGGAGTACTAGTACTTTCAAGATTTAATTCCATTGTCACCCTACAAGTTAGAGTTTATTTCATTTTCAGCTTCACCTTCTCAATTCATTTCCCTATACCCTTGTGGTAAACAATGTTGGAGAATATTTGCGATTTCATTTTGATCACCCAAAAGATGATGGTACTATATTAATTAAGCATCTAAAATGATTCACATAACATCATTTTGCCCATCATTATTCCTCCCAAGTGATTAAAAATAAATAACTAGTATCCATATTAAAACTTGATTTATTTCCACTAATTAAAAAAGAGATTTCATACGCTAAATTAATATTCCTAACGGTTGGAAATATATAATAGGCAAAGCATTTACACGAATATGCCTTCATCACCCAAAGATCAAATCTTTACTGACCTTCTCTCTATGTTTCTCTTTGGTTTTGGTTGATGACTACTTTACCAATGGCGTATTCCAGAGATATTTTTTGATTTCAAACATTAATAAATTTGAATAATATTATTGCCTCCATTATCACACAAATTACTTACATATCACTAGACATCCCACATACAAGTGTTATTATTATGACTCAAACTTCGACAAGTGTATATCATGGTTTAGTGCGGATATATTCCGGAGATCATCACCCTATTGGCAAATTTATGATTGGTGGTGCCTAGAATATAGTTGTCATAGAAATTAGGGTTGAAATGTGTTAGAGGACGAAGCTACCAGTGAGTGAGAAAACTCAAAGAATATATATATATATTTCAATTAGTTTCTATAAACTCCCATTTACTTATAATGCTAATTACAACTACAATTATATATGTACTCCTTCCATTTCACTCAAACAATCTTACTTTCTTTTTTAAGATGTTCAACTTAAACATTCTTTCTAGATTAATTAAGCTTATAACTTTATAAGTTTGCCTATTTATCCTTGTTAATAACAACATAAAATTAGCAAAATCATTTCAGTTGAGACAAAGAATATCCATGAGATTTGTTTGAACCCTTAAAATTTCTGACTTTCAAACATAGGGTCTTTTTGAGCATAGTGGAGAAAGTATATACTCCCTCTATACGGGCTAAAAAAACATTTTCTATTTGTGTTTGTCCTAAGAAATAGAGTCATAATTTATTAATGAATAAAATAATTTTTTGGTCCCTAAACTATACCAAAACTATGCGTTTGGTCCCTTCACTTTTTTTGTAATGTATTTGGTCCTTAATATAGGGTTTTGTTAAAGATTAAGAGATTTTTTCACTTTTTGTTACCCAAATAATTAGCCCTGAAAACCCATTATTTAATTCAAAACGCATAGTTTCTTCGACTTCCTCATTTTCTCTTTCTTCAAGTGGCGGAGGCGGAAGAGGCTACTTAAGGTGGTGACAGGAAGGCAAATTCTAAGACGCCATCACTCTTCACCCAAATGATAATGGAAGTTTGGTTGGAGCCAAAGGACAAATTCTAAGAGGACAATAAGGAGGCTAATAAGATAATTTATCTCATCAACCGTAAATTCAAATGTTTATAGTGTGTCCTTTGTCGGTGATTTGTGAGCCTAATGGGAATTTGTGATTTGTTTTCAATTCATGTTTATAGGTGTCTACTTTGTTTCCGTTGAATTTTAGCCTTCAAATAACATAAATTTTGACTAAAAAACTCACTGGAAAGTAAAGATCGTCAAACTTCGACTTCTTCTCTTTAATATGAGATTCCGTCTTCCACAATGAGATTATGTAATGGTGATGGTCTTCTCTCACCGTCGTTAAATTTCAATTAACCAAATTCAAAATTTTGATTCAGATAGTGAGAAGTCAAAAGGGCAAATTCATTTTAAATTTTTGAAAAAATTGACGGTAACCCCACGAAGGGGAATCTCTTAA
Source organism: Codonopsis lanceolata (assembly GCA_013146195.2). Lineage (NCBI taxonomy): Eukaryota > Viridiplantae > Streptophyta > Magnoliopsida > Asterales > Campanulaceae > Codonopsis > Codonopsis lanceolata. Next base: position 63,721,120 of record CM028377.1, on the reverse strand, counting down.
ATTTAAACCAAACACATTTCAAAAAAGTCGGCATAATTTGTGGATAGTTCATATTACCAAAAATTATTTAATCCTTTATTAATTAATCTATAAACTAATTTTCAAAAAAAATATTTTTTGTTCAAAAATATGGCATTCTTTATAAGTACATATTACATACAAAAAAGAAACTAAAAATGGCCAAAACAAATTGGGACTAAGGAGTATATAATTTATCCATCAACCAACAAAACCGTCATCTAGGGGTGATGTCAGGGGTGGCAGTGGAATAAATCCAAACCCTAGAGGTCACAATGAGATTATGTACTGTAAACAATTAACCAAATTCAAAGGCAAATCAATTAAAGCAAATAAATAAACATCGTGTGCCTTCCCTCTACTCTATTGAGCCACTCGAGTAGCTCCTTCCCCTTTGTTAGCTTCACCATTCCATGAAAGGTTGCCTTCTCTCTCTCTCTCTCTCTCAAGAATAGTCTTAACATCTTTACATAAATGGTGGCCGGACACAGAGACGTGGGCACAAAAGAAGACACGCAAATCTTGGAAGGGAAGAGAGAGATGGAGATGAAGTATAGTAGTAGTGTTTTGGGAGAAGTAGTGCCAGGGATGTTGATGGCGTTAATGGAGGCTTGTACAATAGGATTGACAATCATGGCAAGTACAATTTTCTCCAAAGGGATGAGCCCTTTTGTCTTCCTCGTCTATACCAATTCACTTGCCTCTCTCTTTCTCCTCCCTTACAACTCTATCTTTTATCGTCACAGGTTCTTAATTTCTCACCTCTCTCTCTCTCTCTCTCAAACATGAAATCAAGCACTTCTTCATGCATGCATGCATGCATGCATTATATTAATATTAGGGTATCACCAAATTTAACATAGCTTCATCTTTCACTCTATCCTTGCAGAAGAGAAGTGTTGAGATGGCCTTTCCTAGCTCGGATCTTCGTTCTTGGTTTGACAGGGTTGGTACTAGCAAGCTGTTGTCAGCTGTGTGTCTCAGTCTATATATATATATATCGATTGCATAATTAGTTACTAACCAGAGATTTACGTTTGTTGTACCTATATAGGGTAACCATGGCTCAGAACCTATCCTTTGTTGGTCTAAGCTACAGCTCTCCAATTCTTGTATGTGGCATGGCCAACCTCATCCCATCAATTTCCTTCCTTGTTTCCATTTTCCTCGGGTAAGCTCTTCGATTTCTTTTCTTTTTCGTTTTGGATTAATTCCGCAAATATGATAGATAGATTTATCAACGACGACATGAGGGCACCTCGATCTTTATCCCCCACAATTCCTTTTGAACATATAACTAAATGTAGATGGTTCAGACGGATTCTGAAGAAATTAATCTGAATTTGATCCGTTTCTTAATTTTAAACTTGTTGAGAGATGTTAGTTACAACACAGATGTATATTATATAGCATTAGCTTTTTGATAGTGTAAGATTCTCGAAAAATCTCCAATGTATATTTTGTGAAACTTGAATATTGTAACAATTAATAAAGAGAGGTTGAAATATACGAATTAGGAGACTGACGTCTAAGTTTGTTGCGAAAGATCTACTCTATTTCTAACTTGTGGCTGCAGATGAACGTGTGCTAGGAGACAAAGTGACTGATTAGGCTACTATCTGTGTGGGGTAGTGTTAATTACAAGGGTAGCCCAGTCTCTCAATTCTCAATTCTCTACTACACACGTATGTGGGCCACCCTAGGTGGGCCGGGAATCTCAATGGACAAACTAGATTCAATATGCTGTGGGTCATCATCGGTCGTAAGTCGTAACTCGTCATCCTTAGTTTGAAATCCCTAAAGATTGTTAGGCAAAATTCAGGGCCCGTCGCTTTTCCGAATATTAATCGTTAAAGTATATATTTTTTAAATCGGAAAATGTCATTTTTAAATATAAAATAACTGCTATAATCTTAATGAGTAATATACATGTTACGTCAAGTTTATATATCAGCAGTACAAAGTTTATAAAGTTCAAGTTTATATATCGCGGTGCAAAGTTTCTTCCATCGATTAATTTTATATATTTTTGCACTGCGATTCAAATATTCATTTTTAAATATTTTTACAGCAAGCAAATTTATATATCGCGGTACAAAGTTTATAAAGTACAAATTTATTTATCGCGGTGTAAAGTTTTCTTCATCAATTAATTTTACATATTTTTGCACCGCGATTCACAAATATGTTCATCATGATTCAAAGATTTTAAAAGATTTACTGCGGTACACATATGTTGTTAACCAGTGTTTATAGCAATTAATATTTATTATTTAAATTTTAATAAAAAATTGAAATAATTAAATAGATATTTGTATCGCGGCACAACTGTTTATATATCGCGGTTCATAGTTTTTATATATAAGTTTTGCACGGCGATATATAAAAATTATACACCGCGATACAAAAATAGTAATTCACTCAATATTTGAATATAGAAATGTAACTAAATAAGAATTTATATCGCAGTACAACATTATTATATATAGCGGTATAAATTAAATTTGAAGTATAGGCTTTGTACCGCGGTATATATAACTATGAACCGCGATTCTGAGGCTAGTCATCTGTTACACGCAACTCGTGTTTATTAAGGCTAACGTAGTCTTTTTCCATCAAAAAGTAATTTTTTACAGTTGAAAATAAAAATAAAGTACTTTAGGGAATAAAAATTTGAAAAAAGAGACCGACTCGCAATTTTTTCAAGATTGTTAATTATTAGAGTCCTAATATTTTTTATTTTTTAAATATATATAGAAAGCAAACATGTATGAACTCATTGTTTATATTATCGATTATAATTGTGAGATAGAAAAACTAAAAGTTCAGAGGTAATACTTTTGTAAGAACAGATCGTATAAAGTCAATAATGATAGCAAAATTCTCAAATCATCTTAGATTCAATTGGAGGACAACCTGGGCTAAATAATCAACTGTTCCTGAGCTATGCTCTTGGCTGGGTGCAGTTGTTGAATAAATGGGCCTGATCACTCCAAATTCAAACGTTTATTTCATAGATTAATGATCAGTTGAGGTTAGACAGGTGAATTCAGCTCGACATGTATATAAACTTCAATTGTCTGCTTTAAGTAAACTAAGTGCTTGTTTGGTGGAGCGTTTTGGTCAAAATGCTGAGAAAAAACACTGCGTTTTCTCTTTAAAAATGTTTTAATACAGAGTTTTAAAACGCAGCGTTTTAAAAATGTGGAGCGTTTTTTTAAAACGCTCCAATTTGTAGCGTTTTAAAAATATGCTACGTTTAAAACTACTCAGTGTAAGAAAAATAACGTTTTGAAATAGTTTTTCAAATGTGTTTACAAAAATAAAACTGTGTTTTAAAAACACTGCGTTTTGAAAAAGCTGTGTTTTCAAAACGCTGCACCAAACGAGACCTAATACTCACTCCCTTCCTAAATAATTGTCGTAAGTGACTGGACACACTGTTTAAGAAATACTCTATTGGCATCATTATAAATATTGATATAATTAATTTTATCTTAAATTTATGAGCATGTGGGATCATCATTCAAATAGTAACAAAAAGTAAGGGTAAAATAGTAAAATTATTTTCATATTAAAAAAAAACAACTTTTTGGAACAGACGGAAAAAAGAAAGCAGGAAAATTATATAGGAACAAAGGGAGTAATTTATAGTACATCTGTTCCAAATAAATAGTTCATGTTTAAAAAGTCTAATTATTAAGAGATATATAACTAATAATAAAGTTTGTCATATTACAAAAATGCTTGAAAATAATACATATGTCAATAGCAAATGTGAAAGTAAAGTTAAAATGTTATAAAAACGATAAACATTATTTTTTGAAAGTAGACTATTAAATTGAAACATTTCAAAATATTTTGATGGACTCTTTGCCTGCTCGGAATGGAAGGAATATCAAATAGCAGCTTGTCCTATGAAATATATTACTCCCTCCGTTTGCAAAATGTTGTCTTGGTTGACCCGATATACCATTTAAAAAAAACAAATTAATTAAATTATAAATATTGGTGAAATGTGTGGTTTCCTTTAATGACTTTGAGTATGTGGTCATAATTAAAATATGTGGAAAAGGTAAGGGTAAAGTAGTAAAAATATTTTTCTAAAATGGAAAGTTTTGAAAGAGAACAATTATTAAAGAACAGACGAAAAATAAAAAGTAGACAATAATTTGAAATCGGAGAGAGTATTATATTTTTCTTTATTTGTTCCTAAATAATCTTCTTATTTTTAAACTTTTCTTTTTAGTAATTTTTTTTTTACCATCTTACCATTATTTTTCTTACTTTAATGACGATCTTATATGCACATGGGCTTACAAATAAATTATACTCCTCATATACACTTTTACCATCTCGGTTATTTTGTTCTTACTTTAACGATAGTCTCACAGACACATAAGTTTTTAACTATATTACATATCATACTAATATTTATAGTAAAACCAATTATTTTTTCTTAATATGCATGCACATCCATGTATAACGATTATTTAGAAATGAAAGAAGTAACTTTTATAATATTTACTTGGTACTCGGAGCTAAATAAGTTAATCTTGTGGTCTCATAGATAAACTTAGATATGGGAACTTTGGGATGGGGTTTTTTTTAATATATGTATTATTGTAATTATGATTGATTATAATGTTATTTAATAATCAGATTTTTCGAATATGAACTATTTGCGTGGGATAGTTGGAGAATAAAGTATGATAATTAACTAATCATATTTGTTAATTTTGAAACCATAGGAACACATATTTCGAGTGGAGAAGCACAGGTAGTCAAGTGAGATTGGTTGGGACGATGATATCAGTAGTTGGAGCTCTATCAATTACGTACTACAAGGGACCACCCATAAAGTATGCTAGCCCCCACCAACTCCAGCTGGCTCTCGCACCGGCACCACCCCGATTATTCATTTTCTCATCCACAAATGAACATTGGACTTTGGGTGCCCTTTACCTTGCTGCTGGCTCACTCTCACTTTCAATTTGGAACATAATCCAGGTACAATTTGAAGTTTTTTGAAAATTTGATTAGTTAACATAGTATCAAAGCTCACGACTTAAATTTTATGGTTAACGAAAGCATTCTTGTCCCTCTCACACAGGCTAAAACAATAACACTTTACCCAGAAGTAGAAGTGATGTCAATGGCCTCTTCTTATACCTTAATGGGGACGCTTCAATCAGCACTACTTTCTATACTCGTAGAAAGAGACCTTAGCGCTTGGAAATTGAAGCTTAACATGGAACTCCTTGTCATTGTTGCAACCGTAAGCCATATACTACTACTACTACTAGTTTTCTTTATTAAAAATTAACTAGACTAATATATATATGTGATTGATTTTTGGTATTTGTAGGCCATATTTGGCAGTTTAATTCGTAGCCATGTTCACACCTGGTGCTTTCAACATAAAGGACCATCCTATGTGCCTATGTTCAAGCCTCTCGGGATACCCATTGCTAGCATGTGTGGATGTTTCTTCTTTGCCAACACTTTTCACTACGGAAGGTAAATATTAGCATTGATGATTCTTTATTGTGAAATGTGGAGTAGCTTATAATTTATTTTAAATTTGAGTTTTGTGGTACGTGCAGCATAATGGGTGCAACAATTTGTGGAGTTGGTTATTATACAGTGATGTGGGGGCAAATCAAATTAGAAGAGGAAAACAGTAGAAAGGAAGAGTCAGAGTCAGAGTCATGGGAGGAGAAAGTCCCACTTTTGGAAGATCAAGTATAGTTTTTTTTTATGTCAGCTTTTAAACGGAGATCAAAATGAAGCTCTCCTTTGGCTTTGTGTAGATAAATTTTCATTTAATTTGTTTTATACTCATGTTAATTGGGGTTCACATGAGTAGCTGTTTGAGAGGGGTGTGTTTTTGAGCCCCTTCCACTAGATTAGTATGTATATAGTAATAACTTCAATCATAATGAACAAACCCCCCCCCCCCCCCAAAAAAAAAAAAAGGGTTGGGGGTTGGGGGTTGGTTAGTGCATGAGAAATGTCCTAGACACATTAATTAATTATATACGAGTGTATCTCAAATTATGATGCTTGAACTATATGTGGTACATTGGTATTGTATGTTTACTATACTACCCTTGTGCGTGTCCATGACACAGTGTTTGCATAAATCGAATTAATGTAAGAACACGGTTATGTAGGAGGTAATTCTAGAAAATTAATTGTATGATATGACTTTATAATAGGGATAGAAGAGCAAAAAAAAAAAAAAGGTGACTGTTCAAACTATTAATTATAGAAATGACTTTTTAATAGAGATAGCAAAAAGGTGTTAAAAGAGGATAACCACCTTCATGTAAATGTGAGAGTGAATCTCAACCATTAAAAATTTAAATATGATTTAAGCTCTGTTTGTTTTACGGAAAATGATTTTCAGGAAATGATTTCTAGAAAAATGAAAAGATTTCATTTTCAGGTGTTTGGTAATTTTTTTGAAAATATGTCGGAAAACATTTTCGGATGTTTAACAAATACACGAAAAATGTTACGGAAAACAATATATGAATAAATACAAAAATTATATTCTAATATTAATACACATATTGAATGTAAAATATTGTTGAAGTTTAAATGATTTTCTTTTAATAACCCTAAATTTATTATTAATGGTGTCAAATCAATAAGATCCATCTTTTTTCAAGCTCACAAATACTTTTTTTTTTAATAATTGATATGAAATTTTTTTTAAAAAAATAAAATAAATAATGTTGGGATATCTTTAAATAATAATATAATATAGTGAACACTAATTTTAGGACGTAATGAGTATTTCTTAAAATTATAATTTATAAATAATATGCACAAACCTCATTTATATTTATAAATAATTTATTTGTTAAGTAAATAATATGTGTGTATGTAAATATGTGTAATTTTGGAAGGGTGCGGAGGGATGCTCAAGCATTCGGAAAATGTTTTACGGAAAATAAATTCTTAAGTCATTTTCCAAAAAATAAAGCTTCATTTTTCGTTCAAAAAAACATTTATATTAACTATATTTTTCTAAGGTTATCAAACACCAAAAAAAAAAAAAATTCTAAAAATTATTTTTTATAAAACAAACGAAACCTTAATTTCATGTTGTAAATAATAGCACAACTCATGTGTGATTATAAGCTATCCTGTTACATAGATAACAATGGGCCCTCTTGATTATAATTAATTAAATTATAAATAAAGACATTAATTAATTTATAAATAATAAATTACTCACAAATTAAATAATTTTTAATTTAATTAATAAATTATCAATAAAATACATATTATACATAACTCGTAAATAACATAAATAGAAAATAATAAAAAAATAACCGTTATAAAACCAGGATAAGCCGAAACCGCCAGCTTCATTTAGTTTTGTTCATAATGATTTTTAGTTTGAAATCGGTGAAACCGACACACCCTCGCTGCCTGGCAATAACATCCAGTCATCACTCATCCAGTACATTAAACACACAAATATTGTGCTTATACTCCATTCATTCCACCCAAAATGATCACCATCAAAATATTTACCGGCTAGGTTATCACCCGTGCGATGCACGATTGATTTATTGTTGTTTCTGAAACTTATTTTTGTAAATATAATCTGCAAGCTATTTGAATGAACAAACAATATCAAGATATCTTCATAATTAATAATTTAATAAATAAATAAAAAAGCGTAAGATCACACCAAATCATCAAATCGAAAATTCATGCGAATTATAAAATCGAGGCAAAATTACAAATTTCCCCCAAAGTATACACTAAATCCCAGATCACTACCCAACTTAAGTTTTGTGCCAATTTGGTATCTAATGTTGCCATTTGTGTCAAATAACTCCCCCAGCCCAACGTCCGTTAATGAAAAAACGTTAACTCTCACGTGCTCTTGCACGTGATGGTTATTTTGGTGATTTCCTTTTGGAGGGAAGTAGCTGGATGGGTATTTGAGCATACGTACGTAATTGGCGCTCATTTCTTCCTGGTTTTCCTGCGAAGCAAAGGGAGCCATGGCGTGCCACTGTGGTAATAACATCGTGTTGAAGACCTCGTGGACTACAGCAAATCCTGGTCGAAGATTCCTTGGCTACGCAAAGTATGGTCAGGTAAGTATTCATTGTATGATTCCAACAATGATTCACGTACATTCTGTTTCTTCGATTTAGGGTTTTTTACCCACATTCCATTTCTTCGATTTAGGGTTTGGGGCCTCCACTGTTAACCTAAATTCCTTTCTTTCGTAAGTTTCAGGATGGGGCATGTGGTTATTTTGCTTGGCATGATCCTCCAATGTGCCGTAGATCGACTGCAGTGATTCCGAGTCTACTGCAATCTATCAATAATCACCAAAAAAAGATAATGGAACTCAAAATGAAGCGCAACAGAGAGTTGGAAATTCTTTATTTTCTTCATGTGTGTGTGTGTTGTAATTTTTTGGCTGTTGGTGTTGCTCCTTCTAGTTTGAAGGATTGAATATGGCCTCTGTTTTTCTTCATGAATATGGCCTCTGTTGTAATTTTTTGGCTGTTGGCTGTTGGTGTTGGTGTTGTAATCTCTGTTTTGTTTTGGTAATCAAATTATGTTCAGAACATGAGCAAAAACAATATATGTTTTGTTAGAACAATCATCTGTTTTGGTGTCATTATATAAACAAGGCAAAAATATACAAACAATCATCTGTTTTTGCAATTACATTCATTTCCCAATACACAAACAATGGAATTGCACTAATTTGGATTGAATTTGGCAATTACATTCATTTCCCAATACACAATCATCTGTTCTAGTTTGAAGGATTGAATATGGCCTCTGTTTTTCTTCAAGAATATGGCCTCTGTTGTAATTTTTTGGCTGTTGGCTTTGGTGTTGGTGTTGGTGTTGGTGTTGGTGTTGGTGTTGTAATCTCTGTTTTGTTTTGGTAATCAAATTACGTTCAGAACATGAGCAAAAACAATCTATGTTTTGTTAGAACAATCATATGTTTTGGTGTCATTACATAAACAAGGCAAAAATATACAAACAATCATCTATTTTTGCAATTACATTCATTTCCCAATACACAAACAATGGAACTGCACTAATTTGGATTGAATTTCGCAATTACATTCATTTCCCAATACACATTCATCTGTTCTAGTTTGAAGGATTGAATTTGGCCTGTGTTTTAGTAATCATATTATGTATTGGGAAGAAAATGTAATGTTAGAACAATTATCTGTTTTGGTGTCATTACACAAACAATGACTCCATTACAATTAGTCCATTACAAAAACATCTTCAGGATCAACAGATTGAACTGCACTAAAAATTCATAAATACCATTGGATTGTACTAATCTGGTGCCATTACAAATGTACAAAAACATTACAGAAGATTGCCCCTTTAACAATATTCCCCATATTGTTTCATAATCTCTACAAAAGAAGGCACATCACAAAATCATTATAATATTCCCCACATTGTTTCTCGGTACTTTACAAAAGAAGGCCCATTACAAAAACATTTGTGCCAGAGATAACCATTCAGAACATGAGCAAAAACAAAAACCTACTAATATCAACACTACTTCACTACTTCAAACTCTTCAAACTCTTGAGTACTCCCATCATCAAATTGAGTGGTTCAATCCCTTGCACTTGGTGTAACCTATGACAGAGATAATCATTCAGAAATAAGAAAACTGATCTTTACTTACAAAAGACTATAGCCACATTCACATTTTATTACAATTATACTTACTGTTTGACTTTGATTCATATCATCCCCTGGATTTGATGTAGATGTTTGAGTTGGTTCCTTTGTGGCTTTCTTCTTAACCTTTTGACATAACAAAGCATGTTGACATAAGAGTTTAAAAGATGCACTTGTAAAACATATCATAAGCCAATAACATGCACTTACAGTTTTGCATATCAGGCTTATTGTTCCACTTGGTTCTTTTGTGGCTTTCTTGTTAACCTGTGGCATAAGTCAATAACATGCAAATAAGCAAAAGCACATAAGCCAATATATTGTCATAAAAAAACAAAATAAAAGTACTCACTCTTCTTTTAACAATCCTTGTTGATTTTCTTTTGCTTGGGTTCCCATCCACTACACTTGAATTCTTCATTATATGAAACAATGATAAAATTTTAGCCTTAATAAATAACGTAAATAGAAGCAACAATATCATTAATTTGAAAATAGGGTGTGCACTTACAATTCCTATTGTTTCAGCCTCTGTTTGTGGTGGTTTCTTTGGACAAGTCCTAGCAATTTGATAAAATTCCCCACAAATCTTGCACTTCACAGTATCCTGGTACTTCCTCGGTTTGTTGGGCTTCCCTTTACCTTCATCCAACTGCCTGATTCTTCTTCTTTTAGGCCTCCCAGGCATTTGTTTTGGAGGCTGTAATTTTATGTTGGTGTTGGGCCACATGTCTCTACCCCTCAAGGGATACACCATCTGCTCATAGGCCTTCATATAGGTCTCCTTGTTATACCACTTAGCCACAAAAGATTCAGGATCAAGCTGGTTATAATGTATGGCAGATATTGCATGTGGACAAGGGAGACCTGACAGTTGCCACTTTCTACAAGAACAGACTTGAGTACTCAGATCAACTTCAAACTGGTCCCCATATATACCTGTGACTTGGTACTTTCTAATCCCAGTCCATATTGTGATGAACCCATGTGATTCAGCCTTGTACTTATCAAACTTCTTACTTATCCTTGGACACACCAAACCTTGATATTGCCTCATCTTTTCCCTACATTTCTGTAACCTTGCCATCATGTAGATCCTAATCCACTCAAGCAACTCTAAGATAGCCTTAGACCTTGCTCTTAAAATACAAGAATTAAATGTCTCACACAAATTATTCAGTAGCATATCACAACACTGATTTGTAGAAAAAAAAAGGCCCTACTCCAATGTGCAAGTGTTTTCCCCCTCAACCATTCATAAGCCAATTCACTCTTTTGTTTCATATTCTCCATCTCAATGTTAAACTTTTGCACATAGGATGCTTTAGCACAAGCATACAATTGTTTTTTCAAAGCAATACCCCTAAACTGTAGTTTGAAATTATCATGAAGATGTTTCACACATAACCTAATTTCAACATTAGGGACAAGCTCCTCAAGGCTAGGAACAAGACCCTTTTGCTTGTCAGAAATGAATGTCCAATGATATGAATTCACACATTCTATATCTATCAACAAATATTGCAAAAACCAAGTCCAAGAGTCTTTATTTTCCCCCTCAACCACTGCATATGCCAATGGCCACATCCCATTGTTAGCATCTACCCCAACACGAGAATCATACCTTTTACTGACCCCTTCAAAAAGCAGCCATCTAGTCCAATAACTTTCCTACAACCTTCTAAAAATCCCTTTTCGGACCCCCAAGACACACATATATTCTCTTAAAGATAGGATTATCATTTTCATAATCACAGAGTATCTCAACAGTTGTTCCTGGATTTGACCTGATCAATTCTTCCTTGTAGTCACATAAAGCCCCATACTGAGATTCAAGACTTGCCTCGGCTTCATTCTTAGCAAATCGTAAGGCTCTGTAAGCACTACTCCTAGACACTTCAATTTCAAGATCTTTCCCAACTGTATGAAAGAATGACTCAGCAGGCCATGTAGGGTTTAGTTTAAATTTGTCAGCATATTGCTCCCCAATCCACCTAGAGTTTACACATTTATTAGTTAACACTCTACTGCAGCTGTGATTGTTAACAAATGTCCTAATTCTGAAGATATTCCTTTCACCACCTAGCCCAGAAGCATAGATATACCATGGACAACCATCCTTACACTTGGCACTTACTTTCACTCTATCATTCTTCACAAACCTAAGCCCCTTCCCATTTTTCTTGCATAAGCCCTCACAGGCTTTGAATTCTTTCTTGTTTGAGAATTCCATTCCTAACTCAAACTGAGGCTCCTTCATGTCTGTTAGAGGGTTAAATTTCTTGAACTTAGGAGTAGCTTTCCTTCCCATTTGGATCCTAGGGTCATCATCATCAAAGTCAGAGCCATCAAGGCTTTCAAAATCATCAGAATCATTATCCTCATAATCTGACTCAACATCAAAATCATTATGATTAACAGGTATTTCACTCCCAGACACTGCCTTCTCCTTTCCCTTTCCTTGTGGTTGCTTATCTGGTACTCCATCATCCCCAATCTCATTAAGTTCCAGATCACTCTCACTATCCCCATATTCACTTATCGGTATAACCTGAACTATCTTCATTATCTGATCTACTTGGGATGTTTGGCCTATTTGCATTCATATGCTGACTAACCCTCTGGTATTCCTCATTATGTTTGCAGTAGATATCAACAACCCTATTCTTTGGATCAAGTCCTACCATTTCCACCATTTCAATCAAAGGCGATTAGTTGATATTAATTTCAAACCAAGGTATCCATATTCTTCTTGCATTGTACATAGTAAAAGGTTGCATAGTCTTTATACCCCAATCCCGATAATAATTCTTCATTTTCACATAAGACATATCATTCTTTAAGTAAATTGGTTATTGTTTCCACTTCACCTCCTAAATACATATTAGGGTGGTAGATAAACTCACCACCATGATGGACCCTAATAGTAAGCTGCATGTCTTAGGAACAAAGACAAAAAAAAAAAAAAAACAAAGCATTAGATGATGAAAACCAAGTCTTGATGGGTATTATTAATACAAAATGGGGTGAAGAGAGGGACAGGGGGACCATTATCCAGGGGGAATATTAGCACATTGTCCCCCACTATGCATTATCTCAAACAAAAATTAAAGTAAATGACAATATACAGAAAACACATACTCCAATGTGTGTGCAAAATCAATATTAAACAGATAACATATTCAATACATTGGCTGCATTCATTTTCATAAAATAAAGATACAAACATGGGCCATACAAATTATTCTGTTGCCAATACTCACAGTCACACATGGACAAAAGCAAAACAATCCACAATCACATATGGGTAATACAAAAGCTATTTACAGCCAGACATGGACCATATGACAATATACAAACATTACTCAACTGAATTAAAACTCTAATAAAATATAACTACTCTGTAAAGTCATACATTACAAAGATGAGCAAAAAATTCAATTCTTTTCATGCAAAGTAAGTCAATACTCGCATTCTTTACTGACAACACACGTATTAGTGGATTAAAAGTCAAACATTCCACTAATAAGAAAATCAATAAAATCAAAACACTTACTATGAACTGTGTCAGGATCTTCCTCTTCTACAATAGTATGAGATTGTCCCTGACTGGTGTTCGTCATTGCCTTCAGTGTTAACTTTGTAAACCCTATTTTTGTTTATCTCAATCAATCGCGCTCAATCTCAATCGCCCTCAATTCAATCGTTCGAAAGCCCTAAACGTATAATTAGGGATTTCGTATTTGTTTGTCGACACCCATCCAGCTACTTCCCTCCAAAAGGAAATGACCAAAATAACCATCACGTGCAAGAGCACGTGAGAGTTAACGTTTTTTCATTAACGGACGTTGGGCTAGGGGAGTTATTTGACACAAATGGCAACATTAGATACCAAATTGACACAAAACTTAAGTTGGGTAGTGATCTGGGATTTAGTGTATACTTTGGGGGAAAATTTGTAATTTTGCCTAAAATCGAACAATTATTCTTAGTGTGAGTGTGAGACGGAGGGAGGGGAGGGGAAGTACCACGAAGACAGACTCGCCAAGGAGGTGTTTGATGGAGGGGAAGTATTTCGTAGTGGTTGTTTGTAGTGTTGGTGAAACACGTTTAATTAAATTGGATAACATCTATTTTAAATTGACCGAGTTTTGGTAAAATAATAAAACTTAAAAAACTTTTACCATGGGAATTGAGGAGTCCTAATCAAATGAAACTAATCTAAATCAAATGTAATAAAATCTACCCGGTACAAACCGAATTGGCAGAATTGAAGAGTTTTAATCAATTGAAACACGTCTAAATCAAATGTAATAAAATTAATCCGCCAAAAAAAACTTTTACCATGAAAATTTGAAATCTTAATCAAGTGAAACACGTTTTAATCAAATGTGATAAAATCTATATGGTATTAATCGATTTTGACAACAAAAAATTGTAAAAAACAAAAAATAAAAAATTACCATGTATAAAGGAGGTACCAGTTTTAAAATCTATCACGTTTTAATTTTGGTAGCAATATATATATATATATATATATATATATATATATATATATATATATAGAGAGAGAGAGAGAGAGCGATCTGTATGCACGGTTTTAATAGTTTTTTTTGTTGCAAAAGTTGTTTATAATAAGATAATTTTCTAAACTTGTAATAAATAATTAAAATTTTTAATTAGAATAATTTGAAAAAAACAAAAAATAAGGTAAATATTCAAAATTGATCATATGAATATGTAATCGAAAGATTAAAACCTATGAGAATTGATAAAATCTATTTTCAAAAAAAAATTACCATGAAAATTTGGATTCCTAATAAAGTGAAACGTGTTTAAATCAAATGTGAGAAAATATATTCGGTATTAACCGATTTTGGCAACAAAAATGGTAAAATAAAAACATTTTACCATGTATAAAGCATACATCAATTTTAAAATCTATTTGGTATTAACCGATTATGACAATAAAAAATGGTAAAAAAAACAAAAAAAAACTTTTACCATATATAAAGGATGCACCGGTTTTAAAATTTATCCGGTTTTAATTTTTGATAGGAAAAAAATTTATAAACTTGTATAGAAGGTGACACGTGGAAGCATATAATTCTTTTAAAACTTTAAGCGTACAACAAAAAGTCGTCATGTGGCAACGACTTCAATTCTATTTTAATAATAGTTGATAGATAATTAATATATTAGTAATTAATAATTAATAAATATAGATTAGTAGAATAACAAATAATATAGAATTATCCCGTGGATAATTTGTATAAATTAAAAATTATGAAAATAAAAAAAAAAGATGGAAATAGAAGAGTTTTAGTCAAATTAAACTTGATAAGTTATATATGATAAAATCTAGTTTAATTAAGCGATATTTGAAAAAAAAAATACGAAAATCCTAAATCTCTATCATAAATTTTCTCGTAAAACTATATCATAAATCTGTTTTATCTTATCAAATTAGTTTTAGTAATTTTATCATATCTAATTAGAATTAGAATTTTTATCTTAAACTAATTTTTGAAAAAAGAAAAAACTTTTATCATTTCAAAAATGACACGTGGCAGCAACATTAAACATTTAATTAAAGTAAAAATCTTTTACCATTTCAAATTTGATAAAATCTATCCACAACAATTGTGATAATATCAAATGTGATAAAAACTAACTTTTTATCTCTAAAACTTTGAAATCAATTGTGATAATATCAAACTTATCATAACTAACCGTATAAAACTTATCCTAAACTAATTACAAAATCAAATGTGATAAAACTTTTATGAGTAAAATAAAAAAAATTACAATTTATAAGAGGGTGACACGTGGCATCACATAATTTTTTTAAAACTTTTTTTCATTTCACAAAATGACACGTGGCATCACATAATTTTTTAAAATTTTTTTACATTTCACAGAAAGTCGCCACGTGGCAGTAATGGTTTCTGTTTTAGTTATAATTAATATATTTTCTAAACTTATAATAAATAATTAAAATTTTTAATTAGAATAATTTGAAAAAAAACAAAAAAATAAGGTAAATATTCAAAATTGATCATATGAATATGTAATCGAAAGATTAAAACCTATGAGAATTGATAAAATCTATTTTCAAAAAAAATTACCATGAAAATTTGGATTCCTAATAAAGTGAAACGTGTTTAAATCAAATGTGAGAAAATATATTCGGTATTAACCGATTTTGGCAACAAAAATGGTAAAATAAAAACATTTTACCATGTATAAAGCATACATCAATTTTAAAATCTATTTGGTATTAACCGATTATGACAATAAAAAATGGTAAAAAAAACAAAAAAAAAACTTTTACCATATATAAAGGATCCACCAGTTTTAAAATTTATTCGGTTTTAATTTTTGATAGGAAAAAAAATTATAAACTTGTATAGAAGGTGACACGTGGAAACATATAAATCTTTTAAAACTTTAAGCGTACAACAAAAAGTCGTCATGTGGCAACGACTTCTATTTTAATAATAGTTGATAGATAATTAATATATTAGTAATTAATAATTAATAAATATAGATTAGTAGAATAACAAATAATATAGAATTATCCCGTGGATAATTTGTATAAATTAAAAATTATGAAAATAAAAAAAAGATGGAAATAGAAGAGTTTTAGTCAAATTAAACTTGATAAATTATATAGGATAAAATCTAGTTTAATTAAGCGATATTTGAAAAAAAAATACGAAAATCCTAAATCTATATCATAAATTTTCTCGTAAAACTATATCCTAAATATGTTTTATCTTATCAAATTAGTTTTAGTAATTTTATCATATCTAATTAGAATTAGAATTTTTATCTTAAACTAATTTTTGAAAAAAGAAAAAACTTTTATCATTTCAAAAATGACACGTGGCAGCAACATTAAACATTTAATTAAAGTAAAAATCTTTTACCATTTCAAATTTGATAAAATCTATCCACAACAATTGTGATAATATCAAATGTGACAAAAACTAACTTTTTATCTCTAAAACTTTTAAATCAATTGTGATAATATCAAACTTATCATAACTAACCGTATAAAACTTATCCTAAACTAATTACAAAATCAAATGTGATAAAACTTTTATGAGTAAAATAAAAAAACTACAATTTATAAGAGGGTGACACGTGGCATCACATAAATTTTTTTAAAATTTTTTTACATTTCACAAAATGACGTGGCATCACATAATTTTTTAAAATTTTTTTACATTTCACATAAAGCCGCCACGTGGCAGTAATGGTTTCTGTTTTAGTTATAATTAATATATTATAAGTTAAGTAGAGCCGATAATAATTATAAAAATATTTTACACAATTAAAATACTTGCAACACAAATAGGTAGTAAAAATAAAAGATTATAAAAAATATAAGCATAATTTATAAAATAAATTTTTAAGTGAACATCTTCAAATAAAATAATAGACTATTTGATTAGAATCGAGAAAGTATGACTAGAACAAAATATTTAGTACTCCATAGATCATAAAAAACTCACTTCAAATTCAATCGATAAATAGAGGGAAAAAAAACAGAAGTCTAACAGGGAATATAGAAAAAAAAAAGAATAAAAAAAAGAGCTCTTGGAACTTCTCTTATGAATTACTCCCTCCGTCCCTAAATTATCGTCCTCCTTTCCTTTTTTGTTCGGCCCAAAATAATTGTCCACTTTGAAATTTTCTTTTTTAGAACATCACTTTTACCACTTTACCCTTACTTTTTCACTTTACTTTAATTATGAGCCACATACACACGGGCTTTAAAGGAAACTACACATTAAACCAATATAAATAATCGCTCAATTGTTTTTTTAATCATGAAGACCTACAATAATTTAGGGGCGGAGGGAGTATGATGTTTGGATCAGAATTCTTCTCACTAGCCTTCTCAAACTCGTAGGGTCCTTTCAGCTCGGAAGTCACGTTAGTGGAGTATGTGCTTTGAATGTCTTGTCTCTTTTCTTTTCTCCATCTACGACTTCAATCTACTTTTTCTTAAATGGATCAAAGTATCAAACTAGTTTCCACATTCCAAGTATGAATATTTGGTTAATTAATTGAATCCCTCAATTTTTTAAATATATATATTCATCCCCAATTAAACTAGAAACATCCTTCCAGCTGCAGACTTTTATAATCAAACTAGTCGTTTCTACCATGAATATTTGGTTAGGAATCAATTATATAAAGTTACCTACTTGAAATCCAACTTGCAGAAAAGTAAAAAAATGACAAAACTAAAATGAAATCCAGCATAGTAGAATATAGCTCAAATCACATTCTAAACAACAGTAGTGCTGCAGAATAAAACTGCAGATTATTGTAACCATTATCCTAAACAAACCAACTGCTCACTCAAAACACATTAAAATGAGGCTACGCCTTAAGAAGATAGGCATCAAGCTCATTGAAGAACTTAACAGCATTATCTTTAATGGTGTGTGGATCAGGAACCTCATCGCTTGCCTTATCAAACTCACACTGCCACTTAACCAAGCTTCCATCACCCTTTGGAACCACCTCTGTATGTGCCTTGAATGTCTTGTAGTATTTCAGAACATCCCCATCGATCACACTGTAAGAAAGTGTTTTCTTTTCGGTATCCACAGCTTCAATTTTTTCTTTTGCGCATCGAACAATGGGTGACCCTGTAAACGTATATGTATCACAATTCACAACTCAACTCTGGATAAATTAAAAGTTTTACAGCATGTGCTAACAAAGTATATATATCGTATCCTCAAATTGCACTTCACACATTGTATAATGTTTTATTTCACTTGGATGTCTCATCAGTAAAACTAGCAATATTTCTCTTTACACAAACACTTACGAAGCGAAAAATAATTTAATAATCTTACCTTCACCAAAGTGCACCAAACGAACGGAGCCAACAGACTTGCCATCGCCTTCCAGAAGCTCAATGTTGTTGTAGACCTGAGGAGAAGCTTTGGGAAAGGAATTAGCAGAGTCGACTATGGCATCCCAGATGTTAGCCGCAGCAGATTTGACCTCAACTTCAACATCAAGCTTTCCAGCCATTCTTAACAAAACAATTCAAAAGAGAAATGCAAGGAAATGTAGGATGTTTGTGCTAGCTGCTGAATATGATGGAGATGAAGATGCATGTGTTATGTATATATAGGAATGAGGGAGGGAGGGTGTGTTAATTAGTTAGTAGGTGAGTGCATTAATCGGATGTTTGACCTCTACATTAATTGGGTCTGTTAGTTTGAGAGGTTCAATGGATCATCTCTTCATTTTTCACAAATGTCTATCATTTCCGGTTCCAAAACGTAACTGTTCATCTGGAGTTTGAATTGGATAACTCCAAATGAATGAGAGTGACATCAACTTTTGACAGTTCTACTTCTACAGGGCTTTTGCATCATAATTAATCGTAATGCAATTAATAGCTTCTTTTTATATTTTTTTATTTTGGCAAAACTTAGAAATACTCCCTCCGTTTTGTTTAAAGAATACCCCCATTTATAAGTCAATTTTTTGAAGAAAAATAATACGTTTAGTAACTCATTAGTAATAAAATCATACTTTTATATTTTAATTTTTTAAAATGGACATTTTAAGTGGAGGATAATGTTTGGGCAACTCAAAATATATATATATATACATATATATATATATATAAATATATATATTACCCGTGCGATGCACGATTGACTTATTGTTGTTTATAAAACTTAATTTTGTAGATAGACTCTACAAGCTATTTGAATGAATCAATAACAACAAAATGTTCATATAATTAATAAATTTAAAAAAAACGTGAGATCACATCGAATTATCAAACCGAAAATTCATGCGAATTATAAAATCGAACAAATATTTTTAGGAAGGGGATGGGAAGTACCACGGAGACAGACTCGTCAAGGAGGTGTTTGATGGAGGGGAAGTATTTCGGAGTGGTTGTTTTGGTGGAACACGTTTAATCAAATTAATAACTTATTAATTTTTTAAAATGGACTTTTTAAGTGGAGGATAATGCTTGGGCAACTCAAAATGCACATTAAAAAATGGGCACTCAATAAGTTGGCCATTCTGATTGGTCGAGTGTTAGAACCCATAAAATGTATAACCAATCAGGATATACCAAGTCATTGAGTATCTATTTTTTGATATACATTTTGAGTGGTCCTAGCATTGCTCGTGAAGCCATTACCAATGAACCCACCCAACTCAACCCATTACCCATTCTAATAAAATCCACCCAATTATCGGTCTCAATTATTTAAGTTAATTTTTAAACAATTTCAGTAACACACTTTCATAATTGTTCTTAACGGCCACATGTTAGCAATGTAACGCAGCAATGAGAAAAAAAGATGAGATTGGTGAAAACGAAAAAATAAAATAAAATAGAAAATGAACAGTACTCACGTTTAGACGAAGGGAGTAGTTATTATGTATGTTTCATTTTCTATTTTGAATGTCTTTAGCTAATTTTAAGAAAGAATAATATATGTACCCAAAACTTAGAAAAAGAAAAAAAAAAGAAAAAAGCATCGATTTTGTATGTCGATAATCATTGAATTAATGGTTGTACACAATATTATAGTTAACTAGGTTATTACTCGTGCAATGCAAGATTTATTAAGTGTTGTTTTTGAAACTTAATTTTGTACATAAAATTTGTAAACTATTTGAATTAACCAACAACAGGAAGAAGTCCACATAATTAATAAATAAAATAAAGCGTGAGATCACACTGAATCATCAGACTAACCAACGAGCTCTAGCTCAACTGGTACTGCTCACTTCTCCTAACGGAGAGGTCGGGTGTTCAAGTCTCACAAGAGATACCCTGGACTTTACAACTCTCAATAGAGAGGTCGGGTGTTCAAGTCTCTTCAGAGGCACTGTTGTTGTTTAAGCCTTACCCAAAGGCCCGCACCGTTGTTGTTCAAGCCTTACCCAAAGGCCTCATTTAACTAATCACTTATCTTAACAGAAAGGTTGAGTGTTCAAGCCCTACCAGAGGCACCCTGGTACTTTACTACTCTCAACCGAGAGGTCGGGTGTTCAAAGTCTCACCAGATGCACCATTTGTTCGAGCCACACCAAAGGTATCATATATATAATTGTAGTCTTTCAAGGCATTAAAATAATAAAAAATTAAGGATTGGAGTACGGTCTATGTCTCCTCCAAACCTTTTGAAAAAAAAAAGTTAAAAAAAAAATCATCAGACTAAAAATTCATGTGAATTGAAGAGTCATAATCAAACGAAACTTGTCTAAATCAAATATGATAAAATTTGATTTTGGCAGCAAATAATGGTAATTAAAAAATATATATATATATATATTTATATATAAACTTTTACCATGAGAATCGATGAGTTTTAATCAATTAAACACGTCTAAATTAAATGTGAGAAAATCTATCTGAAAAAAAAACTGTTACCATGAAAATTGGGTGTCCTGTGAAACACGTTAAAATCAAATGTGATAAAATCTATCTGGTATTAACTGATTTTGACAGCGAAAAATGGTATAAAAGAAAAAAAACTTTTACTATGTATAAAAGAGGCACCGATTTTAAAATATATCTGATTTTAATTTTTTACAGAAAAAAAAAAGAATTCGTACACATATATTAAGTATCGTATGCATGGTTTTAATAGTTTTTTTTTTTACAAATGTTGTTATAATAAGATTATTTTCAAAATTTGTAATAAATAATTAGAATAATTATAATAATGTGAAAAAAATGAAAAATAAACTAAATATTCAAAATTGATCATATGAATATATAATTGAAAGATTAAAATTTATGAGAATTGATAAAATATATTCGCAAAAAAAACTTTTACCATGAAAATTTAGAGTCATAATCAAGTCAAATGTGTGTTAAATCAATGTGATAAAATATATCCGGTATTAACTGATTTTGGCAGTGAAAATGGTAAAATAAAAAATAAAAAATTATAACGTATAAAGGAGGCACCGTTTTTAATTTTTGGTAGGAAAAAAAATAATTTTTGTAAACGGTTTTAATATTTTTTTTTCCTGCAAAAGTTATTTATAATAAGATGATTTTCTAAACTTGTACTTCCTCCGTCCCTAAATTATCGTCCTTCTTTTTTTTTCGTCCGTCCTAAAATAATTGTCTAATTTGAAACTTACCTTTTTAGAATATCACGTTACCCTTATTTTTTCACCTTATTTTAATTATGGGCCACATACACATGAGTTTTAAAGGAAACTACACATTAAATCAATATAAATAATCAAGTCAATTGTTTTTTCTTAACTCATGTGTCGCGTCTACTATAATGATTATTTAGGAACGGAGGGAGTAACAAATAATTAAAAAAATGAATAAGAATAATTTGAAAAAAATGAAATATAAGCAGGGCCGGCCCTGGGCAAAGGCAGGCTGGACACCAGCCCAGGGCCCAAGCTAATTAGGGGCCTAAAATTTTGTGGGTATTAGTAATAGTATTATATTGAGTTAGTGTTTTTTTTACGCAGCTAGCTGAAGAGGCCCAAAATCCAAAGAAAACAGCCCAATTCGGCAATTCTTAAACCAATTCTTAAACTTAAGACACGGCCCTGATTCACTTCATACATTCCAATTCGTCAATTCTCAAACAGCTCAATTAGTAATAGCTATAGCCTTAATATTTCTTGAGTATGTTATGACTTTGGTCAATTATGTATAAATATTAGGGGGAAATATTAATACACTAAAATTGATGAATCGCGGTTCAAAAATAGACTATCAATTACATTATTGAATCGCGGTGCAAAAATTAATGCACTAAAATTGATGAATCACGGTACAAAAATAGACTAGTAGTTACACTATTGAACTGCGCTGCAAAATTAATTCAATAAAAATTGATGATTCGCGGTTCAAAAATAGATTAACAGTTACACTATTGAACCGCGGTGCAAAAAATAATGCGATAAATTACATCCATAGCGCGTCAACGGTTCATTAAGGGTATCGTAGTTATTTTGCCACTAAAAGTGACTTTTTCCAGGTGAAAATAAAAAGAGTGTGCTTTAGCGATTAAATGTTTCAAAAAGTGGAGCGGCTCGCGATTTTTTCTAAATATTAATTTTTGTTATTAAATAAAGGCCCTTTCTTGAGTTTCGCCCTAGGCCAATTAAATGCTAGGAACGGCCATGAGTATAAGGTAAATATTCAAAATTGATCATATGAATATGTAATTGAAAGATTAAAATTTATGAGAATTGATAAAATTTATCTACAAAAAACACTTTTACCATAAAAATTTGGAGTACTAATCAAGTGAAACGCGTCTAAATCAAATGTGATAAAATATATCCCGTACTAACCGATTTTGGCAGCAAAAGATAATTAAAAAAAACTTTTAGCATATATAAATGAGGCACCAGTTTTAAAATCTATCCGGTTTTAATTTTTGACAGCAATAAAAAAAAAGAAAAGAAATTTACAACTTCACAAAAAGGTGACACGTGGAAACAGAGAATTCCTTTAAAATTTTAAGCATTTAACAGAAAGTCGTCATATGGAGCAACGACTTCTATTTTAATAATAGTTAATAAAGTATTACTAGATTAATAATTAATAAATATAGATTAGTAGAAAAACAAATAACATAAAATTGTCCCGTGGATAATTTCTATAAATAAAACAGTATGAAAATGAAAAAAATAATATGAAAATTGAAGAATTTCAGTCAAATTAAACTTATCTAAATTACATAGGATAAAATTTAGTTTAATTAAGCGATCCTTAAAACAAATAAAAATAAAATCCTAAATATCTATCATAAATTTGCTAGTAAAACTATATCCTAAATTTGTTTTATCTTATCAAATTAGTTTTAGGAATTTTATCTTATCTAATTAGATTTAGGATTTTTATCTTAAACTAATCTATTTTGGAAAAAGAATTTTTTTTTACCATTTCGAAGGTGACTCGTGACAATACAAAATTCCTTTTAAAACTTTAGCTTTTCACAGAAAAACGTCACGTGGCAGCATCGATTTATATTTTAGTATCTAATATACAATAGAGCTCATACTCATACGTGTGCAATTGACTAAAACTATTTAGAGGTTGCGATTAAATTATCTTAAAAAATTTAACGGTTGAGATTCACCCTCACATTCATATGTGTGAGAATAGTTATCTACTTTTAACTCTCTATTTTTTTTCTCCCTATTACAAAGTCACCCCATACAATTAATATTATGAGCAATCACTTATTTTTCTTCTTCCTATGCTTTTTCTCCACATTACAAAGCCACGGCCTGCGATTAATCTTCTAAACAATCACCCCTTATAAAACATCAATCTTACATTAATATAATCTCGCAATAGAGTTCAGTCTCTGGCGGTGGGCATTGATTTCAGCCGCAAGATTCAATGTACCAATTGAAGCAATGTACCCCCTCAACTGTAACATTTTTTCAAATCGCACATTTTATTTAGGTACTATCTTTTCAATTGATAAAATCAAATATATTTGTACTGTGTAATAGGTACGTACGCTTGCAAGGGCACGAAGATCTAGCAGTTATAGATAGATAGATATCAAGGAAACGAAAAGAGATAAGAATTGAAGAGTTTCAATTAAGTTAAATTTGTATAAATTAAATATGATAAAATCTTATTTTAAATCTTTGAGGATTTTACATCAAAACAAAAAAAAATCTCATTTTACACAAAGTTGACACGTTGCATCCATTTTACAGAACGCTATTATGTGTCGGCAACAATTTCATTTTATGTATTTATTAGTAGATTAATAGATCATTAGTACCCGTGGGATGCACCGTAAAATTGTTTATAGTAAAATGATTTTCTAAACTTATTATAAGTAATTAAAAAATTCATTAGAATATATTGAATTAAAGTAAAATAAGGTAAATATAGAAATTGATCATATGAATAGGTAATTGAAATATTTGTGTATGTATTTTTTAATAGAAAAAAAAACTTAAAATGAAGTAATTAATAATTAATAGATATTAATTACTTAGTATCTATAATACAATAGAGGTCAGTCTCGCACGCTCGCAATTGACAAAAGCTATTCAAAGGCTAAGATTTACCCTTTTATCAACATCCTACGGTCACGATAAAAACCTACTTTCGCATGTGTGAGGATTAGTTACTCACTCTTTCTAACAAGCGTCGTCGTTGCCGTTCTCAACTTCCACAATCGCAACCCATGACCTGCCCTTCCTCCACTCACTCAAACCCTAACCTTACTTCATATTCTTTCAGCGACATCGTGCCCAAACGCGCGTTCAAGGTCACAACTTCGTCCTTCTCCTCTTCTTCTTCTTGCTCGGTAGTGGCGGCGTTGGGTGAACCCAACTGATTGTAGCACCCATGGAACCCAAGCTCATTTGTTTGACTCTAGATAAAGGTATATTCTGTATCTCTCTATCTCTAGACTCATAGCCTGGTGCCTCATAGACTCATAGTTAAGGGAATCGACAACACCTTTGCTCGAGCCTCGAGGAATGAAGAGTTTGTGTTGCAGCCCACTTGACCAGAAAACGGAGTCCCACTCCCACATATATTTTGTATCTCTTTCTCTCTTTCTCCCTTTGTTTACTGAAAACATTTTCCTAACTTTCTTTTAGTTATACTTTGAGTAATCTCCCAATTCAGCTTTTGGTTTAATTCTTCTATTTATTTTTTTAAACCGTATTGACTTATGAACTTAGGCAACACTTCTTACTTCAAGACAATATGAATGATTATGTTTCTTTATTTTTCTTCGTTATTCTGTTTCTTTATCTTTGTATGGGAGCCAATTTGTTAAACTAAACCTGTTGCAAGACTTCAGATTTGTTCGTTTCAATCTCACAGTTTGTCAACGCAAACTGAAAGAACCAACCGAAGTCTCACTGAAGAGAGCTCCACCGGCAAAAGGAACGGTCGATACAGTCTCACCTTCAATTAAAGAGGTGATTCATCATTTTTCAAACTCTAAAAAGTTAATTTTTGGGGGTTTTCTTTTTATGTAGTTGCTTTTTGAATGATTTGTGGGTAATGATATGATTATGTGATATTGGTGATCTTCGACTCGAATTTTATTTGGTTTAGTGTTGATTGGATTGATTATTAATCCAACAGGTTTTCTCTCACTTGGGTGAATTCTGGTGGTTTTATCGGTCCTGTTTGCTTCAGATCGGCTAAATGAATGTTTGTTTATCATTCACTAAATTTAATTGATTTGTGTACTGTAATAATTGTCATTGGCTGTGTAATTACTGATTAATGTTGTTGTTTTTGGATTCTAATTCTATTAGTTTGGTGCTGATTGACTTGATTATTAATTGAACAAGTTTTATCTCTTTATCATGGAGTTTCTGCGTGGCGAAATCTATTGGCTTTATTTTCTCTATTTGGTTTACTTGAGATTGGATATAAGTGTTCTGTGAATGTGATTTAGACATTCCATCTATAACTTGGGGTAGCAAAGTGGAGTATCACTTATCTTAACAGAAAAACAGACATTGAGTGCCCAAGCATCTCTTTGCAATGAGCAGGGAGAGTTTTAAAATCGAGGTCTTTTAGAAGCCCTTTGAGGAAATCATGGAATCAAAGTTAATGATTGATTTAATAATTAAATAACCTGTAAATGTCCCCATGTATTGTGCATGTGGCAATTGAAAGACTTGCGAAAGGTAAATAGGCACTGGTCATATATCTCTATGATCTTGAAGTATTGGTGTTGGCATAGTATGAATTTGAATTGTATAAGAGAAATGAACTATACTTGCCGAAACTGTAATCATCTAACCCTCAACTGCAGGTCCAATCCCAAAGTTAGATTATGTCATATACTCTCTTCGTTC
This sequence comes from Codonopsis lanceolata, assembly GCA_013146195.2. Taxonomy (NCBI): domain Eukaryota; kingdom Viridiplantae; phylum Streptophyta; class Magnoliopsida; order Asterales; family Campanulaceae; genus Codonopsis; species Codonopsis lanceolata. The sequence goes on along the minus strand of CM028377.1, from coordinate 63,694,537 downwards.
CTAAATTATCGTCCTCCTTTCTTTTTCGTCCGTCCCAAAATAATTGTCCAGTTTGAAACTTACATTTTTACAACATCACTTTTACAACTTTACCCTTACTTTTTCACTCTACTTTAATTATGGGTCATATACACATGTGTTTTAAATGAGACTACACATTAAACCAATATAAATAATCAAGTCAATTGTTTTTTCTTAAATTGTGCGCCGGGTCAACTAGGACAATTATTTAGGAACGGAGGGAGTATGATTTATGATTTATTCTCACTTCTCGGTTTTTTATGATTTTTGTTCAGTACCCTTTTTCTGTTTATGTTTTTTTTTGGATTACTGCTTGATTTTCTTCATATATTGGTTTTGTTATAATTTGTGTTAATGGTGTGCTGTGATATAAACAGTAAATGCTTTGAGGAAAAACGATTATTGGTTTCCAATATGAAATGGTTTATATGACGTAGCGAAAATAACAACAAGGAACTATTTCCACGAGAAATTCCTTAATAAAGCCTATGACGGCTATAGGGTTTCAAACACAAGCAAGAAAACGAAAGAAACTCAAACTTTTATTCAAAACTGCCGAATTAATGTTTTAGAGGTATTTATATACCCTAACAAACTAACCCCTAAAAGGAAAATAATAAATAAAAATAACAGAAAAACCCTAAAAACTTTCGCGGCCCATAACAGTATCTAAACAGCGTTTTTTTTGCTTCAAACGAACATCTCACTGGGTTCCACCTCTTAAGTCTTGTAGATTTCGTCGAGAGTTTCAATTTGATATGCGGTGGGCCCCGTAATTCATCCGGACGCAAAAGTTACGCTCCGTTAATGATCTGCCGACCGTTAAGTGATTTCTACTAGTACTTAACGGAAACTAATGGAAAAACTGCGAAGCAACCCACCGACCCAACTTTCAGAAACTGTCGCTGGCCCCCCTTAACTTCGAACTCTTCCCTAACACTTTGCTCAAATATGTCTCGACCACTTGTTCTACATCATTATAGCTCTTATATGAACTTGGGTGATTGGAATTTTTTGAATGATTTTTTTCTGGGATTGTTTGTGGAGATATTAGGTCTGTTTAAATATCAGGTGGATTAAGTACTTTGGTGACTATTGGAGATAATTTGATGAAGCATGATGTTTGGGTAGAATTATGTTGCGATTTGGAACCGAACACATTGTATACCTTAGTTTGATTCAATTCTTCTTACATAATCATACATGTTTTCCATCTCTCATTTGTTATTCTTGCCACCTCTTATTCATACCTGTTTTATATAATCACTATATTCTATATTTGTGCCTATGACACGACGCCAGTATGTGACGATATCAGTATAAGACGTTGTTAATATTCAAATAAATCAATATAATAAACAATTTAAAATTAACATATCTTGGTAACCAATTAAAACAATATGATTATCCACAGTGGAATACAAAAATAACTTTAGATTTTTATTCCACTGTGGATGATAATATTGTTTTAATTAGTTACCTAGATATGTTAATTTTAAATTGTTTATTATATTGATTTATTTGAATATTAACATCGTCTAGTATTAACATCGTCTCATACTGGCGACGTGTCATAGACACGGATACATAATCTAGTTATTTGTTAAAATTGATCATTTTGACAGAAAGATGCCACAACAGTGGCTTTTGTTAGTACTCCCTCCATCCCAAAACAAATGACATTTTAGAGAAGAAAAAAAATATTCTAAAGTAAAAGACGTTATAGGATTTTAAGAAAACATTATCCATATTTTGTCAAAATTATCATATTAATTACTATCTAATTGAATTTTGTATTGAGAGGAAAGCGAAAATTAATCATATAACTTGTCAATAATAAATGCACTTAAATATGTGAAATCAGCCTTTTTATATATTTCTTATTTTGTATGCAAATTTTTAAAACGCCATTTATTTTGGGAGGGAGGGGTACGTAGTAATTAATAATCAATGATTAATAGATATAGATTGAAATATTAATAGAAAAAAAAATCAACATAAAATTATCCTGTGAATAACTTTTATAAATCAAATTGTAGGGAAATAAAAAGATATAAGAATTGAAGAATTTCAGTCAAGTCAAATAAGATAAAAGCTAGTTTTAAATTAAACATTATTTGACAACAAAAAACTTTTATCATTTCACAAGATAGGGACACGTAAAGCATAATTTTTTTTAACGTTTTTAGCATTTTACGTGTCAGTAGTGGCTGTTCTTTTAGTAATAATTAATAGATATCAATTTTTTTTCTTTATTCATTTTTTGGTTCACCATGGTATATCAAAATGCTTGAGTCGAGTATGTATTACTTGATCCCTTTGTTCCTAAATTATTGTATTGTTAGGTTAAACTAAGCATTGTTCAAATGAGTATTTGATATATTATTTTATTTTTTAAAATTATAAAAGATGTAACTCGTTATACGAACATATACATAAAATTATGTATTTTATAATTTTTAAAAAAATATGTCAAGTTTCATTTGAAGAGCAAATAGTTCGATACAAAACGGATAAACATTACAATAATTTAAAAACGAAAGGAGGTGCTATTTTATTTGTTTGGTAATCGTTGCATTAGCTCTTTTTATTTGTGACAAACTGACAATGATGAGATATATTTAAGGACAGTAATGGATTAGACACAAAATTCTACGTGGTCCTTTTAAACATTGTAGAAAGTTTGAACAATATTTTTTCTCCTTTCATATTCCCGTTGTTTTACATATTTCCTCTGTCCTAATAAATGTTTTTTGTTGGTAAAATACAATAATTAAGAAATATAAATAAAGATTGATTGTAAAATATACTAGTACTCTTACCCGTGCCGATGGCACGACACCAGTTTGAAAATTTATCAATAAATGAAGCAGATATTGTAGAAATGAACTACTAAAATAATTATTTTCTTAAAAAAAATTGACTTTCAAACGGGGTCTCTTTGCCCGGAACGGAGGGATTAATTAATAATTTATATACGAAATTGTGGGCGGGACAAAACGGGCCGGACAAAATTAAATATTTCAAATTACAAAACTTACGATTTTTTTAATTTTTTTTAAAATTTGTATACGAAATTACGGGTAGGAAAAAAATTAAATCGATTAAGTTAATTACGAAAAAAGAAAAAAAATAAATACAAATTTTCGTAACCATAAAATTGTAAAACTGTAAAATCGTAATATTTCAGTAAAAGAGTAACTAATTTTTGCAAATAACTGTAAAACCGCAAAATATTAACTATAAAATATTAAATGTAAAATAATAACTGTAAACCGTAATATCTCGATATTACATTGAAATGAATGCTCGCACATAATTTTTCGTTTAAAAATTTGACATTCATCAACTTTTTAAAAACTACAATGAAAATTCTTTAAAAAAAATTGAGAGACATTATTTGGAAATTGGTGTTGCAAAATAATTTTTTATTCAATTGCCGTAGAATATTGTTAAAACGGTAAATTGATTAATTTGTATACGAAATTGTGGGTCAGAAAAAACGGGTCAGACAAAAAGATTACGATAATACTCATTAAACACACACATATTCTCTCTCTTTCTCTCTTTAATTATGTACATATTACACTTACTTTTTTTATGATATGTAATAATAATATAATTAAATAAAAAGAAATATTGAAAAGAATCGCATAAATTTTGTATGCCAAAATTAAGTCTTAGTATAAACATTTATTTAGGACGAAGTGAATGCACCATGAGTAGTATGGAGGAGGAATTAATGCAAAACCCAACCTAAGTTGGTTGGCACCAAAAAATACAGTATTAATTACTCTTCCCCTTAGTTTTAATTAAGAGGATATGGTGGTTGCACGCGCACCGATTTCCAACAGATTTGCCGAGGGGTGAAATCGGGACGGGACCCGTCCTGATACCCCTCATCTCGATTCCGTCTCGATAGAATTCATGATTTTAATTTTTTTCTCGATCTCGTTTTTGATAAGTGTCAGGACCCGATGAATCGAGATCCTGGCAGTTCGGGAGATAAAAATCTCGTAATCCCGACTATAATATTTATGAACAATATTTTCTAATACTAAAATATTTCTAAAATGTCTCCATCATGATTAAGATTTCAGACTATATATTTACAAATATACTTGAATATTTATTTGATGGTGGATGTTGCTGAATCTGTCATTATGAATAAAATGCATCCTTCACTCGTATGAGATGAGCTACACTAAGTGGAAAAATGTGCTAGACAAAAAAACCCACAACATTGTGAAAATAAATTTAACAAACATCATTAAGTAATTATACAAAACACAAAATAGACATTGTTTAACACTCACAATATTTATTAAAAAAATAAAAAATAATTAAATAGTTAAAAAAATAGTTGGGACGAGTCGGGATTTGGGAATCCCGACGGGATTGATAGTCGGGACGGGTCGGGAATCCTGACGGGATTGATAAATATCCCGAATAACGTCCATAAATAAGTCGGGATGAGAAAAATCCCAACAAAATCAGGATCGGGATTTGTTGGGATCAGGAAATGTCGGGACGGAATCAGGTTGGGCATCGAGACGGGTCGGGAAAAACGAGACTTTTGCCAGCCATAGATTTGTTGGTGCATAAAATTTCAATTCTTTGTTGGGTTTCACTGTCACCTACACATATAAAAAAAATCTATTTTTTTAATTCTCAATGGTTGTCATTCATCCTCAATTTTTACATAGGTCCTGCTACCAAATCATCCACTTTATTTACACAACTTTTTTTATTTTTATATTTTTCAAACAAATTATTTAAGTAGTAGATTATTTTATAAATAAATTAATTCGTTTTTAATTTTAATGAATATATTATAATTTTCAATAATATTTATAAATAAAATAATTTAATCCATTTATAATTTTAAATATTAAGAATAAATTTTAAAAGAAAGATATTAATTTATAAAGTTGTTTGAAAAAAAAACAAAAAAATTGAAACAAAGCACAGGACGCACGGTACAAAATAAAAAACCAAAAAACTTTTTTTTTTGTTTAAAACTCGGCCCACAGTCACCGGCCATTTAAGAAAATTTAAGGGGGAATTTCAAATGGGTACAATTTTGAAAACATGTTTTCATCTAGAATCATCAATTTTTTGGACATTTCATGTAACTAGAAATTGCTTGCAAAATGACAAAAATGTCATTAATGAAAACTCTGATGCCAAAAAATCAATCTGATGCCAGGCATCAGAAATCAACCTGATGCCAAAATCAATCGATGCCGGCATCGAAATCAACGATACCAAAAAAATATCGAAATCAACCCGATACCAAAAAATGCCAAAAAATCTGATGCCAAAAAGCTGATGCCAAAAAAAATCCGATGCCAAGGTTTGGCATCAGGTGAAAAAAATTCAAAAAAAATCAACCTGATGCCAAAGCTTGGCATCAGGTGGCAACAAATTACCATTACACTGCTTCTTCCCATTAATTGCCCAAAAATTCAATAATCCATATTCAACTAACCAGTACACTGCTTGTTCCCATTAAGATTACCTAATCCAACACATTTTAAGCTAGCAAACTTGTCATCTTCCTCACTATCAAACAAACAATATAGCAAATCCGAAGGCATGATTGCCACTTCACTATACTCCATCATCACCTCATCAACCTTCCACAAATTGAAGGACGGGAGCCCTACAGGAGTGTTACACAGTCCGGCCCGGCCGATTTGAGCAGAAATCAAGAACCGAGAAAATCACCCCGGTGGCCTAAGTGTTTGCACTTCACTCCACAATTTTTTATTCAAATCGAAAGATGAAACGAAGCACGAATATATCCCAAACACATAAAATTTCTCTTTGTACAAAGCAGAGGATAGTGATTGGGATGAGTACTCTAACCGGAAATTGGCTGACAAAGGAGGGCACAAATCAAAGAATTCGAATTAGGGTTATATACAGCTAACATATCCTCAATATCAACCAACGCACCAATGAATCTAACGCCGCCAACGACGATAAATCTAGGAAACCCATTGGAACCGGAATTGAAGACACCGACAAGGGGGTTTAACCGATAGAATCTAAGAGGTGGTGTTTGTTGCGAAATGGGTTTGAGAAGGGGGCGAAGATGAAATCATAAACCCAAAACATAAATGGAACATGGGAGGGAGTCAATTTCTTGCTCTTGCCATTGTTGTTGCCGTCAATGGCGGAATCAAGTTTGAGCTCGTCACCTTCCTCCCCATTTGTCACGGTCACCATCCTCACCTGTTAGTTTCTTACAAAGAAACACTCGCTATAAACAGTCGGTATATTAATCGGGAAGACGATCAATATGTTAATTGGGGGCAGTGATGTACTTTTACCCCAAAAATGTACCTAAAAGATATGTTTAAAAAAATGGTTGGATTGATTTGAAAATATGTTTTAAAAAATGTACCGGCTTGTAATTATTCCAAAATTTAATAATTTAGAAATAATTACAAATCGGTACATTTTTTTAAACATGTTTTCAAATCAATCCAGTCATTTTTTTAGACATATCTTTTATGTACATTTTCAGGGTAAAAGTACATCACTGCCCCTAATTAACATATCAATCGTCTTCCCCCAATTAACACCATTCCCGCCTTCCCCCAATTATGTCCTGGCACAGGAAACAATGCCAACGCTTTTTTCTCTGAAGCTTCTCCATTGTCCACCAGTATTGACCCATCACATCCTTGAGTGGAGTGACAATAATTATAATCAATTCAATTTTCAATAAATGAATACCAGATTGGACAGGAAATAGAGAGGGAAAAAGCCTTAACACTAGAATGGGCACATAGCTCATTTAGCTCATTCATCAATTTGCTAGCTAAAGCTTATGATTTTACTTCTTCTCTAGTACTAGACGGACTTATCTATCTAGGAAGGAGGAAAAAGAAGGTACAGAAGAAGCACACACCCATTATATATAATACTTGTAGAAATGGTCCCAAAGATAACAGTCTCAAACAGATATTTCTTTCTCATTTCGTGACCTATCTGAAAGTCTTAGATCTGAGATCTCGATAACTGAGATTCCTACTTATTCAATCAATATCTCGAAAAGGTAGTATTCCCATTTTTTTGTGTGATATGTTTTGGGTTTTTGAGCATCAGCAACCTGATGCCAGAGAAGATGAAGAATGGGTTTGTCAACCTGATGCCAGGAGCATTTGACATCAACTTTTTTGAATTTTTTTGGTGTGAATAAATTGTGAAATCAATGCTGATGCCAAACCTTGGCATCAACTTTTTTGAATTTTTTTTCACCTGATGCCAAGCCTTGGCACCAGCTTTTTGCCATCAACTTTTTTGAATTTTTTGTGTTTGAATAAACGTGAAATCAATGATGATGCCAAAACTTGGCATCAGTTTTTTTGAATTTTTTTCACCTGATGCCAAGTCTTGGCATCAAATTTTTTCAAAAAATTGCTGATGCAAGGCTTGACATCAGCATTGTTTTCACAGTTTATTCACCACAAAAAAAAATTCAAAAATACTGAATCTAGGCATCAGATTGACAATCTAGGCATCAAGTTGACAAACCAAGCATCGGGTTGATGCCAAGGCTCGGTATCAGGACCTCCCTTCCCACAACTATGACCAACATGAATGGAGGGACAAACACAGGTCAATAACAACGAAGCCATCTCAATCCTAGGGCTACCTTATATTTGACACCCTATAACAAAAGTAAAGAATAAAGATCATATAGAAGTTGAGAAGTATTCTATCTCCTTTTCAATCAAATCAAATTTGACATGATATACCAAAACACTTGCAACAATTAAACAATTGTAAAGTGCTATTGATTTTGCTGTTCAAATACGAACCCTACGATTTTTAGGTCGGATCTTCATTAATGGCATTTTTGTCATTTGTCAATCAATTTGTAGTTACATAAAATGTCCAAAAAATTGATAGGCCTAGATGAAAACATGTTTCTAAAATTGCACTTGAAATTTGCCCAATAATTTAAACAAGTGAGTGACATATATGGGGACTACAGCTGTCAAAATGGGTTGGACCCGTTGGGTTGGCCCATCCCACCACTTTAAAAAGGTGGGTTGGGTTGATAAAATATGAACCCATTAGGAGGTGGATCAAGCGGTTGAGCCCGTGGCGGGTTGAGGTGGATCGGGGTGGGTTGATCGATTAGCCGTATAGAACCCTTGTATATTTTTGTACCTAGTTTCAAATAACCAAATTATAAATTTTCTCATTTGATATTTGATTAATCCAAGTCTTTTTCGACTCAAGCCGAAAGCAACTTTGTTTTTGCCCCGATATCATATTCGCGACACCAAATCGCCCACCTTTTTGAAATGTAAGATTATTTTTTATATCATTTATGAAATATTAACGGATAAATGATTTTGAATTTGAACACTTAAAGAATTGCAAAAGTGGCACTTATAGCAACTAAAGATGTCAGAATAAAATATATTAATAGCAATATTTATAGAAAGATGATTATAAGAACGTATAAAAAGAGTAATGATAAAATAGTTTTTTACTTCTATTTTTTTTCTCATTTTATACTATTAATATTAGAGAAAGTTGTTAGAAAACACTATTAAAAATATAATAGTAGAAAATATAATTTTTTTAATGAATTGTGATATTTTTTTGTATTATTTATGATTATTTTTATTACTTAGATTAATTGAGAACAAGTTGGTGGGTTGGCCCACTTAACCCATAACCCAAGATGGGTTGGGTTGGGTTAACAATTTCCCGGGTCGCCACATTTCTTGGGTTGGCCCGCCCTGCCCCGTCCCGTCAAATGGCGGGTTATAGCAGGTTGCGGGTTGGCCCGTTCCGCCAACCCACCTTAACAGCTCTAATGGAGACTCACCAATGTTGCCCCCTTCACGCGCGAAACCTTAGTGTGAGATGTATGCGCCGTATTGAGGAGGGCGATGCGCCTCACCTCCTCTCATTCGGTTGTCTCTCTTATTTTATCTCTCCAATTCTTTTTGTTCGTATTGCGAGAATTTGTGAAATAATTTTTGGGTTAATAATTGGATTTGCTCCCAATGGTTGGGTATTTTTTACCCAAATAAGAATTGGACAAGAATCACTCATTGATGATGCTCTTAGGCACATGAACAGTAAAAAGGGACCTTATTGTTAGAGCTAATTAGTTTTTTTAACCCGTGAGTTTACGCACATCATTCTTCTTTTTTAATTAAATTGTACATAAACAAAATAAAGAGGAATAAAAAATCTTAAAAGATAAAATAAGCAAAATTGGTTTATTAACAAATACACATCAGTATATTACTAATCATTATAGATTCTAAAAAAATTCCTTATACACAACATTTGTTATTTTATTAGTTGATTTTTTATCTTCACCGCATATCAATATCTTCAAATCAAAACAATTTGCTACTCTAGAAACTGCGACATATAACTGCCTATTGCTAAATACTGGTTTCTTCAAGAAGAGACCTACGTGAAATTATTGACTTTGACACTTATTAATTTTCATTGCATATGATACCAGAAATGAAAATTTTCTACTTTGAAACTTGTAAGTCAGTTTTATATCAGATGAAGTTTTTTTTAAAAAGTTTTTTTTTGTAGACCTTTCCCCTAAGGGGACATGGGAAGTGATCGAACCCGAGACCTCACATTTTGTAAAGCACCAACTCTACCACGGTGCCACCACTTATGGTCTACATCAGATAGAGTTAATGACAAATCTTGGAATAAAAACATTTTCTCCAACATTGCTTCCTTTCAAAAAATTTGTTTCAACAATGTGATCCCTAAGATTTATGATGATTAGTCTTATTTCATTACACAACCCTACAGCATGGTCAATGTTTCTCGATAGCATTACTGGAACACCAATTTTAAGTGTTAATGTATGGTCTGGCAACCCCAAACACTTTATACTATTCAAAAACTTTGTAGAATAAATGTCTTCAAACAAATTTAGATTTTTCCGCCCTACAAATAGAATCTGAACTCAAATAAGTTCTTCATTTTGAATGATTACTTTTATTAAATTATATTTGTACTTTTACGAATAAATGAATTTCTGTTAAGAAAATAAGCTAAAATCAAAATAACGTAATTATTTTTACCGTTAACTATTATTTTTGTTCCATAAATCATTTTGATTTTACTAACTTCCATTATTTTTTTTGTTTTATTGACTTCGTAAATATTATTTTTGTTTTATTTTTAAGAATTAGTTTTACGGAAAACTTTTGTTCTGTAAATTATTTTTATTATTTTACTAACCACAGTTTAAATTGTTTTTGTTTTATTGACTTTGTAATTATTATTTTTGTTCCATCAAGTTATTTTATTTTACTAGCGTATTTTTTTACATAACTATTTTTTAAAAATGTTTTAAACTTTTGTTCCGTAAATTATTTTTATAATTTTACTAACCTCAGTTTAAATTATTCTTGTTTTATTGGCTCCATAACTATTATTTTTGTTCCATCAAATAATTTATTTTACTAATGTATTTTTTTTACATAACTATTTTTAAGAATTTGTTTTAAACTTTTGTTCTGTAAATTATTTTAGTAACCTCAGTTTAAATTTTATTTTTTTATTGACTCTGTAACTATTATTTCTGTTCCATCAAATATTTTTATTTTACTAACATATTTTTTTTACATATATATTTTTAAGAATTTGCTTTAAACTTTTATTCTGTAAATTATTTTATTTTACTAACCTTTGCATTAAATTATTTTTATTTTGTTGATTCTATAACTTTTATTCTTATGGTGACTTGTTTCATAAATTATTTTTTATTTTACTAAGCTCATCATATATTTTTGTTTTCTTGACTCCGGAACTATTATTTTTGTTTTCGTTACTAATTTTTATGTTTAAAGAGAGAAAAATATTTAATCATAATTAAAAGAGAGGAGATGATGGTGATGAGGGAGAAAAATTGCGAGAAGACGGGAGAGAGAAAGAGAAAGAGAGAAAATAGAGAGAAGATAGGAGGAGAAAGAGTGGACTATATATATATCGATTGGCGCAAGTGCATTCTAATAACTTAACTCACTTAGAGCATGGACAATGCTAAAATCAAAAAACCAAAATCAAACACCAAATCAACCACAACCCAATTTAAAACTAATAAAATAATCTATTTGATACAAGTTTTATTTAAAACCAAAAAACTCATACAATAGTGGCACAAAATCTAATAATTTTTCATACCTCACTATCTTTATATTCATTAATTTTATTTTATTTTTCAAAAAATGGTTAAAAACTTGAAAAAATCATAGAAAATATTTATGATATCCAAATGAAACAAGTCAAGTCTTTATTTATAGGTAAAAATTTGTACTTTAATTCAGGAAAAACGAAATTTTAAAAATAAATTTTTTGACCTAAAATTGGCTAAGAAAAACGAGGTGAAAAAGAAATTGGGCCCAATAGGTTCCATGTGGAAAGGGGGTTTGGAAAGGAAAGGGCTGCCAACCACAGTAGCTGTCGGCCACTTTGCCTTTTTTTTTTTTTTTAATTTTGATGGTATAAACGATGTCGTAGTTGTCAGTCACTTTGCCTTTTTTTTTGTTTTTTTTTAATTTTGATGGTATAAACGATGTCGTTTTGTGCCTTTAAAGGTCAAAACGGTGTAGTTTCATGGTACAATTGATTGGTTTGATTTAATTTGATTTGTAGCATACATTGATCTGAATCAAACCAAATCAAATCTAAATTAGATGAGATACGCTTTAAATTCACCATTGTAAGTTATGATTTGCTTTGATTCGTTTTTAATTTTAGCATTGTCCATGCTTTTAGATGTATACATTATCATTATTAGAGCTTCATATGGATACAACATCAAACTTTCTATTTTAAAATTTACTTTTTCCATTACTCCCTCAATCTCCACTCTCCACCCCAAAAAATAAAAATAAAAATATGCTTCATATTTTTATTACTTCCAAAAAAAAAAAGTTGCATTTCTAAAATTAAAATTTTTAAAACTCCATATTTAAAAAAAAATCTCTTTAATGATATGATATTATAACTTTACTGCAATTTAAAAGATATATAAAGAATAAAAAAACGTTAACAAAAAGAAAAGACTAGATCTATATCAAAATATTGATATGGAATTTTTAAAAAAAATTAAAGTATAGCAATAGCTGGATATCTATTTATTAATCATGGATGATGATGTGAAAATATGACTCACAAGTCACAATTCACGTCATACACTACAAGTATTTATAGTAAAAACATGATTAACATAAAGAATACAACATTTTAATTATAAGCTCAAGTCTATTTGCTTTTCCAAGGATAGTACTGTCCAAAACCATTTGATAACTCATATGGTCCTACTTCTACTACTCAAGTACTCTTGCTATGGATGATGCTTACTGCCCCATTGCTGCAAATGAAGTTCAGTATTGAACAGGGGAAAGTCCCCACAGTTTGAAATTCTTAGTTTATAAATATGGTTTTAGTCGATTTGATTAATTTTCTTTGAGAGATCATGTGTGGGTTGACTAATGTTTAATGAGTCATAAATTATGAAATTTAAAGTTGTAATTTAATACTCCCTCCATCCCTAATTTATTGTCCTGGTTGACCAGGCGCACCGTTTAAGAAAACCTATTTAACTGGATTATTAATATTGGTTTAATGTGTAGTTTCCTTTAAAGTCCATGTGTATGTGGCCCATAATTAAAGTAGGGTAAAAAAGTAAGGATAAAGTGGTAAAAGTGATGTTCTAAAAATGTAAGTTTCAAAGTGGACAATTATTTTGGGACTGACGAAAAAGGAAAGGAGGACGATAATTTAGGGACGAAGGGAGTAGTTAAAATCTATTGTTTAAAGACGTATTAATTGAGAAGTATATTACTTTAAGTATTTGATACTTGTAGTAATAAGAGAGATGAAGTTGTGTATTATTTAACTACACGGTTTGTGAACTTAGTGTTCAAAACAAATAAGGTAGTAAACAATTAAGCTCATTTGAACTCTTATCTTTTATACTAAAGTCTTTGAAAGTTTCTAATGAGCTACTTTGTGATCTAACAAATCCTAACGAAGTTAATCTTAGTATTAATGAATTGGGACTTAGTGTCAATTTCTAAACTTAAAAGCCTTGTTCAGCAACCATAAGTTTAACAGGGGTCATAATGAAAAGTAAAGATAAAGAGCTAATGATTACATTTTATGAATAATCATTAGTTTTTGGGGTTTTCCTTTTCTCTTGCTTGACTTTTAGTAAGAGTTTTTTTGGGAAAGGTAAAGAGGGCAGCGGCAGCATGTTATATAACCATGCCGCTTTGCAATCATTTTTTCTCTCTCCGCCCGTTACTCTGTTCTTATTTGCTAATCCATGTGATGAAGCGAGCAAAATCTAGCTTAATGAGATAGCAATTGAAGTGAACATAATCTTGTGTGCGGATTAGATATGTGTTTTGTGATCGTTTTATCCACGGAAGAAATTGTCGGTACCCGAAATCGCACGAGTAAGGGGCAAGATTTTCTCTACGTTAAGTCTGTTTACACGCGACTCGATCTGATAAGTCTACTAACTATTCTTTAATGTTTATGTTATTGACATGCAATTCATGTTTGAGATGTATGTTGTTATCGAATGAAATTACTATTTCCAACACCCACGACACTAATTAATTTCCCAAACCTTTCCCTTGCTAAATGGAATATCTTTGTCTACTTGAATCACCCAAATGCTCGTGTCCTCAGCATACAATTTTGAAACCAAGTTTAGGAAAGGCTCCATGATTATATCAAACAACCAATCACCCTCATTCTAAGTTGTAAGGTAGAACTTCTAACCAATACCCTTTCCTTCTTCTCTAAATGTCTCTCCCTCTTCCAACTTCCTGCATGAGAGAAATCAGATAATATTCTTTATATGATCTTAATACTACATCCATCTTCAAACCACACCCTTTAAGCTTATATCAATCAGGTTTTGGTTTTGAAATGATTAAGAAGGAAGGACAATAAATAATATGAATTGCAAAACTAACATCTAAATATGACATAAATACAGGGAACAACTCAGCATACATTGCTTTCATAAACCAAATCAATCCATCATTCATCACCAAAATAAAAGCCTAGGGTAGGAAATTATTAAAGAAAACCACTGATCATGACCCCACAACTACAATCTTCTTTCAATGCATGAAAAAGAAAATTCAAAATTCCAAAGGGAGATTGCAGTTTAACTTTCTTTTTCAAGCACACCCCACCCCCAAAGGTAAGCAAGTGGTATCTTCTTTTCTTTTCCATTTCTTTGCTTTTTCTTATTTTTCAAGTGATAAATCCACTAGTGGTTGTAGGAAGATGGTGTTTGTTGTTGAGTATGTTTTGAGTATTCTCCAAAGCTAACCTCCCACTTGCCTTTATACGTACTCTTACTCGATTCTCGTAATAAACCATCTCTTTTTCCTCTTTATACTTGGGTATAATATCTACCACTTTTTTCCTCAACTTTATGATTCAATACGTATTCATCATTCAATCCTCTCAAACAATACGTTCTTCCACAGTTTTCTCCTTTCGTTCAACTGTTTTCTCTCAATATCATGCCATTCGGCCTGGTCTCAGCATGGAATAAGCGTCGCAGAAGTAAGTCGGAGGATCATATTGACCCCTGTATGTTTCTTCGTCAACGTCATCTTTTGTAAGCTTTTTCTCAAGTTTTTTTTTTTTGTTTTTTAAACAATATTCTGCACCCTTACCTTCATTTCAGGGATATATAGACCTTTGGAGTATTGGAAACTTGATCATCAAAGCCCACCAGCCAAGCGACGCCTCGGTACATCGGTTTTCACCTTCAAAGAAATGGAGGAGGCAACTTGCTCTTTCAGTGATGAGAATTTGCTTGGGAAAGGAGGATTTGGGCGAGTTTATAAGGGGACTCTACATTCTGGAGAGGTATATATGCTTTCTCTTTATCAAACCATTTCACGAAGTAATTTCATGAACTAACACTTTTAGGTTAAGCAACTGGGATTATTACGTTCATTATAGAAAATAGAATTTAAAAGGAAAGTCTAATCTATATTTTCTACTATAAAATTTGAAGGTTGTCGCAATAAAGAAAATGGAGCTACCACCATTTAAAGCAGCAGAAGGGGAGCATGAATTCCGAGTGGAAGTTGATATCTTAAGCAGACTGGATCATCTAAATCTTGTTTCCTTAATAGGCTATTGTGCAGATGGGAAGCACAGGTTTCTAGTTTATGAATACATGCACAAAGGGAACCTACAAGATCATTTAAATGGTAGGTTCTTTTATAGCACACTGTAAATCTATTTTCATTTTTTTTTTCTTGAAATACTACTAGTAAGTAAGCTGTTTTTTTTTTTTTTTCATAATTAAGCTATGTGATTATCTTTTTAACGGGTTCTAGGAATTGGAGAAGAAAAGATGGACTGGCCACGGAGGCTAAAAGTGGCCCTTGGAGCAGCAAGAGGGCTCGCCTATCTACATTCAAGCTCTGCTGTAGGGATTCCAGTAGTTCATAGAGATTTTAAATCTACCAACATTCTTTTGAATACCAACTATGAGGCAAAGGTAAACTAATCTTGTCCCTTTTCATCATAGTGTTGATAGCCTAAAAGGATGGAATTTCTATCTGAGACCTTCATTCCTAAGGCTTTTACTGGACATTTTCACAGATATCAGACTTTGGGCTCGCGAAATTGATGCCTGAGGGCCAAGAAACCTTTGTGACAGCTAGAGTGCTCGGTACTTTTGGCTACTTCGACCCCGAGTATACATCGGTATGCATCTTTGTTTTAAGCTTTAGTTCTGTGGAGCTAACCTTTTTTCCTTTCTTTTTTTTGAGATTTTTTTTTTTTTGAGATTATTCCTGTACAGTTGTATTTTTTATCTTCACTACAACTTTACTCTCGAGTGTTCTTCTAAATTATTCTCATTTGCTTTCATTTGTAGCTTAAAAACCAACATTTTTTCTTCTTTTTTTTTTCCTCTCATTCAAGTTTTAATTTACATCATTAAAGCTCTACATGTAATAATTTCACAATCAAGCGAATGTACTCACATAATGTTGTTTGCACATTAACACTCCAATTCTTGAGCCTGTCCATTTCATTTGAAAAGATTAGAAATGGTTTGGATAGGATTTTTAATTATGTAATAATAAGAATGAGCACTTGAACTATTTAAGAATCTATTTTGGCAACAGACAGGAAAGCTAACTTTACAAAGTGACGTCTATGCATTCGGGGTTGTTCTGCTTGAGCTTTTGACTGGACGGAGAGCAGTGGACCTCAACCAAGGACCCAATGACCAAAACCTTGTCCTACAGGTACAGTTGTTTAATAGCAAGACAAAAGAACACTAATCCAAGAGTATCATCACAGAAAATAATGGTTCATTCTGATATGTTGCAGGTAAGGCATATATTAAATGACAAGAAGAAATTGCGTAAGGTCATTGATCCAGAGATGAGTAGAAGTTCATATACGTTCGAGTCTCTATCAATGTTTGCAAACCTAGCATCACGGTGTGTCCGTACTGAAAGTAACGAGAGGCCCTCCATGGAAGAATGTGTGAAGGAACTGCAACTAATTTTTTATACTAACTCTAAAGGCTTGAGTATGACCATGCATTCATTTAGAATGCTCTGATCTGAGCACCATGGTAGATCATATTATTTATAGTAAAATAATAATCTCCATATTCCTTCTTCCATAGATAGGGTCTATGTAATCTGAAGCTTCTGGGGAAAACCTAAAAGCTCAAGTGTAATATTTTAAGATTTTGATTACAGATCCAGTATTCATTTCAAGACTTTCTTTTATATATACTATTTAGGTATACGTGCCTTGCACATGTTCTTAATAATTTTTGCAAAATGTTTTGTCTTTATTTTTTTGTTTAATTTTAATTATTATTTTTATATACAAAAAAATTATATATTTTTTTGAAAATTGTCCTTTATGAAATTTTAATGTATATTTTTCACCAGAAATAATATATATATATATATATATATATATATATATATATATATATATACATACATACATACATATATGCATATATGTGTGTATATTTCTCCTATGAATTAAATTAATCATAAAAAACCAAAGTGAGATTTGATAGAAGCTTTGATGAGATATTTGCTTTTTTGACATAATTTTTATGGGGTCAAAATACGAATCGCTCCTGAAAATATTTATTTAAATCTCACGTTGCACCTTAACCTGTAAATTACGTGTCTCACTTTCATATACAATTTTTCTATTCATCCCACTTTGCCCCCTCACGTCCATGAGAGTTGATAATATTAATGGAAAATGACACTTTGTATATGACATGATGATTATTTTGGTCATTTTCCTTGGGTGCAAAGCTGGATTTAGTTATAATTCTATCATTTAGTTAATAATTTGATATTTAAGATATGTTTTGTAATAAAAATTAATGAATAATTTTTTCAATAATCAGAAAAATAATTTAAAAATTCTCATAATTAACTTTAAAGTTAAGAAAATATCCTAAAAATAAAAATAAAATTTTATTTAAGGTAAAATTAGACCATTAGTCCCTAAACTTTAAGAGAGTCCATTAGGGATTGTACAACGCAAATGCATGCATGCTACACACCAAAGAATGTAAATTTGGACACCGATCGTCCATAACCCTAAATCTGTTAGTTGAAGTGCCATAAAGTCAGAAAAATATGGGTTGTTTGTAACATCATAGAAACCAGGGGGTCATATGAAAATTGCAAACAATTGCAATCCAATATTAGAAGAAGAATAGGTCACCAACAAGCAAACTAACTTCTCTTTAAAGGTTAAAAAGAGATGCATAATTAGTGATAGCTTTTCTCACACATTGAAAAGATGAGAAACACTTTAAATGTTTAAAAGAGATGTACAACAAAATAATTCAAAATTGGTTGGTGGAAAAAAATAGAGGAAAAAACTTAAATTTGGTGGAATATATATATATATATATATAGTCAAAGATAGACACTTGGGGGCATCTTGGAGATTTGATTTAGAATTAATGTTAAATCCGAAATTAACTTATTTATTTTTTGACCTTATTCAATGGTGAATGATTTATTAAATTTATGGTTATTTTGGACATCCTAACCATTATTTATGGTAATCGTTTAGCAAAATATAAATTGAGAATTAGTTTACTTTGACCTTATCCTAAACATTGTCTATGGGGAGTAATTGTGATTTGAACCTTATTTAACCTTATTTATTTATTGTCATTATCAAAATATTATTTTGATATCATGATAAATTTATTTGATTTGTCCTTAAATACCAATGATATTTTCATAAGGATGATTTTCATTAGATAAAATTAATGTTAAATCCGAAATTAACTTATTTATTTTTTGACCTTATTCAATGGTGAATGATTTATTAAATTTATGGTTATTTTGGTAATTATTTATGGAATCGTTTAGCAAATAATAAATTATTTATTTGACCTTATTCAATGGGGAGTGATTTATTAAACATTATTTTTGTACAAATATTATTTTTATCATGATAAATTTATTTGTTTGTCCTTAAATAAATGATGGATGATTTATTAGATAAAATGTTAATATTATTCATACATCAATTTCTAAGAGACAACTCACATTTTTATAGTAAAGAAGATAAATTTACTTGTTTGTCCTTAAATAAATAGTGAATGATTTATTAGAAGAAAGATTAATTTTATCCAAACATTAATTTCTAAGAGACATCTCACACTTTTATAATAAAGAAAATATATATAAAAAAAAAGTTTCATTTGACAAGTCAAACAGTTTAAGACATTGCTTTACATGTACTGTAATTTTATCTTTTTAAAGAAACTGATCCACCCCACCCCGGTGGATTGAATCCTCTATCACAAATACAAGTTTTTTAGATAATTTAAAAAAAAAAAATTAAAAAAAAAAAGAAGAAGATAATTTTATGATTTTATCTATCTAGTGAACCAGCAACAGCTTCTTTCAGACCAGACTTCAATATAATTTCTAAGCATGATATTTAACACAAAACGGAACGAAATGTGATAAATCCAAGTTAACAAAATTGAAATTGAAGAAAAGAGTTTCTTATTTGAATACAATATATATAGAGTTGCAGCTATTAATAAGGAAGATACACAAGGAAAGTTGCTCGTCTTATTAGTAAGCGTACCACTTCGTACTGATTTATTAATGGAATACACAACAGACTGAAGCCATGTTTATCGTAAAAATCATATACATTCAAAGTGGAGTGGAGAAGGAGATTAAAAATTATGTTCGTACGAGTGACTATGATATCCTACTTCCTTATTTTGGCATAGACTGGCTAGAGCAACAAGGCAGCCTCACGTTGTCTTTCCAGTATTTGATAATTGATTGAGATGAGTTTGCCAAGGTTGCTTCTTCAGATCTGCGCGGTACCTGTTTTCGGTTTAAATTGATGGCAAGAATGAGTCCAAACAATTTCAGCAGCAAATCAAACATCTTAACAAGCTTTGCTTGCTCCTTGCAGCATGTGAGAGGCACACTATACCATCCAATGCACCTTTCTTGAAAAATCACCTCAAGTTGACTATTTGTGAACCCCTAGCAGAGCGTGGTTTGACCAGAAATTCGATAATAGATAGGTTATTGAGGAGATCAAAACTTTTTAAGAGTTAATCAATAAGAAACATTTCTATATAGATATGTCATGGAAGGGTAAGACAAATCTATAGGAAGGATGGAGTGTTACTACTTGGATAGTGTACAACAATTGTCCACAATGGTGTATGAGAGACGGGGTATGAGAAGAGGAAAGAATGATGATCACATATTCTCATTTCGCATTAATCTCATGAAGGATGTTCCTCATCAGAGCAAGAGACATCGGGCTCTAAAAGGTTGGTAGAGGCAGGAGGGAGTTGCTTGTGCATCAAGTGCTTACGTCTTTGAAGTGTCAGCAGGATTAAGATGTTGTCGGTTTTAACAATGCTATAACCTGCTTTTGTATACATGTTGAGTGGTGCTGAGTCAATCAATCGGCAGTGCAAGTAAACCTCCCTTGATATACTCATTTTAGAAATTAGCTCCTCACTTGCCTTCAGAAGATGCCAACCAATGCCCCTCCTGAAAATGATGATTAAATCATTTAAGGGGCGAACATAATGTATGCCACTTTATGGAGAAATGCATGGCACAAACACGAATGAAAATGGAGGGTTGGAGTGTCAAAACATAACTCAATAAATGGAGGACTAACGTGCCGATACATTTTAACACTCTAGCTTACACCACCACTTATAAGATATAGTTATTACCCATGTTCTGAAGAAGATAATATCAATGAGACGGTTTATTAAACCAGAAGAATTGCCGTGTACACAACTGAAAAACAGAGTTTGGTATGTAGTTTCATGCCAATACATGTTATTGTCCTAGAAATACTTTTGGTTTCCTCCAAAGGTATGAAAGTAGCCGCTTGAGTATGCATGACGAATCTAAAAGTTTCAAGAATCCAAGTCTTTCAGAAAGTATATGGAGACAGTTATGCAGTGCTAGCAATCGAATCCAAAAAGTTAACCAAGAGTCTAAGAAGTGAATGGCTGAGCCAATCAATAAAGCTATACCGGAGGAAATAGTTTCTCAAGATCATTATGTGATTGTGAAGGGGGAAAATGACAGAGGACTGAGCTAAACAAACTTTTTGAATTAGAGGTGTTGCCTTCAAAGTGAACTTGGTCTTGTATTGAACTAGTTTCAACTTGCCTCAAACTCCCCAATATACTTTAATTGAGAATATCATGTGTTACTCGGTTCATTTAGGTTGTGACGTGTAAGATGGAATTAAAGTGAAACCAGAAATAGCAGGACGCCAACAAATACCTCACAGGAAATCACCATAAATTATACAACTCAGCCCAACACTTGCCAACGTGCTAAAAGAAGAGTTATCAAGACAATGAGAATGAACTATCTTTCTAAAATCCCCAAACTTACTCTGTGCGCTCCTACTTCCCTAACCATTGTTGTCAAGAACAAGCTGAATTGCATTGAATTGACCATGATAAGATTCATGAATTAGCCCGATTGACAACAGAGACTCATGGAGTTGGCAACTGTTCTTCCATTGTACTTGCACAGTGCACACTTAATCAAACTGTGAAGAAGATGAGAATAACACAAAACCTAGAATGGCCATCATGGAAAACTAAAACTAACATTGAAAACAATAGCCATTTAGCCCAATATGATTCGATCATTGTCAAGCAAAGCCATTTTCAGAGCTGCTCACTGATACTAGCAAAGAGACATAGTTTGATTTAAGTCACCTAGACCAATTTTCAAGAGAATATTTGGTCATACATGTATTTAGATTTAGATAATCAACCATAATCTCAATATACTAAATCAAATCACCACGAACCACAAATTTTATACTTTTGAAAGAAAAACACATAAATTCATATGAAATCATTGGTCGAAAACTGATCTAAGTTAGACTTCCAAAAGTCAAACTAGGTCTCTCTTCAAGGGACACAGAGTAACAGTTAGCACTTAATCCAACATAGTATTAGATAAATACTTATATATACACATACAAATAAAAGAAAGTATCCAGTCGCAAAATGAAACACGAAATGTACCTGCGAAGGTATTTCGGGACAGTCATATTACAAATATATGGACAATCCCTAGGAGGAGTAGGCGTAGGAGGGGAAGTATTTGCTCCCCTTTTATCGAAATTTACTTCGACAGTCCCAGCCAACTGCACATCCAATTCTTGACCATCTTCAACAACACTATTATCAGTAAAATACCCAATTAATGTTGCGGTGTGGGGCATAAGCTTTCTCCGTTCCATCAAGTACTGCTTCACCAAGAACCCCACCCAAATGACATAACTCTTTGGCATCAACATCGACTCAGCGAACGACTCTGCCAGCAATCCGACTATCATGTCCAATTCTTGCTCTTGCATTAGTCTAATCAAAACATACCCAGATGGTAATTTGTGAAAGTACTTAAAATTTTTTAGAGTTTGGAGATTTTGGAGGTCTTCG
Organism: Codonopsis lanceolata; assembly: GCA_013146195.2. Lineage (NCBI taxonomy): Eukaryota > Viridiplantae > Streptophyta > Magnoliopsida > Asterales > Campanulaceae > Codonopsis > Codonopsis lanceolata. The sequence continues at coordinate 63,672,456 of CM028377.1, read as the reverse complement.
GTTAAGAGGAAGGGGCCGGGGCCGGTGCGAAGTGGGTCTTGGAGAGTGGAGCAAGTGAGGAGGAGGTTGGTGGGACGGGTGGGTTTGTGGAAGAGAGAGGATGTGTGTGTGTGTTTCGAGGTTGGGAATTTTGTGGTATAAGGATGGAAATGTGTTGGGTAGTGGCGTTGGTGGAGGTGGCGGTGGTGAGGTTGAAGGTCAGAAGAGAGGGAAAGAGAGAATATTGTTGTGGCCATAAGAGTGTGTTATCAGAGGAGATCTGCAGGCATCGTTAATTTGGGAGTTTTTTTTTCCCGGATAGGGGCAATTCACAAACAACACGTAAAACGGTAAACCCCCCACCCCCCTCGCGGGGGATATGGAATAATGTGTGACTGATATAAATGACTAAATGAGGGGTGTACCAAAAAAAAAAAAAAAAGGGGCAAAACACACAAATGAGTTACCCAACTTAATCATTTTTTGTAATTTGATCATCAAAAGTTTGAAATATCTATTTGAGTCATCCAACTTTAGTCATGTTGCATGCGAATCTATTTTTTGGATAGACATTAGATTTAACCGTTAAGTTATGTCAAATATCTATTTTGCCCTTCTAAATAATTTTTTTTTGCCTATTAAAAATCTAAAGGGATCTAATTGAAAACAAAAACAAAAAGAAAGAACAATTATAATTGAAAATGGGTCAAACCATAAATAATAGAACTTTGAAGTGGTCAACATATTCATCTTCATCTTCTCTAATTTGGGGGAGAAAATCCCAGAACCCAGAGAGGCAATTCATGAAAAGTGGAAAACTGAAAGCAAGGAGGGGGGGGGGGCTACCCTAGTAGAGACAATGATCTCTCTCTCTCTCTCACACACACACACACACATCTCTCACGCTCAATCGGCCTCCTTCTTTGTTTATCTCTCTCCAACAAATCCAATAAGATTCCCTCAACCCCAAGATCACACTCCCAAATTCGGACAGAGCTCTACCTCTTCCATCTCTTTCCATGCCGACCAAGTAAACCCATCCCTCAAATCCAACAGTCAGATTCACCATCGCCGGCGAATCACTCTTCAATTTCATCTCAACTGGCCAGAAACATCCCCATCCTACCATCTCTATCCCCAATCGCCATCACCCTTATCACCAACTCAGTCCAGCCGCCCCTGTTCCACCGTCACCTCTGCCCAGCTGCCATTCTCCATCGCTGACGACAACAAAAACGCTGGCCTTCCTTCTTCGTTTCCGGCCAAATCTAATTAACTTTTATGACGTTGCTACCAGCGTGGGTGACGTAGACATGGGCAGACTTCTTGACGGCATCGTAAGCGTAGTGGAGCATGACGGAAGAATCCCTTAGGTTGAAATTAGAAGGACCAGATGATATTCACATAAAATCGTCTGTCCTCTATCGATGCTCCCCCCCTCCAATCTACTCATCTTCGGCCTCCGAAGAGGTTTCGATTCGCTGTTCTTTGAAATGGGGAAAATGGTTTTCCATCTTTCTATACGCTTGTTAGTGACTGTGGGTGTCGGGGTGGGGGACGAAGGTGGGCTGTGCTCATCGTTCGGGGATTCCCATTCTCTTCATTTTCTTCGTGACCAGTCATAATGATGATTTCACTTTCTTTGCAGGTCTGTAGTGTCTGAAGTGAATTAGATTGTTGACTTGTTCTGGAAGGCTAAGTGCTGGAGTGGTTGAGTTCTGAATAATCAAGGTTTGTTATCCAGAAGCTAAACTTTGAGGCACTTTTTACTTAGTTAGATTCAAACTTATGTTCGGGAGTTATTTGTTATGCTGAATCAAGGAGTAGGTTATTCAGCGATGCAAGCATCTCGAAAACATGGAAGTTTAGATCAGTCTTACTACCGGAAAACTTCTCAAAATGTTGACCAATCACCATCAGATCTGATGATAGTTTTGTACGAAGATGAACCCATATCTAAAACCAAAGTTCTATTATTTACATTTGGACTCTTTTTTTTATTATAATTGTTAATTCCTTTTGTTTTTGTTTTTAGTTGGACACCATTAAATTTCTAATATTACAAAGTTTTAGTATTTACAGGAGCAAAAAAGGGATTTCACTTAAATTTAACGTTCTGGGCTAACACCCGTTAGAAAATGGGCTCGCTTGTAACATGACTAAATTTGGATGACCCAAATAGATATTTCAAAATTTTGGTAGCCGAATTACAAAAAATGGGAAAGTTGCATGGCCCATTTGTGTGTTTTGTAAAAAAGAAAAAGAAAAAGAGATGAGTGTATCAAAATTAGAGCTGTCAAAATGGGTTGACGAGGCGAGCAGCCCAAAACCCGCTTCAACCCGCCATTTGGCGGGGCGGGGCGGGCCAGCCCAAAAAGGTGGCGGGCCTAAAAACTATCAACCCAACCCAACCCACCATGGGTTGTGGGTTCGGCGGGTCAACCCACCAAATTTTTACAAACTTTATAAAAAACAATTAATACAAAAATCTCACAAAGCTTTTCACCATTCAATATTCATCAAAAACAAATACAAAAGATTGAATAAATGTAGAAATTATACCTATCCCACAAATGCAAGTTTAATTAATGATAAAAATTAATTATTAACCAAATCTCACTAATTCTTACCCAGTTCCGTCCAACACAACTTTTTGACGACCTCATAAATTCAGTGAGAGAATAGTCAACTTAATCATGTGTCATATGTCTTCTTTTTCCATCTTCTGCGAAAAGGACCTGAATATAGCAGCATCCACTTTAGAGACTTCCAAACTACTTCATAGATCTATCTATGGTTGTTAAGCAGAAAGATCGTTTGGGAATATAACTGAAGCTGACGCCATGATCGCCCTCATCTCGAGTTGCCTCTGCATAATCCTGCTTTCAGTTCTCATCTGGTTCCTTCACAGGGTATGGCTGACTCCAATTTACAAACAACATTTGATGAGATCACAGGGAATCAAAGGCCCTTCTTACAAAATTCTCCATGGAAATACCAAAGAGATTTCAGAAATGAGACGGGAATCAACAAGTACCCCCATGGACTTATCATCACACGATATTTACCCCAGAATTCTTCCCGAAATCTACTCATGGACAAAGCTATACGGTAGGAGATTGGAGAATGGAGATTCAAGGGTTTTTTTTAGATCTAGGAGACTAGGAAGGAGTAGGCTGCCGCTGTGACTCACTGTCCTCTGAAATCTGAATGGCGAATGTTGAACGGCTGAAGTGAGTGGCTGAGTGCGGCGTGCCCTAGGTTTCTGGTCACTAAGGTAAGACTGTAAGAGACGTAATGTATAAATTAGTAATCAATGTTAAGTTGTTAACTGTTAAGGAAATTAAGGAATTAAAAATTTAAACTAATAATAATTTTCCAATTTGGCAAATTGGCGGGTCAACCCGCGCCCAACCCGCCCCGCCCCGCCTCAACCCAAAACCCGTGTGGGTTCAACCCATTTGACCCGCCTTTTTTTGGGTTCATAATTTCCCAACCCAACCCACCTTTTTGGGTTCATAATTTCCCAACCCAACCCACCTTTTTAAGTGGCGGGATGGGCTAACCTAACGGGTCCAACCCATTTTGACGGCTCTAATCAAAATGAGGGCAAATGATATGTCATTTTGTATGACATATATTTAGCATCACCTTTCAACTCATTGCGGATCTCATTAAATGTCAAATAAGATGATATATAGAATGTTGCATTATTTGATGTACAAATTTAACTACTTATTAGATTATGTGCCCGTACATAGGTACAGTGTCAGTATGGACGTGATCAGTATATGAAGCAAGCATGATGTCAATAAATTAATATAGGTTTGAGATTTTGTAAGGGTTGCATCAATGTACACTCCACAAAGAAAAGACAACATCCTCAAAACTAAAGAAATAACACATTTTATTGGTGGTAAGATTTTGTAACTCGTCTAAAAAGAGTATAATTAAACATACAAAAGCATTCTCTCTCTTACGTACATCAACTCAACACCTGTTAATTGAAATAAACTTAAAAATGAAAATCTCAGCGAGGAAAAATCATAAAATAAATTGAATAATACATAATGAACTAACAAATGACCATTTGAAATTGAAATCACAATGATTTCAGATCATTAAGAGAAACTTAGCACAAATTTTTTAAAAAAATAAAGAAATAAAAATACAAAAATTAATTTCAAAACTTACGAACAATTTTCTATTTTAAAAAATAAATCCATGCCGAACAAAAATTAAATTGAGATTCAGTTGATTATGATAACAATCAATCAAGGAATTAAAAACTAAATATTTGTAAAACAGTAAATCTAGGCCGGATAAAAATAAAAAAATAATTGGCAAAACGCACCTTTGGGCCACTGTACTTTCCCAAAACTTGTAATTAGGCCACTGAGACGTCAAAATTTTCGGGATGGCCACTGTACCAGACTTATCTTGCATGTTAACCCATTTTTTGACGGGACGTTAAGTTTGGACGTTAATAGAAACTTTGTGTGATAATAGAAACTCACAGGGGCCAAACTGAAAAAAAAAATTGTGCATGTCATTTTTATAAAGAGTAAGGGGTCAAAATGTTGAAATAGCCACCACCACCCCTACCCCCACCCTCATTTCTGCCATTGACAAGATGAGAGCAAGCTGTGGCGCCATAGCGGAATGCTCCAGTCTCTCTCCAAACTCCATCAACGCAACACCCAACAAATCAAACATGTCACTTCTCTTTTCTCTCTCCTTTCTCTTCAATAACATCATCCCTTCTCCATATCTCTCAACTGCCCACAATCATACTTAACTCAATCACAATCCATGGTTGAATCTTCATTTCACATTCCAGGTATTTCAAAATCAGTCATTTCTAGTTGCTCACGTTACTGGGACAAGAGAGAGAGAGAGAAAGGCTTCAATCGGCTTGAAGCTTTTTCTTTGAATCTCTCTGCAAAATTTGATTCGGTGTTGAGAAGGTGGAGATTGTGGAAGGTTCTGGAGGTCTAGGGCTTGGGGAAATTTGGAAATGTAAGACGGGAGGAACAACCGGTGGAACTGGGAAGTGTTCGGTTTTGAACCGAGGAAGTCGGTTGAGAGCGATGATCGGAACAAGCCTGCTCCTCCATTGGTTCGCCGTTACTCGGTCTCTGCTTCATTGTTTCTCTTTCTAACTTTTCCCCTAAAATTATTCATAGATTCTGGGGTGTTTCAGAGTTGATGTCTCTCTCTGAAATCCATCTTCTCCGATCAAGAGAAAAAACCCAATCGGGATTCAAACTGAAAGTGTCGAAGAAACTAATGATGAAATTTAGTCTGGTTAGGATACATATTCCATGATGCTAATGTTGATCTAAATCTCCCTTCACATTGGATTTACTCTTGCTAAAAAGATAATGGAGCTTGAGATTATTCGAAAGACCCTTCTTCATCCCACTGGAACGAAAATTGTGTTCAACCAAGATGACAATATAGCTAAAAAATATTTATGCCAAACAACAACCCATTTCAACTTTCTTTCCATTCTCACGAGAAGATGCTCAGATTCATACTTTCGTAGATATATGCAATTACCCACTCGCCGGAACCGTCGACATCGGAGATTGAGGCACCGAGCATTTTGACCGAGAAGACGAGAAATCTCGCGGTTTCGCCGGCATTCACAGCCCTTGAGAAAACATTCTTTTGAAAATGCCCACCGGCTTCATTGTTTTAGCTTCAGCTTCGATTGAGATAGTGTTTGGGTGTGAGGTTTGACAAATTGTTTTAGCTTCAACAATGAAAGTGTTTTAGCTTCAAACAGATCTGGATTTCATTTTTGGATTCTAAAGAAATGTTTTCGCTTCAGATCTGGGTTTCACATAGACCCATCTGGGTTCCATGGAAGCTTCTTCAACAGATCTATAGAGAGGGGGAACAAGAGATGGAGAGAGACATAGATCTGGGAGGCATTTGTTGGTTCATCGAAGCTTATTCAACAAATCTGCAAGAGGGAGAACGAGAATTGAGATGAAGAGAGACATAGATCTGGGGGGGGGGGACATTTTATCACAAATATTTTTTTCCAGTTTGATCCCTTTGAGTTTTTATTATCACACAAAGTTTCTAATAACGTCTAAACTTAACGTCCCGTCAAAAAATGGGTTAACATGCAAGATAAGTCTGGTACATTGACCATCCCGAAAATTTTGACGTCTCAGTGGCCTAATTGCAAGTTTTGGGAAAGTACAGTGGCCCAAAGGTGCGTTTTGCCAAAATAATTCTAAGCCAAACAAAAATAAATTGATTGAGTTAATTACGATAACAATCAATTAAGAAACTACAAATCCTAATAAAATTGTAAATCTTAGTTAAAGATATTGGAAAAAGAAATTGGATTATTACGAACGTAAGATCTAAAACATTGTTGGTTGAAGAAATTGGATAATTACGGTCATAAGAGGTAAAATAGTAAATCTTAATTAGAGATAACCGCCTGTTCAAGCTCGTTAATTTTATCCCTTTTTGGGGGGCTCTTCGGCCATTCAATAACAGAAAGATGGGTAATTGACATTTACAGTCAATGACCATTTTGCACAAATTCTTATGGTTAACAAAATGCACAAATTTGAGAAGGGCCTCCTGTACAAATATGCAACTGTCTACATAATCAATCTACACTTTTTTGAATTAAAGATCTTCTGCTCTCCTTGTTTTCTCCCGCATCCAAACGCACCCGGGGCGAGGCGGCTTGCCCGCAAAAACAACCGATTCATGTAAAGAGCTTTGTACTTTTGAAATTTGACTCTCCAACTGAATTCATATAAAATCGTGATGTCAATTTTGTACATCGTCAACAGAATTCTTCGTGTAACTTGACCTTAAAACCTTTGCAAATTCTTTCAACTGCACCAAAACCAAATATTTAATTCCGCATTCAATATCTATTATCTATTTACTATCTACTATCTATTATCTATTCAGTTAACTAAATAACTTTTGTTATGACCATATTTCTCTTTCTATATAAAAAGTGTGAGTGTTTTCTTACGTACAAATTAGTGTATAGGCAACAATAAAGATAATCAACCTTAAATTTTGTTAAAAAAAAAACAAAATGTATGAACAAAACTAACCATGCACCTAATAAACATCCACAATAGAATTAAGGTTAAACAAGTAAAATTTGTCATAAGTAGAAAATAATGTATAGACATAAATAACCTTAGATTTAATAAATTATTCACCATTAATTATTGATTTGGTCCCTCAACTTATACTGTAGACACCCCAATTTCGTACCACTGGGTATGTGACATGACATGCGATATCAAGACCTGTTAAAACTTAACAAACGTCAAGTTACAGGATTTAAAAATGCAAAAGGAAAAGCAGGATGCGTAAAACTGTAAAATGTAGGGGCCAAAATGTCAAAAAGAAGGCTAAAAAGGGAACCAAGCACCACCACCATGCAAACCACGCGCGGTGCCCATAACCCCCATGGGTGACGCCAGCATAGTGCTTGTGTACTGTAGCACTTTGCCTCCGGTACTCTCTCTCAAGCGCGCGATACAAGCAGATGAAGCACAGAAAGAAAACTCAAAATACCAACGGGATCCCCATTCCCAGCTATAAATAGAGGTGCCCGGCTTCAGAAAAAGGGATACACGATTTCACGTCGCAAACAGTACAGACACAATGTTCAGTTTACGCAGTAAGAGCGATCGTGAGAAAGAGAGAGTTCCCCTCCTCCTATAAGCCTCAAAACTCCGGCAAATCTCCTCCAAACACAAATCTAACTGGTCAAAGTGAACCTTAGCCTTCCAGCTAGGATTCCACCTTATTTCTCCGATCCAAAAATCTCAAAAAGAGCAGTTGCTTTACCCGAATCCAGAAGCCAAATCCGTCAGAAGCAAGCAATTGCTCCGCCCGTTTCACGGTGCCTGAAAGCAACTTTCGGAAGCAGTTACTCTGTCCGAATCACAACATCAGCAAAAGACTCCCTCTCCTGGAAGGACAGAGCGAGCACAACCTACGCTCTTAAAGGTAAGCCTTTAAGAGATTTTTATATAAAAGTGTTATTTTAATCTGACCCAATGTAAAAAATATAAGCAGTTATACTAGCCGAATTTATATAGAAAATAGCACTAAAAAGAGCCATTATTATGGTCAAATATTTTTAAATGTATTTGTAATTACTGGAAGAGAACGGCTGCAAGTCTGTAAATAATGTAAATACATATATATATTTGTTTAAATGTTTTATTTCATTTGGTAGATAAATATAATAAAAACATATTTTAGCCAAAAACTATTTTTGAGACCGAAAAGGCGAGTTGGGTGTCTAACACCTTCCCACCTCGTAACTTATCCCCCGAACCTCTTTTTTACAAACTCTGGTTATTTTTGGGTTTTCTTTATTTCTCCTTAAAATAAAGATGACGACTCTGTTACAACATTTTGGATCACAGTGAGGCTCACAACATCCTTTTCTTTCACTTTTCTGTTTTCCCCTAAACAATGGACGATAAGAATGGAAAGGGTGATGCACTTTCTGTATCTTGTTTTCCCCTAAACAAGGGAGGATGAGACACGAGAAACCCAAAACACTCATAGTGACCTAGAATGTACAACACTCCATAGTGAGGCAAAGCGTGTTCCTACGCGCCTTCGCAACATCCTTTTTTTTTGCACTTTTCCGTTTTCCCCTAAATAATGGACGATAGGAATTAAAAGGGTGATGCGTTTTCTGTATCTTGTTTTCCCCTAAACAAGGGAGCATGAGATACGGAGAAATCCAAAGCACTAATAATGTGTTTTCTGTATCTTGTTTTCACCATTAATTATTGCTAAACAAATAAATTTGCATGGGCTAATCAATTCTTTGAATGATGAAATTGAATTTAGCCCCTCAACTTATACCTAACTTTAAATTAGATCACACATTTTTTAATTATATTCATTTTGTCTAATATGTTGATTTTTTCTGTCATATTCCATCTTCGTGTAATTACCATTACAAATGTCATACAATATTTTTTAATATCACGAAAATATACTTACTCAGTTAAAAGAAAAAAATAATATGATTTACCTTTTTAAATTTGTTTAACATTTGTTACGGTAAAATTTTGACTACGACAAGCAACCTTAAAAGACTGTCATATTGGTCCCTAAGTTATAGATCTTACTAACAAATCTCTATTCAGTTAACTAAATAACTTTTCTTATGACCATATTTCTCTTTCTATATAAAAGTGTGAATGTTTTCTTATGTACAAATTAATGTATAGGCAACAATAAAGATAATCAACCTTAAATCTTGTTTAAAAAATAACAAGACATTTTTTAAGTAATCAACCATAGATTTTGATGTAATGTTTCTAAAATACTTAAAATTTGTTCTGGTGAAATTTAGGTAGACATTACTAGAGGTGTATAAATTTTTTTAAACTACTGTAATAGATTTGTTGGTGAGTCACGAGATATTAAACAAATCGGTGGCGAGTTTACTAATTATCAGTGAACAAACCAAGATAAATGATTTTTTTTAAAGTGCTATTTTATAAGATGATGAGGAAAACAATAGAAAACACATTTTATGAATATGTGCATTTTGTCGGAGAAGAAAGAAAAAATTTACAGTTTTCTCCCTTTAATATTTGAATGCTACAAGTAACTCTAAAGACTAACATATTGGTACCTAACAAATACCTCCAATCAATTAATTAGGATTTTCACTATCCTTTAAATATTAAAATTTTCGAATAAACCCTCAAATGTTGAGAAATGTATAGAACTCGTTACACATAACGCTAAAGTAAACATGTTGTATATAGTTATTTCATTTTGTAATATATGGATATATATATATATATATATATATATATATAGTTGTCTTCAAATTAACCACTACTAATAATATTTACACATTCTTTTGTTTTCCTTTGTATGGTTTATTACCATATCTAATATATTACATAAATTGCAGAGTTAGGAGAGAGAAAGAGAAGAAGTTTGAGAGATAGATAAATGATGAATTATTTTTTCTTAGAAACTACAACAATTGTGAGAGTGGGTAATAAGTATATTAACCTTACATCTTGAGATTATATTTTCAATATATTTCAAAATTGTTATGATGAAATTGCTGCAGATATTACTAAAGTTATATGTATTTATTTAACTATAATAACATATTTGTTAGTGCATATAGAGATAATTAGGAAATCATTGACGTGTTTAGTGATTATCAGTGAACAATTTAAAAAGAAACGAGTTATGAAAAGAAGCTATACTTTCTAGATGATAACGGAAAAAATGAAAAATACAGTATTTGTTGGAGAAAATAGCTAAAGTTTAATTACAGTTTATTGCATTGAATATTTTGACTATTACAAGTAGTCTTAAAATGAACATATTGATAACTAATAAACCACTAATCAGTTAACTAAACAATTGTTGTTATGATTTTCACTATCATTTCCTTGCATAAATTTTTGAATAGACTCTCATATGTTAAGAAATGTACAGAAACCCATAGATACATATTAATGTTAAAGTAAGTATATTATCTTTGATTATTTTATTTCTTAATATGAACATATAAATTTTTAAAAATAAATAGAAAATGTTCTATTAATCAGTTTTCTTCAAATTACCATATTATGAATATTTATATTTTTCGAAGTAAAGTCACTTAATTTGAAAATGAGATTTCAATTTTGTTTTAAGTTTGTATAAAAAAATAAATATAATGAATACAATTTCTTTAATTATTAGATTTTGAAAGATTTAATTCTATTTATCCTCCACTAGGTACGATAATACACTTTAAAAAAAAAAAGGAAGGTCTATTTTCACTACAATTTTTACTTATTCAATACTTTACTATTTATTGCATCAATAAAACACATGTCTGGACAAAATTACCCTTTAATTATTTGCCTTTGTTAAGTTATCTAACAATGTTACCTACAAATTTTCTAAGTAAAAAAATATCAAATGATATTTGGTTACCGTCCACATAAACAACATAATTATTTATTTTTTTATTTTTCCTAAATGTTATATCCATAAAATTCGTGTCTAGAGTCACGTTACATAATAAAAAACTAATATCAAAAAAAATATTTTTTTTATCAACAGAATATTAAGAAAATGTGGGATCGTTATTTACTGAAAAAAAAGAATTAGATGAATTAGAGGTTATAATTGTAAAAAAAATTATCCAATAGTAAAATCATATTTTGATACCATATAGTAAATCTTTGTACATTTTGTCTACCATAACAATTGATTCTATATACTAACTATAAATAGATTAACCGATAATCAATTCAATGCCAACCATATTATTATTATTGAATTTATGTTAATACAAAATAATGTTTAAATCAAATTAATATTTTATTATATTAACGAAGTATCACAAAATCCCTTCGTTTTTAAATAATTTTCTTCATTTTTTTTCTGTTCTAAAATGATCGTCTTCTTTCATAACTTTCCTTTTGAAAAAACACTTTTACAAACTTTACCCTTACTTTTTCTACCTACTTCAATTATAACCACATACATAAGGGCATTAAAGAAAAAAATCACACATTACACCACTATTTACAATACAATCAATTATTTTTTCTTAACTGTGTGTCTGGTCAAAAGAGACAATAATTTAGAAACAAAAGGAATATAATTTAGAAATAACGAATATATTGCTCAACTTCAAATAACAAGTAATTAATTAACAAGCATTTTTATCTAAGCCTACATAAAATTAACAAGCATTTTTATCTAAGCCTCTTTGCCTCTCCTTTTGGATTAGTGGTAAATATATATTTTTTCTTTTGTTGTGGTAAATATCTTCATATAATCTCTGACCATCTCTGACCCCTAAATCTAACTCATCATTGCCCCAATATTTCTACATTAATCATCTGCATCCCCTTTCTCCTTCTCCTCTCTTTCCATACATCATTTTCCTTCTCTTCTGTTTTTGCATTTTTTTCTAAACAGAGCAACTACATCTACATATTATGCAAGTTCAAATATATAAACATTGTTTGATATAAACATTAAACCATTGAGTGCTTCAAGTATTCCCCCCAATCTCTCTACCAGTGCTTGAAGTATTTCAACGATAAACATGAATCCTTCCTCTACTCCCCCCAATCTCCCTCTCATTCTCGTTCCTTCTTGTCTTCCCACCAATCTCACTCCCACTGCCATTCCAGTCCATTTTAGGTTCAGGTATCATAGAATTGATACAATTTTTGTTCTTGTCAACTTGTCACTAGAGTTTGGTCTGTATTATATCTATACCAAACATGAAATCTTTGGTACTAACACATTGCTGATAATTTCTTTCGTATTGGCCTCCCTAGCCACCATAGCTTATCTAGTATAATTTGTCATGGAAAACCTTCTCCCCAAAAAATTGCCTAGCAGCTTTGAGATCTTGGCTCACCTATTAATCATAGGTCAGCTGTGATCTTCCCTCAACAGCTTCATCTCTTTCAAACACGAAATTTCGCTGGGAGAACAGAACCCGACTTGGGGGTTCGCAATTACGGCGACGTTGGCATTTCAGAAAATTTTATGGATTCCATTAACTATTTACCGACTCGAGTGCTCCAGAGCCATTCACGGGGCCTCTGTGATAGAAATCACTTTGTTCTGGTATGTGCAGATCATAACTTTGAGGTGTGATGTGTGTTTGCTAGGGCCAGGGCCAGAGCCAGAACAAGGGCCGGAGCCGGTGGCAGGGGAAGTTGAACATCCTGGGGATGAGGTAAATGTTGATATCCCAGAAGATTAAGAGCATGAGGGCCTTTACCCAGTTCCTTGGGACTGGTGGTAAAATGAAGACACTGAGCATGCTACTTACTGGGTTTTGTAAGAAGAAAAGAAAGGGTTTAGTGTTTCGGATATGTTCTCCTTTTAATTTATAGTTTTTTTTAAATGTGTCTTTAGGTATTTAAAAATTAGGGTCTAATGAGTCCGGAGTTCAGGAATCAAAATATGGTGAAATGGATGTTGCCTGTGGTTGTTTAGATATGAATGATGTTTATGTATTTGGTTTGAATATTAATGAATGAATGCTTAGTTTCCCTAATCTTGTTCTGTTTATTATTGTTCTTGATTTTAGTTTTTGAATTCTATCAATAACTGACAATTCATTCCTCGTTATTGAAACAACTCGGTAGTGCATTTTTTTTTGTGATGTTCTGGATATGGCTTAGGAATAGTTGGCGGCTATTGATGAGATTCGTGGAGGTGGTGGTGGTGGGAGGGAGGGAGGTGTGCTTGAATGAGAAAAAGAATTGAGAAATTGAAGGTAATGGTCGAGATATGCATGGGCCAGCATGGTGGAGATGGATCATATAGAAACAAAATGAAATTCACCGTGTTATCTATAGTTGAAATGGTGCCAAACTAGTACACATAAAAAGACAGGGCGGGGAGGAGTTAGAGAGAAAGGGGAAGGAAATGGGAGAAACTTACATATTTAATTTCACATTCCATATACACATAAAAAGCAAGGGCGGGGAAAGGAGTCACAAAGAAAGATATAGAAAGGGGAAGGAAAGAGGAGAAACTTACATATTATGAATAGGACACTGAAAGCTCTTACAGAACGGCAACAACGGCGGCACAGATAAAGGAGTTGCGGATAAAGAGAGAGAGAGAGAGAAAGGGTTGGAAATAGAAGAAAATTGGTTGGAGAGAGAAAAAGGGGTGGGTTTGGGGAAATGGTTGGGGGTAATTAACCGCTCCACGCGCTTGGGACACTAAGAGTTAATCTTGGTCGATAGTTATCTTTGGTAAAAGTTAATTTTGATCTGTAGTTAACTTTTCATAATTAAAGTGTGTGAGACTGAGTGAAATTATAATATAGATTGAGTGGTTTGGAATTACTCGGGCATGAATAAAAAATTTCTAGTGAACCCCCTTAATTATTTTTTTCCATCTTTTGCCTCCTAACCCTTTTTATCCATTGTTAACTCATTTAACTACAAGTACCCGACAATTAACTTGATTTCATCCAAGTCCCATTAGGAACAGATGAAAAACATGTGTCTCTCAATAATCTTTTCAATGACTATAATACTAAAAAGAATTCCTTTTTAATAGGACAGCTTGTAGATCATATGGAGATTCCCGAGGATCTTCCCCATTTCGTACTACTTTAGTCTAAGTCGTTCGATGAATCGAATTTTGGTTCGAACCGATCTGAAAGTTTGGATATAGATTTGTATAATGATTCAATAACCTGAATCTGATAATTTTTTTATTTAGTGGATCAGATATGTATTTATTTATATCTGATCTGTTAAAATCTTATCTGATCCAAAAATAACATATTTATTGTTTCCTCTCGTGTTCGAGTCGTTACAAATGGTATCAGAGCGGATCCCGGTTTGAAATATGAGAACAAAGTGTTGTGCAGGACAAAGTGCTACACCGCAGAAGGTGGGAGCCACCTCTTGAATCCTGCATCGCATGGGATACGATTCACCCTTGACGATGACGTCAAGGATTTAAGTGGGGGAGATTGCAATACTCCATCCCACATCGGGTAGGTGTGAGAATTGTGTTTGATTTATAAGGTGGCTACATACTACCTCTAGGCACCAACATCATCCATGTTACATGTTCAGTGGGCCAGTGTGGGCTACGCGTAGCGGATTGGGCTCTCGGGCTCAGGTCGTTATAGTCCAACATTCCATTTTGAGATATTTTACTTAAAGAGTCTACTTTTAAAAATTAAGGTATAAAAGTGTCATTTTATTACTAATGGGCTACAAAAAGTATCATTTTCTTAAAAAGTGTGACTTACAAATGGGAACTCTTTACCCAAAACAAATTACTAATGGGCTACTAAAAGTATTATTTTCTTAAAAAATTTGACTTTCAAATGGGGACTCTTTACCTATAACAAATTACTAATGGGCTACTAAAAGTATCATTTTCTTAAAAAGTTTAATTTTCAAATGATGACTCTTTACCCAGAACAGATGGAGTATTATATATATACATAGTATACACAAATATGTATAGATATTCTATTTTGGTTTTCCTCCCTTTCATATTCTCATTGTTTTTTATCCACAAATCGCTATTTCGGATCGGATCAAATATTTAATCGGATATGTTAACTGGTAACAAATTTTGATATAAATTGACATGCACTTAATCCACCTGGTAACTAGATCGGATTGGCAATATACGACTTCAAATTAGGTTCAGATATACCTATATCTTATGCATATCAGATTCATTGACAGATCTACTTTAGTCTCCCAATTGAAAAGGTACATTTTGACGTATTATATGTGCAAATGAAAAAGAAAAAAAAAGTGAAGTAACTACAAACTTCCTAAAATCCTCAATCATTGTGTGGCCATGCCGTTTATTATTGTGATTCAACAAAATGTCTCAAGTTATTATGTAGAAATGGAATTTGATGAGATATGGAAATCACATGTTCCATTTGCAATAGATATTAAGCCGCTTCATTTACAATGACCAAAGATGTCTGTAAGCAAAAGATTAACTTGGAGGTAGTAAAAAGAAAAACAACATTTTCACCATGTCAATAGTTGGCATTTTGTACTTGTAGATACTTGGTAATGAAGGACAGAAGGAGCTGCGAAAGATTTCATGATCAAGAAGATCACCATTCATATGTTATATAGCTGCAAGCCTGCAACCAATAGTTCATGGCAAATGTTCATTTGCTCGAATCATTGTCAACAAAGGGCCTAATTTGTTTTCACCTTTTGCCATAAGATTGTATTGTCCAAAGGTTAGAAACCGTCGAGTACGAACTAGTAATTGATGTGCTTGTTCCTCGGATTTAACTTCACTATGATATTTGTATTCATCGTTATAAACATTTTAGAAAGGAAAAACAATTTATTATCCACAAGTGCTTGATATAGCACTTTTTTGGGGGACTCGACTAAATTGCCCTTATGCTCATTTTTCTTATTACATGAGCAATTACTATTTTGTCCTTATTTGGTTGTATATTTCAATAATTTTTAACTTTCCGTTCAGTTCAGTTCCATTAAACCTCCATCGGAATTTACAAAACCAGGATTGAATCGCAACAAAAAAAAGGTCGACAAACTTAATAGAACCTAACATATCTTAACATAATCTACGAAAAACATTCAAATTAAAAATTATATATATATATATATATATTGTAAGGGGCAAAATAGGCATGACCTATTTTGGCCTTGTTTTTACCTTTCTTGGTCCTAAAGATAGGTGTATTTTTGGAAACAAAATATTCATAGTATTTTTGTTTTCTTGATCCTACAGTTTAGGAGTATTTTTGGATACAAAATTTTGGCAATATTCCTTTCCTAAAAACGTGTCTAAGAGCCCTTATTTATTTGGTAAGAAAATCTAGGGAATTAAGGTAGGTTATTTGATTACCAATACTAACTCCTAATTCCTTAATATGTTTGGAGTTTGTTTCCTAATTAATGTGTAGGTCTTCTCCATCATATAAATAAGGGCACGGGCAGAGGCAGAAGATACAAAGGAAGAGAGTGTAGAACAGAATAGCAGTGCAGAGCAGATTCCAGTGCACCAAAATAGAGTATTCAGAAAACCAGATTTGCTGAAAGTTGAATGCAGTTCCAGATGGAGCTACATCTGGAACTACATTGAAACTGCTGGTTGTTTGTCTTTTTAGAATCTCTAGGAAGTTGATTTTTTAATCCCACATTTTTTGTACCTTTATTTCTGTGAGTTTTGCTCTCCAAGACTTGTTGTCTTGTGAGAGCTTTTGGTTTGGTGATTTTACATTCTATTTTGTAAAACAATTCATCTTGTTTAGTGAAATCTTTTTGGCCATAAGGCTGAATCTACAAGCATAAGGTTTGTAGATTGTTTGGTAAACGTTTGTGTTTATTCTGACTTTAAATTATTAAGTCTTCTGTTGTTTTAAAGATTCTGACCAATGCACTTCCCAGTGTAGCTTCTGTAACAAGCTACATTGCGAACTGCATTAACCTTTTTGTGAATCCTAGCTACTGTTGATTCTTACAATTGGTATCAGAGTCTTCTCTTGACGCCACTAAGAGTTGATTCTGGTTGTAGCCGTGATGGATTTTCAATATGAGAATGTTGTTCGTCTTCCAACTTTGACTAATGCAAATTATTCTATTTGGAAAGTGAAGATGCATATCTTCATCAAATCAATTGATGAAAGAGCGTGGCTTGTTGTTCTAAATGGTTGGACTCATCCAAAAACTACTAATAATGATGGTGATGTAAAGATCATTACAGAAGCAAATTGGTCTAATGACGATAAAAACACTGCCTCCTTCAATTCAAAGGCTTTGTCTACCATATACAAAGCCTTAGATGCCAACACTTTTAGGGTAATAACTAATTATAAGTCTGCTAAAGATGTATGGGAAGCCCTTCAAACCTTGTGTGAAGGACCGGCCAGTGTTCATGCTTCAAAATTAAGATTGCTCACCACACAATTTGAAAATACTAGAATGAATTAATCTGAGGATATCATGTCTTATTATGGTAAGCTTCTTGATATGTCTAATTCTGCTCTAGCTTTAGGTGATCCTATCACTAATGATCGTCTTGTTAGTAAAATAATGTGTACTTTTCCTGAAAGGTTTAATGCAAAAATTTGTGCTATTGAGGAAGCACATGATGTTGAAAAAATGGGTTTGACAGATTGGCTGGTATTCTTCAAAACTTTGAACTAAACCTAAATGAACAAATTAAGCAAAAGGGCAAAGGTGCATCATCTTTTACTCCTCTTGTGAAAAACATAGCTTTGCCATCTGTTGTTGATGTCTCTCCTGATTTGCTTGCATTACAAAAGGAAATTGAAGAGTCTGATTTTGGAGAAGATTCTATGGCTCTTTTGACTACTAAGTTTAAAAACATTTTGAAATCCAAGGGTTAAAACAGAACTCCATCTTCAAACTCCAAATCCTCTTTTAAGCCTAATGCTAGTAAATTTAATCCCAAAGAAAATTCTTTTCAAACTCCAGAAAAACCTTTTACCAATCATTTTGCTTCAAAACCTTCTTCAAAGTGGAAAGAATATTGATTCTATTCAGTGTAAGGAGTGTCAAGGATTTGGTCACTATGCGAATTAATGTGCAAACACCTTGAGAAGATCCAGGTGATCTCATCACTCTCACTGCTGTACACAACTCTCAATCTGATCTTGCAGGATTTTCAGCTGATGTACCTCCGAATGTAGCTTCCTCACAAACTACATCAGAAGCTACATTGGACAGAAGCTGGGATGATTTTTACTGCCTTAACTCCTTTGTCACTAAAGATGGTGGAGAATCAAAATCAGATCTGCTGGAAGCCTACAAGAAGCTGTACAAGGATTGGGAAAAGAGGACTATTCAAGTTACATTGTTTGGAAATACAAATGATACACTAAAAAAGGTAAATGCAGATCAGAAAGAGTGTATCACAAGACTGGAGTATTTGCTAAGCAAGAAAGATGTGGAGATTGAAGACCTGAAAGAAGAACTCATCAAAGCCAATGAAACCATGGCAAAATGGAATTCAAGCCAACACAAAGTGGATGATATGTTGAAATCTGGGAATAATGGTAAGTCTGGGCTTGGATTCCTGCCAAAGACTTTTGTTAAAGGAGGTGAAGGTACTTCTACTGAACCAAGACAGCCCACACAAAATTTTCAAAATCCAAACTTCTTTGAAAAACAAAAAACTAGAAAGAGAAATTTTGTGTGTCACTACTGTCACAAACCTGGACATATTCAGCCCTTTTGTTACCTAAAAAAAGCAGTCTATTAGGAAGAGGTTAGGTAAGCTTACCTAGTTCGTAACCAAGTGCAGCATCGGATACAGCAACGTCCAAAGCTACATTCTAATTAGCAACATCAGCCAAAAACCTTTAAAAAGTGTGGGTTCCCAAAGGTAGTTACAGTAATGCAAAATCCAAGTATTGTGAGCCTTTTGATATATGTCCCAATGCGAAGTGGTCTGATGATGAACAATACAATGTTACCTTCATATCTTTAAAATCACACATAGCTGGTTCTTGGTATTTTGATAGTGGGTGTTCTATGCATATGACTGGTTCTATTAAGAACTTGAAAGACTATGAGAACATCAATGGAGGGTCCGTGACGTATGGAGGGGGAGCTAAAGGTAGAATTGTTGGTAAAGACACTTTAAATGTAGATAGTCTTCCAAAGCTCACCAATGTCTACCTTGTTGAAGGTCTTAAGATCAACCTCATAAGCATCAGTTAGTTGTGTGATGATGACCTTCAGGTAAGGTTTGATAAGAATTCTTGTGAGGTATTTTATCAAGCTAACAAGTGTCTTTTGATAGGTAATAGATCAGCTGACAACTGCTATATGTACAATAATGCTCAAACATGTCATAGTGCTAGCATTGATATCACAGATCTATGACATAAAAAATTAAGGCACATGAGTTTTTGTAAACTTCATGAGCTTGTGAAGCATGATGCTGTGAAAGGTTTGCCTAGTCTGGATAAGAACTTCACAAAGGTATGTGGACCATGCCAAAAAGGTAAGCAAACCAAGACTTCTCACCTTCCCACATCTCAGTGCTCCACATCTAGATGCCTTGAGATGATCCACATGGATCTCATGGGTCCCATTGAAGTAGAGAGTCCAGGAAAGAAAATGTATACTTTTGTCTGTGTTGATGATTTCTCTAGACACACATGGGTCGTTTTCTTGAAAGAAAAGTCAGATACATTTGAGGCTTTTAAAATATGGTACACATGTGTTATGAACTTATATGATCTAAAGCTTACTAGAATTAGATCAAATCATGACACGGAATGTGAAACTTCCTCATTTTCTAACTATTGTGCTTCAAATGGCAATTCTCAGCTCCTAAAACTCCACAACAAAATGGAGTGGTAGAAAGAAAGAATAGGACACTTCAAGAAATGGCTAGGGTTATGTTAAGCTCCAAGAATTTATCAAAAAGATTTTGGGCAGAAGCCCTAAACACTACTTGTCATATAGGAAATATGGTCTTCTTGAGACCAGGTAGCACCATGACACCCTATGAAATTTTACTAGGGAAAAAACCTACTTTGAAATACTTTCATGTGTTTAGGTGTGTGTGCTATCTACTTAATGATAAGGACCATCTTTCAAAATTTGACTCAAAAAGTGATAAGTGTGTTTTCATGGGATACTCCACTAATAGTCGTGCTTATAGAACATTTAATCTTATGACAAAAACTATTATGGAGTCTATGAATATTGTTTTTGATGATCTAACTGATCTTGGCCACAAATTAGTTGAGGATGAATTTCAAGTTTGCTAGACTTTGGAGATCATGAGACAATTCACTAACTTCAGATCCTACAACTACAAACAATGTTCCTGCCCCAGAAGATACAATATTTGCTAGTTCTGGAAATTCAGTGGATGAGATTCAGGATGCAGTTCCAAATGTAGTTCCGGATGCAGCTGCATCACAAGCTGCATCAGAAGCTACATTGGTCATAAATTTACCAAATGCTGAAACATATTCTAAACAGCTTGAAACTCAATCCAGTCTGACTGATCGCAGCCAAGACATTCCCAGCCGCATTCAGAAAGTTCATCCCTCTTCACAAGTCATAGGTAATGTGCATGATGGAAAGTTAACTAGGAAGAAATGTAAGGTGGACTACAGGAAACTAGCTTGCCTATCTACACTTGAGTATGAAGAGTTTCATGCTTCATGTTATTTGTCTACAATTGAACCAAAAAATGTGCATGAGGCCTTAAAAGATGAATGTTGGATCAATGCCATGCAAGATGAGCTTGATCAATTTTCTAAAAATGATGTTTGGTTCCTTGTACCTAGACCCACCTCTGTGAATGTTATTGGAACTAAGTGGATTTTCAAAAACAAATCAAATGAGGTGGGAGAAATAATGAGAAATAAAGCAAGACTTGTGGCTCAAGGGTACACACAGGTTGAGGGGGTGGATTTTGATGAAACCTTTGCCCCTGTTACCTGCATTGAGTCCATACGTCTTCTTTTTGCCATTGCATGCTTTCTTGACATTACTCTTCAACAAATGGATGTGAAGAGTGCTTTTTTAAATGGTATTCTAGAAGAAGAAGTTTTTGTAGAACAACAAAAGGGCTTTGAGGACCCCTATAAACCTAACCATGTTTTTAAATTGAAAAAGACCTTGTATGGTCTCAAGTAAGCTCCTAGAGCTTGGTATGGGAGACTTACATACCATCTTGAGAAAAGTGGCTTTAAAAGGGGAGAAGTGGACGAGACATTTTTTATTCAAAGAAAAGACAAACACATTTTGATTGCTCAAATTTATGTAGATGATATTGTGTTTGAGTCCACTTCTAAGTCCTTAGAAAAGGAATTTGTGCATTGCATGACATCTTCCTTTGAAATGAGTATGGTAGGAGAATTAACCTTTTTCCTGGGGATTCAAGTAAAACAAATGCATGAAGGGATGTTCATCTCTCAAGCCAAGTATGCACTTAACTTGGTGAAGAAATTCAGTCTTGAGGATGGAAAGAAAAAAGAAAACCCCTATGGATACATCCAATAAACTATGCAAAGATGAGAAGTTTGAAAGTGTTGACCATACACTGTATAGGAGCATGATAGGAAGTCTGTTATATTTGACTGACACACGACCAGACATCATGTATAGTGTGTGTTTGTGTGCTAGATACCAAGCAAACCCTAAAGTCTCTCATTTGAAAGCTGTAAAATGTTTAATTAGGTATGTTGGTGAGACTTCTGCTATGGGTTTGTGGTACACAAAACACACTAATACCAACCTTGTTGGTTTTAGTGATGATGATTGGGCAGGTAGTGTTGATGACATGAGAAGTAAATCTGGTGGATGTTTTTATTTGGGTAATAACTTGATTTCTTGGTTTAGTAAAAAGCAAAATTGTGTTGCCCTCTCCACAGCTGAATCTGAATACATTGCTACTGGTAGTGGGTGTACACAACTTTTATGGATGAATCAAATGATCAAGGATTATGGCCTACACAGTAATGTATTAACCATGTATTGTGACAACACCAGTGCAATAAGTATAGCAAAAAATCATGTTCAACACTCTAGAATTAAACACATTAATATAAGACACCATTTTATTAGAGACTTGGTTGAACAAAGTGTTATTTGCATAGAACATGTAGGAACTGAAAATCAACTGGCTGATATTTTCACTAAGAGTCTAGATTTTGAGAGATTTATTAATCTTAGGAAATCTCTTGGTATGTGTGCCATGTGACCCTACACTTGATATTTTAAAAAAATAGGCATCCTTGCATTGTGTATTTAGGGGGCAAACTAGATCTATCTCACATGTTTGTGCCTTTTTGTTGCCTGGAATTTGCATTCAATATCAATTGTGACTTCTTTGTCTTGATTCTCTACTCTCTTCCAATTGTTTGTTTTGCAAGTTTTAAGTCTACAAAGGAAAGAACTACATTTAAATACAAGGGCTATAACACTTTATCATGATACTATGGAACTTAGGTTCTCATAGGTAAATTGGATTCCCTTGGAAAAAGTGTGAAAGCTACCTAACGGAAAAGAGCTACCTATGAACAAGGTTTGTGGTAATTTTCTTTTGGGACTATGAATCCTTGGATTTCATGGGTGGATCAAAAGTAAAATGGCTTCCATTGGTAAATAGTGTGAAAGGTTCCAAGTGGCATGTTGTGAATATGCTTGAAATAAAGTAGAGCTACTCTCCTAGGGAAATAAAGTACCTATGGAATTTGTGGGAGATAAGTCTTGTTATAATGAACAAAAAAATGAAAAATTTCACATAAAATCACAATTTTAGCGAATGCATCTCCCAATGCAGCTTCATCAGGAACTACATTCAGATGATCTAAACATTTTTCACATGTGTGTGACTGCATTAGTCTAGAAGCTATCTGATCTGGTTTCATCATTTGTTAGACATAAATTTTAGGACATGTTCTGCTTTTGATAATATCAGCCTATTGAAATTTAGTCCTTATCTCAAAATTTGTAAAATAATTACCAAAGTATTCCATGTTGAAAAATATTATGTGGGAGTCTAATCTTTGTGAAGTATTAAGAGTTTTTGCACAATGGATATATGATGTTATATTACAACTTGGGGTTGTACAATTTTGGTATATCCTTTAGTGTGTTTGTTATGAATCCATGCTATTGTTTGAATTTCAAAAATTCAAGTTTTTGAAAAGAAATCATGGTTATCCTTATATCCAGTACTCTCATTTGTCCTCACTAATTGCAAGTCAAAAATCAAATTTCTAACAAACTTTTTTAGTGTTTTGGTCAACCTTGATTTTATTCAAAAATCAAAAATTTTGGGTTAATCTCAAACCGCCTCCTTATATTCCTTGATTTTATGTAACTAACAGCTAATCTCTTAATTATGAATTGTTTAAGTGGTCCAGCCAGGTTGCAGCCTATCTCACTCTCACTCTTTCCTCTTGCTCAAGGCCGATACCCCTTTCTGCTGAAGAAACCGTGCTCCATCTTCTTCTATTCATCCCATCTCTGAAAAACCCTAACATTCTCCATGGTTTCTACTCCTTCCAGCCCTACAGAATCCCTGAAAACGAAACCCTCTGCCGATATAGCTTCCAGTGCTACTTTCTCCAAAGCTACATCGCCTCAAACTACATCACCAAACCTACCAGGTAGTGAAATTGTAATTGCTACTCCTCTTCCTGAGCCTCTCTCTTGCATATTACCTGGGGAAAGGGGAAACGCTATTGACGTGGAAGACCACGGGGATTTGACTGGTTTCCCCCAAATTGGAAACCCTAGCGTACGAAAATCCAAGAGATTAAGGGGGATTCCAAGCAATTACGAAAACCCAAATGATTTTGAGGTAGAAAAGGCCAAAAAGCTCAAGGTTACTCCTGGCCAGTTTGAAGAAGCCGTCTATATTGCAAGTGATAGCGATGATGATGATTTTTGTTGTTTCTGAATGAGAGGTTCAATTTGTTGTAGAACCCCATATCTCTGCACAGAACATTGGAAGCTGTAAACACCCCAATTTCGTACCCCTGGTATGTAACTCTGGCATGCGATATCAAGACCTGTTAAAACTTAACAAATGTCAAGTTACAGAGTTTAAAAATATTTGGTATTCAAAACTCTCTAAATATTTGGTTCTGAATACTTGGTTTGTAATAATCATGCTCTTAGCAACTCTCTGTGATTGGTTTGGGATATGTGCATTGTTGATAGCTTGGCATTGTTGATAGGTTGCTGCATACTGTTTTATAATTCTTAACTGTCTACCAAATCCAGGGGGAGTTATACTAACAATACAGATTTTGGTGAAACTGGGTTGTGTTGGATATTTGGAAAAACATTTGTTATATTCTTTGACCAGAAAGGCTCAACAAATTGGGAGATTGTAAGGGCAAAATAGGCATAACCTATTTTGGCCTTGTTTTTACCTTTCTTGGTCCTAAAGATATGTGTATTTTTGGAAACAAAATATTCATAGTATTTTGGTTTTCTTGGTCCTAAAGTTTAGAAGTATTTTTGGATACAAAATCTTGGCAATATTCCTTTCATAAAAATGTCTCTAAGAGTCCTTATTTGTTTGGAAAGAAAATCTAGGAAATTAAGGTAGGTTATTTGATTACCAATACTAACTCCTAATTCCTTAATATATTTGGAGTTTGTTTCATAATTAAGGTGTAGGTCTTCTCCATCATATAAATAAGGGCAGAGGCAAAAGATACGAAGGAAGAGAGTGCAGAACAGAATAGCAGTGCAGAGCAGATTCCAGTGCACCAAAAAAGAGTATTCAGAAAACCAGATTTGCTGAAAGTTGAATGCAGTTTTGGATGCAACTACATTCCGAACTACATTGAAACTGCTGGTTGTTTGTCTTCCGAGAATCTCTAGGAAGTTGATTTTTTAATCTCACGTTTTTTGTATCTTTGTTTATGTGGGTTTTGATCTCCAAGACGTGTTATCTTGTGAGAGCTTTTGGTTTGGTGATTTCACATTCTATTTTGTAAAACAATTCATCTTGTTTAGTGACGGGTGTCAAACCATCAAAAATAATTTCCTATTTTCCCAAATAACGAGTATAGGGTAGTAGGGATCGTATCACAGGGAACGTCAAATTTACTTCTCTTAAGAATTTTAACAAAGCAATTAAAATAAAGAATGAGGTTTTTAATCTAAACTAATTACTAACGAACGAATTAACTAAAAGCTGAATTTAAATGACTAAATGTAAGCAAAACAAATAACGATGTTTGAATTTAATAAGAGAAAAATCCAGTTAATGAACTTAATGTAATCTCATAAGTTTACTACTGATCATAGATGCAAAGATGACTCAATTGGCTACAAATAAACCGGTTATAGTTGTCGACAACCGCCAGACACCCAATCTCTGCTTACTGTCTCGATAGTCAAGAGAAGCTCGTTAACTATTTCCCTAATCAAAAGACAACCCCCGAGACGCTCGTAGGATTTAATGTTTTGAAAGCATTAAGAGAGAGAGACCCGATTATAAACAGTGCATATTGAAGCAATATCATTTAATTTAGATTACCCATTCCCGCAATACGGACCGAATATGCTTGTGATACCTAAACGGTGTGTTACTTGCTACTTTGTTAGAACCCGGTAACAATTACGGATCAACGGTTATAACTAGCAATGAACTATTATGTTAATTAAGGTTTTGGCCACAAACATTAACTAAGCATAATAATCCTATGTTACAATTCCTTTTGTAACAAACAAACGGAAAACGAATAAATACTTAAACCCAATTGAGAATTAAAACATTTAGATCTCACAGTAGAAATTTGTAAAGAATTTCTTGTTCATTAACTGGAAGAAATAAAACTAGTCACTAAACATAATTAAAGATTACTTACAAAATGAATTCAAAACGAAAATAAACCCAGCAGTGTGATGGAAGAAACGAGCAAGCTGCTACCAAAATCTTCGAGTGTATATGTGTGTGTATGATTATGTGTATCAGCCGTCTCGTCTGTGATTGCATGCCAACTTCTAAAACTGACCTCTCCTTATATAGCTGAGCCCCTCCTTGCTCTAAGTCTTTCCTCCTTTATAGAGGCCATGATCTCCACTCCTAAGTAGTTGTTGACAAAGTCCACGACATCTAATCTATCTCTTATCTTATTTTTTGATTAATTACAAAAGAGAAAGAAAAGAAATAACAACAATTTAGAGAAAAATAATAATTCCCTAATTACTGAAATGGATAAGTCTGAAATTCTCTTTAAAAACGTGGCATTGCTTCCAACTTCAGCTCCAGCTCGCCACAGATATATAGAGAATGCCCATTCGGTACCATGATATCTGAATTTATTCTTTAAACTTAAGTTTCTTTTCACTTTTTCACCATCAATCTCTCATAGACCTGTAATCACCAAACATACAAAATACTCATAAAAAGTGCAATATTTACAACAAGTTAAGTCACAAAAACGATAATAAATATCACACTTATTTGGGTTCATCATTTAGTGAAATCTTTTTGGTGGATCTACAAGCATAAGGCTTGATGATTGTTTGGTAAACGTTTGTGTTTATTCTGACTTTAAATTATTAAGTCTTCCGCTGTTTTAAAGTTTATGACCAATGCACTTCCCAATATAACTTCTGTAACAAGCTACATTGCGAACTGCATTGACCTTTTAGTAAATCCTAACTACTGTTGATTCTTATATATATATATATATATCCAAAAAATCAGGTGTCACCCCAAACACATGAATTTGGGCCACGCCCAAAAGTGTGTTTATTATTATTTTTTTTAATAGATAAGTATGACCCTTGTGGTATGGAGATTAGAACCAAGGACCTCAAGGTCATTGTTTGATTGCCCAAATGCGTATTTTATCATATTAACTCAAGAACAAAAGGGAATTACATAAATTACCACTTAAAAAGTGGTACGTTTAGCACTTTCCTACGTACTACTTTTAGCAAAACTATTTATTGTCCTCGTTCTTCCATTGACCACAAGTCTACAATGATTTTAGTGATTTTCTACCAAGACGCCCTCAACAAGAAAAAAGATGCTACTAATATCTTCCTGCGGGATCACTGCTGCCCTGAAAATCAGTCGGGTTTACTTCAACATCTTCAAAGGGCATATGCTGATTTCTCATATTTTCCATCCCACCTGTGTAATTAGCACAGGAATGTTATGAATAGCAGTTCGTTGCACTATAAAATTAGACATAGGAAATTATGAAACGAGAACTTTGGACGTGAAGCAAACCTGCATTCTCCCTTCTCCAGAATATTGAGCTCCATATCTTCTTCGAATGGCTGAAACACAAGGTCAAGTTTCTGGCTATCCACTGCATCAAGCGCTGATGGCTGCCACTGCAATAAAATGATGATGAAGATGATCAGGAGAAAAAAGTAGCTTTAATGCCGGAATACTTTTTCTGGCTTGAATCCTTGTCGAAATGGTTCAAGATGAACTGCAAAGAGATAGAGAGAATGGGACTACCTTTGGGCTGTTATCCTTGTCTATGGTAAGAGCTCTGATACCCTAATTTGCCAAGAAAATTGGAAACGGTAAAGAAAAGTAACTACCAATGTTGAGATTTTGATAAGTATAACTGTATCTGAAATATTATACCTCGTACACATCACCAGATATTTTGCTTCGAAGAATATTAATTGTCAGCCTAAATTCTTTCTTCAGAGCTTCAGCCAGTGTTTGCTTCCTTCCCTCACGAATCTGCCAAACATCTAGATCATCAGATTCATTAACTGTGTTGTGTTTTGTGTGCGTGTGCGTGTGTGTGCGGGAGAGAGAGAGAGAGAGAGAATTCACATTAGACAAATTATCTTGTAGCTGCTATCAAACCAATACCAAAAGAATATTACCGATCTCAGTGTTATCTTTAATCCTGTTGGAGATGATCTTTTTAATCCTTTAAGCACGGGAACAATCCAGGCATTCTCTTCTTTTCTCGCCTCAGCTTCCTGCACGTCAACATGAACTTCTTAAGCGTTGATTATTATGCAAAAGATCTAGTCCTTTCCCCCTTGTTTAACCAGAAACTCACACATGATTGTATGATATCCTCCACAGAATCTTTGGAAAAGCACTCATTGATGGTTGACTGCCTGCATCAGAGCTAAGGAATATTGGTATGGATAACTTTAACACAATCAGAACACATGCTTCATTCAAATTCATTACTTGTTTAAGACGCTTTCTTGATCGATCAGAGCATTCACGGAGAATTCCTCAACTGTAGTTTTGATTGAATTCTCATTTCCAGAGTTTAAGGCTACCAATCGCTTTTCTAGCTCTGGCAATTTCTGGCAATGCAGGAAATGGAGTTCATGACTAGTACATTCGTGTATTCAAAGGCATACTAAATAAATTCAACTGATGCCATTCGAGTGACATTGGTTTTCTATCAAGAATATCCAATGTCATGTTTTGGTGTAAGCCAAATTTTGCACAAATCAGGCACATGTATTAGTGTCAAGTGACAACTTACAAAGCAAAGATCTTCAAGTGAAATTCGTTAATCTAAAGTTCGAGTTGAGACTCACCTCTAAAGGAACCAAATGGGTTGCCAGTCCAGCTGCAACCAATTCGGCACCATTCAACCTTGCCCCTGTTAAGGCGAAATATTCCCCTGCATAGAGCAACACCATACTCATTTCACGCAGAGATCCTATAAATAACATTTAGATAGATACATAAAATATAGACGAATCTAAGTACTTCTAAAATCCTAGAAAATTACTTTCATATTCTATTTTCTTTATAGATCATGATTTGAAATAAATAACCACAATCTGTAGTGACTTTGGTGAACTAATTGGCCTAGGGCCTCTATAGAAAGATTTCGTGTGTCCACACATGTCGACATGTATGTCCAAATGACACGCATGCCCGACATGGCTGTGTTTACATAAACGCTGTGTCACCCGAATCATAGAGGAAAATAATCCAGTGGTCAAAATGTCTACTTCACAATGTCATTTAAGCCCTTACCCAAATGGCCAGGGAGATGGGAAAGCATGTATGAGAAGCCACAGTCGGTGTGAAACCCGATACTTGCTTCAGGGGTAGCAAATACCTACAACATTGGCATACCACAGGAGACATAAGCAAAAAAGGAACCAAGAAATCCAAACAAAAGCATCTCAATGAAGTTGCAAATGCTCACTGTCTTCTCTGTGACAACTGAGAACTTCATTGGAACCATCAGTGATGCCCCTCCACCCATGGAAATTCCATGAACAAGAGCGACCTGGCAGAGATAGATACAGCAATATCAAAATTAACATAATTATTTAAAGAATTTTTCTCTTGCTTTGAGAACGATTTTGTGTAGAACTCAGATTAGAGGAGTACTTGGGGTTTCTTATATGTGTGGATGTGATAGCAAAGCCAATACATTCTATAGACCACTTCAAGACAGGAATCCTCTGTCCAATAAAAGAGAAACTCGTAATGATTATGGAAATTTTAGATTTTAAAAAGGCAATGGGAATTACTTTAGCATGGTACAACTCACTTGATTCCCGCCCATTATAGAACATTTTCAAATCCCCGCCAGCAGAAAAAGCACGACCAGCTCCCTACAAAGGTAAAGACAATATCATCAGTTTCCAGAATCAAAGAAAACCTATGAATCTAATCGATTGAAATAGATCGTTTCCCAAATTGAGGAAGAATAGCAATGAACAATAGGAATAACAATATGGTCACTACTCACTAACCTTGATTATGACTAGCTCTGCATTTTCATCTTTTTCCCATTTCTCAAGGTATCCTGCTAACAAAGAAACCTAAAAACAGGCCAAGAAAACTCTTGACTCATCAGCTCAAAAGCATAAAAAAGAAAAGTTACTAGCGGATAGAACCCAAAATATATACCAGTTTCGATGAAATCACATTCAATTGACGAGGCTGATTCAAGGTGATCATTCTGACATGACCAATCTCTTCACCAAGAATAACCTAAAGATAGATCACAATTAACAAAATTAACTCAATTACCAAAGAGAAATCTTTACTTTAAGTTATGACATAAAAAATTAAACATTTTAACGACATTATCTCTACCTCTTCATCTGGGTTAACCAAGTGGTCCAAGTCCTTAGCCATTTGAGATCAACAATTAGGTCCAACCCAAGAAACCTGCAAAATGAACCAATTAAACCTAAATCATGAAATTCCAACATGAAAGCACCCCAAAAATTAGGCATTCCCGAACTAAATGAAAGAAACATGAAAATTATTTGAATTCATGTACTTGGAGGATACCCAATAGCCAAAAAAACTGCTTAGAGATTGTAATTTGGTAGTTTAACAAACAACATAGCATGATTTTATGGCAGCATACGGCTACTGTAAGTCTGTAATCATTAAAAAGAAAAAAAAAAGGTTTGAAAATTTGACTAACCAAGAGAAATGAGAGTTGCTGAGTGGTGGGTTGAACAAAAGAATGAACATTTATTCTTGCGGGAGGAAAATATATAGTAGGTTTGATCTTTGATGGGGTGGTTGGTAGAAGTTGTGTCGCTGGTCAGCGGTTGTGGTTGGTAGGCTGGTAGCTGCTTGTGCTTTACGGCCTTTACATATACATAAATTAAAAGAGCATTCATATTTCACACAATAATTTTTTATCTAGCATGTCAAGTAAATTTATAAATCTTTTCATTTTAAATATATTTTTTAAACTCACATAAACTTTTTAAATTACAATAAATTATTTCATGAATCGATTGGTAGAGATCAAGTGGTAGAAAATTTATACCTTTTACTTCCTCCACTTTATTGGTATAAACTTTTTTGCAAAAGGTTTATAAATATTTTAAAAACTTTTTATGTTACCCACTACAGTTACCGTAAGGAGTATACTTAATACAGCACATATAAAATAGTTAATGCAGCACTTTTAAAACATATTGGACCAAAATACCCTTTAAGTGTTTTAAATATTTTTGGTTTTTTTAAAATTTAAACCTAATTAAAATTAATTTAAACACAATTAATCTATATCTATACATATATATAAAGTCTAGGTAGTCTAAAAATAGTAATTTTTCGCCAAAATTTGCATCCCTAAAATAGTAACCTCTATTTATAACAAACATTTAATGAATCCTATAATTAAATAATACAAATTTAAATACCTATAACTCCTTAAAACTAGAGCCTAGGAACTAGAACCATTGCATTCATTGTTTTGTTATCCAAACACAACCTTTTCTGCATACAACCGTTAGTTTTTCATTGTTACCAAATAAACTTCAGAAAAATCACGGATGACTTTGCACAAGAAATTTCACTGAAAGGAATCACAAATACTCACAATTAATTCTAACTGAATGACTAATTTGTATAAATAAATAAATAAATAAATATATATATATATATATATATATATATATATGATTTTTTTTGTCTACTTCACCAGATTAAAAGTTATTAAAACAAATACTTTCAATGAAATCACAAAAACTCACAATTCATTATAACTACATGAAATATATGAATATTTTTTTTGTCTATTTCATCGGATCAAAATTCTTAAAAGAAATATTATGAATAAAATTATAAATACTCATTATTGATATTAAATATATGACTGACCAACAAAAATATATAGATTTGAAATTTTGTTGTCCATTTCATCATATTCAAAATTTAAAAAACATCAAAAGTTCATCTAAAACACGAATGCACATGATTAATTATAAATGACTGACAGATCTAAAAAAATATATCGATTTGAAATAAAAAAAAAATTTAACAAATACTTCAAGTAACAAGAACTATATAATGGTAAATAACAAAACGAAACAAACAATATTGCAACATAATTTTTCTTCTAACAAATAGGAAATGTTTCAGAAGTACAAAGTTACCTCTCTTTAAAAAAAATGAATCGACCATTTAATCATGAACGAATTGATTTGTCGTTGTGTTCGAAAAGTAATCAGATTTACATCAAATTGTAGAGTACCCAAGTAATCTCAGTTGTAAAGTTACCTTGATGATCCCCTTTTATAGAATTCTATATTTTCGAGAATAGAGAATGGGCAGAGGAATAATGAGTAAAGGGAGTGAAGAAGAAAAACTAAAATGAGAGTTGATTCCATAAGTTGGGTTAATAGTATGTTTTTTCTTTGGTGAGAGGGCAAGTATACCTTTAACTGCTTTTTTAATTAGAAAAAAATATTTTTGATATGAAATGACGAGTATACCTTTAATGAATCGGACATGCTTGTGATAAGCATCAGTTCATACATTGTCATGCATGATTCAAAATTGTGTAATTGTCATTCTCATTCCATAGCAGTGCATCACGATTTTAAATCGATGTCTCACGTTCAAACTGGTCTATTTCCAATTTATAGCGATGCATTGCGATTCTAAATTAATGCATCGTGAATCCAAATCGACGTATCGCTACTGAAAATCCATACACTGTGATACACATTTTTTGTATTTTCATTTTAATTATTTATTTAATTTTCATAAATTGCAGTTATTCCAATTTATTTATTTTATTATTGTTAATCAACTGACACGTATATTTCTTTATTTTCATATTAATTTTTAATCAAATGATAATTTTCTATTCATTGAAATAATCTCTCCTTTTAGTTTTTTTTTTTTTTGTCTTCATTTTGCTTGATTATAATTTAACTGAGTATAATTTGATTGAAAAATATATATGTCTGTGCGTTTAACGCACATGTATAAAACTAGTTACTAATTAATTTGATTAAGTTAGTTAATCCAGTCCATCCTACCCGATTAAAATTAATCCAGCCCACCCACGCTCGTGACTGCCAAGGAACCAAAACCCCAGCCCAGCGACTACTTGCTAGGCAGTCCTTCCAGCGAGCCCATTCCCTTCACCCCTTACCACCTAGGCCAATAGCAGTCCCAAGCCCAGACCTGCCCAACAACTTCCAACCCAACAATTTCTAAGCTCAGATCCCCAACCCGACTGCTTACCCACCGGACGCTAAGCCTACCACCCCCATTTGGACTGCCGCCCAACCAGTCCAAGCCCAATCTACGCATTAGAGACTGCCCCAACCTAACCCCTTTTTGATTATTTTTTTCATTTAAACAAGTTTTTTTGAAAAATATATGTATATATAAATTAAATATTTGGAGATAAAAATCGAACACTATATATATATATATATATATATATATATATATATAAAAGCAAGAAAATATACTAAAAATAGTAAGTTCCCGCCAAAAACCAATGCTCAAAAATAGAATGTAAATATTTTAGTTTTATAAGTGTAATTCGATAATAACGTTGAATTATCCACAGTTTTTAAACAAAACCATGGGTAACCCACTATTTGGTTTCTTTGCGTGGTCATGACATGGGAATTCTAAAAGAAAATATTACAATTTGACCCATTACCCTTCTCTCCGGTCTCCACAAACAAAACCCTTGATTTTCCCCTCCTTGCTTTACCTCTCCTCTCTTTCTCTCTGATTTCTAAAAAACCTTCGTTTTTCTCCTACCATCTATCTCTAGAGATGTTCTTGCCTTCTCACTCCTTAGTAAACCCACCCTACCATTGATAGGGTTTCATAACTCTCCCCTTTATAAGTGGAAAGTGAATCAAAATCTTTTAAATCAACATTCAGAGAAGCAGCAGCAGACGCACCGGCAATTTCTTCCTAATTTCAATAATTTTCAATGCATTCACTCTAGAAGTTTTTGAGATAAGTAAATCTTCTAATCCCCTTTATTCGATTTCACCTGTATTTCTTGATTGTTGAACTCATTTCCATCTAAATCTTTAAAATTCTAATTTTTCGAGATTTATTATGTTTGTTGTGTGGTTTGGATCCATGTATACACTAACTTTAGATTATTGGCATTATTTTGCATAATCACTAATTCTGCATAATTTGTCTCTTATTTTAGTAATTGAAAGTCATTCTTTTTGTTGGAGAATCAAAAGGAACTCATGGGATAAGAAAGGTTGTACACATTTTTTTGCTTACTATTTAATTATGTTTATTTCTCCACATAATTATTGATTAATTTTTTTGTTTTGTTGGCCCTTTTTTCTTTTGATAGTGGGTTGATCTTTAATATCCCTAAATTTCAATAATGTTATATTTTTATGATAATTGGAATAATTGACAATTGGGCTTATTCTGATTTAATAGCAAGTTCATTTTGTTTTGATACATTAGTAGGTTGGTTTATTAGGATTTTGGGCTTGGGCCTAATTTGTTTTAGGTTGGGTAATACCAATATTAGAAGTCAAAAAGAAAAAAAAATATATATATATATATATATATATATAAATAAATAATAAGAATAATTATAAAACTATTAATATATTCATAGTAGGAGGGGACAAAGTGTGAATAGGTTATATCATGGCAGTAATAGGGTAAGCCAGGGGACGCCCTCTCCCGCTCTTTGAAGAGAGCAACGATACCTTGCTAAAACGAACGAGGAATTATGCTTCATGAACGCAATTTAGTGGGGGGAGAAGATCATAGGGCAGAAACTATGGGTATAAAAGGCTGGTATCCTTGGATGAGTTTTACACAAAGACAAGAACAAAGATTGAGAGAATTGGGAGATCTAGAGAAAGATAGCAATGAGAAAGGCATTGGCGAGGTCTCTGAGTGAAGGAAACCGGCGGAACAACGAACCACCAGCGGACGAGATCACGAGTCTTGATTGGAGGTAAGAGATTGCTTCTCCCATTTCTTATCATGGAAACAAATAGTTTGGATCTCTTGGTTAAAGATTAAGAGAAGAAAACAAAATTTGTTTGGGGAGGGTAAACTAGAAAAGGAAGAAGGAAGAGAGGGAATAAAAGAAATGTAACTAAGTGTATGCGTGCACTATGTTTTTGAGTGTGCTTGTGTGTGGGGGGTCAAATATCAGTTGAGGGGAGTGTGTTTGTGAGTATCTGTAGAAGGAGAAAGGAATAGATAAATGGGAAGAAAATAAAGATTTGAGTTAGTATTGGTGGTTGTGGCAGGAAACAAAGGAGGAATTATAGGACATTATAAAGTTACAAATTGATTTATATATATTATAATATAATACATAAACCGAATAGGTGCTTGTGTGTGTCAGTGTGTGATCTATTTAAACATAATGTATACAAACAGTAATTTTTAAGTTATACAGTATAATATAACTACAAAGTAACAAAATCGTGTGTGTTTTGTATGTGCGTAAGTGTGCTTTATTTTGGAATGTTTAAATGATTTATTTGATAGGCTACTTTTAGTACAAATTATGGCTTAGCAATTATTATTTATTTTGAATTTAGATTCAAGCAATAGAACTTAGAGCGATTGTACGTGTGGTGGATTAGTTTTGTTGAACATTTTGTGGTAAGAGACTATATTTCTTTAGGTCTTTTGATTCTTTTTATTTATTCGGTAGGCTTCCGTTATAATTTTATTGGCTTAATGTTTTCTTTGTAAACGCATGCTCAACATTCGCCTATATTTGCTTTGAAGTTCGTCGAACATATTTCATTCATACTCTGATATTTGTAACATATGTTTAGTCTCAATTGAAATCTCAATTCATTGGAACAATGATTACATATACTTATTTGACATTTGATTTTATTGGAACTCGCACGTGATCACTAAGTAAAATAATATGTTACGTGATATGCGTAACGCTAATGAAAGAATGAACTATTTAACACCATTAGACATATGGTGAGATAATTCGGATATACCTTCAGGCTCGTTGGGGTAGTCAGCTAGGTCGAAGTGACCGCTTACGTGATCATGAAATCTACGTGTAATCCTTTTTTTCAACCGGTATGGGACGGTTGGCAGCAATGGGCATCTCGTATTTGTTTTTGAGTCTTATCTTTCACTTGAAATTCCTGGAAACATTGATACTTGATTTTAATTTAAATTGAAGTTGCAACTGGATTATGTAGTGCTATGATTTGTAAAAATATTTGACGATTATCTCCTTGTTGGTCAACTCCTCCTTAGAAATCGGAGGGGTTGTATATGATCTTACCGGACATTGTTCGCTCACCATTTTTTACATCTTTTCTTTAGATCGTAAGTAGATTTGGGATCCTTTTGGGCTCGAGTAGACCATATCGAGGGTTACTCGAGAAGAAATAAATTTCCTTAGCATTTGAAGTGCTATTTATGGTTATTTTAATGAATAATTATTTTGTATTGGGACTGCTGGAGCCAATTACATTTTGGGTTATGTAATAGACAGTTAAGTTTCATTTAGTTAAGAGAAATTGTAATATTTTATTTTGGATATTTTGTGCTTTTATATTTAGTAATGGAGACATGGCCAAACCGTAGGACCACGTGTTGGTGCTGAGTTTGGGGCGTTAGAGAGTGGTATCAGAGCTTCGCTAAGATCCTAAAATTAGAGATTTTAAGGGGTTATCGAAATTAGAATAAGAAAATAGAAGTTTATGATTATGGGTTTATTTTGACTTGGAGGACTAATGCATCGATTGGTTATGTGTAGGAATGGCGCATACCCGAAAAACCGCTAAGAAGACATGTACTAATCAATCTCTCTCGGTACCTAGAGTGCTATTCAATGAGATACATGCAAAGTTAGCCCAATTACACCGTGCCTTCCGTAGGATGAAAAGTGTTAAGGATGAACTTGTGGTTCGCTTGCGCGCCCAAATGCAAGCAGCCAGGGAGACTAGGGATGTGCTTGATTAAGTGTGCATTAGTCTCACCCAAGCCATCGACGATGCTCCCGAGGACAAGCCGTGCTCTTTCCTGAACCCCATATAGATTTACTCGGATTTAGAAGATGAAGAGGATGACATGGCGGATGATAAGGTGGGGGAAAGCGAGTCCGAGGACTCCGAACCCGATGAAGAAGAGGGGACTATAGCCGAGAGAGTGCAAACTAATGGTTAGTTAGAGTGATTTGTAGTTACCTAAAGATGAGCGTCTTTCTTTTATGTTTAAGGATATTAGTAGCTCCTTTCTGTTTTCCACTTGGTTGTAGGTTAAAGTCCCATGTTTGAACTTATTCTGGATGTAATGGAAATTCCTCAAGGTTAATATAAATGCCTCATTTGAATACGTATCGTTTGATTTTGTCTGGTACCTTAAATCTTCACGTTCGGTGTTGAAGAACTATTGTGAACAACCGTGGCAAGATAAACATTTAAGCCTTAAGGGTTGAGCATTAAAAATAAAATGTTAGGTAGAAATATACATCTACTTTATATCTGCGTGACACTTTGTTATCCACGAAATAATATTAGATGGCTCGTGGAGGTCGCTCGGGTGCAAGAGGGCGTGGTCGTGGTCGCGGACAGACTGGTCGTGGGGGAATAGTCGGGGAGGACTCTACCTCTGGGGTTGCTGGTGAAGCGCAACCTGGGGTCAACGCCAATGGTCCCGGTCCCTTGGACCCAACACTTGTGGCTCTCCTTCAGATTCTCATTCAGGCCGTCCTGACGAATATGGGTCAGGAAAACACTGCACCCATTGTGCAACCCGAGCTCCAACTGCAACCACAACCTCCACCCTAACCAGAGCAACAACCACCACCACCACCTCAACCACAACCCCAACCTCAACCACAACCCCCACCTCAACCAGAGCAACAACCACCACCATTTCCACCTTAACCAGAACTACAACCGTAACCACAACCTCCACCCCAACCATAGCAACAACAACCACCACCACCACCACCACCTCAACCACAACCCCAACCTCAACCACAACCCCCACCTCAACTAGAAAAACAACCACCACCACCACTCAACTAGAACCCCAACCTTAACCATAGCCACAACCCCAGTACTATGCATCCACTAAGGACCACCTTTAAGTTTTCCAAAGGCGGAAACCTAAAACCTTCTCTGGTACACCTGGCACCGAGAACCTGGAGGAATGGTTGAAGAATATGGAGAATGTATTCGGAACCATGACTTGTAATGACAAGAAAAAGTTTAGATTTGCCACATTTGTGTTGGAAGGCGAGGCTAGTGAGTGGTGGGAGTCCGAGGAAAGAACTGCCCAGGCAAGTGGTGTGGCAACGTATACTTGGGAAATGTTTCGTGAAGTTTTTATCAAAAAGTATTTCCCTCGTATTGTGTGAGAGAGGAGGCTAATAGAGTTTTTCAACCTAGAACAGGAGACTATGAATGTGGATGAGTACAATGCTAAGTTTACGGAGCTGTCGAGATATGCTGCGAATTTCTTTGAAGATGAGGACCAAAAGGCAAGGAAGTTTGAGAGAGGACTCAACAGCCAAATCAGTTACAGGTTAACAGCTTTGAAGTTGCCAACTCATGTAGAGGTTCTGGATTGGGCTCAAATGGTCGAGCAGGAGTCGACTGAGCATCATAAGAAAAATGAATATAAGAAAAGGAACTCTGAGGACAACTTAGGGAAGTACCGAGGACAATCCGGTGGTCAAGGAAGTGGTGGTTACAGCAACAAGAAAAGGGCCACTAAGGATAATCATTTCAAAGGAGAGGCTCAGCCATTAAGGAATCAGTCTCAGAGTCAGTACCAGAGATTGAATTATAATCAGAAAACGAACGATGTATGCTGCACTTGTGGGGGTTGGCATCCAAACAAGCCTTGTTATTGTGATTCAGGGGCATGCTTCAACTATGGTAAGGTGGGGCACATGCTCAGGAACTGCTTGGAGCCGCTTAAAAATACATTTAATAAGGGCTCAGGGAGAAGGGACAAGGACAAACCTAAGGCCTAAGGAAGAGTTTTTGTTATGACAGCTAAGGATGCTCGGGTAACCAATGATGTGGTGGCAGGTACCGTACATCTCTATACCCGTAATGTGTATGCTTTAATTGATCCTGGTACCACCCACTCTATCATTTCTGCTGCACTTGTACGTCGCATGACATTATCACCCCAAGATCTAGATATTGAGTTGGTCATAAATAGCCCAGCTAAGGAATCTATTCCGGTAATTTCAGTGTTTAGGTCTTGCCCTCTGAAACTCGAGGATAAGGAGTTGCCTGTTGACCTAATACCTTTAGACATTCAAGATTTCGATACAATACTTGGTATGGACTAGTTAGTTTCTTTCCATGCTAGGGTGAATTGTTTTGAAAAAAAGGTGGTGTTTGCATTCTTGGTGAGCCGAAGTTTAGGTTTAATGGTTCCAAACCAGTGGGCGTGTCAAGTTTTATTGCTTTTCCAAAGGCAAGACGAGTTTTGAGAAGGGGTTGCCAGGGATATCTAGCTTCCATCACCAACACTCGTAAGGAAAGAGTTAGCCTTGAGTCACTTCCAGTAATCAGGGAGTTTGGGGGTGTGTTTCCAGAGGACCTACCCAGTCTACCACAAGAGCAAAAAGTGGAATTTATGATTGACCTAGTGCCTTGGACGACACCCATTTCTAAGGCACCTTATAGGATGGCATCGACGGAACTTAAGGAATTGAAGGAGCAGTTGCAAGAACTTGTCGAAAATGAGTTAATTAGGCCGAGTGTTTCACCTTGGGGCGCTTCTGTGTTGTTTGTAAAGAAGAAAGACGAGTCTATGAGATTATGTATTGATTATCGGGAGTTGAATTGGGTTACAGCAAAGAATAGGTATCCTCTGCCAAGAATTGATAATTTGTTTGACCAGTTGCAAGGTGCTCGTTACTTCTCCAAGATCAATCTCTGCTCAGGTTACCACCAGTTAAGGGTTAGAAAGGAAGATATTGCTAAAAGGACATTTAGAACCAGATATGGCCCCTATAGGTTCCGGGATACCATTTGGGTTAACCAATGCTCCAGTCGCATTTATGGATCTGATAAATAGAGTATTCAATAAATTTCTTGATTGATGTGTGATTGTGTTCATTGATGATATTTTGGTTTACTCTAAGACCAGAGAAGAGCATGAAGAACATTTGAGAGTAGTGTTGAAGATCTTAGGAGAAAAGAAGTTGTATGCCAAATTTAAGAAGTGTGAATTTTAGTTAGATGAGGTAGCCTTTTTGGGGCATGTGGTATCAAAAGATAGAATCTCTATGGACCCAGCCAAGATTGAAACGATAGTGAATTGGGAAAGGCCAACGGCTGTCACGGAAGTTAGAAGTTTCTTGGGGTTGGCCGGTTATTATCGTCGTTTTGTGGAGGGGTTCTCGAAGATAGCAGGACCTTTGTCTAGATTGACCCAGAAGAGTGTTAAGTTTGTATGGACAAATGAGTGTGAGGTTAGTTTTCAAGAGTTGAAGAATCGGTTGGTATCAGCTCCGATCCTTACCTTGTCATCTGGGTCAGAAGGATTTATGATCTACAGTGATGCATCGCTAAAAGGGTTAGGTTATATATTGATGCAGAATGACAAGGTTATTGCGTACGCTTCCCGATAACTCAAGAACTATGAGAAGAGCTACCCAACTCATGATTTGTAGTTGGCAACAGTGGTTTTTTGCTTTAAAAATATGGAGGCATTACCTGTATGGGGAGAAATGTGAATTATATCGACCATAAAAGTCTTAAACATATATTCACTCAAAAAGAGTTAAACATGTGTCAGCGAAAGTGATTGGAACTACTTAAGAATTATGATTGTACGATACTGTACCACCCTGGGAAGGCTAACGTGGTGGCTGACGATTTGAGTCGGAAGAACCAAGGAAACTTGGTAGCAATGATCACCAAAGAAAAGATAAATTTAGATGACTTTGAGTCCTTGGGAATTGAAGTAAGGGTTCCAGGGGTAGTGGACTTCTGGCTGCAATGAGTGTGCAACCATCATTGTTAGAAAGGATTAAGGCAGAACAGGCTGTGGACCTAGGGTTGTTGAAAATCTCAAAGGGCCTCGAAGAGGGTCGTCATTTAGATTTTTGGGTTAGTAGTGATGGTATTCTACGTTTTGGATCCAGAGTTTGTGTCCCCTCAGACCCAAAGTTGAAAAGGAAAATCTTAGAGGAAGTGCATAACTCGAGGTTCGCGGTACACCTCGGTAATACTAAGATGTACCAGGATGTGTGTGATACCTTTTGGTGGGACAACATGAAAAGGGAGATCGTGGAGTTCATCTCCAAGTGTTTGGTATGTCAGCAGGTGAAGATCGAGCATCAGAAGCCAGAAGGGCCAGTTCCCGAGTGGAAGTGAGAACATATCACCATGGACTTTGTAGTAGGGTTGCCTAGGACCTTGAAGGGTGACAATGCTATATGGGTTATTGTGGAATGATTAACCAAGTCTGCACATTTTTGGCTTTTCGGGTTACAAATTTTTTTAGAAAAGTTAGCAAGGATATACGTTAATGAGATTGTCAGATTGCATGGGGTTCCGGTCTCGATGCTAGGTTCACCTCTAAATTTTAGGCTAGTTTACAGAAGGCGTTACGTACAAGGTTGAGCATGAGTACGAGTTTTCACCCACAGACACATGGTCAGTTGGAGCGAACCATACAAACACTAGAGGACATGTTACGAGCAAGTGCTTTAGACCTACAGGGCAGTTGGGATGATCACTTACCGTTGGTAGAGTTTACTTATAATAATAGTTATCACGCAAGAATTGGAATGGCGCTGTACAAGGCTTTGTATGGACGGAAGTGTCGATCACCTACATGTTGGTATGAAGTTGATAAAAGGAAACTTACGGGACCCGAGTTAGTGCAAGCTACATCAGAAAAGGTGCAATTGATTAGAGAGTGACTTCTTTTGGCACAGAGTAGGCAGAAGTCATACGCCGATAACCACCGTCGTGGACTTGAATTCGAAGTGGGTTTGAGTGCCCCTTTCCAAACCAGTCCGCGCTACTAAAAAACAGGGGTTACGTTTCAAAACTTTGAGCGCGTGGAATACGCTCGACCGTATTTTGTGGACTCAAAATATTTAAACAGAGTCGCCATCTTTATTTTAAGGATAAACAAAGAAAAACCACATATACCAGAGGTGTAAGGGTTCGGAGGCTAATTTACGAGTTGGGAAGGGGTTAGACACTCAACCCGTCCTTTCGGTCTCAAAGTAGATTTTTGGTTATATATATATATATATATATATATATATATATATATATATATATATATATATATATATACATATATGACAAAAAAATAAAAAGAAACTTATAGCAACTTCATTTTAGAGTTGCAATTTACAATATCCCAAATTTAACCAATGCACTCTGTAATTTGGTGCGATGTGGGCCTTGTCGTTAATGATTCATCCAATTTTTTAACGAACTGCTAATGTCGACTAATGGAGGTACTTTATGTGGGCATTTTTGTCTTTTTAGTAAATTTTATTTTCCCATTTTTTTCTTTTCTCTTCTTCTTTCATCACTGTAAAGCAATTCTTCTAGCCCGTTAAAGCTTTTCATTCTCTCTCCACCCCCCAGTTCGCTCTCCCTCAATCTCCGTCTAAACAAATCCATCTCCAAGTCTTTCCCCACTTCTCTATCGTTGGACCAGCCCTGTCATGCTCTCTCCGCCTTCGGCCCAGTCCTCTCTTTCCTCTCCTCGCACCATATTCATCCCTCTCTGCAATCGTTCTCTTCGATCCGACAAAGCAACTTCACAACCACGCCAACCAACACCTTCTACTCATCCATATCTAGTCGGTGAGCCTCCTGCTCCTCCCCTATTCTTCATCATCCGTCTCTGGTCCCACGAGTCCCCATCGTCATCTCTAGCCTTGGTTCCAACAGAGTCCACCATGTTAACCGCGACCATCTCCTTTGATCTAGCCAAACCCAACAGCTCTCTATCTGGCTTGCTCCATAATTAAAGGTGATCAATTATCATTGAATGCGAACCTCGTTACATTTCGTGTACTTGGGAGGGCATAATTTTCAATTTCACTCTAAAACCAAAAGGCTTTGACTTTTAAGAAGAGCGAAAAGAAATTTGGATTTTCAAGGAACCAGACATGTTAACCCAAGAAGTTATTGAAAAAAGGATTTTTGATTGGAGGTTTTGATTTAAAGCTTGATGATTATGATTTTGGTGATGTTGGAAGTATGGGAACAACGGTTGGGCTCCGAATGATACCAGAGATAGGAGGGTGAAAGAAATAGATTGAGAGCTCTGATGGATGAAAGAACGTTGGGGTGGCACGTTGAATGAAATGGATTGACGGTTGTGGGGGAGGGTGATGATGAGAAGAAACTTGGAAGTCACCGACGGGAGCTTAGATATGAGAGAGTGAGAGAAAGAGATAGAGAGAAATTTCTAAAAACGATGAAGCAGAAATAGAGAGAGATTTCTGAAAACAATAAAGCAGAGATAGAGAGAGATTTCTGAAAACGATGAAACAAGAGTTAAAAAAATTGGAAAAATCGAATTTACCAAAAGGGCAAAAATACCCACATAAAATGCCTATACTAGTCGACATTAGCATTCCAGTTAAAAAATTTGATGAATCATTAATGGCAAGGACCACATGGCACCTAATTATAAAGTACATTGGTCAAATTTGGGATATTATAATTGGTTGGTCAAATCGGTTACTTGTAAATAATACGATGGTCAAAAAGATCATTTCCCCTAGAAATTACTATTTTTCAATATTTTTATAACAAAATTAGTGATGTATCCAAATTGTGTGGATATACTGGGCTTGAGTAATTGGATATCTGGCTTTCAATCTATCCTTCATTTGAGGCCTAAATCTGTCAAACAAAGCAATAACAAAGGTGAACTAGGCAGGGACTTCTTCTGCAAAAGCACTCTGGTGTAAAAATTAGACAACACCC
Organism: Codonopsis lanceolata; assembly: GCA_013146195.2. Lineage (NCBI taxonomy): Eukaryota > Viridiplantae > Streptophyta > Magnoliopsida > Asterales > Campanulaceae > Codonopsis > Codonopsis lanceolata. The sequence continues at coordinate 63,628,768 of CM028377.1, read as the reverse complement.
AGATGTAATATCAATTTGACAGAGCTACAGCCTGTAAAAAATGAGCGTTCCTTTCCATTGAAACATTGTAAAGTATATATAGCCCCCTTGGGAGCAGAATCCGGGTTGAGCCGTTGTTGTGGAGAGATATCAGGCCTTTATGGCCATAAATACGGGGTGGCCGCATAACCATCGGAGTCATGGCAGAAGACTCGGACGTAAGAGTTATCACGCCGTTGTGTATAGGGTGAGTGTCCGTCCACCGAACAGCCTTACTCCCTGATCGGACAACTCTGTGGAAAGGATCCTGGTCGGGTTGCTCGGGTATCCCCTTTCCTGGTCTCTGTATCTCACGTGCCTATCACGTGAATGGGCATGTACCTGGCTCGTGACCAGGATTTGGGTCAAGCTCATCAATTAGTATTTTTAATAAACTTTATATTCCCTTCATCCCGAAAATAATTTTATTCGACAATTCAAACTTTTTTATAATTGTAACTTTATTTGATTGTATCTTATTCAAATAACGCTAACATTACTATTTATAGAAATTGAACTATTTAAATGGCATATTGTGAGTTCAATTATTACGGTATATCACAAATAATAATGAGTTTAGAGACTCAATGGTTAATTAGACAAAATTTAGTAACCATTAAAACTATTCACCTACGTGAAAATACACTAGCGAGTCTACGAGAGTGCTCCAATGGAAAATATCATGTCTCGTCTACCTCATCATCGAGAGTGCTCCAATGGAAAATATCATGTCATGCTTAACTCATCATCGAGAGTGCTCCTGTGAAAACCCAAACCCTACTTGTGTAACATGTCCTCTATACTTGATTAATATGTTCATTATGTGCCTTAACATGTTTTAGAGTCCATATTGTTCATATCATGCTCGCATTAGGTCAACCATGATCGTAGTTGCTTGTATGCTTTTCTATACATTGCATGCCTTGTTATACTTGCTTCGTGTATCGTCTTAGCACTTAACTAAGTCCTACTAGAGCCTTAGTACCTTTATAACATGTTTTATAACTTCAATCTAGGTCATTGTATGCTTGGTTGAGAGTTCGGAAGCCTTCTTGCTTCATTTGACCTTTTGACTCTTAAGGTCTCTCGGTTTGTCTTTCCTTGCCTCGTTTCGTGTCTTTGAGACTCGTGTGATGTTAACTTGAATCCTAGGCCTTGTATCCTAGTCCTAAACATGTTTTAGAATGTTCATTCATGCTTGTAGTATCTTTGCTTAACTCGTTGTTGATTCGTTTGATGTCCGTTGCGAGTTTCGCCCTTCATTCCTCCTTGTTTCGGGTGATGTACGTTCGGACCTGATCCGATTGTGATTTTGAGTGTTGGTTTACCCCCTTTGAATTGCTTGGGTTGTTTGGGGGTCATTCTAGGCCAAATTTGAAGGCTTCTCAACCTGGAGACCTTGCTATCGCAAGGTGGTTTGGGCTTGCCCTCGCATGAAGGGCAACAACTTGGGAAACAAAGTTCTGGAGACCTTGCGGAGGCAAGGTGAAATGACCTTGCGACCGTAAGCCCCTCTGTTCCTCAATTACGGGATTTTGAATCCTGATGAGCCTTGTCTTGCACACTTGACCCTTTGTACAACCCAAGGTAACCCCCAACTTGACCCTTGACCCTTTTGAGCCTATTTTCAGCCCTTAGATGTGTTTTAATCAAGGGTACTCTTTCATCCACCAATGAGAAGGCTAATAACTCTAATCTTGGATTGACTCTTTTAGTGAGTTCATCATCCCTAACCTCCAACTTACCAGCCATTTTTCCCTCATTCCACCATTGTTGAGTTGGGTTCTTAGAGAGAGAAAGCTTGGGAGCTCTACCTTGGTTGCTTGATTGCCGGAGTTCCGACCATCCGTTTTTCAATCCGAGACCACCGAATCGAAGATCTTATCCTCTAGTTTGATAATCTCTGCTTTGTTTTAACATGCAACAATTGCATTTCGAACAAGGTAAGCTATTGATTCCCCTTAGGATATATGCTAGAAATGCCATGCTATCCCCCTTCTTTCATGTCTCTCATGTCTTTGCCATGTTAATATCATGTTTTAGGATGATTTGAGATTTTGGGAATTTTGGATGACATGTTCATCTTGTTGTTTTGGTCCTAAGCCTAGATTTAAAAGTGTTCTATGCCTCATTTGGAATAACTATTGTTCTTGGACCATTGACTTTTAATGACTTTTAGAAATTATGATTTCTAGGGTTCCATGAAATATTGAATTGATGATAATTCTTGGCTATGGTTATTATTTGGATTAATGACCTAGTCTATCCTATACGAGAACTTAGAAAAGAGTTTTTAATATAATTAGTGTTTTTAACTCTATTGGATGAAGTTATAGAGACGACTCAACGGAGTCCATTTTAGTGAGCCATTGAACAATACCGGCTCAATGATCAATCCCTACGACGTTCTAAACACGTTTCACTAAGAATAATAATTCTAGACTCTTGAATTTTGGATTGATTACCATGCTTGATTTAGATGTCATATAATAGAATGCCTATTTGACATGTTGAGTTCGCTCTTGTCGAACTCAATCCTACTTGATTATTGATGAGAATAATTACTTGTCATGAATGAGATAGCTCTTGTCGACCTCATTCACTACTTGAGAATTTGTTAAATAAACACTACTTGGCATTTGCATGAGTCCAGCTGGCATACCTGTCCTTGTACACACACGCCTCCACTGTGGCCACTGTGGGGAAGTAGCCCCTTTGCTGTAACCATTAGAGCATCATTGGTGTGTCTATCCTGGGCATCTCCTCGGAAGGTCGATGTACTCACAATCATCTGACACCTCACATTCCAGATAACGCTTATATGCAGGAACTACGTAGCGGCCCGGCTCTCCATATATCCTTATCCTTTGTGATTTAATTACAAGCACCTATGTGAAACACTGTACATCTTGGATATATGATCTCTATGCTTATGTGATGATATCTTGCCTTGTATGTTGCATATTGTCATGACATGCATGATTGATAGCTTACAAGTCTTTATGACTTACCCATTCCCCTTTACTGCTTTAGATCCTAGCAAAGCAGGTCCTTCTCGCTGAGGCTTATAGTGTTCGTGACTCCTTTATTCCTCTTTTGGTCTGACGTTGCAGTTGAAGAGGTGGTTTAGATGTCATTTTCCTTCCTTTTGTATTTTGCAAGGACGATGGGTTTAAAGCAAGTCAGTTAGACTATGCTTGGGAATGTGTATAGAACTTGAACTTGTTACCTTTATTAGCTACTAGTAGTTTTAGCACTTGTAGTACTTGTATTCCTTTTGATGCCGGCATTGTGTAAGCCGAGCTTGATTATCTTGTTAATAGTTCACTACGTATAAGTCTTCGCTGAGCATCCTATTAGCTCTTATTTAATTCTTGTCCATTAACTGCTAGCTTGGGTTCCGGCATGTAGTGTCGCCGATGACTTGTTTAATTGCTTAACTATTATATCAGAAAAAAGTTTTAAAAATTCCGGCCTTTTGGTGCCGAGGCGTGTTACGTCTCCAATGTTGCGTCACGTCGTTTTCTTAAATTGAGTCCTTGCATGTTTATGTATTTACTTGTTTCCGCCATATTTGGGCGATCCGACCCGCGGTTCCACCTCGGGCCCGAGTCGGGTCGCCATAGCTCCAATGGAAAATATCATATCCTACCTACCTCATCATCGACTACCACTATCAGTCGCCTATAATTTTCTAGAAGGGTAAAAACGTCTTTACAATTCAATAACTCAGAACAAGGGGACTCATGATTTAAAACTTACACATACTATAGCGAACTATATTCATCAGTGGGCCCAAGAGCCAATAAATATGTCTGACAGCTATGGACGAGCCGCAACTTACTCTTCTGTTCCAAGACGGTCGCGTCACAGCCAAGCCCAATCACTTATTATATATTGCCAACTAAACTATATCGCTAGTTTTTTGTCCACCTCACGTATGAGTCATATGCTCCTTGTCTTCCTTAGCAGGTGTTATTCACTTTCTAGAAGGCCCTCGTGGCATAGTGAATTCTATTCCATACAACACCTATATAAAGACCTTGACCCCTTCACAGAAAAAGTACGCACTCTCTTTTATCTCATTATGCTGTCAAACTTAATTCTCATATTCTCTCTCGTACTTATCGGATACTGGCTTTCACACCAGAGGCGATATGCAGGGTCATCCCCCTTGCTTAGGTAACATTTTGTTCATCTATTTCAGGTATCAAACCAGCGAGAAGATTCAAGTCTCAAGCTTACCTATCTTGGATATATCATTGCCGCAGAAAACGGCATCATCACACTTTATGCTATGTTTCAAGTTCAATCTTAACATTGTGATGTCTAAAATTGAGTATCCCTCATTGTTACTTGCAAAAATTCAGATTAAGGTTATCTTGCTTTTTTTTATGAATATTACTCCCTCTATTTCGGACAAAAATTTCTATTTGAAAGTCAAATTTTTTTTAAAAAAATGACACTTTTAGTAGCTCATTAGTAATAAAATAACTTTTTTATTCGTTAATTTTTTAAAGTGAATTTTTTAAGTAAAACATTTTAAAATAAAATAATAGATTATTTGTCCAGAACGGATGGAGTATTTGCTATTAGTGTAGTTGCCACCTTGATTTCTATTGAGCTTTCATTCTGTCAGCAGCAAAAATCTGAGCCTATGCTTCGAGTTTACATAATTAATGAGGGCATTACTATGTACCATGATATCAAAATTTCCGTAATATTATTCTTCTACATTAGATTTACTCAGCAACTATGTCATCTTTTCATTTTTCTATTTTATTTTATTCATTCTTCTTTTTTTCGTTTTATGGGAGAGATCAGATTCAAGAGAAACACCGAGTTTGCTTCGACAAAAAAATACGTAATGATTTATATCCTGTAAAATGTGTTACATGGAAAATGCACGATTTCACGATTTAAAACCAATGAACTGTTGGTTTCTCTCTAAGTTTTGGATCGTTCCAAATGAAATAAGGTATAGTTTTTTAGGAAGAGTGAAAGCAATTGTTTTTTTTTTTCGAAAAAATTGTGGGCCGGTAGACTTTGGCGCTTTTCAATCGTTTTAATCCACGATATTTTTTTAAAAATCGGTAAAATGTATTTTCATGCATCACGATGCACGAAAGTATCTTTTACCGGTTTGAAAAATATGATAAAATTCTAGTAGTCTCTTTTTAAAAGTTTTTAATTCCAAAAGTTCACTTTTTTTTTTCAACTGCAAAATACCACTTTTCGAAATATTGTTCCAAAAATGTCATGGTCTGTTTCATTACGATTTTGAACTGATATGCAATTAACCTAGGCAATTAAACTATTTTGAACTACGGTGAAAAAATATTCGATTAAATTGATGAATCGCGGTGTAAATAGACTAGACAATTAAACTATTGAAACGCGGTGCAAAAAATAATACAATAAAATTGATGAATCGTGGTACAAACATTGATAAATCGCGGTACAATTAGACTACACAATTAAACTATTGAATCGCAATGTAAAAATTAATACATATATTTTTGAATTGTGGTGCATATATTTTTGAATCGCGGTGCATTTTTAATTTTTTTTGAATCACGATGCATAAATTTTTTGAATCGTGATGGACAGTCCAATGTGGGCTAGATGGGATAGGGACTGTGGGAGGCCCAGTTGGTGTGGGCTGGATGGGGGAGGGACTGTGGGAGGCCGAGTTGGTGTTTGAGGGGTGGGGGAGGGACTGGGGGAGGCCTGGGTTGGGCTTGGGGGAAGGGGCTGCCAAGGCAGCTGGCTTGGGGCTTGGGGTTGGGGTTGGGGAACTGGGTTGGGTGGCTGGGCGGTCGGTGGTGGTGACTGAGCGGTAAGTGGTGGCGGCCGATGGCAGTGTATAAATTTTTTTTTAATTTTGTTAAGAGTAATATAATATTGTTACAACCAAAAGTATTGTATTAAATATTTTATAGATACGATATTAAATATTTTATAGGTACAATATTAAATATTGAGGTATGATATTACAAGTTAGAGCTTGTGGTATTATTACAAGCTTTAGTGTTAGTGTCGTTTGATCAAATCTATTTAGATCTCTACATCGTTAGATCAAATATACTTTTTTTAAGTAATGATACGTACTTTCCAAATCATAACCAACTTAATCATCTAACTACTCTAATACTAAAGCTTGTAATAATATTACAAACTCTAGCTGATAATTTCATTTGTCTTAAATATTCCCCAATGAAATGAAATTGATCAAAATGTATGGAAGTTGACCTTAATTATCACCGAGGAGGGGGGAGAGAGCTTGTACCTTAAATGCATGACTTTCATTAAGAAAATCACGGGCAATTATCTAAAGGCATCAAAAGACTTTTCCAATTTAATCTTAACTCGTGTAGACAACTTAATCAACAAACGGCCATCACTATTTAAGGTATAATATTACGACTTACGAGTTAAAACTTGTAGTATTATTACAATTTTTAATATTAGTGTCGCTATATCAAATCTACCTAGATTTTTATATCTAGATCAAATATATATATTTTAAAATAATAACATTGATATTCTAAATCATCAACAACTTAATCATGACTCTAACACTAAAACTCATAATAATACCACACGCTCTTACTCGTAATATCATTTCCCTATTCGGGTTTGTAAACTATACTTGAGATAGGTTCAAGCGTCTCAAGATGGATGGTGGAATGTTTTTTTTTTTTGTTTTTGTTCCAATAACAAGCTAAGCTCGAGTTTATGCCTAGTTTGACTAAATTGCACTAGTAATATAGAGAAATTAAATTTTGGACATCTATTTTAACACTCTATTTTCAACTAAGACATTTCATTAATGTATTATTTCATTTGAAATGTTATACTCCTCCATTCTATTTTAGGATGTTTTACTTAAAAAATCCACTTTAAATAATTAATACATAAAAAGTATCATTTTATTACTAATGAGTAATGAGCTACTGAAACTGTCATTTTTTTAAAATTAAAGTTTGTATTTCAAACGAATACTTTTTTATTAGAACAGAGGAAGTATTATGTAGTGGGATAGTTGAAAAATAAAATGCTAATGACATTACCCTAAAGTTTATATCAAGGAAAACAAAAGTCATTTTCATGGATATGCTTTTAGATCCAATGAGATCAAAGCTCTAAAAGATTGATGCAAGAAATTCACAAAGTAAAAAAAAAAACAAGTATCAGTATGAAGAGCACACAATTGATTACCTAAACTAGCAAGAAAATCATTTGCAGCAAAAGTAAAATCATGTGTACATAGGAGCAACAATTGTCAAAAAAAATATGAATTAAATTGAGATAAGTGTAATTTGATTCGAATAATCAGCTAAAGTAGAAAAAACCTTTGACATTATTACATCTTTCGTCTTGTGTTTCCCTTTACTAAAAATAAACAAAGCTTGTCTACATTTTCATTTTGGTTAATTTGGTGTTTGGCCTCCTAAGTCCTAATACACTGATCAATAAAATTTTCAGTCACTTCTCCACCTCTTCACCACATCTAACAAAATCTGATTCCAAGTGTCTATAGGCCCCGGTAAGCACCAATGTACACAGTCATTATGAACGCGCTCTTGCATACCATTGGCAAATGGAAAAGGATACATATACGGCCCCGGGTGCCCATCCGGCCTCAGTAACGCTAATTTAGTCACATCTACTGCCTCTAACCTAAAATTCGTCAATCCCTTCGCATTTTCCTTAGCTTCTTCCACTTCTTTTACCTCCGCATTTCTCATATCAGCGTCCATTCCTTCAAGCCTTTTTTCCTCTTCCTTGTAAGGCTCAGTCTTCGAACAAGCACCAAATTTGTCCCACTCACCTTCAAAATGTGCTGGCGAAAATGTTGTCACGATTACATCAATTCCATTACTACCACCGTCCCCGCCACGCCTATCCATTATCGCCTTAAGGGTAGTCTTAATTGCCTTGCCAAAAACATCAAAGAATCCAATCTCGCTGTAATTTTGGCCGGAACATGAATGACAACCTAGTACTGAATCTCCATACAAATAAACCGCGGGATGAAGGTACCAATGACCAATTGACAAAACAATCATGTCAATATTACCCAAATCGCTAGCCCACCTCTCATTTACCCTATCCAAATACAATCTATTATACGTAACATTCTCCGTTTTTTCGATACCCTCCACGAGAAATGGTGACCAATAAATTGAAACAGTAGCATTGTGAGAAGCAAAATGCCATCTCCTAAACTTGTTATCTTCCCCATCTGTGTAAACAAGGTTAGGGGTGGAAGCAGTAGATAACATACAAAGAAGGGACTCCAATTGATTTCTTGCCACTGAGTCACCCACAAATGCTAAGTGTTTGTTCTTGATTAGTTGGAGAAAAGTGTTGGGATCAAACCTGGGGAGTGGGCATTTCTTGGGCCTCCACCTCCAATAGAGGTAACCCACATCAGGTCTTCCATGTGTCATGCAATTCTGTCCTTCTTTGATCGTCCCACAACTTGTACCATTGTACAGGGGACCCACTTTGTCATGGACCCACTTGCCATTGGTGTAATCACAATGCTCGATTTCTAGATTACCCTTTTCCACCTCTGCGAAAAGAAAAAGGAAAAAAAAGAAGCACGCCCAACAGCCATATTAGTCCTACAGAATTACAAATACACATGGATATACATATATAAAGGTTGTACTTTTTGCATAAAGAATTGTACCTTGTGGAGGAGGAGGGGGAGGAGGAGGAGATTGAGATTTGGAAATGAGAATGGGGTGATTGGAAGAGAGGTTCTGATGAACAGAAGAGGAGACAGAGATGGGGTAGAAGTATAAACGAATGAAAGCTATGGGGAGGAAAATTAATAATAAGGTGTAAGGTAATATCTTCTTTCTAAGTGGGTGAGGATTGTCTTTGAATGGGCTTTTGAACACCATTTTTCATGTAATCCTCCCTTTGAGAAACAGGGGAGAGGTGGGTGTTATGTAATTGTTTTGGGTTGCCAAGAGGGCGCGGGGGGGAGAGAGAGAGATGCTTCCTTCTCTATGCCCTTTGAGAAACAGGGGAGAGATGAATGTTGTGTATTTGATTTGGGTTGGCAAGGTGTGTGTGTGTGTGAGAGAGAGAGAGAGAGAGAGAGAGAGAGAGAGAAAGAGAGAGAGAGAGGGGGGGGGTGGTGTGATTGAGTCAAAATGACAATGATAATTAGTCGCATTATCTATGGGGTTGGCCAACTAATTTCATACGTGATTAGAACACAAGTGTTTGTCTTACATGCGTGTTGGAACGTGTTATGCACTTTCCCTCTTTTAATTTCTTTGTTTTTATTCTGTGGTCATCTTTAAGTTTGAATAGTTAGACGTTGTTATGTAAAATAAATATAAATTAGTACTTCTTCGATTTAGGACAAAAAATACATTATTTTATTTTTATTTTTAAGATTTTTATTTAAATAGTTCACTTTTAAAAATAAAGGTATAAAAGTATCATTTTATTATTAATTTAATACTAAAAATGTGATTTTTTCTTAAAAAATTTAACTTTCAAACAATAACTTTTCACTCAAAATGGAGAGAGTAATTTTTGATTTCATGGAATTGCTATTGATATCTATTTTTCAACTAAACCAAGTATTCCTCTCTTACATGTAAGGACTAAGGAATTCATTATACTATTTTGAATATTTCTTCTAAATAGTTAATTTTTAAAATTATGTTGATAATCTCTAATAATTTAACTTTACCCTCTACATATAATATATTAATATATTAATATATTAATTATAATTAAGCATTTTTATAATTATTATTAACTCTTATTTTAGTTATATATTCTTTAATTATTAGATTTTTCAAAAGCATATGTGTATATTAACCAATTTTGATGGGATCACCATCTGTATTAAGGCTTCATTTTAGCAGTAAAAATTACTATATTCTTATCACTTTGAATAGGATTTTTTTTTTTTACTTTATCAAAGTTTTAAATTATTTTCATTGAACACTTGGATAAATGATAATATATGAATCCTTAGTTTTAAAAAAATTCCCAGAAGTACTGACAATTAGATTAAATGAACTATGCTTAGATATAATCAGGAATTTAAATTTCCATATGAACTGCTTATACACCGATAGTAGGATTCAACCAACAAGCCAAATATATAATTAATTTACCCCTATCGTAATCTTAATTTTTTTATACAAAAATAAACCAGTTGTAATATCATAAACTTATGCAAAAGGTAGCACTACTAAAATGATAAAAAAATGTTATCATGAAAAGGAAACTTTCAACCTAGATAATTTTTTCAGGTGAACGAAAAAAGAAAAGAAAACAATAATTTTAGGAGACAGAGAGTATTTGGTATAAGTAGCTGAGGGTCGTATAGTCTTATTAAAAAAAAAAAACTATTAGGCATGTGCAAAGCACATGGTATTTATGTTAATTTCCTAATGGTAAAATAACATTTGAGTTTATTTGTCCGGTGTGACCCGGAGAAGGGGTTGACCCGCCCAGGTCAATAAACTACCGCCCAGGTCAATAAACTAAGGTGTCGGGTTAAAACTAAGTCATGGTTGAAGGGTCTTTTTGAAGTTTACCCTTTTTTTATTAATCTCAATCTATCATTTTGTTTAAGAAAATTTTGCATATAAATTGGATCCAAATATAAACAACACCATCTGTTTTAATTATGACACGGATGAACCATTTATTATTAAGAAAATAAGGGAAAAACCCCCCTTAACTATGAATATAATTTGAATTGACCCTTCAATTATCAATTAAAACAATGCGTATTTCTCAACTATTATCTTTTTTGAAATTGTACATTTTGTTTAGACACCGACGTTGAATTGACTGAATTTTCTCACCTAAAACTTATATAACTATCTTTATTTATTATTTTTTATTATAATATTCAAAATAAACATAAAAAGTCATTTATATTGACTATTTTTATGTATGAAAAGGGTGTTAGAGCAACAAGTGTAAAATATTTAATTGAAATACCAAAAGAGCATTAATTAAGGTAAAAAAAAACTAAATATGATCACATGAATCTTAAATGGATATTTTATATCAGCTCAAATGGTAGTGCATAAACAGAAGTTGCGATTAAAGAAAATGTTATAATTAAGGGAATATGTTGTTTCAGTTGTTAGTTAATGGGTGCAATTTGAACCTAATTCATAATTGAGGGTTATTTATAATTTACTTATAAATAATTGGCCGTATTAGATCTAGATAGATATTTCTCAAACAAAAAAGTACGAGATTAAATAGAGCAATTTTTTAACTTAATGAAAAATGAAAAAAAAAATAGGGGAAAGAAAAAGGACAAATAGGACCTTCGGATCAATTAGAATAGTTTAATGGCGTTGAGCGTTGACTATTTATAAAGACTAATTTGTAATGGGACGAGGAATGGGAGAATATTTGGAAAGAGGGACCAACTTGCCAAGGTTTAACATGGGTGCATGAGGGACCGGACCTGACCGCCATGATCCCAACACTCCGATGCATAAGCCTAAATACACGGAGACATTGTGGGTTAGTTCTCCATTGTAGAACTTTGATTTTTTCCATTCCAAATGCATTAAAAAAAAAAAAAATTAAATATCTCTTTCTTTGGTCCAACTATCCAGAAGTTTTTCTCATTCTTCTTTTATCATTACAAAACCAAAACGTCTTAAACTCAAAATTCAAAACATCACCAACGTAAATATGAATATAAAAAAAATAAAGTGTCATTTAGGAGTTAAATCTTCTTTGAAGTAAAAAAAAAAAAAACTCTTCAATACAGTGAATCAGTGATGGAGTGTCGTGAATATCACGTTAACCAATTTTTTTTATATTCTCAATATGACTTTTAATTTTTCATATTCAATTTGAGGATGTGAATATATTTCAATCAACATTTAAAAAAAAAAAACTCTTCCCCACTAGTCATTCCCTTCTTTCTTTCTTTTTTATTTTTTGTCAAATTTTATTTTAGGGGTGGGATCCATACTACATAAAATCAAATTTACAATTATATTATTAAATGTGTTAATTATCCACAATCACATAAAATCAAATCCACAGTTATATTGTTAATCCATTACTATTTCTAAGCATAACTAGTAAACATGTATAGTAGGTGTATAATACACATATATTCAAATAATTGGAAAAAAAATTAGTTTATTGTACTCGAACCAAGTTTAATTTTAAATACATGTACTTTGGAGTTGAACTGTATAATACACGTAAAAAACTTTAAATGTATTATATTTCACACATAAAACTCCAGTATATACAAAAAATTGATATTATATTATTTAAATTATTCGATTATGTCATTAATCTTTTGTCCAGTATTTTGCACGGACACTCAATATGACTAGGCTTGATGTATTTTAGAGCAGTCCAATCTTTGTGTTTATTAGGGCTTGTATCAGGGTTTGATTCTTATATAAGGTGTAACCTTCAAACAAATTTAATAGGTTATCAATTATCAAGCGGTCTATTTATTCCAGAATTCTCTCTCTCTCTATTCTCTTCACTTCCAATTCTCTTCGCTATTCGCTTGTTTTATTAATTGCTTGGGCTTACATTGCACAATAGTATATTCGAGATCTTTATGTTTATGTCTATGACACGTTACAATATATTTGATTTCATTAATTAAAATAATTAAAATAATAGAAGATATGATTTTAAAAAAATATTACAGTTAAGGGGGTACATTGCTTCAAGTGATAGTTGTTGAGCGCTATTCGAACTCAACCTATAGTTGAGGGGATGGAATCAACCCACTGCCAGATAGTCTCTGTCAATCAACTGAGATTGATGTTATATAAGAGGTGATTCTTCAAAAAATTAATAATAGCAAGGTGTGACTTTGTAATGTGAAGAGAAAACATAGAGAGAAGAAAAAGAGATGACTGCTCATAATATTAATTGTAGGGGGTGACTTTGTAATAAGAAGATAACAAATAGGGAGTTAGAAGTAGATAACTACTATCACACATGTGAATGTGAGGGTGATTCCCAACCGTGAAGTATTTTTAGATAATTTAATCACAGCCTCTAAATAGCTTTAGTCAATTACACATATATGAGGGTGACTTTGTTTTATATTAGATGTTTAATAAATAAGGTATATAAATATATATGCTTTCATTCGACTACTGACCATTATTATTTTTAATAAATAATGTATAAAAATGTAAATATGTTAAGATATCTAAATTAAAAATGGATGAATATATACACACACATAATATAACAAATTTTATGTCCCATATATATTAATTACATTCGTATTATACACATACGAACTTACAAAAATATTTCTCGTTCATGTATTTTTAAGGTGAGCTTTTTGTTGTAACTTTTGAAAAAAATAAATAGAATACACTTGTACGTTTTTTTTAGTGTATTGAGTGCTAATATTAAAAAAACTGTTATAGCATAAAACCTTAAATTTATTTATAACAAATTTACAACATATCAACATATTTGATGACCTAAAATGGGAGTGATTGATGAGCTTGTGGTTGTGGGTAGTGGACTAGCGGGTACCGTAGGAGTCGCTTTTATTCTCGTGAAGAGAGAGACAGAGAGGCATGCTCCATGCGCAATATGACCTAACTACCTCAAATAAAGTGTGTATGATCTGATCACGTTACCCAAACATGATCGATCTAGATTTGATTAATTTTATTAATAATGGCAAAACATTTTTATATTTTTAATTTAAAATAAACCCCCAGTCCCCAACCAATATGCATTTCTTTTTACTTTGTTTTTTTAACACAAAGAACCTCTATTACCACCATTCCTTTTTTAAAAAAACATGCATAAATGCAAGACATATTACCTAAGACCAGCTACAATAGAGGAGCCATTAGTAACATTGCAAGTATTTTACAAAACAATGGGACCAAGAAAGAAAATGAGAGGATTTGGTAGCTTTCAATGCTATCGGAGCATTGGCTTCAATAGGCAATAAAACGGTAAGGTATTGAACAAAAAGAGAATGAAAGGGTGTGGTTTCAATGTAACAAATTCAATCAGCACTTCAAGTGGCCGACATATCCAACCCTCATCTTTTCATGTGGTGCCATTTGAGTGGTCTTGTTTATTTTTTTCTTTTTATCCCGTTTTTGACCTATTTTTCACATTAAAAAAATCGATTTTTTAAAAATATCTACGTATTTTTATCTATAAATAGAGACCTGGTTTGCTGAAATTGGATTTCAACTCAATTTTCTACTCCCTCCGTCTCAAAATTATTGTCTTTCTTTTCTATTTCGTCCGTTCCAAAATAATTATCATGTTTAAAACTTTCATTTTTAGGATAACACTCTTACCACTTTACCCTTATTTTTTCATCATACTTTAATTATGAGTCACATATACATGAGTTTTAAAATAAATTACACATCAAATTAATAATAATAATTCAATCAAATGTGTTTTTTTAAACGGTGCATAAAGTTAACACAGACGATAATTTTTGGACGAAAGGAGTATAATTTTTTGAGATAAATATATAATATAATTGAGATAAAGATAGTGAAGTACGTAAAGTTATTAGAGTTTGTAAAACAACTGTTTAATTTTTTTTATTAAATAACTTAAATTCATGAGTTGACCCCACCTGGATTTCACATGAAATTCACAGCCCTAAAACATTATTTTAATCTTACATAATGTTTTGCATGTATGGAATCATTTTGTAGGTACTGCCATGTACAATGCACACACACACATTACACATATATATCTTCTAGCGAGTACTTGTATCCATTACTCTTTGACCTGGAGTTAGTGAGCCTGACCAGCATGTATTGTTTGGTTTATCCATGTTGGGTCCTTGAAATGGTTTGTCCTTCTTCGGTTGCTCCATCGGTCACATGATCAAAATATTATATTTAAATAGTCAAACTTTTTACTATTGTATTTTTTGTTCCATCTCTATATTTTTAACTATTTTTCTTAATTCTATATACTTTTACTATCCATTCTATAAATATTAAATCTTTGAAATGAAAAAAATTATCCATATTTGAACTTAGATTATTGAAAGACAATATTTTCTTCAAGATAAACCAAAAAATAATTGGGTGGGAACAGGGCCGGTCCCCTCCCATAATTATTTAACCGATAAACACTTCAATATTTTTTTTTAATCGGTGAAAGAAACTTTTTGTGCGAAAGGAGGATTATACCCTAAATGAATTGAACAGGCATGCATAAAACTTCAATTCATGCATCGCAAGTAAAAAATCGTACATCATGATGCACAAATTTTGATTGCAATGCATAATTTATGTATTGCGATATATGATTCTAAATTGATAATATAATGATGCATTACGGTTCCAAATCGATTTATCATAATAAAAATTCAAAGTTAAAGAGACAGAGAGAGAGAGAGGGATGACGGGCAATATTTCTCACCCGGGGAGATGGTCTTGTGGAATCTCTTTTATTTGTTTTGATGGTATCATATTATTTGCAAATGGCTGCATTCGAAGCCCATTCAAGCGATTGACTTGGTGCCAATTGGAACCATATTTTTATATTGTCTTCGACTAATATGGATAAAAGGTGATTTTCCCCTCCCTTTTTTCACTCTTTCTTCTCCGAGCCCTAACTCCAGATTTGACTTCTACCAATGAGAAGTTTGCTATGACTTGAAATCCACAGTTGAAAAGCTAGGAATGATAGAAAAGGTACAGGGAAAAACAGTAATAAAATAATTACAGAATTGAAAACAATTGGAAAAGTTACTACTTTGTATTCTAAGTCTGCAGGTAGACTTCAAGTCTGCTGGTGGACTTCAAGTCTACTTGTGAACTTCAGGTTTGCTGGTGACTTCAAGTCTACTAGTGACTTCAAGTCTGCTGGTGAACTTCAAGTCTGCTGTTGTAGAACTATGATCAACCTTCAAGTCTGAGGCCTGTGTCACACACAGTTTCCTTAAAACAGATTCGTCCCTTCCCGTCTGGGCTTGGAAGATTTAATGGACGTCTGTCTCCCAGGATACAACGGAGAAACCTTCAGCACTAAGGATTCCGCCCAACTGAATTTGTGTCTGACTCTATCACCAGTATGAAAACAGGAGGTCAAAGGAATAGACTCAATGATTTGAAGAATACAGATGAGAAATGGAGATTGTTTTTTACTGTATTCTATAATTGTGGAAATAATCTCCTTATATTGGAGAAAATCGAGACTAATTAATTTACTGTGTTCTGTAATTATGGAAATAATCTCCTATGACTTCAAGTCTGCTAGTGACTTTGTTAGTCCCAAAGGGCACAATAATAAGCTAGAAGGGGGGGGGTTGAATAGCTTATTTAACACTAAAAACTTTTTAAGTAAATCCTAGAACAAGCACTTGCAATCTATTAAGAAGATTGGAGTAGCGGAAGTCTTCTTAAGGAAGATAGTTCAAGTCTGCCGGTGAAGCACTACCGGTAGACTTAACTGAATACTTAAGTCTGCTGCCGAAGGAATAAGTTAAAGGAAAGAATGACAGTTTAAAGCAGTAATCAACAGAGAGAGAATAACAAAAGTATTTTGAGATGGTTCGCACTATAATGAGTGCTACGTCCACCACCAAGGCAGTCAACCTTGGATTTAAATGTGCACTATTTATTCTACTAGTTCTATTACAGAAATGTCCAATGAATCGTATACAAAATATTTGACTTGTGTTTGGGTTTGGGGAATTTGAATATCTGGGAAATAGAGTATTCAAATGTGCAGAAGAATAGTGAACGGTTACAACAATAAGAAGCAAATGATTAACAGTTGATGCAAATCTTCTTATTGTTGTTGAGGACTTCTTTGATCAGTTAATGATCTCTTTGAATGCACTGAATGTAAAAGGCTTGATGTTGTTGGAGAGATTCAGAGCATTGTTTTTCTTCAGACTTTAACGATAGTATGTATAGCTTGGGCATTCTTGAGATCGTTGGTGAAGACGAAATGAGTAACAGTTCTATTAGGTTGAATGCATTAAAAGCCTGGAGCTGTCTGTGGACTTCTTCTTCAACTGATACTGAGCAGGGAATGGTGAAGAGTTGTTGCAGTAACTAGCAGGTGAGCAATCAGAGTTGCAGACCTGTAATAGTTGGTACAGTCTGTTCACCTGCTCTGTCACTTTTCAGGAGGCGAAAGTCTTCATGTTTTTTCGGAAAAGCTGGAGGGACGCATCTGATAAGTCAAGCGCTGATCTGGAGATGATTTAATTCAAATTCAAACTGATTTGGGATGAATTAAATAATCCACTAAAGCTTGATCAAATGAAGGGTTGGACACGTCATGCTTTCCTGATGCAGACAAGGTCTGCCGCTGGAGGTTGCTTGAAGTCTTCCATTGAACCTGTGAAGTCTAAAATTTATTCTAAGGCAAAGTTCTATACACAGTTGTCACGCTAACTGGTACGCAGCCCAATCAATCACTAATCATAAAACCTAATGTAATGTATAAACAAATGCAAATCAAGATACAATGAGAAACAACAGACTTTAAGTCTGTTGGTGGACCTTAAGTCTGCTGGTGAACTTCAAGTCTGCTGTTGTAGAACTGTGATCAACCTTCACGTCCGAGGCCTGTGTCACACACATTTTCCTTAAAACGGATTCGTCCCTTCCCGTCTGTGCTTGGAAGATTTAATGGACGTCTGTCTCCCAGGATACAACGGAGAAACCTTCAGCACTAAGGATTCCGGCGAACTGAATTTGTGTCTGACTCTATCACCAATATGAAAACATGAGGCCAAAGGAATACGCTCAACAGAGGCTAAAGGAATACGCTCAACGATTTGTAGAATGCAGAGGAGAAATAAAGATTGTTCATTAATGTGTTCTGTAATTATGGAAACAATCTCTTTATATATGAAAAAATCGAGACTAATTAAGGACCACATTGATGATGAAATAAATCCACCATCAATAGGCAAATAATAATCTCCTTATATAGGAGAAAATCGAAACTAATTAAGGACCACATTGATGATGAAATAAATCCACCATCAATAGGCAAATAATATCTCTCATTAACAAAACGTGGGTTGGTCTGAACAAGCAAATTTGGTCCGACATTCGTGTTCGCGGAACGCGCTCGCACATGAGTACGGTATCCCGAAGGCTAAACTGGACCATGATTTGCACCCTCTCTGCGCAGGCGTGCGCGAGAGAGAACCTCTATTCTATACAAGCTTACCCTTATCACATAAGGTACCTGTATATAAACCACTCAAGTTTTTGTTAATCTTCCAATGTGGGATAAACTCACTTCCAACAACCATACTTTAATCAATCATAACGTATTCATCCAAATATCAAATTGGACAAATAAATATATGATTTCGATATTTTCACGGAGTAGAACACGATTCCACAATTACTCTTGTCATTACACAAACGGTATATGAAGAAATCCGTGCCACAAAATTACACAATTTCATTCTTTAAACATAATTTTTTCAGCAAGGTACTCTAAATCTACTTGCCAATTTGGCCAGACCTTCCCTTTGAATAGTATCGTTCCCTGCCCCTAGCTGAAATAAGGCATTCGTATTGTCCATCTGAAAGGCCGGTCTCAAAATTCTAAGAAGCAGAAGATGGAAGGGGCCATCAGTAGGCATTTAAAAATATATCGAGGGGAGTAAAATGATTGAAATATTTGTAAAGTGGGTCTGCAATTTGTCCAAAATAATTGGACTAATTTTTCGTAGGGCGGATAGAGCGTTTGATGAAATAAATCGTGTATGTGTGTATAAAGTAGCGTGGAGTAAATATTGTTTTTATAAAAAAAATAGTGATCTGTTTTTGTTCTTTGTGATTGATCGGCCTTCCTTCAAGCTAGAGATGTTAATCTGGTTGACCTTAACCCTATTAGCCCCGTTAGCCACGAATTTAATAGAGTTACATTTTGGACAAATTACAAGCCGGTATATCTTTTCAAAAATGTTTTCAAATGAATCCAGTTATTTTTTGAACATATCTTTTAGATATAATTTTGGGACGAAAGTACGTCACTGCCCTCTATGTCGTATGAACCTTTCTTTCGAGTTCGTTTTCAAATTCGATCCCACCGTCATCTTTGTTTTCAAATTCGATTAAATTCTATCCATTCCAAATTGTGAAGGTTCCTAAATTATTGTTGGGTTTATCATTCTCTCTATCCTCCTTCCTCTTTTGCCACTTCGAGCTCATCCCAAATCCTACCTTTCTGTCTAACTAATTTAAGCGAAGAAATGAATAAAAACGTATTGAAGATAAATTCTATCGCCGTGTAAAACCAATCAAATTGTCGATACAAATGAAAGAGAAAACTAACAAAAATATAAAGAAAAATTAGAACAAACTGGATGTCTGAAGCAGATATGCAAATTTGAGGGGGATAGCCCCCAACGCTGTGTGTATGCGTGTGAGTAGATTTTTAAAAAAAAAAAAAATCAAACAACTCATCTTCATTTTGTCAACTATTAACCCCATAAATAGAAATGTCCTCTATCTCTCTCTCTACATCTCCGATTTTTGTTGAAAATGAAGAAACCCAGCACCTTAAACAGTTAAACTACGTACGAAGTCACTTTTTTTTCTGCAGATTTCCATCTTTAGCCCCCATCGATATGATATGCTAAGTATGTAAGAGAAATGAGAAAGATTAAATCTTTATATTACTATATGTCTAGCATTGACATCAGCATTATTAGATTTTTTTTATCTTGAAAAAATTGTGTTAATAGTTTTGATACCTAGCATTGGCATCAACATTATTGGATTTTTTTTGTCTTGACAGTCCGGATGAGATTTGTCTTCATTAATGACATTTTTGTCATTTGACAACCAATTTGTAGTTATATGAAATTTCCAAAAAATTGATTGACCTAGATGAAAACATGTTTCTAAAATTATACCTACTTAAAATTTACCCTTACATTTTCTCAACCCCAACCATTTTCGGTTACGATTTAACAGGGTCGACCCTGCGATCCTCAACCCTTTTAACTTCTCTACTTCAAACATGCTTGTTGGAGGCATGCCCTTCAGGTCTTCACCTGATTATTAAAGATCTTTTCCCTTAAATGATACTCCATCTGTTCCAAAATAAATAATTTTTAGAGATTTAAACACAGATTAAAGAATTTTATATAACAAAAAAACTTATGTACACTTCTCTTTTTTTAAATAAACTTTTCATATTTTCAATGCATTAAAGCATTCTAATATGAGCAATTTTGGCAAAAATGTGGATACATTTGTCTAGAATTCCTAAAACGTCATTTATTTTAGAACAACTTTTTTTTTGTTGCTAAAACTCATTTATTTTTGAACGGATGGAATAATTGTCATACTTTACTTTTACGCGATCACAAAAAAATTGCCTTGTAACCTTTCTTTTGTAGAATTTTTTTTACCACTTTATTATTACTTTTTCTTTCTATTTTAAATATGGGTCACATACATATGATCATTAAAAGAAACTACATATGCTACCAATATTTATAATAAAGTTGTGTTATTTTCTTTAATCCTTGTAATTAATCAAATAAGACAATTATTTAGAAACAGATGGAGTATTTTTGATGTTCCAAAACAAATGTCTATTTTCATAATTTGTTGAGGAAGTAATAAATGTCGACTTTTAAGTTATTTTGGATCCTATAATAGTATAATATATCTATAATACAATAGAGATCAGTTTATACGTGTGTAATTGACTTGGGATAAGTAACGGTTAAGATTTATTGTTTTACTTTAATCTTACGGCCATAATTTCTTCCTCATGTCGCATGTGTGAACGACAGTTCGCAGTAATCAAGATTTAATCTAATCTTAACGTTTTTTATCTAAACATATTCATTCCTATTCACGTTTTATAATTTTAACTGTAATCCAAATTGTATCTAAACTTATTCATATTCACGTTAATCCAACTGTAAACCTATTCCTATTCACGTTAATCCAATTGTAATTGTAACTGTAATCCAATTGTAAACATATTCCTATTCATGTTTTATAATTGTAACTATAATCCAAATTGTATCTAAACCTATTCCTATTCACGTTAATCCAATTTTATTTAAACCTATTCATATTCACGTTAATTCAATTGTAATCGTAATTGTAACACAAATTGTATTCTAACTGTAAAGGCTTATTTTGTGGGGTCAGAGAGAAAAGAGAGGCATAAGTGATAATTCATTTTACCGTTATTGTTTTATAGTTTTACCGTTATTGTTTTACATTTAATTCATTTCCACATTATACGCTTCATTTATCCAGTTTCTTCTCTGTTAACGTGCATAACTGAATTAATTTAATTTTAGTCCATTAGTAAGTTTTGAATTTTTTTATTTTTTATTTTTAATTGTTATCGTAATTAACTTCATCAATTTAATTTTTTTTTTCGACCCGTAGTTTAGTATAAAAATAATTTTTTTAAAAAATCGTAAGTTTTGTAATTTGAAATATTTATTTTTTTTACTTTTTAACTGTTATCGTAATTAATTTAATCAATTTATTTTATGAAACTGAATCCCTATTTAATTTATGTCTAAGTTTTAAATATTTATATTTATATATTTTTCTTTTTAATTGTTATCGTAATTAACTTAATCAATTTAAAAAAATTTTGGCCCGCAATTTCATATACAAATAATTTTTTAAAGAAAAATCGTAAGTTTTGTAATTTGAAATATTTGTTTTTTTTTCTTTTTAACTGTTATCATAATTAACTTAGACAAATTATGAGTAAATATATTTATATTTTAATATTTTTCTTTTTAATTGTTATTGTAATTAACTTAATCAATTTAATTTTTTTCTGGCCCGCAATTTCGTATACAAATAAATTTTAAAAAAAAATCGTAAGTTTTGTAATTTGATTTTTTTTTCTTTTTAACTGTTATCATAATTAACTTAGACAAATTATAAGTAAATATTAATTCATTTCTACATTATCTGTTTCATTTATTGATAAATTCTCTAACTGACACCGTGCCATCGACACGAACAAGAATACTAGTATACACATAAACACCCTCATTGTCCACGCTATAGTATTGTAAGTGGGGCACAATTGAGGAAGGTGAATTTAGTACTTTCAAGATCACTAATTTTGTGACAAAACTTTTCAAAAATCAAACACTCAAGTTCTTTATTCACGTCAATTTGCTTATTCTTGAGTTTTAATTATGACTAGTTATTTAGCTCGTGCTCCGTACGAGTATAATATGAGATATATATATTTTTTTGTAATAATAATATAACTTTTGGACATTATAATTAAATTATTAATCTCTTCCATGGTTATAATTTTTTTTCTATTGTTATTAATATTAAACGCTTTTTTTACCTAAATACTTTTAAAATTAATATAAGTTTCTAGTTAACATGAGATACATATTTTGTATTAATAATAATAGTAATTTTTTTGATCCAAAGACTTTTAAAATTAACATTTAACTTAATAATAATATTAGAATCATTTTGTTAAAAACTTTTAAAATCATAATTCATTTTTAAACAATGTGATATACTTATTTTATATTTTTATTGGTAATGAAAATTTAATTTTTTTATTTAAAGACTTTAAAACCAACACCACATTTTAATCATGTGGTATACATATTTTCTATTAGTAATAATAGTAATAGATAAAAGACTTTTTAATCAATACTCATTTCTTTGTAATCAATGTGAGATACATCATCTAAAAACTTTTTAAACCAATATCACTTTTATAATCAATGTGAAATATTTCTCTTCTATTGCTAATAATTGTAAACTTTTAAAATCAGCATCACTCTCTAACCAATGTGTAATACATATCCTCATTTGGTAATAATAGTATAAGTCTTTTATTTTAAAAAAATTTATAACCAATATCTCTTCCTAAATAATGTAGGATACATCTCTTTTATTATGTTGATGATAAAAGTAAAAATATTTTATCTAAAGACTTTTAAAACCAACATCATTTTTAAACAAATGTATGATATCTCTTCTATTAGTAATAATAGTAAAAGTCTTTTATCTAAAATTAAAATCAACATCACTTTCTAACCAATGTAAGATATACATATTCTATTGATAATAATGGTAGAATCTTATATCTAAAAACTTTAAAAACAAACATTACTCTCTACCAAATGTATGATACATCTATTCTATTGGTAATAATTGGTCTTGGACCGTTCCTTGCGGTTCATTGAATATCTGGGCTTATGTGTAGGTATAATCTTGTAGAAACCTGTCAAAAGAAGAAAACACCTTGGAAGGAATGTAAGGCATGGTCTCAGGAAACCCCTTAGGCGTGAGAGTAAGTATTAACTTGTAGAAAGCAAAATGACAGGGTTTCGGTATGTAAAAGTGAACGTACCTTTGGAATTATAAGGTATATATAGCCCTTTTGAGAATGAAATCTGGGCTGAATCATTACTATGGAGAGAATATAGGCATTTATGGCCATGAATGCGAGTTGACCGCGTAACTGACGGAGTTGTAGCTTAAATATCGGGTTCGAGAGTTATCAGATAGTTAAGCTTGGAATGCACATCTGGTTTATTTGAGCAGCCTTGCTCCCTGATCGATTAGATTGGAAGGAAGATTCCTGCTCGGGATATATGTAGAATGTTTACATTGGGTTCTCCTAATCGGGTAATCTCTTTTTCTGGTCCCTGTCCTCCACGTGCTTATCACGTGAGGGCACATGTGCTCGGCTTGTGACCAAGATTTGGGCTGAGCTCATCAAATAGTATTTTTTAAACCAACATTCATTTATAACCAATGTGTGATACATCTTTTCTATTGATAATAATAGTAGAATACTTTGTAACCAATGTGAGATGCATGCATATATTCTATTTGTAATAAAAAGTCTTTAATCTAAAGACTTTTTAAACCAACATTTATTTTTAAATAATGTGAGATATATATATTTTATTGGTAATAAGAGTAAAAGTATTTACTATAAGACTTTTAACATTAACATTTTTTTTCTAAACAATGTAAGATACACATTTTTCATATTCTAACAATGTAAGATACTTCTTTTCTATTTCTATTGGTAATAACAGTTTAAGACTTTTATCTAAAAACTTTTAAAACAAATATCTCTTTCTTATCATGTGGTATACATCTTTTCTATTGGTAATAATAGTATTTTTAAAAGCAACATTAATTTCTAACCAATGTAAGATACATTCTTCTATAGTAATAATAATAGTCTTTTATATAAAAACTTTTGAAATTAACATCTCTTTCTAAACAATGTGGGATACATCTCTTCTATTAGTTATAACAAAAATAATAATAGTAGTAATATTTTATCTAATTAGTTTTGAAACCAACATCTCTTTGTAAATAATGTGTGATACATCTCTTGTATTGATAATAACATAAAAATTAGTTTATCAATGAATTTTATAACCAATATATGTTTCTAAATAATGTGGATCTCTTTGTAACCAATGTGATCTACATTATCTAAAAACATTTTAAACCAATATCACTTTCCTAACTAATGTGAAATGCATATTTTTCTATTGGTATTAAGTCTTTTATAAAAAAAAAAACTTTTAATACTTACATCACTCTCTAACAAATGTGTAATACATCTTATCATTTGGTAATAGTAGTAGAAGTTTTTTTAACTAAAAAATATATCTAAAACCAATTTCTATATAATGAGATATATCTATTCTCTTCTCTTCTCTTTTATTAATGATAAAAATATGATTTTTTTTACTTAAAGACTTTTAAAATCAACATCACTTTTTAACCAATGTAAGATTCATCTCTTTTATTGGTAATAATAGTAATTTAAAACCAACATCAACTTATAACAAATGTGTGATATATATCTTCTATTGCTAATAATAGTAAGTCTTTTATATAATCTAAAATAATTAAAAATCAACATCATTTTTTAACCAATGTGAGATATACATTTTCTATTGGTAATAATGGTAGAAGTCTTTTATCAAAAAACTTTGAAAACCAACATCACTTTCTAACCAATGTATGATACATCTTTTCAATTAGTAATTAATATTAGTATTTTTGATACAAACATCAATTTCTAACCAATATGTGATACATCTCTTCTATTGGTAATAATAGTAAAATATTTTGTAATCATGTGATATACATCTCTTGTAAAAGTGAAAGTCTTTAGTCTAAAGAGTTTAAAATCTAACATTTTTTTAAACAATGTGTTATATATCTCTTTTATTGGTAATAATATAAAATAATTTAAACTCAACATCATTTTCTAACAAATGTGAGATATACATCTTCTATTGGTAATAATGGTAAAAGTCTTTTATCAAACGACTTTGAAAATCAGCATCACTTTCTAACCAATGTATTATGCATTTCTTCTATTGATACTTAATAATAGTATTTTTAAAACCAACGTCAATTTCTAACCAATGTAGGATACATCTCTTCTATTGTTGAAAAATTAGTGTTTTTAGTGAAAGAAATTGTACAACTTGAGGCATTAATTTCTTTACGTGTCATTTTTTTGTTGGCGAATGTAATTGCGCAAATGTGTTCTACTTGGTGAGAGCATCAAAATGATATATTTATTTGTCCAAATCAAGTTTTGGATAATAAAATATCAAGTTTTAGTGAGAGAAATTATGCAACTTGAGGCACGAATTTCTTTACGTGTCATTTGTTTTTTGGCGAAGGTAATTGCGTAAATGTGTTCTATTCGATGAGAGCATTAAAATGATATATTTATTTGTCTAAATCAAGTTTTGGATGAATAAGATATCAAGACTTAAAATATAATACTTATTAAAAAATTAGTGTTTTTAGTGAAAGAAATTGTGCAACTCGAGGCACAAATTTTTTTACGTGTCATTTGTTTGTTGACAAAAGTAATTGTGCAAATGTGTTCTATTCGGCAAGAATATCGAAATTATATATTTATTTGTCCAAATCAAGTTTTAGATGAATAAGATATCAAAGCTTAAAGTATGGTGTTAAAAGTGAGTCATTAGAAGTAATATCTCACCTTGAAGAGTTTTATCTCACATTGATTAGAAGTAATGTTAGTTGCAAAATTTTTTAAATATAAGTTTTCTACTATTGACAATAGAAAAACTCTATTAACTATAAGTCTATAACTAAAACAGAAGTCGCTGCTGCCACGTGGCGGCTTTCTGTTAAGTGCTTAATTTTTTTCAAGTAATTTGGTAATGCCACATGTTACTATCTATGAATTATAAAAATTACCGTTTTCGCAATTTTTTAAAAAATATTCTAATCTTAATTTTAAAAAATGTGATAAATTTTAAAATTTTACTTTTTGATAACTACAAATGTGATAACTAAATTTTAAAATATTTCAAAAAATATTATAATCTTACTTTTTGATAACTACAATTGTGATAAAAAATTTCTAATCAAAATTGCTGTTAGTATTGGGTAATTTTTATCAAATTTGTAGTTATCAAAAAGTAACTACAAATGAAACTTACCGTTAGTATATGGTACTTAACTAAATTTGTGATATAAAAGTAAAAAATTACGGTTAGTATAGGGTACTTAACTAAATTTATAGGGTACTTTTTGAAATTACCTTTTCTACAAATGTTATCAAGTAAATTTTATATCACAAATTTAGTTAATGCACGCCTATTAATCAATTTAGTTAATATGATAAAAGTTTACAGTTAGGTTAGGATAAATTTTATCACATTTGTAGTTATCAAGTAGATTTTATCACATTATCAAATAGGTTAGGATAAATTTTATCGCATTTGTAGTTATCAAGTAGATTTTATCACATTATCAAGTAGTTTAGGATAAATTTTATCGCATTTATAATTATCAAGTAAATTTTATCAGTAGTTAACCCTTTTTTCTATCGTCTGTTTTTACACGTACTCTCAATCTCTTTTCTCTTCTAATTTAGTTTAGGATAAATTAGTTTACATTTAATTTAGGATAAATTTTAAAGAGATAAAATTTACAAAAGCTGCTGCTGTCACTTTGCGGCTTTCTGTGAAAAACTAAAAGTTTTAAAGAGATTTTGTGCTGCCACGTGTCACCTTTAAAATGAAAAAAGTTTTTTCCTTTTTCAAAATCGATTAGTTTAAGATAAAAATTCTAAATCGAATTATATATGATAAAATTCATAAAACTAATTTGATAAGATAAAACAAATTTAAGATATAGTTTTACGATTAAATTTATGATAGAGATTTAGGATTTTGGTTTTTTTTTTTCAAATATCGCTTAATTAAACTAGATTTTATCCTATAAAATTTATACAAGTTTAATTTTACTAAAACTCTACTATTTCCATCTCTTTTTATTTTCATAATTTTTAATTTATACAAATTATCCACGGGATAATTCTATGTTAATTGTTCTTCTACTAATATATAATTATTAATTATTAGTTACTAATCTATTAATTATCTATTAACTATTACTCCCCCCGTTCCTAAATTATCGTCCTCATTTTTTTTCGTCCGTCCCAAAATAATTGTCCAGTTTGAAACTTACCTTTTTAGAACATCATTTTTACCACTTTACCCTTACTTTTTAACTCTACTTTAATTATGAGTCACATACACATGAGCTTTAAAGAAAAAACTACACATTAAACCAATATAAATAATCAAGTCAATTGCTTTTTCTTAAACTGTGCACCGGGTCAACTAGGAAGATTATTTAGGGACGTAGGTAGTATTAAAACAGAAGCCGTTGCTACCTCATGGCAAGTTTCTGTTGTACGTTTAAAGTTTTAAAGGAATTATGTGCTTCCACGTGTCACATTCTATACAAGTTTATAATTTTTTTTCCTACAAAAAATTAAAATCGGATAGATTTTAAAACTGGTGCCTCCTTTATACATGTTAATATCGGATATATTTTATAACATTTGATTTAAACGTGTTTCACTTGATTAGAACTCCAAATTTTTATGGTAATTTTTTTGCGGATATATTTTATTAATTCTCATAGATTTTAATCTTTCAATTACATGACTACATGATCAATTTTTATTATTTACCTTTTTTTTCAAATTATTCTAATTAAAAAAATTAATTATTTATTACAAGTTTAGAAAATCATCTTATCATAAAAAAATTTTGCAAATAAAACAAAAACTAGTAAAACCATGCATATGGTACTAAATATATCTATAAAAGTTCTTTTTTTCCTGCGTAAAAAAATATGATAGATTTTAAAACATGTACCTCCTTTATACATGGTAAAAGTTTTTTTTTACCATTTTTTATTGTCAAAATCGGTTAATATCAGATAAATTTTATCACATTTGATTTTAACGTGTTTCACTTGATTAGTAATTCAAATTTTCATGGTAAATTTTTTTTATTTGGGGATAGATTTTATCACATTTGATTTAGACGTGTTTCAGTTGATTAAAACTATTAAAGTCTGATAGATTTTAAAACCGGTGCCTCATTTAAAACAATGTGTATGGTACTAAATATATCTATATAAATTCTTTTTTTTTCTGCCAAAAATTAAAGTCTAATAGATTTTAAAACATGTGCCTCCTTTATACATAGTAAAACATCTTTTTTTTACCAAGTTTTGTTATCAAAATCGGTGTAGACACCCCAATTTCGTACCCCTGATGTGTGGCTCTGACATGTGATATCAAGAACTGTTTAAACTTAACAAATGTCAAGTTGCAGGAGTCGAAAATGCGAAAGGCGAAGCAGGATGCGCAAAACAGTGAATTGCGAGGGGTAAAAGTGCCAAAAATGGAAGTTGATAGGGACATGGCGCGCCTAAAAGATGATTGGGCACCGCGCCATGCCAAGGTGTTGTCCGCGCCAAGTGAGCTACAGTAGCTCTCAGACTTAACGCATTGTGCAACTGGAGAAGGCCGCTGTACAACTGATCGAAGCTCGCGGAGGGAATTTATAATTCCTGATGATTCCTCCTCTCTACCTATAAATAAAGGCACTGGGCTCCCCATTCAGTACACCAATTCATCCGCAAGGAAACGCTGAAAAATTCACATGTGAGATAGGTGTGTGTAGCCCACCAAAGCTTCTAAACCCCGTCCAAACTCTGCCAAAACACAAACCCACCGGTTATAAGTGATCCCTAGCCTTTTAGTTAGGTATCCACCCCACTTCCCCGGCCCAAAATCCAAAAAGTAAGCCGTTACTCTGCCCGAGTAATGAGTTGAAATACACAAAAAGTAAGTCGTTATTCCGCCTAACCAAAAAGGCCAAAACCATCCGAAATAAGCCGTCATTCTGCCCGAGTGAACGAGCCAAAATTATCCAGAATAAGCAGTTACTCTGCCCGAATTCCAACAACAACAACACAACAACAACAACAAAAGACTCCCTCTCCCTGAAGGACAGAGGGAACACACTACCTCTCTAAAAGGTAATAGCCTTTAAGGACGTTCTTTTATTTATTTATAAAGTTATTATTTAAATCCGGCTCAACGTAGCCAATATAAGCCGTTGTGCTGCCCGAATTAAATTAGGAAATATTATGTAAAAGAACCGTTATAATGGTCAAATATTTTTAAATGTATTTGTAATTATTGTAAGGAAATGGCTGCAAGTCCATAAATAATGTAGCAGCGGATGTATTTGTTTTATTTTCATGTCTTTTAATGTTTTATTTATTTGCTAATTAAATATAACAATAAGCATACTTTAGCCAAAAACTATTTTTGAGACTAAAAGGGCGAGTTGGGTGCCTAACACCTTCCAAACTCGTAACTTAGCCTCCGAACCCGTTTTCTATCTCTGGTTTTCTTTTCTTTTTTCTGGTTTTGCTTTATTTTTGCCTTAAAATAAAGATGTCGACTCTAAAACTTTTTGGATCCAGTGGAGTCTCGCAACACCCCTTCTTTGCACTTTTCTGTTTTCCCGTAAAAAAGGGAGAATGAGAATGGAAGGGTGATGTATTCCCATATCATGATATCTCCTAAAAAAAGGATAACTTGATGCGGGAAACCCAAAGCTCCCATAGTGATCTGAAACGGACCATAAGGCTATTTTTAATAAAATCCATAGTGGGAGCGTTGCAACATTCTTTTTTGCACTTTTTCGTTTTCCCCTAAAAAAAGGAAAATGAGAATGAAAGGGTGATGCATTCCCATATCCTGGTATCCCCTAAAAAATGGATAACTTGATGCGGGAAACCCAAAGTTCCCATATTGGATCAAAAATCCACTAAAGGCAACCGAGGCGCATTCAACGCGCTATCTTAGACAGCACTCCTCTCGCACTTTTGATTTCGTCTTCCCCTAAAAAAAGGAGGGTGGAACGAGAGCAGTGGTGTCCCTCATCCGCACGTACGCGCACCCCTATCCAAGGGCGCGCGGAGCGCGGGCGCAGTCCCGGGAACCCACAATCGGTTATTACCAGATAGATTTTATCACATTTGATTTTAATTTGTTTCAATTTATTAGTACTCCAAATTTTCATAGTAAAAGTTTTTTTATTGTCGGGTAGATTTTATGACATTTGATTTAGACATGTTTCAATTAATTAAAACTCTTCAATTCTCATGGTAATTTTTTTTATTTACCTTTTTTTTTCTTACAAAATCGGTTTGTATCGGATATATTTTATCACATTTGAATTAGACAAGTTTAATTTGATTAGGACTCCTCAATTCTCATGGTAGAAGTTTTAAAATTTTTATTATTTTACCAATATTCAGTCAATTTAAAATAGATTTTATCAAATTTGATTAAGCGTGTTGCACCAACACCACAAACAACCACTACGAAATAGCTTACAAATTATATCTATAAAATTCGCATGAATTTTCGATTTGATTGTTCGATGTGATCACACGTTTATTTATTTATTATGTGGAAATTTGTTGTTATTGGCTCATTCAAATAGCTTGCAAATTCTATCTACAAAATTAAATTTTAGAAATAATACTAAGTCAACCGTGCATCGCACGGGTAATAACCTAGTTATATATACTAATACTAATACCATTTATTATATTGATATTGATTATTATTATGTATTATTATTAGCTAATGGCTAGAAAACCAAAAGTTTTTAAACATTTTACATGAATACTTTAGAATGAAGATTTATCAAATGGTGAGGTAGCACAATCATAGTGCTCTTCACAAACTTTATATATATATATATATATATATATATATATATATATATATATATATTATTTATTTATTTATGATCTCGTCATTAGGATTAATCACCTACAAGAAAACATAACTATAGTGTGTTATATATGAACAGGCGTACACGAAACAAATACTTTGTAGTAACTATATCACTCTCTATATTGCATGCCTATGCTCAATCATAGAGATTAGAGAAAACCCAACCTAGTATATGGTGCCTGTTTATAAATGGGGGTGAAATAATTGTTATATGTTTTTGTATTCACATATAATAAATACTCTTCTCTTTCATTGAGTTTGTGTATTAATTTTCTTTTTTCATGAATAAAGTCTTGTTATCTTCATTCTCATTTTTTCATTGTGTCACCCTTATCCAACATGTATAGTATAACTTAAAAGTTATGAGACTTGTGTATATATCTATATTATAAAATAGCTCGGGGTCTAACTGGTAGCCTTGATCGAATTATGTTAAATACAACTGATGGTTCAGATTGATTCGTAAGTATGTGAGTTACAAATAAACTTTTTAATTATGAGTTATGTTTGAATTATCTCTCTACAATTACCTATAAAACATTCAGTTGTGGATTTTGTTTGAATTACCCCGTCAGTTATGTGTTTTGCTTATTCCGACTATTCATTGAACTGATTTCATATCGATACCGTGTCTATGACACAAACACGTATACTATTTAAATTATATTTAATATATATGTAAGAAAGAAAGAAAGAGAATTAATTAATTAATTAATTTAATTAGTTGTCCTACCGAGTAGGTGTGACTGTTTCAAAAATCACAACCTTAGTGGTAAATGGTGGGCTGCTATTGTTTCAAACAATCACCTGCTTTGGAGTAATTGTGGGCAGCTGGCTTTGTTCATTTTGAATATTAAGTCCCTTCGCAATGGATGTGACTATTGAGGCTTCGATTATGTCTTTCCAAAGACACTAACTTGATCCTATAAATAGTTTTCACTCTATTCCAATTAAAGAATAGAAAAACTGAAAAATAGTAGTAATTCTCCCGAGTCTTCTTTCTTCTTAAAATATTCTATTCTTTGAGTAAATCACAGTTTAAGGTTATTTGTTCCATTAATATTCAAATGAGTGTAACCTTTGAATTGAATGCGTATGTTTTGTATCCTGGAGGTGAAATTCATTGAGACCATTACACCTAGTGTGGGACGAATTAAATACCTTAAAGATAACATCTTTCGGTGTGCCTAACCTACTGTCCCATTACCCACAAATCGAATCATATATACAACAATTTTAAGGTATTTAACTTTCTAATGGAGTCATTTCTGATTAAGGGGCAACTTCCTGAAGTCGACAAGTTGGAAAGGCTAAACGAGCTAAACTACAAGCGTTAGAGTTTGAAGATGGAATACCTGCTCACCATTGCAAAGGTATACTATGTGTTATGTGATCTGATAGTTGTCAAACCGTCAAAAATAAATTCCTACTTACCAAATAACAAGAATAGGGAAGTAAGGTTCGTATCCGTAGGGAACGATGTTCCAATGTCCTTAAGAATTTTGTAATGTACCAAAACAACGATTTTTGATTTAAACTAATGACTAACTACTAATTGAAAATGAAGTTTAAAGACTTAAAGCAAACAGATAGCAAAATAGATTTAATTCAAATATGAGCAATGTCCAGTTAATGAGTGCAACATAATTTCCCAAAGTCTTCTACCGATCATCGATTCAATAAAGTGCTAAAAAATAAACAAGTAAACCGGTTATAGGAGTTTGACAAAAGCCGAACTTTCAATTTCTCCTTACAGTGTCGATAATTATGAGAAGCTCTATAATTATTCCCTAATCAAAAAACAACCCTCGGGACGTTCGTAGGATTTAGTGTTTTGAAAGCATTAAAGCAACATCCTTTAAATTAGATTACTAAATCTCACAATGCTACTCGAGTATGCTTGTGATGCCTAAATGGTGCGCTATTTGCCACTCCGTTAATACCAAGGACAATTACGAATCAATGGGTTTAACTAGCCATAGACTCTTAGATTAATTAAAGTCCGGACCCTTAAACAGTAATTAAACCTAACAATCCTGAATTGCAAATCCTTACAACTAAGAAAAATCAGAGAATGAACAAATACTTGTCATTAATTAAAACAAGAACTAGAATCTCCCAATAGCAATTTCCTAGGGAATTACACTACACAAATTAACTGGAAAGAAGAAACTTAGCTACTAGACATAATTTAATGAAAAAAATAATTACTTACAAATGAAATTCATAAAAACAATCACCAAGTGTTCAACCCAAAAGAAGAAAAAGAGGCGATGCCCTTGATTTGTTGTTCACCTTCGTCCCTCTCTGTGTGATTTCCAGCTTCGCGGCATCAAACATTTATAGCAAGACCGTCCTTCTGCTCGAGCGACTTCCCCCCGAAAATAAAAGACACGACCTCTGCTCCTCATCCATTAACAAGAGCAGTTAGTAACTGTTTCAAAAAAAAAAATCCATAATTCCTCTCTTTGACTAATTCTCCCAAATATTTACATAGAAAGAATTAATTTTCACAAAAAAGTGTATTTATTCATAAGGATTTAACAAATCTCTGAAATTCGAACTTAATAAAAAGTCCACAATGCCCTCTAACACTGACCTCAGCTTCTAACTCAAAAACACAACACGTCACTTTTGTCCCAGCTACAGTCTTTCCTTAATTAGCAAATGCCCATTCGGTATCATCTTCCTTCAACATGCTTTTTTTTAAAAAATCTTTTTATCTTTTTACTTCCAATCTTTCACAATGCCTGTAAGCATTAGATAAACGAGAATACCCATAAAAGTGCAACATTTATAACCAATAACAACGAAAAATTAATTTAAGTGTCGCACATATTTGATCTCATCACGATCCATGTTCGGCGAAGGATGAAAGTGAGAAAGCAACTATATCACAGAAAACCGAGGCTACGAAAAAAGTGAAGAAATGAAAAGCTTATGAATTCATCTGCCGCTTCACTATTCTACAAGCATTGAAAAACTCATTGTTCAACGTGTTCCAAATCCACAAAAATGCCACCGAAGTTTGGTTTGCAATCAAACGAAGGTATGCCAATGAAGATGCTGGTAATAAATCTTTTTTGGTTAATAAGTTTGTGGAATACAAGATGGTAGATTCGAGGCCTGTCATTGATCAAGTTAATGAACTAAATGACATTGCCATTGATTGTGCCGATGCGGGTGAATCCATTTATGATACTTTCCAAGTTTCTACCATTATAGGTAAACTTCCACCTTCGTGGAAAGATCACCAAAAGAAATTGAAACATAAGAAGAAGGTCATCACTTTAGATGAACTTCTTCAGGGCATCCAAATTGAGACTGAAAGTATTAAACGTGATGGTTCAATTTCTGAGAGAGTTGATGGCATAAATTATGTGAAAGAAAAAAGTAATGTTGGAACTTCTAAGGGAAACCAATGAAATTTCAAAAAGAGAAAAAACTTTAAAAATGATAGAAATGGAAATGCTAAGAAGAAGCAAAGAGGTCCTTGTTATGTTTGTGGCAAAACAAATCATTTGGCCAATGATTGCTATCACCGCAAAGGGCAAAAGAATAATGAACAAACAAATGTTATTGAGAGCAACTTCATTAGTGTACTTTCTGAAATCTGTCTAGTCACTAATGTCGATTCAGATTGGTGGATTGATTCAGGAGCCACATGTCATGTAACTCCGAATCGAAGCTTGTTCAAGACATATGAAGAAGTAAAAGAACCGAAAGCTGTGCACATGGGAAATGCTTCTACAAGCGAGGTCTTGGGCATAGGGACCAAAATTCTCCCCCTCTCTTCGGGAAAAACTCTTACTTTGAAAGTTGTGTATTATATTCCCTCTATGAGGAAGAATCTTGTATCGGTCCATAAAATGGACAAAAATGACTTTAAGGTAACCTTTCGCGCCCAACAAGTGAATATCACTAAAAATGGGACGTTTGTTGAAAAGGGCTACATTAAAGACAATATGTACTTATTGAACATTGATAATAAAATTATCAGTTCTGCTTACTTTGTTGATTCTAATTTTAATGTTGAAAAGCATGATTTTTGGCATTCTAGATTAGGACATATTGGTATGAATGCAATGAATCGTATGATTAAATATGAGTATATTCCTAAATTTTCGACTATTTATTCTATGAATAATTGTGAATGGTGTGCTTAATCTAAGTTGACTAAAACATCTTTTAAAAGTGTAGTAAGATCAACTAGTTTACTTGAGTTAATTCATATTGATATATGTGACAACAAATAACATTTGACAAGAGGTGGAAAACGTTATTTTATTCTGTTTATTGATGATTTTTCTAAGTTTGCGTATGTGTACCTACTTAAAACAAAAGATGAAGCTTTTGACAAGTTTAAAATTTTTAAAGCTGAAGTTGAAAATAAAACCGACTAAAGGATAAAACGATTAAGATCGGATATAGGTGGTAAATATTTTCCAAGTGAGTTTATTTCATTTTGTCAACAAAATGGAATAGTTAGGGAGTCTTTTGTACCTAATACTCCATCTCAAAATGGAGTAGCTGAAATGAAAAATCGATCCTTAATGGAAATGGTTAGTGCCATGTTAATACATTCTAAATTACCAATGAATTATTGGGGAGAGGCACTATTAAGTTCTATTTACGTTTGTAACAGAATTGTGAATAAACATACAAAAACTCCATACGAACTATTTATTGGGCGTAAGCCTACCATTTCACATTTAAAAGTATGGGGTTGTGTTACATATGTTTTGGATGCAACTTTGAAAAGAAATAAACTTGGTAGCAAAGTAGTTAAATCTATATTTATTGGTTATTCTGTAATAAGCAACGCATATAGATTTATGAGAATTAATGACAATCGTGTTTTTGAAGCTACGCATGCTATCTTTTATGAACATTTAAACATAAAAAGTGTAGACAAACTAAATATAAATCATGAATTGTCAAATGAACTTGAAATTGAAAATGCATCAAGTTCACATGATAATAGCGATGTCATTATGAATGATGAAAATTTAGTTAACAATGAAAATGATGAAATAGTTGAGTTAAGAAGGAGTAAAAGACAAAGAATTGAAAAAGACTTAGGTCCTGGCATGTTTACATACATGTTAGAGGAGGATCCTAAGACTTTTCAAGAAGCTATGTCTATGTCTGATTCAGATTTGTGGAAAAGAGTCATGGATGATGAAATTAAGTCTATGCTTGAAAATCAAACATGGACTCTAGTCAATCCTCCTCCTAACACTAAACCTATTAGCTGTAAATGAGTTTTGAAAAAGAAACTTAAAACTGATGGTACAATTGATAAGTACAAGGCAAGATTAGTAGCCAAAGGTTATAGTCAAAAAGAAGAAATTGACTATTTCAAAACACTAGTTATTTAGCTCGTACTCCACACGGGTACAATGTGATATATATATATATATATATATATATATATATATATATATATATATATAATAATAATAATATAACTTTTAGACATTATAATTAGATTGTTAATCTCTTCCATGGTTATTTTTTTTCTATTGTTACTAATATTAAGCGATTTTTTTACCTAAATACTTTTAAAATTAATATAAGTTTCTAGCTAACGTGAGATACATATTTTGTATTAATAATAATAGTAATTTTTTTATCCAAAGACTTTTAAAATTAACATTTAACTTGATAATAATATTAGAAGTCATTTTGTTAAAAACTTTTAAAATCATAATTCATTTTTAAACAATGTGAGATACTTATTTTATATTTTTATTGGTATTGAAAGTTTAAGTCTTTTATCTAAAGACTTTAAAACCAACACCACATTCTAACCATGTGGTATACATATTTTCTATTAGTAATAATAGTAGTAGATAAAAGACTTTTTAACCAACATTCATTTCTAAACAATGTGGATACATATTTTCTATTGGCAATAACAATAGATGTCTTTATCTAATGACTTTTATAACCAATACTCATTTCTAAATAATGTGAGATATATTTCTTTGTAACCAATGTGAAATACATCATTTAAAAACTTTTTAAACCAATATCGCTTTTATAACCAATATGAAATACTTCTCTTCTATTGCTAATAATTGTAAACTTTTAAAATCAACATCACTCTCTAACCAATGTGTAATACATATCCTCATTTGGTAATAATAGTAGAAGTCTTTTATTTTAAAAATTTTATAACCAACATCTCTTCCTAAATAATATGGGATACATCTCTTCTATTATATTGATGATAAAAGTAAAAGTCTTTTATCTAAAGACTTTTAAAACCAACATCTTTTTTTTTAGGGAAACAGGGACGGCACCCTGCTACATTTTATTAAAATAAAGAGGAAAGTACAAACTTGAGGGGGACAACCAGCCTTGCCCTTATAAATGAGAGGACAAAGGAGCCTGACCTCGAAAAGGAAATACATAACAAAAAAGGAAATATTAAGACGAACGTCTAATACGTCTAATATAAGGAGTGCCATTTTTGTCCAGAATGAGGGAACCCCGGATGCGCTGGGGAAGATCAGAAACAGAGAAGAACTGGATAGACGCAGCAGAGTCACAACCCAAGTTGGCTAGAAGATCAACAACACTATTAGCTTGTCTGAAGAAGTGAGAAATTTGGAGATTCATTTCTCTTTGAATGGCTTTAATTTGGAGACAAATAGCCCAGCATTTCCAAGGAGGTTTATGAGAAGCCTGAAGACAATCAATTAGAACCTTGGAATCAATATCAATTTGAGCTCCTCTGTAACCCGCAATTTTAAGCCATTGAACACCTTGAAGCAAAGCTTTGGCTTCAACAACAATGTTGGAGGAGAAATCAAAGAATGAAGAGAAAGCAAAAATAAAATCTTCGGAACAGTTACGAACAATCCCTCCACCACCACTTGAACCAGGATTACCGCGGGAAGCACCATCAGTATTAAGTTTCACAGTATAAGAGGGAGGTTGAATCCAGTGAATCACCTGGAAAGAGGGGAGAGCGACCAAAGAGGAAGGGGGTCTCAAGTGAGCACTTTTGATATTAGCCAAGTCCCTGCGAACGGAAAGAAGCAACCCCGAAGCAGAAAGGCCATTATTATCAAAATGGAAGGAGTTACGGTTCTTCCAAAGATGCCAAAGAATAAGAGAGGGGATGACGATATGCGCAATAGAGGGTTTTTTTTGGATCCACCAGGAGAAACATGATTGCTAAATAGAAGAAAAGCATAATCTAACATGATATTCAGAACTAAGAATCGACCATAGAAAGGCAGCACTAAAACTATGGAGAAATTCATGATCAAACGTTTCAATGTTGCCTGAAGAACAACAATAGCAATTAGAAACAATGTGTATTCCCTTTTTTCTAAGAGCCTCGTCGATCGGGAGACGCTTCAGAAGGAGGCGCCACATGAAGACGCTGATGTGGGAAGGAAGAAACCGGTGCCAGTAAAAATTGGAGGACAGAATGGAAGGATTGGGAGTACGGAGCTGCTGCCAGGCTGAAGAGATGGAAAATTTTCCATTCGAGGAAAGAGTCCAGCAGGCTGTGTCCTCAACTTCAGAGAGAAAAATATTTTCTTCCAATATGTGCTGGTGATCAGACGGCGATAGAGCAACCGCAATAACAGGATTTAACGTTGAGTAGTCAATGAAAATATCACGTAAAGAATCTACCGAAGAAGAAGACGGTTTGGCAATTAATCCTCCCTCAATCCAGACATCATACCAAGGAGAATAAAGACCCCGGCCAATCAGCCATTTAGTGTGTCTCTCAACAAAAGGCCGAATAGACAACATACGACACCAGAGGTGGGAACCTTTTAGCTGAGTTTGAGAAGGGTAGAGATTACGACAATACTTTGCTTTCATAAATCGAGCCCACAGCGAGTCAAGAGTTCGGAACCGCCACCAGATACTAGCTGAGTAGGCAAGAGTGACTTCTTTCAAAGAACGGATACCTATACCGCCTTCATTAACTGGGGTGCAACATTTCGACCAAGAAACCCAGTGAGTTCGCTGTTTACAATCTATTTGCCCCCAGAAGAAATTAGCAAATAGGCGCTCAACCATCTTAATCACAGACTTGGGGGGATCCAAATAGGCTAAATGATAAGTAGTGATGGAATACATAACAAAATTTATAAGGGTGATCTTACCAGCCAAAGATAAAAATTGCCCGAGCCAAGAATCAATTCGAGATCTGATCTTAAGAATAAGCGGGTCAAAATACCTTTTAAGCTTACGGCCACAGAAGAGGGGATAGCCCAAATAAATCA
Organism: Codonopsis lanceolata; assembly: GCA_013146195.2. Classification (NCBI taxonomy): domain Eukaryota; kingdom Viridiplantae; phylum Streptophyta; class Magnoliopsida; order Asterales; family Campanulaceae; genus Codonopsis; species Codonopsis lanceolata. The sequence goes on along the minus strand of CM028377.1, from coordinate 63,589,316 downwards.
AAGAGAACCCTTTGCAAGGAAACGTCAAGGCTGAGGAGATGGTATTGATACAATCTGAAGATAGCTTGGAAGAGATAGTGAAACTGCTCTTACCATAATTTATAGCTTGACCCGAGCATTGCTCATAATTCGTTAGAAGCTGAAGGTGCTTGGCAATAGAATGAAGGCTCCCATTACAAAAAATGATGATGTCGTCCGCAAAAGATAAATGAGAGACAATCGGGCAGCCACTACTCGAGCTGTAAGCGATATGCGGAACATAATTATGCAACATATTCAGACTGCGACTAAGGACTTCCGTCGCGATAATAAAAAGGGCAGGAGAAAGAGGGTCTCCTTGTCGGAGGCCCCGAGAGGAATGAAAAAAGCCAGCCGGGGAACCATTGACCAAAACAGAAAACCAGTTGTCAGAAATCAAACGCCAAATCATATCGATAAACATTTCACAAAAACCAAATTGACGAAGAACTTTGATGAGATAATGCCAATTAACCCTGTCAAATGCTTTGGTCATTTCTAGTTTCATAATCATATTAGAACTAGCTACCTTTTTATCAATATTGGTCATCAGCTCCTGAGCAAGCAGAATGTTGTCTTGAATCACCGACCCTTGACAAAACCGCTTTGATTGAGAGATATGATGGAGGGGAGCATGCTAGCAAGACGAGAAGCAAGGATCTTAGAGATAATTTTATTACTGAAATTGCACAAACTTATGGGGCGAAAATCATTCAAAAGAGAGCGGATTATCGATCTTGGGAATGGTGAGAATAAAAGTGCTGGACCAACTTTTGGGCAAAGAGAAACCGGAGAAAAATTAAAGAACCGCTGCATGAAGATCAAGGCCAATGATGTCCCAACAGTGAGAGAAAAATAAACCAGTAAATCCATTCGGTCCAGCCGCACTATCCCTATTCATAACAAAAACTGCATTTTTAACCTCTTCCAAACTTGGATCAGCCGAGAGCAAAGAATTCATATTATCCGTGACAAGACGAGGAATGGATTGAATTAAATCGTTATCCACAATAGGGACTACTTGGAGCTGAGGTTGAAAATGCTTAATAGCTTGATCTGTAATATCAGAAGCATTAGTGAGTTCTTCCCCATCTGTCCCAAGAATAGAATGAATATGAAGATGCCGCCTAGTCTGTTTAACAGAAGCATGAAAAAGTTTCGTATTTCCTTCTCCTTCTTTGAGCCATTTAATTCTTGCCTTTTGTCTCCAAAAATTCTCCTCAGTTTTAAGGGAATTTTTTAATTGAGCATGGGCAAGATTCAGAGCAGCCCGATCAGAATTATTTCCCGAAGCTTCAAAGATAAATTCAAGATGTTGAACCTCGTCTTCAGCCCTCCAAATATTAGCGAAGACATTACCAAATATGTCTCAATTCCACTCCTTTAAAGCTTGCCTACACAAAGATAGTTTCTTAGCAAATGAAACCATAGGACGACCAATAATAGATTGCTGCCAAATATTCTTAATAAGGGGAGTAAAAGATTGATGAGAAGTCCATATATTAAGGAAACGAAATGAAGTAGGGTGGGTGGTACTTTCCTGAACAATATTAGTGAAAATAAGGGCATGATCAGAACAAGCACGGTTCAGATGACGAATGGAAGTGTTGTGAAAAAAATTCTGCCAAGCATTATTGCACAGCACACGGTCCAATCGGTGAAAAATGGAAGCAGCCCCATCTCTGGAATTCCACCAAGTGAACTGACTTCCTGAAAAACCCAAGTCAAAAAGACTCGAAGCTGAGATGCAGGAGTGAAAGTCCATAGCCCCTGAACGATCCCAACCATTCCCTCCCATTTTTTCTTCAGGCGAAAGAATAATATTGAAATCTCCCCCTATTAACCAAGGGGAAGAACCAATATTGGAAATTAAATCAATCAGTCCCGTCCACAGATCCTGACGATCTTGAGTGTCACAACTTGCATAGGTACAAGAGATAAATGCCGACTCGGACCATTTGAAATGTTTGATTTGGGCAGTAAGGTGCTGATCAGAATCTTGAATAATGTTGCATGTGAAGGAGGACTTAATAAACAGCCAGATAGAGCCTTTAGTGTTCGAGTAGCTCAGCTTGAATCGAAGACATTTGGCAATGCGAACCAGATGGTTGGCAGGGATCATAGGTTCAAAAATAGCTAACATAGAAATATTATGCAATTTAATAAGACGCTTCAATCTACAAATGGTAGGATCATTACCAATGCCCCGAATATTCCAAAATAAAAGATTAACAGACATTGGAATTTATAGAAGAAGTCTAAACCTTAGACCTTGTTACCATAGTGGAGGGGGGAATATTGCGGCTATGTTTTTCTTTGGTAGCAGAAATGGGAATAGAGGAGTCCAGATTTAAACGATCCATGGTACTCCCCACAATAAGCTCAACCTCATCTATTATGAGTTCCACATCATCATGTCTGAGAGTAGCATCCTTCAGAATCTCCTCATTAGAGTCATCCAGATTCTCCTCATCATTTTCCATGAGAACTGCGAATTTGTTAGGAGAAAGAGTGATAGGAGGAGCTGTCTCAAAGGTCGAAGGGTCAGGATCTGCTAAAGGCTCGTTTGACAAATTATCATTGACAATTTTCTGAAGGTTAGCGGGGTTTGGAGAAGTGTCAACAGCTTCTGGAATAGTACCAGCCAAATCAGGCGACTGATGATTGTCAACTTTGTTTGGAATGTCACCAGCCATATTAGGTGTGCAGAAAGAAGAAGAAGGGTTTTGAACCTTAGAAAAACTTTGGGGAGCAATGACAGCATCTGGCACTTGAGCAGACACAGGATCATCAACCGTGACTGGGATTTGTCTATTAATTTGGTTAGCTTCAGTATCAGAATTTTTGACCAGAGATTTTTTTGGAGTCCAACGATTGATAGGAGGGGCTGAGGTAGAAGTAGGAAGATTGGGTGCCTTGGGGAAAGGAACTAGGTTGGGGTGCAGAACCTTGCAAGTTAAGTCAGAATGACCTTGCCTTTAGCAATGAGAACAATACAATGGAGAATTTTCTGCCTCAATAGGTTGCCAGAAACAAGGATAAAGTGAGCCACAGTTAACCCAAATCCGTTTCGGAATGGCTTTGGTAAGATCTATTTCCACACACACGCGGGCAACGCTAGGTCGAGTAAGATTTTGAGTGGGTTGATCTAGCATGAGGGGACGTCCAAAAAGCGAGGCAATGGAGAATAAAGCTGATTTATGGAACAGATGAATGGGCAATCCCGGAAGAGAAAACCAAACTGGGACTATAGGACTCTCTACATCTGGGCGAAAATCCGGAGTCCATTTAAACACCCGCATTGGATAGCAACCAAGATACCACTGGTCTTTTATCCAGAGTCTTTGGAAGTCGTCATTATGATTCACTTGAATGAGAATATGTTTCGAGTCTAAATGCCCCACTGTAATGGCAGCTTTAGGACCGAAAGTTTGGAAGTATTTACGTGTAGCCTCCATTGATGGTCTTCCATGAGAAAACTTACCTATCAAGGCAAGGTTGAAGGGTTTAGCCAAGGATTCTATTAGATCAGCCGAAAGTTTGAGGGAGGGCTCTCCTTTGTACGTCGAAGGAGGGATAACAAAGGACGACGAAGGAGTGTTTTTTGTGAGAACATCCGCAAAAGAGAGGGGGGCAGCGGCAGGGGGGTGATCTGGAGGAGCTGGAGGCGGATCAGCCATAAGGCTGATGAAACCCTAGAGGCAAAAACCCTAGCAGAAGGAGATAATTTTTAGAGAAAGAATCCTTCGGCTATTGAGCAAGATTTCCATTAGAACATCTTACAATATTTTAAAACCAACATCTTTTTTCAATAAATGTATGATATCTCTTCTATTAGTAATAATAGTAAAAGTTTTTTTTTATCTAAAATTAAAATCAACACCACTTTCTAACCTATGTGAGATATACATATTCTATTGATAATAATGGTAGAAGTCTTATAATTAAAGACTTTAAAAACAAACATTACCCTCTACCAAATGTATGATACATCAATTCTATTGGTAATAATAGTATTTTTAAAACCAACATTAATTTATAACCAATGTGTGATACATCTTTTCTATTGATAACAATAGTAGAATACTTTGTAACCAATGTGAAATACTTGCATCTATTCTATTTGTAACAAAAAGTCTTTAATCTAAAGAATTTTTAAACCAACATTTATTTTTAAACAATGTGAGATACATTTTATTAGTAATAAGAGTAAAAATATTTACTATAAGACTTTTAAAACTAACATCTTTTTCTAAACAATGTAAGATACATCTTTTTCATATTCTAACAATGTGAGATATTTTTTTCTATTTCTATTGGTAATAAAAGTTTAAGACTTTTATCTAAAGGCTTTTTAAACAAACATATCTTTCTAAGCATGTGGTATACATCTTTTCTATTGGTAATAATATTATTTTTAAAACCAACATTAATTTCTAACAAATGTGAGATACATTCTTCTATAGTAATAATAATAGTCTTTTATATAAAAACTTTTGAAATCAACAACTCTTTCTAAATAATGTGGGATACATCTCTTCTATTGGCTATAACATAAAAATAATAATAGTATTAGTATTTTATCTTAAATAGTTTTAAAACCAACATCTCTTTGTAAACAATGTGCGATACATCTCTTCTATTGATAATAACATAAAAATTCGTTTATCTATGAATTTTATAACCAATATATGTTTCTAAATAATGTGGATCTCTTTGTAACCAATGCGATGTATATTATCTAAAAACATTTTAAACCAATATCACTTTCCTAACTAATGTGAAATGCATATTTTTTCTATTGGTATTAAGTCTTTTATAAAAAGAATTTTTATACCTACATCACTCTCTAACCAATGTGTAATACATCTCATCATTTGGTAATAGCAGTAGAAGTTTTTTATCTAAAAATATATATAAAACCAACATCTCTTTCTATATAATGGGATATATCTCTTTTCTTCTCTTTTATTAATGATAAAAGTAGAAGTCTTTTATTTAAAGACTTTAAGTTAGTTCCAAATAATTGCGAAACCGTAAATCAAGAAGAATATGCTAAAATAATTGGTAACATAATGTACATGGTGAATCACACAAGACCTGATCTTGCATGTTCAATTAGCATATTAAGTAGATTTACGAGCAATCCAAGCGAAAAGCATTGGATAGAACTAAAAATAGTACTAAGGTACTTAAAATATACAAAAAACTATGGCTTGCATTATAAGTGTAATTCACCTATACGTGAATGCTATAGTGATGCAAATTGGGCATCAGATGTAACCTGTAAGTAGTGGTTTGGCCCATTTCTTCAAATGGGCTGCCTGCTTCCTGCCCAGCAACCTAAGGCCTAAAAGCCCACCTTCCCTCTTTTCACACCCGACTGCTCTTTGTAGTTGCATTTTGGGGTCTCACTAATTGAGCCCCAAAATTTCGGTGGCTTCCTTCTCTGCTCTCTGTCCAGTCATGGCGATTCCTTCTTCTACGGCGACTTCTTCGATTTGATTGAGCGATTGCTTCGCTCTTTGCTGCTATATATACTCTCATCTCCTCCTTCTTCAAGGTACATAAGAGAAACCATTGCTTAACTGAAATATCTCTCTCTAGCCCCCCTCTATCTCTGCTACTGGTCTGACTTTTGGGAAACACGTTGTGTGTCTGTGAGCTTGAGATATTGTGAACGAGAGTTTTGTGAGTGGGGAAGTTACGGGTTTGGGTTTTACTTGTTGGAGGGCTGGGCAGTCCGCCGGGGTTGGAATCCTTGGAATCTTATACTTGTCCCTATCGGTTTTGTGAACTCTTAGTTTGGACAGATTGTTATACTCTGTGTATAGCATTACTGTGGGGATCTGAGTCTAGATATTATAAGCCCTAAACAGATTCGAGTTAGACCTTTTGGTCGAGGATACTCTTGTTACTTTCATTCTATTCTTCATATTTTTATATTGTATTATTCCGTCCTAACATTGTTATTACAGTTGATACCTTCGCGCTATAGGAATGTTATAGATTGAAATTTGATGGTTATAATACACTTTGGTATATTGTAAGTTTACTGTCAAAGTCAAGAGTCTATCCATTTGGTGTTAACGAATACTGTTGTTAAGTCACTACAAAGTATTGGTGTTGCTTCGTTTTGGTTCTGTAAGTATTCCTAAATTCTCCACATAACCAACTCTAAATCTACGAGTGGTTGGTTACTTACCATTGGAGGAGCCATAGTTGCTTGGTCCTCAAAAAGACAAACATGTGCTACTTTGTCATCAATGGAATCTGAGTACATAGCCATGTCAATGGCTAGTAAAGATTTAATATGGTTTAGAAGATTCCTAAGGACAATACATTTTATTGATCCTAAAAAGGGAGCTACAACTTTGTATTGTGATAATCAACCCACCATATGTAATACAAAGAATGAGAGAGTATCAAATCATAGTAAACACATTGTTATGCGATATAATCATATTAGAGATATGGTTAAAAAGGGAAAGATAGTACTTGAGTATCTTCCTACAAGTCAAATGTTAGCTGATCCACTAACAAAATCCTTATAAGTAAATAAGATCACAAAGGTCATGAGAGATATGAGACTGTTACCGGTCGAAACAATGTCTTAATTGAAACCAACTCTATCTTAAGGTACAAGTCATAGATTTGTCACCTTATGTTTTAGAGTTAAAAGGTAATTCAATATTAGGCATTGGTGAAATGAAAACTTGGACACATTTCAAGTGCATAACTTAAAAATAGCGGGGGTTTCACTATTTGAAAGTTTCATATCTGACCTATGCACTTTCTTTACCACAACAAGATTAGGATGGATTTAATCCTTAATAGACTTATAGCTCTCGTAGAATGCGTTGTAGACATTCTCGATAAGTCTACCTATACAAGTAAAAAGTGAGAGGCCGCTTCTTATGGATTACTCCGGTAAAATTCCTAGAGTACTTGTGAAACCAGGATTAAGCACAAGGCCCAACTACAAGGTGTTGCCATGATAAAAAGAACAAGAGATCATACATAACGAGGATATGTCACCATACGGGTTTTATATTCAACCATGAAGTTAAAATGCTAAGGCCTATTTTTGTCATTAAAACGCTATTTAGGGCGCTCAAGTCATTAAAACGCTATTTAGGGCGCTCAAGTCATGCTCTTTAGTACCCACCGATGGTCAACATTGAACTTGGCTTGGCCCTGAGAGCGCATAGAATATATTTGGAATAATTGCTAGTCGGTCCCTTTTTCTGAAATGTTAACCACTAAAATACCTTGTTTTTGTTTTAAATCGTTGTATTCTTTTGGGGGGGAAATGACAAAGATACCCTTAATGAATAAAAGACGCACGGAGGACAAAGTCCATGCCCAAAATTGGGCATCGTAAAGAAAAAACTGGGCATCACAATGGATCATTGAAATCCGTCCAAAATTGGGCATCATATGAAAAAATTGGGCATCGTTTTGGATTGAAGTCCCACCGAAATTGGGCATCTCAATGCAAAAATTGCACATCGCAATAGACAGTTGAAATATGTCCAAAATTGCGTATCACAATGCAAAAATTAGGCATCGTTCTAGATTGAAGTTCCACCAAAATTGGGCATCGTATTGAACATTTGATATTTGTCCAAAATTGGCCATCGCATGCAAAAATTGGGCATTGTTCTGCATTGAAGTCCCACCAAATTTGGGCATCGCTATAGATATGAAGTCTGAAAACGAAGTTTAAGGGTGTTAGTTGTCAGTTTTGAAACTAATGCAGTAGTAGAAATAAAAAAAGTTGAGGTGAATTGCATTGGTATGGCATAACTTATGATCCCGGATGAATTACGTGACCCACCGCATATCAAATTTTATTTTTATTTTTATAAAATAAAAAATGAGGGCTAGACTCATTTGTTTTTTTATGTATATATAAAAAAGTTCTTTTGGGTTTTTTTTTTGCTAAATATATTCTTATTTATTTATTTACAGTCTATATATATATGTGTGATCTGGATATCTTGCAGCAGCTTCATTTTGGTACCAGTGCAATCCGCAAAAGCAAAAACAGAAAAAAGAAAAAAAAGCGAGAGAAATTTTATTTTCATTTATTATTATGTCTATTGGAAATATAATTATTCTTTCATTCTGTCATTTTTACTTTTGGGATTAGGACCAAATGTAATTAATAAGAACAGATAGATTCTCTGCTTTTCTTTCTATTTATTGATCTGAATGGCTATCTCGCGCGCTCGCTTTATCCCTAACGAGATTCAAACTAATCAGCCGAGAAAATCAACAAATGAACAAAAAGACAGACCAAAATTTACTGCATTATATCTGCTTTATACCTGCAAAAAGAAAAAGAGTTTACTGCTTTTTAGCTAACTCACACACGCGCACTCATGTAGATATATTCCGACTGTTACCCTTTAACCCGATAAACACTCCCGTGTATCCATATTCTCTAAAAGAAAATAGGAGACTTAAGCCGAAATTATCACACCTTGCGCCCCTTAAGAAGGGGCCAATTGGGTGAAGTCATCCTAGCCTTGCATCAGCCAACGCTAAAAGCATATATATATTTTAGGACACTTCATGGACCGATTGGTTTTTATACCCCAAAAGTTAGTGATCAATTCCTTGTGCAAAAAAATAAAAAGATATATCAATAAAATGAAAAAAAAAATGCACTAGGGATTGATTAAAAACTTTGATGGTATTTCCTAGATCATTCGAATGGTAGATCCCAGAAAGAGTATAGGCCCTTCACCTGAGATCTGTCCAATCTTGGGAAGTTGAAAGTCAGGTGGAATACGAAGGTCCTATACGTTGGAGAAAGAATCTATGAAAAGTCTCAGGCTGTCAAAACAAAGCAGATACTTGTCTGCTCAATTCTAGAATAATCAACAAAAATTAATTATAAAAAGCACACTTTACTTAACCAAATTTTCCGGAACCTTGCCTTTTGATATCTTCAACCCTGTTTCTCATAAACTTGACCCGAATTTGGAAAGTAAGAGATAACACTGGTTGTTTGATACTGGATACAAGTATAGAGATCAGGTCAGAGAGTATAAAGTTCAGTTCAGAAAGTACGAATTTGGGTAGAATGATTGATGAAAATGAACATACTTCTATGGGTACAGAGACACGGGCTCCAGGGTACGCTCCCTACTCTTGCTATGCAACACCGGTTAGATCAAAATTTGGGTACACAGGTCGATCGCTTAATGGGCAAGATAACAAATCTCATGCAAAGCTTGAGACGCAATCTGGAAAGCACCGTTTCCCTTGCAGCACCTCATGAAGCATCAACCTCGAATGCTCCCCCAAACACTAACCCTCAGCCAAATATAAATCCTCCCCCAAATACAGTGTTTCAATCACCAATCTCCCACCAAATACCTACTACCAAAGTCCTAACCCTTTCTTTCCAAATCATGGTTACCCTTTTCCAAACACCGGTATGCCTCAAAATCCGAGTGGTCTTCCATTCCCCATCACTAACCCACTTCAGAATAGCCCACATATGGACCCTAGAAACTATGTCCAGCAGGGACAAGTGACGAATTATCTACCATTTAATGATTTCGGTCATCAAACATAAGCTACACCTCCTTAAAATACTTACCAAGTGCCTCAGCCAGTTCAAGGAATAAACCCAGCCGTAGCAAATCCCGCAAATATATACAATGCTTCAGCTCCACCCCTCTCAAAGGTGGAAACAAATGTTGAGAACCTCAAAGAATTAATGCTTAAGGTTCTAAAAAGGGGGAATTCTCTACACCGTCGTTGACACTATAACCCTCAGCCATGATGCCGCTGAAATTCAAAATGCCCGATATAGAAAAAATTGATGGGACTGGTTGTCCTATCTCCCATCGAAAGTCTTATTCCACAGCAATGCAGTCAAGGGGGCTTGCTTCAAGGCTATGACTTCTAATTTCCATCTGACTTTAGTAGGGGCAGCAAAACAATGGTTAATGCTAGCAGACAGTAGTGCTATGGGTACTTGGGATCAAATTGCTGAAGAATTCCAAAAGAGATACAAAGATAACAGTAGCTCTGACTTCTGAGAATAAGATGGAATTGGAAGCATGCACTCAAAGGGAAAAGGAAACATGTGCGGATTTTGCAGCCAGGTGAAAGACGAAAATTGCTCAAACACTGGATAGACCTGATCCGTCCGAATTAGCCTGGATGTTTATAAAGAATCTCCAGCCAATCTATTTGGAACACATGAGGTATCTCCTTTATGGAAACTTCAATGCCATAGTGAAAGTAGGGATTCGTATCGACGAAGATATATGCACGGGACATTTAAAGGTCGATACACCTTCAAGTTCATTCGGTTATTCCAAAGGAAAAGGAGCTATGGTGACCCGACCCGAATTCCAACACGAATTCCTAAGGTCATGCCGTTGGAACTAACATAAGAATAGGACAAACACTTGTTAAACAGTAGTGCGAGCCGAACAGTCGAGCTTACAAGCTCTAAACATGAACAAAAAGCCATACTAAAATACGGGATTTCAAAAATCAAATTAGCAGAAGCAATAAGGAAATGAAGTCCTGAGCTATGAAGCTCGAAACCAAAGCCAAAGAAACCAAGAGAGACATTATCTCTCAAAGTGGGAAAAACAAAACTCGCGTGCCGCAACATTGCAGACACTGAACAAACCATCGGCACTCCAGGCCGGCGTTTCAACAAAGAACCAGCCTGATAACAATTACCCACGGCTAAAACATACCGGGGTTAACCAACAATAAAAACTACTAGAATAAAGAAAAACCCCAAAGCTGATGCGTGCCTTCGTGCTTGGGAGACAACTGAACTAAAAACTAAAACCACGAATAACGGCACGACATAACCCGTTGGCCCAAGAAGAAACAATACAAATACCCAAGTATCTACCTGACCGTAAAGTTTAAATAACTTTACAAAATTAATCTCACAAGAATAGTAAAGTACAACATACAAATGATGATGTTAAAAAGAAACAGGACTCCACAAGCTGCTACTCAGGGAAGTCGGCTGCTACAAATACGAACCACATGATCTAATCTCGATCTATCGATCAGTTGCGCACTGCTACAGTCATGATCTACTTGGCCTCAACGCAGTTACCAAATTACTGCAACTAGAAAACAAAGTACGGAATGAGTCATAATGATCCAGTACGCTACTACAAGAGATATGTAACATATAATTATGTAACATAGAAATAATCATGGTGTCATTTTACAAATGACAGAAAACCCGTGAAGATGCGTCGTATCGTTTTGATACTCCATAAGATAACCATTTCTTCTTACTTACTAAACCGCCCAAATAAACTAGGGTGTAATTCCCTGTTCAAACACAAATCAAATGAATTAGAAGGTAGTTCCTATAAAAGCATCATATGCAAGTATATGTATCTATATATATACAAATCAAGTTGTTCATAGAATTATCATGTATAAGTGTGCATATTTATATATATACATATCAAGTCTTTCATATGTACCTCATATATAAGTATGTATATCTCTATATATACATAACAAAACAAATCTCCCACATAATCATCATGTATAAGAGTGCATATCTGTATATTTACACAGCAAATCTCTCAATAACATTAATCAATACAAACATGGTCAATAGGATCTCATGTTCAACTAACACTTTGTTATCACATAAGTGCCCATAGTAAGCCATATAAGGGATAGAGAAGATACCAAATCACTTTCGTCGTATTGCTCATGCAATCACAACTGTTAATCATATCGTGTGAGTGATACCCCAAATAGTGGTATCAAAGTGTCGGGCGGCATTGCCTCTAGGGTGGTGCCTTTCCCGGTCATATAGTTCTAGTCAAATGTGCCTTATGGTTACACATGAGTGGACTATGGAACTACATCTCAACTGCGGCCTACAGTAGAGGGGTGTGTGAACCGTATTCGGTAAGACGATACATAGCAATCACGAATCCCATAACTCGTGAAGACTATGCACAGTCCCACCTTCAACGTAAAACTCAACAAATGCCAGCTAGACTCATATGCGATGCACACGTAGATGTTTACTTGCCATGAAATTAAACAGGAACCGAGCTAACTCGTCCAATGCCAAGTAGGGTATTACTCTACTACAAATTTTTGATTATGGTCATCATTGTAATAATCATTAAATCACTTTTGAAGCTCAATTGAGTCTCGAAAGAATAAGTGGCAAGTTGTCCACACTAATCAAATCAAGTTCCAAAAAACTAGTAATCTAATCAAATGGAATCTAGTTAACATAGGATCTCACCACGATCCCCGTAAGGTTCAATTGTTCCTTAACTGGACTCTGTTGAGTCCTTGCTACAGTTATCCCAATATGGTATAAATGCTATATGCATTTCTAACCCGTTTTTATGTTCTCGTTTGAGGCATAGTTAGATTCTTGTTCCATTTAGAAACCCTAGTTCAAAAATCTCTAAGTCAAGTATAAAAAGCAAGCTGAAGTTGATTAATGTCGAATCAAGCTTAGTTCAATTTCAATTCATAATTCCACTTAGTAGTAGAATCCAAATTTAGCATAAATCGATAATCGCATAATAGATCACGCATGAAGGCAAGAACACTCAATATGCTTATAAGTCACATTAATAACAAAGTAGAATATCAATTCTTTAAAATGATAACAGTCATGTATTTTGTCAAATAACAAGTAGACATGGGGATTCATATCCTAACATACATCCAAGTTAAGTCATTAACTTACAAACCATAATTCACATAACTCTCGAGGCTACCTAGTTAATCTAGGTTTACCGAACAACAAAAGTATGAATCTTACTCAATGTTTCATACTCAGGTCATTCTCGACCTAAGTCCCGAACTCACTTTCCATGCAACCAAGACGACGTCCAATGACCAACCGTAACCATTCAACCCAATCAAGCCTACATTTCCCAAACCTCATCTTAATACTCAAGAGTCGCATTATGACCCTCTAACGAGTCAACGCACTAACGAGCATAATCCATAACTCCTAACGAGTCAACATCCTCAATCGTGTACTCGAACTTATGAAATCCGATGACAAGCAATGCGTTCGCACCAAAATCATCTAAGGACATCCATTGAGTCTTAAACCAAACAAACAACAATAAAATACCATTTTGGTCTCACCCGGCCAAATCTCAAAATTATGTGATTGAGATTCAACAAACACAAATAGTTATAGGAATTTATCCTAAGACTCAAATAACAACTTCTATGATTAATTGATTCCATTTAGGTCAACTAACAAAGTCCCAATTTATAGGTCAATACATAAATTCGGGATTCCCAAATTATCCTGGTTTCTAAACCCAACAACAATTAATCTTAAATCATAACAATTCCAATATACCTAATAAACCCATTTGGGTTCAAACCCTCATTAATACAAATTAATAACCAACAAAAACATATCATTTCGACATGTATAATAATGATAAATCACGAGGAAGAAGTCTCTAACAACCTAACGTCAAAATCGACTTAGAGAGAGAAACTAGGGTTTAAGTAACATACCTCAATCGAGCCACAAATAACTAGGAAGAGGAAAACAAACCGATTGGAATTGATCTACTCGGCGAGGGCTTCGCGATGGTGGTCTCGGATTGTCAAATGGATGGTTGGAACTTCGGGAATCGACGAAACACACACTAATCTCACACTCAATCTCACGCACTCTCTCTCCAGTTCTTAGCTGAAGACGGTGTATAAATGAGGAGATGGGATGGAGTGTTGAGGGTTATAAGGGTGTGTAAGGACAATTATGCCCTTAAATGGGTGAAGGGGCAAGGGTAAAATAAGGGTAGAATAGGAATTTCGCGTCAAAATCAAGTTTATAAGTAATCTACTCGTAACAGGGAAAACCAACCGTTCGGGTCAGCTGGTCAAACATCTACTTAAATGTTCGGTTGAGGTGGCCGAGCATCTCCCAAGATGTTTGGTTAGGTTGGCCGAACATCTACTCAAATGTTCGGTTGGGCTGGCCGAACATCTCCCAGTATGTTCGGTGGTCAAGTCTGAACAGGGATGCAAGTCTAAAACAAGGCTAAAAAGGTCCAACACTAAGTGAAGTACACCTAGGGGAAAGCCAACACAATTACGCACAATAATGTGTACTAAGGCCTTAGGAGGCTCAAATAAACCTTAAGACAATGGAGTAATGACCTAGGGTATAATCAAGGTCACTGGAAAGAACTATGTGAGTAAACTCTTAACCAAGTCTAGTAACGAACAACGTCGGTTTACGACTTGTAACTTTAACAAGTTAAAGTCTATGGGACATATAGAACTAAGGTATTGGCTTCTAAATAGCCTACCTACACATAACAAGGTTCTTTCCTCAAGCCAAATAAGTGAGGTCACGGTTATTCGACACGTAAAATGAGAAAGTCAAACATACAAAGGTTCAGGGTCTCACAACAGCAACATCTGGGGCAGGTGTTAATGTGGTTGGAAACATGCCAACAACAATGTCACCAACCAGCTCCTCTACCTAAACCTATGACATTGTACCATGGTCCTATCGAACAGATAGATCCATTAATACAGTTGGTGGAAATAATGGTCCAAACAAAAATTTTAGAGGCCCGTATGGAAGAAATATGCACTATGACGAACTGCAGGCTCCTATGTCCCTAATACTGCAAGGTTTGATGGCACAAGGGGTTTTGAAGCCATTAGAGAATTACAAACTGTCGAATCCTCTGCCTAACACATGGGATCACTCCCAATTTTGTGAATATCATCGCTACAACGATCATTCTACTGACAAATGTTACATGCTCAAGAATGTCATCCAAGACCTTATCGATGATAAAGTCATCGAGAAACCTCACCCCAGGCCTAATGTGGTAATTAATCTGCTACCTCAAATCAACATGATCAAGGTTGATGGAGAAAGTTGTGTACTCACCAAATTTGAAAGGAATGAAAAATTTGCCTTACATCGTTGTCCCTCTCCCTCTACAAGAAGAAGAGCTCATTTGCATCATGCTCTCTTGGAGCACTATCTTAGGTAATACTCAAGCTACGCTTCAAGAAAAAGAAGCATTGAGAAAACCAATTGGATCGACGGGGATGTTAGTCATCTTATTAGATCTGGTCGGGCCTATCAGCCAAACCAGGAAAATGGTGAGCACTCCGGGAAACATAAAGAAGTTAATACTAGGTATAAAAGTATGGAAGATACTCTATTGGCCCAAATGAAGAAAACCCAAGTCAACATATTCGTCTAAGGCTTGTTGTGTGCTTCTAAAAATCAATGTGACACACTGACCAAGTCTTTAAGCCAGACGGTTATCCCAATCGAAACATCTCCTGGTGAACTTACCCAAATGATAAGAAATATGCATTTTGGGAATGTGATCATGTTGACTGATCTGAACTTGCCAAAGGAAGGGATCAACTACATTGACGCTCTTCACATCACTGTAGGAGTCATGGAAAAAAGGGTGCCTCGAGTCCTGATAGACAACAGCTTATCTCTGAATGTTTGCCCTACAAGCACGTTAGCAAAACTGAGATCAAAGATATCAGAGTTAACCCCATCATCACAAACAATAAGGGCATACATCAACACAAGTTGGTGTGTCCTGGGAGTGGTAACTTTGACAATGACATTTAGCCCGCTCACTATGCTAGTTGAGTTCTCGGTTCTAGATATTCCTGCCACTTTCAGCTTATTATTGGGACGTCCATGGATCCATGGGGTAAAAGGAGTAGCTTCTTCGCTGCATCAACATGTCAAGTTCATCCACGATGGTCACATAGGGAGCATACTTGCTGATAAGATCATTGAAAACAAGGAAAACTGATATATCCCGATTCCCGAGATAGAGCTTGATGACACGGTTATCTTTCTAAGTAGCTTTAAAGTCATTCCCCAGGCCAGAGTCAACGTAATTGAATACGGACGAGAGACTGATATCACCGAAAAGAAAACCACAGTTTTCGGGGAAATGGTTCCATTAATCATGCTTTGAAAAATGAACTATTGATTAGGTCTTGGAAGAAATCAGTAGAGGCTTATCAATTTAGTCCAAGATGAAATTAAGGAATGTATTCCCCCATTTGGTTTAAGATATAATCCTACAACAGCTGAGTTGATCGCTGTCATTAAAGAGAAGCGTGAAAGAAGTAAGGCAGAGCATGAAAAATGGCCTTACAAGGATCCTCCTTTGCAACCATATAAAAAGACTCTAAATGGTTACTTCGTGAAAAAAGGCGAAACAACTACCTATCTCATGTTCCCAGAACCGTGGATAGATCGAAATGATAAAAGACGCACTGGTTGGGAGATATTCGAAGATGTCAATCTCGCCACCAGCGAAATGGAAAAGGTTATCCTAGAACCTCGCAGCACCGCATACAAAACTGTGACAGTTGAAAACACTTGTACTATTGACCAAGAAGACTGTGCCTTGGCCTTGTTCGGAAGTGACTTCATGGGGGATAGTTTCCTGGATATGTGGCGGGTGTCAAACCGTCAAAATTAATTTTCCTTTTCCCCAAATACAAGAATAGGGTAGTAAGGTTCGTATCCATAGGGAACGTCGTATTTATGTCCTTAAGAAATTTATTTAGTAACCAAGAAAATAATTTGAGGTTTTAACTAACTAACAACTAACCTTGAATGAAATAAAATAAAAAATCTGTAGACTTAAAGAAAGCAACAATAAATAAATTTAATTCAATTTGGATAAGGGTCCAGTTAATGAACTGATGTATTTCCGAAAATTAACTACTGATCGTCGATTCCAAACCGACTCAATTGATTGCAAATAAACCAGTTATACAAACGCCTAACACCCAATTTCTCCTTACGGATTCGATAAATAGGAGAAGCTCGCTAATTATACTCTAATCAAAAGACAGCCCTCGAAACGCTCGAAAAATTTAATGTTTTGAAAGCTTTAAGATAAGAGAAACACGGTTCTAGACAACAATATTAAAGTAATATCATTTAACCTAGAGTAATCATTCTCGCAACACGGACCGAATATGCTTGTGATGCCTAAACGGTGTGTCACTTGCTACTACGTTAGAACCCGAAGACAATTACGAATCAACGGTTCTTAACTAGCAATGGATTAAAATGTCTAACCAAAATCTGGGCCCTAGAAATTAATTAAGCATACTAATCCTAAGTTACAATTCCTTTGCAACAAGAAAAATAGAGAATGACGAAATACTTGCCCACAATTGAAACTTGAACAGTACACTTAAGACCTCACAGTAGCAATTTCTGAAAATACTTACGGGTTCATTAACTGGAACAGACGTTTTTAGACACAAACATGACTAAAATTTACTTACAAATTAAATAGAGAAACAACTTCGCAAGTGATGAAAGGAAGAAATTGAACTGCCCTATTGATCTACAAATTAAACCTTAAGCTGTTGTGTTTACAGTGCAAGAGAGAAAGTGAGTGAGTGAAAGAGTGAGAGAAAGAGAGCGTGCGTGTGAGTGAATGTGTGGGTTTCCTTGAGAGATCCCCCATCCTTCATTTATAGCCATCTCTCTTTAACTGCTCCAGCCATTTCCCCCAAAAATAGAAGACACGATCCTTGCTCCTCATCCATTAACAGGGCAATTGCTGACCAAGTCTTCTTAATCCAAACTTCCCAATATTTACGAAAGGAAATGAATTTGGAGAAAGAAATTGATAATAAAAGGGATATTCTTATTTACAGAACTGCCAAAAGTGATCAATGTCTGAAATACCCTCCACTAACTCCTTTTAGTCTTGTAACAGGACGTACTCTACTATTTGTTCCCGCTACAGTGTTTCCTGGATTAGCGAATGCCCATTCGATACTTGAATTTTTCTCTTAATCTGCCTTTGTTTCTTCTTTTCTTCCATCCATCTTCCTTAAGACCTGTGAACACCAAGGATGCAAAATACCCGTGAAAGTACAACATTTCCTTTAAAATCATAGTGCAAAATCACATTAAATGTTGTACTTTATTTAAAGCTATCAAAATTCCCCCACACTTGAACCATGCTTGTCCTCAAGCATTTGGACCTTTCCTGAACGTGCTTTTAACAAACCAACCAACCTAGAAAAAAATTTATTCACATTGTTTCAAAACTTGGTATTTAATATGCATTCTCATTTTCAGGATCAAAAATAAATCAAACTAACTAGCATCCTATAATTTTCTCCAAATTAAGATGACTCGCATGCACCCAAACTTCTCCCACAACTTCCAATTATGCAGATCTCAACTGTCCTCACGGGTATCGCTCAAAGCACACAATTGTTTGAACAAGGGCCGTGTATCATGAAACACTCAACTCACACAACAGGGTGACATTACCATATGCTTGCAACTTGATCAAATCTCCATCACTAAAAATGAGTTCACATGCACCAATCAAAAGGACTTTTAACGAGTTGTAACGGGGCTAAGGTGTAAAGGTATGATATAAGGGATAAAGAGGGTTAATATGTCAAGAATATGCACAAAAACTACACATCATTACCAACTCAACCAGCGACAAAAAGCACCGACTACAAGAAGCTAGTGTTTCAATTATAACAATCTAATGAACTATGTATACTTTAATAACTCATGCTCATCTACCTTGTAAAGTACTGTTACCCTCTTTGGAAAAGCAGCAGCTTACTGAAACAATTTTTTTTTTCTTTTTTCTTTTTCTAACTGCTGCCAACTTTTATTTCCTTTTTCTAAAGACTCAACTTTTTTACTTACACAGAACATGCCTTATACAAACAATTATCCATCACTTGCAGCTCTGAATTCATACAAGCTGAGATTCTATACTTCACATGGTATTCGTGCAATTCTTGACATGGGATAAATCGAAAAGGGTCAAAATGAAAGGCTACATGTTAGATTTTATATGGTTAAAACAAGGAAATGGGCAAAGCTCAAAAAGGGTTAACTAGGGGAAAACATGACGTGGGTAGGGTAGAAAGAGAGTAAAAAAAATGGTGATTCCTAAAGGCCTTAATCCTATTGGCGCAATGAACTCAATACGTGATCTCGATATGTATACAAGACGCAAGTTTTAGAATGTACACCCGCTTGTGAGAATCACTCAAAGAATGACCGAGAGCAAAGTAAATGAAATGCTCCAATTAGGCTCAAAAGCTCACTTGAAAAGCTAAACAGTTGAAACTTTGCAATTTTATCAGTTGAAGGAATAATATGTATATATATATATATATATATATATATATATATATATATATATATATATATATATATTTTTTTTTTAAATGCGTGTCAATCTAACTAGGAAAATTACGCGATGCTAATCATTTGTCAATATTATCTCACCAAAACATGAAAATGCATATCAAATACCAAGTTTCACAACAATGCCAACTTTTTTTCTCTACCAACCCTTCAAACCTAAACATGTTCAAGAAACCAAGCTTCAAAAACTGCATCAAAACTTTTCATCAAAAACCCAAAAAAAAAAAAAAAATTCTTCACCAAAACCCACCCAATTGCACTACATACTAATTACAGCATCCAAAATCCCCCCCCACACTTAAAATAAACAGTGTCCTCAATGTATATAGAACAAAAATGCAAAATAGGACAGAGTAGCAAAATTGTGAACATAAGTGTAAGAGGGATACTGCCCTTTATGTTGACCCAAAATGGGATGCCATCATGGTCTGCAAGGACTATATCGAAGCTGTGACTGAAGGAGCCAAGTTTGCCAACTCCTGTTTAACATCGTGCATCGAGGTTTCAAGGGCAGTCAGCCGGGCAAGGATTCTTGGTTCGTGAGCCACACTTGGGACATGCTCGCCTTGACCACCGGCTGCAGGACCTGTAATAGGAAAATGAAGCTCGGATGGTGGAACACCCGGCTGGGGGTTATCGACTTCATTATCATCAAAAATAACCATTTTCATTCTAACCAGGCATTCAATATTCAAGGGTTCATAGCTACAAGCAATATGCATATTATGAGCAGACAAATCCAAGACACCTAAGTTGACAGCCAGCATATTAATAACTGAACCTAGAATCAAAGGCCACTTTTTCTTATTGATTATGCTCATGAATTGGCTGGCCAGCCAATAGCCCAAATTAACTTTCTTGTTATTCAACATACTCCATACAAAAAATAATTCAGGTTTCGAACAGGTATTAGACCCATCCCTGCGTCCAGAAAAACTATATGCCAAAAATTTATGAATGATCTGTAAAGCAGGGCTTCGGAGAAAAACACTTTTAGCCAAATTTGGCTTGTAAGGTTCAGGGTCAGTGGACAGAGATTGCCAAATCTCAACACATGAAGCTTCAAAAAATTCAGGAAATTCACAATAGGCCATGCGTATAGAATTAATCAAGTCATCACCACATTGAAAACCCAAAGCATTATTAAAATCATTTAAGAAAAGATTGAAAACCTTGCCCATGATTCGGAATCGGATGGATTTGGGCAATTCTAGGTTTTCAATGGCCGCAGGAAGAAAAATCATATGTGCAGTAAAATTCCCTAGTTAATTCAACAAAGGCTGGGAGTTCAAAATTCATAAACATTTCCCATCCTATGGCATGCATAAAGGCAGTAACTTCCAAATTTACATTCAGCAATGTCAATGTAGGAGTGTCGAAAAACTTACAAGGTATGATTTTCTTTGGAAGAAAAAACTTCCAGCGACCGATTGCCTTTTTCGATTGAAAGTTAATGTGGCCTCCTAACTGATTGCTGGTGACTACCTTCCCTTGCGGAACCCGTCGGCGTTTCCGACTCACCAGAGGCTTCAAAGAAGTTGCCAAATGGAAAATTGGCAGTGGTTCGACAATGGGAGATGAGGGCTTTGCGGTAGGCCTAGGAGGAGCAGATGGACTGGCAGATGTAGAGGGGGATGCTGAATGTGGTATTGCAGAGTTTGGAGGTGAGGCCGAGGCGTGGAAGTGCGATGGAGGAGAGGGGATGGATTGAGTACCTAAAGAGGCTGAAAGCTCAGGAGGCGGAACATAAGCACTGTCTGAACTTGAAGAAGCTGTAGAAGGGGGAACTGTGACTGACGGAGGCGGTGGAGGAATTGATGAAGAATCGGAAGATGAAATCTCCACTGGCTGTTTACTTGAATGAGCTGCCTTACAAGCGAATGATGCAAGCAAACGGCTAGAACGCCGTGGCTTGGCCGAAACGGGAGCACTGTGTTGCTTAGGAGCCATGGCAGCAATGGAGAAGCTTGGAAGGAGACGGGTTTGGAGATCGTCGTGAGAAACTGGAAGCGGCAAGTGAATTGGTAAAAATCCCCAAACGTGAATTTAGGGATTTTTACCCCTTTTCCTTTTACTGTTCACCCGCGTCCCTCTATGTTTTTCAAAAATTAACTGTTAGCCCCATTGCTGCCTTGCACTTCTCAAACTCCTGTATTTCTCCAAAAAGTAAGGCCTGCTGCATTACACATCTAGTACAGAACAATTTATTTCTTCCATTTCCAAGATCCAACACTTTGCTACAACAGAAACAAAACAAAAAATAGAATTAAAAACAATATGATAAAGTTTAATCCTAGAAAAACAGGAAATAAAACATTTAAAATTGCTGGGCTGCCTCCCAACTAGCGCCGCTATTTAATGTCTGTAGCATGACTCAACGCCCACCCTTGATACTACTCGTAAACAGGGTAGGCCAAATTGATTTCTTCAATTGTGCTAGAAACATCAACATGCTCATAGAACGATTTCAATCGATGACCATTTACCTTAACGACCTTGTCCATCTGTGAACTTTGGATTTCAAATACTCCATGTGAAAGAACATTCACCACAATAAACGGGCCTGACCATCGAGAATTCAACTTACCTGGCATCAATTTCAGCCTTGAATTGAAAAGGAGAACCTTTTGTCCCACAATAAAATTTTTCCACAAATCAAATTGTCATGGAACTTTTTATTTTTCTCCTTATAAAACCTAGCACTGTCATAGGCTTCTAATCTCAATTCCTCTAACTCTTGTAGCTGCAATTTCCTTTCGAGCCCAACTAATGTATAATCCAAATTACACTCCTTTACAGTCCAATAAGCCTTATGTTCTACAGCAACTGGTAAGTGACACAACTTACCAAACACCAATCGATATGGGGACATACCAGGTAGTGCGATACGCCCAAAGCGCATCATCCAACCTTGAACTCTAATCCTTCCTGCTGGGATTCACAATCTTCTCCAAAATTCCCTTAATCTCACGATTCGAAACTTCAGCTTGCCCGTTTGACTGCGGGTGATAAGTGGTAGCTACCCTGTGATGAACACCATACATGAGCATCAAGGCCTTCACTCCTCGATTGCAAAAGTGGGTCCCTTGATCACTGATTACTGCCCTTGGAATTCCGAATCTGCTAAAAATGTTAGACCTGAGAAAACTCACAACAGCTTTAGAATCGTCAGTCCGGGTAGCCTTTGCTTCTACCCATTTAGAGACATAATCAACTGCTAAGAAAATGTATAAATTACCAAAAGAACTTGGAAACGGACCCATGAAATCCATGCCCCAAACGTCAAAATTTTCACAAACTAAAATTGGAGTTTGGAGCATTTCATCTCTCAATGATAAATTACTAAGCCTTTGACAACGGTCACAACTTTTGCAGTATAAATAAGAATCCCGAAAAAGAGTTTCCCAATAAAACCCACAATCTTGGATTTTCCTAGCTGTTCTTTTTGGACCAAAATGTCCTCCACAAGCAAAATTATGACAATATACCAATATGGAATGAATCTCGTCGTTAGGCACACACCTACGCACGACTTGATCAGATCCTATCTTCCAAAGATAGGGTTCATCTCATATTTAGTATTTAGAGTCACTTTTGATTTTATTTTTTCTTGCACTATTCATGCCTTGTGGAAAAACACCAGTCACTATGAAATTTACCAAGTCAGCATACCATGGTTCATAACCTGACTTACCTTGCATCAACAAGAGCTGCTCATCTGAAAACATTTTGGAAATAGGAACTGAATCTTCTTCTCTTACCAACCTGCTCAAATGATCTGCCACGGAGTTATTCTTTCCCTTGCAATCCTTGATTTCCCATTTAAATTCTTGCAACAGGAGAATCCATCTGATTAACCGTGGTTTGGATTCTTTTTTTGCTAACAGGTTCTTGAGCGCGACATGATCTGAATGTACTATGACCTTCGAACCTAAGAGATAAGATCTGAATTTTTCAAAGGCAAACATGATTGCTAACAGCTCTTTTTCGGAAGTTGTGTAGTTGCACTGGGTAGCATTCAACGTCTTGGAAGCGTAATAAATCACATGACTTTGCTTCCCCACTTTTTGCCCAAGAACTGCTCCTACTGCATAATGACTTGCATCGCACATGAGCTCAAATGGTAAATCCCATTTTGGTGGCTGGATTATTGGTGCTGAAGTAAGCTTCTCCTTTAACAAATCAAATGCCTTTTTGCACTCTTCTCCAAAATCAAAAGGTACATCTAGTTGCAACAATTTGGTTAAAGGTTGAGCGATTTTGGAGAAATCTTGAATGAACCTCCTGTAGAAACCTGCATGACCAAGAACACTTCGAATTTCCTTGACATTAGTAGGATAAGACAACTTTGCAATTAAATCAACTTTTCATTATACTAGGCCTTTGGATACTTTCTCTCTCTAGACTTTTCTCTCTCTCTCTCTTTTTGTTCGCCCTAATAGGGTTTGCGGCTATGCCCCGGATACCAATCTGCCGGGGGCGGCACCCAGCATGCAAGATCCAGGTCAACCCCCTATTGCGACTACTACAGGTACTGAACCATCTAAGGTAGGTAATACTCCAATATCCTATGCAGCGGCAGTTGCCCAAGTTGGGACTCCTCAATGCAAAAACTCTACAAAGAAACCAGCGCTAAAGGACTTGCCCCTTCCTCATCGACCGGCGGTGTCTGTCAATAATGAAGTTGGATGCTTATTTACCCCGGTAGAATTAGAGGTGGCGGCAAAACAATTTAGTAACACAATTGTTTTGAAATTTTTTGGGGGGCGACCATCTATTAATACTATTCAAGATCATATTGCAAAGTCTTGGGGGCTCACAGAAGATTTTGTCATTGGCTTATTAGATCCTCGACACGTAATGGTTCATTTGGCTTCAAAAGAGGATTTGATTCGGGCTCTATCGAAGGAGTCGCATATGATACAACGTTGCATGTACAGATCCTTTAGGTGGACTCCAGATTTTGTGCTTAAGAAAGATAGCCCATGTGTGGCTGTATGGGTTCGGCTTCCCCACTTACCACTTACATTCTTTACGCCGTCGTATCTCTAGCGTATCGGGAACTCGTTTGGACATTTTTTACGTGCAGATGACAGAACTTTGGCCTTAACGCATCCGATGCATGCAAGAATCTGCGTAGAGGTCGATGTATCTAGGGTTTTTCCAAAACAAATTTGGTTGGGTACGTCGTAGGAGGAGGGTTTCTGGCAACAGGTAGACTTTGAAGGAAATATAGCATTTTGCGAGGGTTGTGGATTACTTGGCCATGTTGCTGATGTTTGTCGCAAACAAGTCTTTCAAACCTTTGGAAATAATCAGCGGACTATGGACACAGGCAAACAAAAAATTCAAAGCGAGGGTGACCCAAAAATTAATACAGTGCCAATGCAGGAACAGGTTTGGCGTCCAGTTACTATTATAAAAAATCCGGGGGTTGCTTCAGGATCTAATAGCAAGAACCACGATGGCACAGTTCAAGGCGTCGAAGTTGTGGATGTTGTGGATTCTCCTAAGGGACGTGATCAGAAATGTGAGCCTAAGCAGGCCGAGACTATGAACACCAAAGACAGTGGGGTATCGGTTGAACAGCAAAATAATCCTTCGGGAGATATGAGTCAGAAGTCGAACAAGGAGACGGATTTGACAAGGGCTGGAAACAATCCGGTTAATGTTTCAGTGGATGGGTCTAATGGGAAGGAGCCAAGGTTTGAATCTGAAGAAATAAATGATCAAAGGGACAAAACAGAAACAAAGGAGAAGGATAGGGATGAGATACCATAAGCTACAAAAGTTAAAAATAGCTTTTCAGTGCTTGTTGATTTGGAAGAGTTGCCCACGGATGATAGGAGTCATGAGTCTCCTAGGGCTAAATCGGCAGATGCCTTTGTTCGAAAAAATCATGAAAAGTATACTCGTTCAGCTTCTGTGGATGATCTTAGATAATATCCTAAATCCCCTTCTGCGGTGAAGGAATTCCAACAACAATGCAATAAGGGGAATCAAAAGGGGAAGAAAAAGAAAGTGTTTCAAGTTAAGAAGATTCAAACTAGAGCCTCTACAAAGGCTCAAAATCACTCCAATTAATCAGTTTATTTATGACGGTTATTATATGGAATGCAAGGGGCGTAGGGAATAGAGATACTTTATTGTATCTTAAAAAGCTGAAGTTGCAACATAAACCGTTTCTTTTAGTTCTTCTTGAACCTAAGATTGCAGGGGACCGGATAGAGAAAATCGCTAAGCGATTAAAATTTGCTTTTTGTTTGCATAATAATCCTGTGAATTACCATATTTGGCTAATGTGGGATGATGTTGATTGCATTCGAGTTTCAAATCAGCATGTGACAGTCCGTCTGTATGGACAACACTTTCCTACGGTGGTAACATCTTTTGTTTATGCTAAGTGCACTCGTAGTGAACGTATGGAGTTATGGGATGACTTAGTTGACATGGCTAGACACATTTCGGAGCCTTGGTTATTGGGAGGCGATTTTAATGTTATTTCTTGTTCCTCGGAAAAGATAGGAGGGAATGGATATGATTTTAGTAGCATGCATGATTTTAACTCTTTTATGATACAGGCGGGTGTTTCGGATGCAGGTTATGAGGGTAGTATATTTACATGGTGCAACAATCATCAAGGGCGGAGTAGGATTTGGGAAAGGTTGGACCGGGTGCTTGTGAATGGGGATTTTATTTCGATTTTTCCAAAGCTGAAGGTTACTCATTTGAGTAGGGTGGAATCAGA
Organism: Codonopsis lanceolata; assembly: GCA_013146195.2. Taxonomy (NCBI): domain Eukaryota; kingdom Viridiplantae; phylum Streptophyta; class Magnoliopsida; order Asterales; family Campanulaceae; genus Codonopsis; species Codonopsis lanceolata. The sequence continues at coordinate 63,563,304 of CM028377.1, read as the reverse complement.
TCATTCTCCGTTGCTTTTGGAATTTCAATTATTTCCAAAACCCAAGGGGATTTTTAGATTTCAACGCATGTGGTTGGAACATACGGACTTTCTGAATTTCGTTAAATCGCAATGGAATCGACCTGTCTTCGGTCCGCCTATAGAAATTCTTCACATAAAATTGGTCTTGCTGCGTAAGGAACTCAAAAGCTGGAATTGGGCAGTCTTTGGGAATGTCCAAAGGAACATATCGAGTTTACAGGATCGCATTCTTAGTCTGGATTTCCAATTACAGATGGGGTGGGATGAAGATATGCACGCTCGCTTATGTCAATCAAAGGCTGAGTTAGCTCGTTTGCTAAGGTGGGACGAGGAACTTCTACAACAAAAGGCGAGGACATGTTGGTTACAGGAAGGTGATCGAAACACTTCTTTCTTTCATGCTTCTGTTCGTGATCGGGCTGCGAGAAATTTGATTAAGGTTAAATTGGCGGATGGTTCTTGGTGTTCGGAGGGGGCAGTTTTAGGTGATATGGCTGTTCAGTTTTTTTCTTCTTTGTTTTCATCCTCCCAGCCCGTAATTGAAGATGATTTATTCTCATCAGTTACAAATCAGATCAATGATAGTGATAATGTTATGCTTGGGTCAATACCTAATGCAGATGAAATATGGACAGCAGTTTGTGATCTAAATGCAGATAGTGCTCCTGGGCCGGATGGGTTTACGGGACATTTCTTTCAAGGATGCTGGGATATAGTGGCTAAAGATGTTATAGCAGCTGTTCAAGATTTCTTTCATGGCGCTCATCTGCATTGGGGCATTGCTGCAACAGTTTTGGTCCCTATTCCTAAAACAGATTCTCCAGATAATTTTGGGGATTTCCGCCCAATAAGTCTATGCAATTTTTCTTGTAAGATTATCTCAAAAATCTTGGCGTCTAGACTTCGCAATATGCTTCCCAATCTGATTTCCATGGAGCAATCTGGGTTCGTTCGGGGACGTGCTATTCATGAGAATATTGCGTTAGCACATGAGATGATTAACAAAATTGATATGAAAGTTCGTGGTGGAAATATAGCTTTCAAGTTCGATATGTCGAAAGCATACGATAGATTGGAATGGTCCTTTTTATTCAAAGCGCTGCGGGCTTTTGGATTCAACTCCAAAGTGTGTGATTTATTGTTCAGGCTGATTTCAAATATGTGGTATTATATCCGAATTAATGGTATTTCGTATGGTTTTTTCACGTCATCTAGAGGGGTTCGACAGGGAGACCCTTTATCTTTTCTTCTCTTCATTCTGGCTCAGGAAATCATATCATTGGCTATTAATAAAGGTTTTAATGAAGGTTGCATTCGATCTTATGCTCATGGCCGAGGCAATATGATTATATCTCACTTGCTTTATGCTGATGACATGATCTTATTTTGTAATGCTGGGAAGAGATCAATTATACAATTGCGCCAAATCCTTTCTAAGTATGAACGAGCTTCAGGTCAGTTTATTAATTTGGAAAAAAGTGGATTCTATACATCTTCGACTTTGTCTCGTACCAAGGTTCACCGAATTGCCTTATGGTTTGGTTGTGCTAGCCGCTCTTTTCCTATGAAGTACTTGGGCTTACCTCTTTTCAAAGGTAAAGTAAAGCGACAATTTTTTGAACAGTTAGAATTGCGGATTACAAAAAAAATAGAAGGGTGGAAATCTCGTTTACTTTCTTTTGGTGGGAAGATAGTTCTTTTAAAAGCGGTTCTTTGTAGCATCCCGGTTTATGCTCTTTCGGTCATTAGAGTTCCTGTGGGTGTTCTTCGTCGTATTGAAGGAGCAATGGCTAATTTCCTTTGGGGAAGTGGAGGGAATGATAGAACTCACTGGGTTTCTTGGAAAAACATTTGTCGTCCAATAAAGGAGGGAGGTCTAGGTCTTCGGCCTCTTAGTCAAGTCATGGATTCGCTTCAAGCTAAATTAGCGTGGAGTGTGCTGCAAGGTAATAGTTTATGGGCCAGATTTATTCAAATGAAATACAAACGAGCTGGCGGTTTTTGCGTGCCTACTTCTTCGTCCCACATTTGGAAAGCTGTTTATTCTCATCTGGAAATAATGCATCCTTTATCCAGATGGGTTATTGGTGAGGGGAATCTTTCATTTTGGGAGGACAATTGGTTAGGAGCTAAGCTTGAAGGTCCTCGACCTGTTGATATTAAGTTAAAAGTGAAGGATGCGTTGGGTTCTTTGGCAGAATTTTTACCTTTGGTGCCGAGCCAGTTTCATGGAGAAATGGCGCGGGTTAACATTCAGGATGACAGACCAGACAGGCTAGTTTTCAATCTCTCCACTTCTGGGCTGTTTAATTCCAAGGAATACTGGGAGTTTTGTCGACAGCGGTCTCCTGCTATAGCGTGGGCTGGGAAAATTTGGCAGAAATGGATTCCAACAAAGATTAGCGCCTTTGGTTGGAAATTATACTTTGAAGTTGTTCCAGTTGATCTCCGTTTGCATTCGCGTCAAGTTCCTGTGGTTTCTCGCTGTGTTTGTTGCAAGGACAATCCAGATAGGGAATCTATACCTCATTTATTTATTCATTCAGAAACTGCGACTTCTCTATGGGGTAAGCTGACTCATCCTTTTAATTTGGTTTCTCATTATTCTTCGATCCAGCACCTCTTCGATACTTGGACGGCTGGTGCTTCCATTCGTAACTAGTTAGGGGCAATGAAGGTGGGCACTCTTTTATTGGGATGCTGGGCTATTTGGACTTCTCGTTGCAAGGCAGTTTTTGACAACATCCCAATGAATGTTCATTTAATATACAAGCAGGTAATGGATGGTTTACAAGACATGTTTTGGGTCTTTCTTCCAAAAACTATTGGTAATGCAAGAACTGTTCAGTGTTGTCAATATTTTGATGTCAAAATTGTTTATCCTAAGATATGTAAAGGTAAATGGATCGGTTGGAAGGCCCCTCTGCCCCCTTATTTCAAACTTAATACTGATGGTTCGTCGGTTCATGGTCTTGCAACGGGAGGAGGTGTTATTCGTGATTCGGGGGGGGGGATGTACATCTCTAGTTTTTCTCGATTTTATGGGTCAGGAACAAACACTATAGCGGAATTCAGGGCTCTTTGTGATGGCCTTCAGCTTTATCGAGAATTGCAGCTTGTGAATGTCATTGTGGAGGTTGACTCTTTGTTGGTTGCCTCGGTTCTCAAAGATGGGTTGCAGTGTCCTTGGACGGTAGAGTACGAATATCGTCGCTGTTCTTCTTTGATTGGAAGTTATGTTGTCCAACATGTTTATAGAGAAGGGAATAGGGTTGCAGATAGGTTAGTTGCTGCAGCTCAAATTACTAAAAGGGGAAAAGACTACAACATGGTTTCGCAGCTTCCTAAGGAGGTTCGTCAAGCTCTTCAATATGATGCTTTGGGAGTTGTCTCTTTTCGAAATCGATAATATGTTTTCTCTTTGGTGGTCTTTTTTGTTTCTTTGTATCTCTTGATTTAGAGGTTCGGCTCCTTTGTCCCCCCTCTTTGGGTAAGGCTGGTTGTCCCCCTCCTGTAGTGCTATATTTTTTTATTTATAATATATCCGCAGGTACCGCCCTGTTTCCTTAAAAAAAAAATTAAATCAAATTTTGCTTTATCTACTTCAATTCCCTTCGAAGACACTACATGACCTAACACTATACCTTCTTGTGCCATAAAATGACATTTTTCATAATTAAGAACTAGGTTAGTGTCAATGCAACGCTTAATTACCTTAGACAAATTATCTAGGCCTTGATCAAAAGAATCACCATACATAGTAAAATCATCCATGAAAATCTCGATGCAATTCTCTATCATGTCAGAAAAAATGCTCATCATGCATCTTTGAAAAGTTCCAGGAGCATCACAGAGACCAAAAGGCATACGACGAAATGCAAACGTACCGAATGGGCACGTAAATGTTGTTTTTTCCTGATCTTCAGGAGCTACCAAAATTTGATGGTATCCTGAATAGCCATCTAAAAAACAAAAATATTTCTTGCCTGCTAACCTTTTTAACATCTGGTCAATGAAGGGAAGTGGGAAATGATCTTTCCGGGTGGCAGTATTTAATTTTCGAAAATCAATACACATCCTCCACCCATTTTGCAACCTCATAAGAACTAGTTCATTCTTTTCATTTTCTACCAATGTGAACCCTGTTTTTTTGGAACAAGATGAACTGGACTTATCCACTTGCTATCTGAAATAGGAAAAAATATTCCTAAGTCAAAAAGCTTTAGGATTTCTTTAAGAACTACTTCCTTCATCGGAGGATTCAATTTCCGTTGTGGATCCCTCATAGACCTTGAATCAGCCTCAAGTAGAATGCGATGCATACACATTGAAGAGCTGATCCCCTTAATATCTGCGAGAGTCCATCCAATCGCTCCTTTATATTCCTTCAAAACTCTCAGCAGTTTTTCTTCCTGCGGCTCAGTCAGATTATTGGCAATAATGACTGGCAATGTGTCATTTTCCCCTAAGTAAACATACTTCAAATGTTCATGTAATTTTTTTTAATTCCAACTTAGGAGCTTGAACTGAAGAAGGAAGAATCTTTTCGCTAGACAAAGGTGAAGGAAGAGAAGGAATATCAAACCTGCTTGTTACCTCAGGTGTGGAATAAAGTGCCATGATATTTTCTCGCACTTCTTCATCGCCTTGGAAAGGAGCATCTCTATCTGTCAAACTTTTCACAAGAACTAATTTTATCTTATCATCAATGACATTAGTTTCAAATTTATCTTGCACAACAGAATCAATGACACTAATATGAAAAACAGACTCGGAATCATTCGGCCGGTACTTCATGGCTTCGAAAACATTGAAAGTAACTATATTACCATCAAATTCGAGTGTCAAAGTACCCTTATCAACATCTATTTTGGTTTTTGCTGTTTTCATAAAATGCCTTCCCAACAATAAAAGAGATAGGTGAGGAGAACATGAATCATCCATATCAATTACATAAAAGTCTACCGGAAAAATCAAGTCATTGACTTTTACTAACACATCCTCTATTACTCCTTCAGGGTAAGAATTTGACCTGTCTGCGAGTTGAATTACCACACGGGTATCTCGCATTGGGCCTAAATTCAAATCCTTATAAATAGATAGAGGCATAACATTAATGGATGCTCTAAGATCTAGCATGACTTTTTCAACTTTTTTATTAGCTATAAGACAAGGAATAGTGTACATACCTGGATCCTTGCATTTCTGTGGTAACTTCCTTTGAATCATAGCTGAGACATTTTCACTCACCAATACTTTCTCATCCGTTTGCAACTTCGCTTTCTTTGTGCACAATTCCTTGAGAAACTTAGCGTAGCGAGAAACTTGCTTGATGGCATCCAAGAGAGGATTATTGATTTCAATTTTGCGAAAAGTTTCCAATATATTCTTCTCATCTTCCTCTTTCTTCTGTTGTGCAAATCTTCCCAGAAAAGGTGGAGGGATGACAATTTTTTTCGTTGACTTACCCGATTCCTCACCTTTGCTGCTCAATGAATTTTCAGTTTGCACTTTTTTTCTGCTTCTATCTACATGATTTTTTTCAACCTCCTGTAATTCCTTTCCATTCCTGAGTGTGACTGCACAAGCATTTTCCCTTGGATTCTTTTCCACTTGAGAGGGCAGTCTTCCTGGATTTGCTTCCAGCTTCCCTACAGATACAGCGAGCTGGGAAATCTGATTTTCCAAAGATTTTATGCTGGCCTTAGTCTCTAATCTTTCCTGTTGCTGAATCTGTCTGTCTTTGATTCTGGTAAGCTCTTGATCAGACCTTCCAAAGAAGTATTGGAACTAGTACCGAGCTGAACTGGAAGAGGTGATGAAAATGGTGGTCGCACTTGTTGCTGTGAAAAGTTCTAATTTTTATTCCCGTAACTGAAGTTCAGATGATCACGCCATCCTGGGTTGTAAGTACTGGAATATGAATCATACTTCCTCTGCGGCTGTCCTTGGAAACCTCCCACTGCATTCACTTGTGCATTAAGATCATCTTGCAACGTTGGACACGCATCAGTTGGGTGCCCCACATTTGCACAAATTCCACAAGCCTTCACTTGCTAAACTTGACCCGAGACAATTCTTTCCAAAACAGAGGTTATTGTGTTCAACCGCTGATCAATAGAGAACACATTAACCTCATTTACCTTGGCTGGAACATCCTATCTTGTCCCGAACTGTTGTGCATTTTCAGCCGTATCAACAATTAGTCGCTTAGCGTCTTCCAAAGTGTTATTCATAAATGCTCCCCCATTGGCCGCATCAATCATATTCCTATCAGCAATGAGTAATCCTTCATAAAAATACTGAATAAGCAGTTGATCTGATATTTGGTGATGCGGGCAGCTTGCACATAACTGCTTAAACCTCTCCCAGTATTCATACAATGTTTCCCCTACCGACTGCCTTATCCCGCAAATTTCCTTCCGAATATTTGCTGCACGTGAAGCTGGGAAAAAACGTTTGAGGAACCTTTTTTTCATTTCAGGCCATGTGTTGACTGCACCTTGATGCAGATCAAATAACCAGTCTTTCGCCTTATCGACTAAAGTAAATGGAAAAGCTCGCAGCTTCATGTTATCTTCAGACAATCCTTGTGCTCGTTAACTCGAGCATGCTAAATGGAACGCCATTAAGTGCTTGTGAGGGTCTTCACCCGGCAAACCATGGAACTTAGGCAACAGTTGGATCAAAACTGGTTTCAGCTCAAACGGAGCATTCACTTCAGGAAATGTGATGCCCAGGCGGGCGATTCACATCGAGTCGCCATCTCCTCAACGCTCGTTGAGGTTGTTCTCGCCACGACCTCTTGATGTTCCCTACTTCCACTTCTGCTTTCCACTTTCACCTCGCTCTACTTCCACTCCTTGCTGAATTGGCTCGTCTTCACTAGAATCCTCCAGTTCAAAAGCTTATTTTAATCCAGGTGAAGATGTGCCCGCTCGTTTACGGAGTTTAGTTTGCTTTGTCAACTTCCTTGCAGTCTTCTCAATCTCCGAATCGTAAATTAACTTTCATGTATGAGAAGAACGAGGCATAAAAAGGCAACAAGACAACAAAATAAAATTCTTAAAGAAAACTAAATAACAAAACCGTCCCCGGCAACGACGCCAAAATTTGGCGGGTGTCAAACCGTCAAAATTAATTTTCCTTTTCCCCAAATACAAGTATAGGGTAGTAAGTTCCGTATCCGCAGGGAACATCGTATTTATGTCCTTAAGAAATTTATTTAGTAACCAAGAAAATAATTTGAGGTTTTAAACTAACTAACGACTAACCTTGAATGAAATAAAATAAGAAATCTGTAGACTTAAAGAAAGCAACAGTAAATAAATTTAATTCAATTTGGATAAGGGTCCAGTTAATGAACTGATGTATTTCCAAAAATTAACTACTGATCATCGATTCCAAACCGACTCAATTGATTGCAAATAAACCAGTTATAGTTGTTGACAACGCCTAACACCCAATTTCTCCTTACGGATTCGATAAATAGGAGAAGCTCGCTAATTATACTCTAATCAAAAGACAGCCCTCGAAACGCTCGAAAGATTTAATGTTTTGAAAGCTTTAAGATAAGAGAAACCCGGTTCTAGACAACAATATTAAAGTAATATCATTTAACCTAGAGTAATCATTCTCGCAACACGGACCGAATATGCTTGTGATGCCTAAACGGTGTGTCACTTGCTACTACGTTAGAACCCGAAGACAATTACGGATCAACGGTTCTTAACTAGCAATGGATTAAAATGTCTAACCAAAATCTGGGCCCTAGAAATTAATTAAGCATACTAATCCTAAGTTACAATTCCTTTGCAACAAGAAAAATAGAGAATGACGAAATACTTGCCCACAATTGAAACTTGAACAGTTCACTTAAGACCTCACAGTAGCAATTTCTGAAAATACTTACGGGTTCATTAACTGGAACAGACGTTTTTAGCCACAAACATGACTAAAATTTACTTACAAATTAAATAGAGAAACAACTTCGCAAGTGATGCAAGGAAGAAAGTAAACTGCCCTATTGATCTACAGATTAAACCTTAAGTTGTTGTGTTTACAGTGCAAGAGAGAAAGTGAGTGAGTGAAAGAGTGAGAGAAAAAGAGTGTGCGTGCGAGTGAATGTGTGTGTTTCCTTGAGAGATCCCCCATCCTTCATTTATAGCTATCTCTTTAACTGCTCCAGCCATTTCCCCCAAAAATTGAAGACACGATCCTTGCTCCTCATCCATTAACAGGGCAGTTGCTGACCAAGTCTTCTCAATCCAAACTTCCCAATATTTACAAAAGGAAATGAATTTGGGGAAAGAAACTAATAATAAAAGGGATATTCTTATTTACAGAACTGCCAAAAGTGATCAATGTCTGAAATACTCTCCACTAACTCCTTTTAGTCTTGTAACAGGACGTACTCTGCTATTTGTTCCCGCTACAGTGTTTCCTGGATTAGCGAATGCCCATTCGGTACTTGAATTTTTCTCTTAATCTGCCTTTATTTCTTCTTTTCTTCCATCCATCTTCCTTAAGACCTGTGAACACAAAGGATGCAAAATACCCGTGAAAGTACAACATTTCTTTTAAAATCATAGTGCAAAATCACATTAAATGTTGTACTTTATTTAAAGCTATCAGTATGATCGACGGAGGCGCTAGCTATGAAGAGCTCCCGGTAGAATTTGTGGCTATTACTGATAGACCACAACAAAACTAGTACACTACTACTGGACCGTTCCTGACAGCAGCAGACTTGGTGGATCGCTTCGGACACACCTTTCCGCTTCTTTCCCTCGATCAAAAAGACATATCGGGTTTACCCTGTGATGCCTTCGTTTTAAGGCCAAAAAATGTTGTTTAAGAAATGTTTTGGGATTTTGAAGTTTTTGCGATGCATAATTTTTGGATTTTGATGCCCAAATTTGAGCTGGGATTTTATATAGTGCACTGCGATGCCTAAAATTTGAACGGATTTCAATTGTTCAATGCGAGGCCCAGATTTGGGCAGTGGCTTTGTCCGCGCACGCCTTTCTTTTATTAAGGGTATCTTTGTCATTTTCCCAAAAAAGTATACTTTAGCGGTTGAAAACAAATATCGTATACTTTTTTGGTTATAATTTCATTATAGGGTATCAGCTTGAATTTCTCCCAATGTATTTAAAATGGAGTCCAATATATATTTTTATAGGAGAAATTGTTGATCGGTATTGTTTTCCAAACATTTACGATAGAGAGGATGGAAGAAAAAAGCGGAGGACATGAATGTCTGATTCATTATGATTTTGTAGCGCGATGTATTAATTTTTGCAGCGTGATGTAAAATTGGATTAGATAATTAAAATTGATGCATCGCGGTGCAAAAACTGATGAGCGTCATGCAAAATTGAATGAGGTAATTAAAATTGACAACGCGACACAAAATTGGATAAAATAATTAATTGATGCATCGCGGTGCAAAAACTGATGCAATTTAAATTGATGCATTGTGATGCAAAAATTGATTCCATGAGATGCATTTTGAGTGAGTGATCCGTAGCGCGTCTCAGGCTCATTAAGGGTATCGTAGTCTTTTCGTCCGAATTTACCTCATTTTTATAGGGAGAATTTACCTAGAAATGACTTTTTCCAGTTAAAAAAAAAACATATAATCTGTAGCGATTGAAAACATATCGAAGTGGATCAATCCGAATTCACCTCATTTTTATAAGGAGAAATTTGGGTTGGTCCACATAATTTTCAATCGTGTTACACACTTATATTTACTTGTAACCGAAAAAGGTAAAATGATACATCGTGATGCATGATTTTGTACATCCCGATGCATAAAATGTCTTTGTCCAATTACGAAAAAATATTAAGGGCGTGAAGCGGCTGAAAATTTTGAAGAGGGAATTGACCTGCAATTTTTCTATTTTTATATTTTACTAGATAATAGAATAAAAGTAGATTTCAGTTTTAAGCAACATGACAAGGACAAAGTTTGAAACTCCTAAATTTAATACTCCTTCCGTCCAAAAAAAATAAAAAAAAGGTTTTTCTTTCTTCTTTACTTTGTTTCCAAAAACTAATACTCTCTCTATTTTCAAATTATTGTTCTCTTTTTTTTTTCGTTCATTCTAAAATATTTGTTATTTTTCAAAATTTTCTATTTTAGGAAAATAATTTTACCATTATATCCTTATTTTTTTTACATACTTTAGTTATGACTACATGCTCAAGGGCATTATAGGAAAGAACACATCTTACTAATATTTATAATACATACAATTACATATTTTAAATGGTGTACTGGGTAAAAAAGAATGATAATTTGAAAACGGAGGGAATATCATTTTTAAAACATGTTATAATTTTAATGAATTTAAATGAGATACAAATAAGTAAAGCTACAATATTAAAAAGTTTACTTCTCAATTAGGATTATTTTTTTGGGACGAATGAAGTAACTTATTTTTTCAAACATAATTTTATTATTGAAACATTCAAAAAATTGAAACCAATACTCTTAAATTGGAATTGATTGTGGGGTGGGGGTTTGCTAAAGGAGTCTTGTCCTACCTAAAAACCCCTATGCAGCCACACATATATTTGTTTCTTACCTTAGCATGAAAACTTGGGACCAGTAGTTTACCAGTTCAGTCCTAATTGGAACTACCTGGAAAAATTAAGGGGTAATTTCGGGACACTTCATTTTGTCAAGTTCGTAATCCATCTTTTTTTTTTTCAATCGTTAAAGTCTATTTTTAAAATATTATTCATTATTACGCAACAAAACGGGGATTGACTGAAATAGACCTAAGCAGGGTTAGAGGATTTTCAGTAAGGACGAAGGCATATGATAAAAAAGATGGCTTACGATAGAGGAAGAGGAAGAAGAAGGTAAAGGAGATGCATTTGATACCACTTTGTCTCGCAATACATCAATTGATTGCTTGAATTTGTGCATAAAATTGATGCATTGGTACATAAAATTGGTGCAACACGATGCAATGTTACATTAGGTAATTTAAATTGATGCATCACGGTGTATAAAATTGGTGCAACGCAATGCAAAATTGGATTAGGTAATTTAAATCGAACCATAAGCGTGCAAAAATTGATGCAGCGCGATGCACTGAATAAGTGATCTCCGTATCATGTCTTCCATTAATTAAGTGCATCGTAGTTTTTTTGCTCCTAAAAATGACTTTTTCCTATTGAAAAAAAAGAGACACGAGACTAGATGGGTTATAAATTTGGGAAAGGGAATTGACAACCAACAATTTCTCCAAAAGTCAAGGAAAAACTGCTGGTTAGTCCTATTAATCGCTTTACCTTCCTATATTTTCTTGTAATTGGAATATGGACTTCATGTATAGTGAGACATGAAAAGAGTTGGCTATTCGGACCCCCGGATCCTATGAGTCAACTCCCCCCCCCTAAAACCCAAACTTCCTAATTTACATTCCCCAATGCAAACTCACCTCCTCTTCACAACATCCTCCCCCCACCCCCAACAGCGATTGCGTCCTCCCTCCCCCAACAACCACTATTGCGTCTTTCCTTCCCCCAACAGCCACGGTGTCCCACCTCTCCCGATCCACCTTCTCCCTCCCTCCCTCCCTCCCCCCATCATAGTATACCCCTTCCGCTTCCTTTCTTCCTTGTCTCCTCCACTTTTTTTTTTTTAATTCAATTCAAGGGTTGTTCACCCATGATCGACCGAACAATCTTGTGTTGTTTGGCTACGGTCAACCGGACAACCTTGTGGCCGAACAACACATGTTCGGTTGACCATGACCAAACAACTTTAATTAAATCAGAAAAAAAGAAGAAGAAAGGAGACGGTGAAAGAAGGAAAGTTGGGGAGTGTGATCACTGGAGTAGGAAGGGAGAATGGAAGAGACAGAGTGGGAGAAGGGAAGATGACGAAGTGGGTGGAGGAATTAGAAGGGAATATGAGGCTGTGGGTGGGGAAGAAAGAGGAGGAAGTGGGTGGGGGAAGAAGACCCGATGGGTTGGGGCCTGGGGGAAGGAAGAGGGGAAAAATATGTTGATGGGTGGGGGAGGGAAAATGGAAGAAGACACTGGGTGAAGGAGGGATGACTGAGGAGGATGACGGTGGGGGATGGAGTGTTTGGATTAGGAAGGGTAAAATAGGAAGTTTGGGTTGGGGGGGGGGGGCGATGTGTCGACTCATAGGATCCGGGGATCTGAATAACGCGACTCGTATGAAAAATTGGTTATTTTTGTTATTGGTCCCCCAAAAATCAAATCCTTATAACCCAGCCCACCATAGTTGAACGGAACCGATATAAGAGACTACAAAGACCCAAATTTGCAAGAGGGTGGGGGAAAGATGGCAATGGAAGCAGCAAACAACAGCAACAGTAGCGAGGAGTTCGCAGTGGGTTGCTTACTCTCAATCAAGACCACTTTGGGTGACGAATTTGAAGGCCAAGTCATCACCTTTGACCGCCCCTCCAACATCCTCGTCCTTCATATCCTTTTCTATCTGCCTCTTTTGTGTTTGTGCCTCTGTGTGTGTGTTTGTGTGTATTTTGTTTGAATTTTCTTGACTCGGATTTTGATTGGCACAAGAGGGTTTGAAATCCGGATCAGGGCCAAGGAGGAATATAAGGCTATTGAAGGCAAACTACATTAAGGAATTTTGTTTCTTGGGTCAGGCTGAGGATCCTCTTGATCTCAAAAAATGTTACCTTGACCTAAATACTCTCCAATCTAAAGAGGAGAATGCTATTAGGTAGCAGTTTCGATTTCGAAATATACCCATTTGTGAATTCCTCTGTACATGTTACAACTTTACTTGAATTTGTTGTTGAATTCGATTTTGCACCAGTTCTTTGTTGGCAAGCTTTACATTTTTGAAAGATACATTTGTGTTCCTCATAATGTTTGAGTTTTATTGTAATTCGTTTAACCAATATGTACACACAAATTATGAAACGAAACAACAATTGTTAAATCTATCCATGTTTCATTTTTGGTCTAGTTCTTTGTAGAAGTATGTTGCCATTAGGTTTACTTTTCATTTTCAATGCAAACCAACTTGAAAATTTCTCCATACAGTGTGTTTCAATATTTCTGTAATTTTTTTCTTGTTTCAAATTTTCTGTAATTCATTTTGTAGACATTTTGAGAGCACAACCACTTGTGCATTTATCTTTGTTTCAATTCTGCACTAGTTCTTTGTAGGAATACAATGCCAAACCAAATAAACTTCTGAATGTCTCTATTTATGTTTCAGTATCATTGTAATTCTCTGTAACAATCTGTTGCCATTAGGTGCATCTCACATATTCGTAGCTAACCCACGGGTGAATCTCTGTATGTTTCAGTTTTGTTCTAGTTATAATGATATGTTGAGATTGTTTTTATGGGGTTTGATTTGCAGACAAGCAGAGATAGATGCTGAGAGGATTGGGGTTGGTGTCACTCCTGAGGCTCAGAACATTTTTGATGCATTGTCTAAAACGTAATGCCTTTTACCTTCTTTTTCTTTCCATTCTGATATTTATGTTGTCAAATTAATTATTGCCTTTCTTTCATTTTCCCCTTGCTGAGTTGCTGGCCTCTCTAGCTTTGCCATCTCGAAGTAGAGTCTATAGAAATTGAATGTATGAACAACCAGCTTGTAATACCTTTTCTTTTTGTTTGCACATGAGGCATATGAATCAATATTCGGATTAGTTTTTCTATCAACTTTGGTGTAGAAATGGTTAAATGCAGAAAAGGAAACCTGACGCCATAACTGTGATTACAAATATCTCAATCTAAAGCCATATACTTTCTTCGAAAGGAAATTTTTAACTTTAATCTTTAAATTGGCTGTCTAATTCATGTAGCTTGGCTATGAAGTTCTTATGATCTCAGCTCGTTTATGGTTCAATTATAATTGTACTTTCAGCTTAAAGTACTCAGTTGCATGTCAGCATTTGGCATAAGGTGGCTAGTAGAACTAACTTTTCCTTTTGCCCAGTTAAAGAGGAGAAAATTAATCGTCTTCTTAATTCTTATCCTATCTCCAAGATTCGCCTTTGTCAACATCCTGAAACCTTTTTGAGGTGTTTTTCGCCTGTCCTCATATTGGTTATTTATACTCGTCCTAGCATTGGCCTTTGTGCAACTTGCTACTAGAAGCAATTTACCACCTATACTTTTGCCATGTATGCATTCATTTAATGAGTTTAGAAACCCTTCATTTCTTGTGAAGCATGAATCTGCTTTGCTGGTCACTTTCACTTCAGTTTCTAGAAAATGGCTTCTTCAAATAAATCCTAAAAAGTGTATGAAGTAGAATAGCTAGCTGCCTTTCTAATATGGAACGCTAGTTAATGTTAGCGCAAATTATGTTAGATTGGATACAGATTTCAATTTTAATAGAATCTGGTTAGTTATTGCTGAAAGCTAGCCCTACTTATTCCTTGAAAGTGTACACTTAACCTTGTCATTTGACAGATGAACCTTAATTCTGGTTTGTCAATTCCATGAAATTTGACTTGGATATCACACTCTATATCTGAATGAATCCACTGCCAGTATGTAACTTTGTCTGATTATGCACTTCTATTGAGTAGGTGATAAATGTAATTTTATCCATAGTAGCTAAGAACATTTTAAAAAATTGTAAATATAGTTCTTATCGTATATGATTGAGAACTGATCTTCACATTGTTGCGAATCCCCCTTCCGCCCTTCTCTGTTTGGACTTTGGAGCAAATGAATGCTATCATATGATTGTTGCAAGTAAGTATGCTGCATAGTTAGACATAAGACAAACTGATACACCTTTTCCTGGAGGGCTATTTTCATGTGAAACTATGGGAACATCTACAAGGATATTTTTTGGTCATAGTTCCTTTTCTGGTAGTTGATTGTTGAAATAATTTACATAAATGGCTTGGAAATCCATATCTGATGGGAGACTGCTTATGAAATGCTAGATTATAGATTAAGCTTTCCATGTTTCTTGCTATTCTTCTTCGCCTTCTTTGTGTTGTGCTTTCTTATGAACATCTGCACAGAATTTTCAATATTCTTACTTTTATTCAAAGACAAACCTGAAACTAGTAAGTCCTAGCTTAACTCATTCCTTTTCAACCACAAGCTAATTTTTGTGGGAAGCCAAATGCTGGTATATTTTGAAGAGTTACCGTATGGAGCAATAAATGACTGTCTGTCAACGTCAATGTAATCAGGCTACCTGTACGCTGGGACAAGACAGTCATAGTTGTGATGAATGAAGTCCGTGTCAACAGTCCTTATCTTCCTGAATCCGTTACCGGTGGAACTCCCGCTGCCAACGAGCGAGTGAGAAAAGTGGTAAGATATGCAAATCTAAAAGGAAATGCTTGGGATCCCAGCAAAGATGTCCCAATTTGACTCCCATCTAAGTTGGGACATTTTTTGGATCCCCAAGACCTTATATCTAATTTTTGTAGAGAATGTTGGCAAGTGGTTGGTGTGTATTTTACTCGGATCGTTTGGTTTCCTTTCTTTGATGTGTAGCTTGTGCTAGAAAGGAAGAGGTTGCAGACCCGTGGATCTGGTCAATGATGTTTTCAGCTCTCATCTTTACTTTGTGAGAATGAGGAGAGATAAATGCACACTGAGGTAAGAGTGATGATCATTTATGCCTTTTGTAATCAATCTCGCCTCAGCAAGATATATACAATTGGTCAAGATAATTTGAAGCTTACATTAATCAAAGATATTTATTTTATAAAGTGCACGATTTCTTTTAAGTTTTAAACCTTGTTCATGGTTAAAGTTTTATTCGATGCAAATCTGTGGGTTTGATACTCATTTGAAGTGAAGATGTAGCACTTGCTTTAGATACATTAGACATTTCATATTTATAACAAAAAAGGACATGAACAAGGCAAGTAAAGTAAGTATCTTAGTGGAAACTAGTTTTAATACATCTTGAAGCTGCACTAATATTTTATTTTATGTGGATTTCCTTGTACACAAATCTGATGTTACAAAAACCTTACAAATTTTTTAATAAGAAAGATCTGTTAAACCTAGAAAACGAAATAGCTATGTTTTGAAAAATACATTATAGATAGCAAAATTTGTTTGGGATTTTTCAGAATATATTATGGGACCCTGTCTGTTGAATGGGAAAAAGACCCTGGGTAATACTTTAAGACAGATAATCTTTGAACTTGTCCTTGTGACTAGGGAGCATTTTCTTGGTGGGGTCAAGTAGTAATGATGGAATAGAATTTCTGAAAGCAATGGAGGTGAAGGAAAATCCTGGAACTTGGGAGGTCGATGCGGCACCACTGCATATGGAAGGGTTTTGATGAGATTACTAGTTAGATTTATGGGGAAGCTTCTGCTTGATTTCCCCTACCCTCTGGATGTGAAGACTGAAGATGTAATGATTCGATGAGGTGCAGTGTGCAGTAGGTGGAATGAGCTAGGAAAACTATATTTGTTATTGAATTGTGGATACTGGATATACCCATCAAGTGAATAGATTAAGATGGGAATACAGGCATACCATTTTCTGGATTTTTAAGTGTGGACGATGAAATGGATCATTCTGTGAGAAAAATTAAGAGACGATAGAAGATTTAATAAGGAGATTTGATGAAAGACAAGGGTAAACTAGGAAAAACATACATTAAATTAAATAACCTAAAAAGGAGAGTATTGATTTTGGGATTTTTCTTGTTTCTCCATTAGACATTAGAGTAGAGTTGACAGCTGGTAGCCATCTTATACTCCAGGCTCCAGCAATAGCATGCTCTTGAAGACTTGAAGTCTGGAACTTGATATTTCCACCTCATAATTAAACTGATATACAAATCATTTTTTATTATTCTCTTTCTATCACCAAATAAGTTTTATATTTGACATTTTAAATCTTGTTATACTTTATTTTTAAGTATCTATATCTATATTATAAAACAGCTTGAGACATATGTGTGCAATTGACATAAGATAAATCTTACTGCTGTAAATTAGGGCATGTGACTGAATTTAACTCCCTCTCTCTCTAACTTAATTATATTTAACTTCTAACGAACTCAAGTTTCGGTTGTAATTCAATTTTTTACTGTAATTTACGGTTAGAACTAAATTTACATGCTGTAACTGAATTTAATTCTTATCGTAATTACTTGAATCAATTTAATTTTTATAAAGCATGAATTTTATTTTTAATTTTTTTCCGGCCTAGATTTAATGTTTTTCAAATATTTAGTTTGTAGTTTATTAATTGATAGTTATTGAAATCAATTGAATCTCAATTTACTTTTTGTTCGGCCTAGATTTTAAAAAATAAATAAAATTGTTCGTAAGCTTTGTAATTATTTTTTGTAATTTTATATATTTGTATTTTAATTTCTTTCTTTTAAAAAAATTGTGTTAAGTTTCTCTTATTGGTGTGAAATATTTGTGATTTCGAATAGTCTTTTGTTAATTCCTATGTCTCATTCAATTTATTCTATGATTTTTGTTTGCTGAGATTTTCATTTTTAAGTTTATTTCAATTAAGTGTTGGGTTGGTGTGCGTGAGAGAGAGAGATAAAATGATTTTGGATGTTTAATTGTACTCTTTTTGAGTGAGTTATAAATTTTACAGTCAATAAAATATGTTATTTCTTAGCCTACCTATCAAAAAAATAAAATATGTTATTTCTTTAATTGTTGAGATATCGTGTTTTCTTTGTGTAGTGTATATTGATCCGATCCTTATAAAATCTCAAGCATATTGTGTATAATGATCTGACCCTTACAAAATCTTAAACATATATTAATTTATTTATTTCATGCTCGTTTTACCATATTAACATCGTGTGATAAGCACGAATACAAAATCTAATTGCCAGGAAAACAAATCTCAATATACGAAATTGAAAGTACCAAGTCGGGAAGACATGAAGCATCACAATTGGGGGCAAAGGTCGATTTGGAGGGCCTACATTTTAGGTTTAAGATTTCGGCCTCGGCCTAGTATAAACTATAAAGTATAAAGAGCCCACCAATGAACTCTGCCTAGTTCATGATGGTGGGGGGGTAAGTCATAATTCATACAGGACTACAAAATAGGACAAGTAGTAGGTAGAGAATCTCTGTTTTCATATCATCATTCTATACCCAATTAAATAAATTAGCCCTCAATAATATTCCTCCAACAACTGCTTATGCTTGATAATTGGAGCTATTTGTTAAACGCAAAAATTAAAAATCTCATTGCCATCCCTCAATTTTAGAAATTACAACACCACCCCTCAAGTTTATAAATAAAGAACTTCACTTTTTAATATTAAATGTGTTATTTTTAATATTAAATGCGTCACTTTTGATCCTATAAGTGTCATTTTGCACCTTTAATTAAAATTATTTTCTTTTTTCTTTTTAAAAAAGTCACTTTTTACCCTTAAATGTGTCCCTTTTGTCTTTACAAATGTTACTTTGCATTATAAATCAAAACCGTCACTTTTGACATTAAAAGTCATACTTTTTACATGACATGTGTTAGTTTTGATCCTATAAATATTACTTTACATTATAAATGAAAATTGTATCGTTGTTTGTTGGCCTTAAGAGTGTCATTTTTTAACATTAAATAAGTCACTTTTAAGTATCAAATGTCACTTTGGCCCTATAAGTATCACTTTGCATTATAAATGGAAAACAATAAATTTTTTCCTTAAAAATGTCGCTTTTGACCATAAAGTGTCATATTGCATTAAAAATAAGGAAAAATTATCTTTTTGATCATTGATTTGACCAACCACTTTACAATATTCTAAAATAGATCAATGTATTTTATAATTGAGTGCGATGTGAACCATGTCATTAACGCGTCATCCAATTTTTTAATAGAGCTATTAATGTGGACTAACAGAGATATTTAATGAAAAGTAATTTTGTCAATCTCTATTGAAAATATAAAAACAAAATTATAAAAAGAAAAAATCCCAAATTCAAAATCCCACGTCTTCTTCACCGTTAACTAATCTCCCCCACAATCATTCATCCAATTTCCTTTTTGACAGCATCTTTCATCCCCCCTCTCTCTCTCTCCCCCCATTTCTTGTAATTCTCCACAAATGCACTTTGGATCAACCGAGAAAATTTCAAATTCAATTCAAAATCAACCATGGTTGAAACCATGCGCAACTCAGCTTCCTTAAAATCAACCATGGGTTTCTCGATTTGGTGGAATTGGGTTGTCAATGCCATCGACTACCTGTCCGCTATTTAACAGATGTAATTCTCGTTCCACCAGATCAAATGCCTCCGTTATCCAGTTTGTCCACCAGATCCGCTCTTTAACTGAAGCACTTCTGGTTTTCGTTGACTTGATTGTTGAGAAACCTTGTGAACTCCTCGCGGATCTGGTCCACGCTTCTCAACCATTCCTTAACATCTGGAAAGACACTAGCCCCTTTCCTTTCGGCTGCAACAACTGACTCGACTATTCTATGACGAACATTTTCCAGCTTCTGAAAACTTGGTTTTCAAGGTCTCAATGTTGTTGGTGTAATGAATTTAGGAAACAAACTGATGCCCAACTTGCAATTGCAAAATCAACAATATTTCCACCAAAGGAAAAAAGAAAAATCCATTAATTTTTTTTTTCTTCAAACGCAAATGTTGCAAAAACAAGATAATAGATTGCATAGGGCTGCTAATGGGTCGAAAATTTGCTGAATGATGAAGGTTGCGGTTGGAGGGGAGAGGGATTACCAGACATGAAGGAGATGGCGGCACAACCATTGCTTGGATTTGAGAGAGAGATCGGCAGGGAGAGGGATTACCGGAGATGAAGGAGATATAGATCACATAGGGTTTATTGTAAGGACAAAATTACTCTTCATTAAATACCTTCGTTAATTCACATTAATAGCTTTGTTAAAAAATTGGATGACTCGTTAACGGTAAAGATCACATTGCACCCAATTATAGAGTACATTGATTTATTTGGGAATATTGTAAAGTGGTTGATCAAATCGATTACCTGCGAATAGTACGATAGTCAAATAAATAATTTTCTCCTGAAAATAAAGTTAGTCAAAGTTTCAAGTTGCTGTAAGACTAAAATGCAAGCAAAGTTTGAACACTTACAGATTTCAGCAGCTAAGTTTTGAAAGGTCGAGGGCACCGAAGCACAATCTGTTAGATGAAGGGCACCGGGGCATTTCAGCCCGTTTTCTCTCCCATTTTAATCTCTTTTTTTTTTGTTGGGTAGCTCATTGTCACGTCTTGCACCCAGAATTTTCTGGAATATTACGGAGACTTTCGGAGTCCTCTAGTATGTCTTAGAGTACTCTGGAATGCTATGGAAGTTACTAGAGTCTTCCGGAGTCCGCTAGTTTGTCCTAGAGTACTCTGGAATGTTCTAAAAGTTATGGGAACTCTTTAGTATATAGTAGAGTGTAGTAGAGTATTCTAGAATATAGTAGAATTCTAGGAAATGGTAGGAATACCCTAGACTTGTATAGAATATTCTAGAGGCTGGTAAGATTAAGGGTGGTAGCCTATAAATTGGTGATGCCTCATTTGTAACAAGACAACTTGGGAGAGTTCAATAAACATTTGTTTCCTTTTTGAGTCTCTTTGACTTTTGAGTGCTCTCTTCTTTCCAACTTAGTGCCTTCAAATAGGTGTGAATCCTAGTGAGTGAGATTGTCACATAACTTAGGGTTGGCATTTGGGGATAGTTGGTAAGCAAAAGTGGAGTAAGGCTGACTAGGACTAATGGAATTGTCTTAGTGCCGCACGGATTGGGCAAAGTTAGGGTGAAAACTCTAAGTTCGTGACAGTTGGTATCAGAGTGAAGTCGATTCGTGGTTGGGACGAGATGGCTCCGTCGAAGGATTAAGAAGGTATCATTGACAAGACATCGTAGATTTACAAGAAGAGCTATCAAGCGTGTTCGAGGCAAGGGTTGCCGAGATGGAACACAAGCTCAACTTGGTATGTGAAGTCTTGAAGGAAGACGAGGAAGGAATGACTGTCGTCAATAGGCTTGCGAGTATAGAAGCAAGCTTGAGACAAGATCGAGGTTGCGATTGGGCACGAGGTTGAACGACGAAGAGACCTCGCTAAACAAGTGGCTGAGTTGAAGACAAAATTGGCAGTTTGTTGAAGAGATTTGACAAGGATTGCCAACATGGGTGGAGTAGCCATGCCAAGAAAGAAGAAGGTTACCGAGCCGAAGACATATGGTGGGGTAAGGGACGGACGAGCGATTGACAACTTCTTTTGGCACATGGAGCGCTACTTCGCAGGTTTGGACATCGTCGAGGAGGACGAGCGGGTTGAGACGGTTGTGACACCTCACAGACACAACATCGTTATGGTGGAGAAGACGTTACATCGATCGCGGAGAGCAAGGTGTAAGGACGTGGGATGAGTTCAAGAGGGAACTCTAACGGCAGTTCTACCCTGAGAGCGTAGAGGACTTAGCCATGATAAATTTGAGACGGCTAAGGCAAAAGGGGAGCATCAGGGAGTATGTCAAGGAGTATTCCACATTGATGCTAGAGGTCCCCGAGATGCCGGAGAGGCAAAAGTTATGCTTCTTCGTGGATGGATTGCAGGCATGGGTAGCAACAGAGCTCTGTAGACGCGAGCCAAGAGATTTGGTGACGGCTGTGGCAATTGCCGAGAGGTTGGAAGATTTTCCTAAAGAGAGGCCAAAGTCACCAAGGAGGGATCGTGCGAGCAGTAGAGGAGACCACATGCATCGAGCTGGGTCGCCAAGGGTGACAGATGACGAGTGTAGCGACGACGATCGAAGCTATCGCATCCGAGACAATGGCAAGGATCATGGGAGATCATCCAAGTCAAACAAAGGCAATGATAAGGCTAATGCCTCGAAGAGGTGCTTCCTATGCGATGGAGATCACATTTTGCGATACTGTCCACACAAAAAGAAACTGAGTGCCATGGTTAAGGGTAGTGACAAAAGGAAGGCCGACGTATCCGACAGCGAAGGAGAGCAAAGCATGAGTGCATTGCAGATGCTGGGCGCGATGGTCGAGCGTGATGCAAAGGAGTCTAAGAAGGGCCAATGAAAGAAGGCCAAAAACAAAGGCATTCGGTATGCCAATGTTGAAATTGGTGGGAAGTTGGTGCAAGCCATGGTGGACACACGGTGTGACGCACAACTTTGTGACACCCAAGTTTGTGAGACAACTTGATCTTAAACCAACCAAGGATGAGGGTTAGGTCAAGGCTGTTAACTCGGAGGAGAGGCAAGTCCAAGGCGTAGTCAATGGAGTGGAGCTGCGTATGGGCGGATGGAAAGGCAAGGCGGACTTCACCGTCATCGAGATGGATGATCACGAGGCGATACTTGGCATGGACTTTATGGACAAGTGCAACGCTGCACCCATGCCCTATCTTGGTGTGATGATGATACTCGGTGGAGATGGGAACGCTTCTTGCATGATACCATTGGTATTGAAGAGAGAAGGCATAAGCAAGACAAAGGCGCTTGGTGCCATTGAGTTTGTGAACGGGTCAAAGCTCAAGCATGGGAAGAAGACTGTCGGGCCGAGGACATATGTTGAGGTGGTAAAGAGGCTTTAAGAGCAACAAGCTAGGCGCAAGCAGTAGCCATGACGAGAGCGTCACGAACTTAGGTGGGGGAGAATGTCACGTCCTGCACCTAGAGTTTTCCGGAATATTACGGAGACTTCCGGCGACCTCTAGTATATCCTAGAGTACTCCGGAATGTTATGGAAGTTATGAGAACTCTTTAGTATATAGTAGAGTGTAGTAGAGTATTCTAGAATATAATAGAATTCTAGGAAATGGTAGAAATACCCTAAACTTGTATAGAATATTCTAGAGGCTAGTAGGATTAAGGGTGGTAACCTATAAATAAGTGATGTCTCATTTGTAACAAGACAATTTATGAGAGCTCAATAAACATTTGTTTCATTTTTGAGTCTCTTTGAGTGCTCTCTTCTTTTCAACTTAGTGTCTTCAAATAAGTGCGAATCTTAGTGAGTGTGATTGTCACATAACTTAGGGTTGACATTTGAGGATAGTTGGTAAGCAAGAGTGGAGTAAGACTTACTAGGACTAATGGAATTGTCTTAGTGCCGCACGAATTGAGCAGAGTTAGGGCGAAAACTCTAAGTCGTGACATCATGGTCCAATTACCTTTTTTTTATAATTATTTTTGGGGTTTTATCTTACAAATTTGGTTCGTAAAACAGTTTTGTAAAAGTCCTACTCATAATTAAAACGGAATGATCTTACATTACTCGTGCAAGATAAGAATCGAACTAAAAAATATATATATAAAAAATTATCAGGCATCTTTTATAAAACAAAAAGAACAAGTGTTTCCTTTGTCCCGCAAAAAGTATTAATTTTCAATTTACTTTATGCATTTTCAAGTTTAAGCTATAAACATTCATTGGTCCCCCCACCCACACCATTGCTTTAACATTACTTAAAAAGCCACAAAAAGAAATACTGTAACTCCTTTTTAGAGGTCATTATGTCAATGACATGATACTAATTTAAGGTGTAGATAATGTTTAAAACTTAAAAGACATAGTCAACTAAAAAAATTACAGTAATAATTAAGAAAGAATCATCCATTTGTCTTTGGAAATATTTACCCCAAGAGTGTACCTCGTAAGTCACTCTTCTAAATCTTACATTTTCAAATGGCTTCCAGCCCAACGGCAGCCAGTAATCCCCTGAAGTAAATAGCCAAGGTATGGTATGTACTTCATGTTCATTTCCATGGTTCTCTCTCTCTCTCTCTCTCTCTCTCTCTCATCTGTGTTATTGTTTTTTTACGGCACAATATCAAGTGTAGTTAAAATATAAGAACTTAATCTTTTCTTTATTGGTTTTCAAAGGTATTTTCGGGTCTTCGTCCGAAGACCTGAGATTAATCAATGAGGCGAGTGGGATAACAAGATTGATAAAGCTCTCCCAACTCGATTTCAAAACAACTCCAACAAATGTGATAACTTTTGCAAGATATGCAACTCTTCTTTTACATGAATCTGAATTTGAATCCGATAATTTATGGATTTATCTATATCTAATCTGTTAAGAGAACCTAATTTGAATCGAAAATAACATATTTATTATTATATGTATACTTAGTATACATAATTATGTATGTACGTTGTCTTTTGATCTTCCTCCCATTCAATTCTCATTGTTTTTTATCCATAAATTTCTATTTTAGATAAGATATTTAATCGTAATGGATTCAGATGTTGACATACACTTGATCCGTTAGATTATCAGATTGTGGTATAAAGTTTCATATTGGGTTCAAATATACTTGTATTCGATGCATATCTGATCTTTTGATTAGCCGAGTCTTTTGCTCCAACAATTTGGTGTAAAAAATGCACCAAATATTTAAAATTATACAATTTTTACACCAAATATATTAAAAAAGGAGTATTCCAAGAATAAACATTCTCATTTATCAAAAATTATTATTTAAACAAAAAAAAAAAAAAAGAGGAAAGAAATTGATAGCGCAAAGAGTCTCCATGTGGCGGTTTTGACGCATATGCGCCAAGTTGCAATTTTAGAGCATTGTTGGAGTCTTGGAGATGCCAAAGAAGAATAGTGCTTAGATTTATTCTATTGCTATTTGGAATGCATTCATACTGTAAAAGTTGGGATCGGACCCATTACCCAACATTTTGTTATACTAATTTGATAAACATCCAACGTGCATTGGAAATATTGAGGAAATCAAACATTGAGAGGAATCAAGCACTTAAAGTTCAACCCTACGGTTACTCAAAAATCAAAATACAGTCATTAGGTAGAATTTAACTATGAGGTTGTATATAAAATATGATGGTTCCATTTAGGGGTGGCAATGGGGTGTTATTGGCTAATTTGGATAAAACTATTATCTATCCAATATAGTTAATTGGTAGTTTTGGATATTATCCAATAACACCCATTAAGGTTAATGGGTGTTATTGGATAATATCCAATATTATCCATTAATAAATGAGTATTATCCGGATAATATCCAATAAGAAATATCATTTATTGTTTTGAGTATTACTTGCCTACTTATATTATGATTCACTAAGCATAACATACACACACAAACTCACTCAAACACACACACATGGCAAAAACACACATATGCACACACATACAAACAATGATAAGTTAATACCTTAATATTCATAAATCATAATATTTTCACCAACTTTTCACATTTAATAAAAAATTAATGGGCCCCACGTTCAACAATGACCAAGATATTTTCTTAATTTTGATTTTTATCTTTTCTTTCCTTTTTTTACACCTCAAATAAAAAGTGATATTTGCAATGTGACACTATTTTTATCACCTAATATATATAAAGTTGTCAAAATTTTATAATAGTTTTTATAGTTGTGAGATAAAAAATATACGTGTTTATTGATTTGACACTAATAAATGATTATGTAAAAGTAAGAAAAAATAAAAAAGTCAAATACCTTATTAAAAAATTAAAAATTTATATTCATTATAATTATAAATTATAAATTATAAATAACAAACAAATATTCTTAATCCAAAACAAATAACAAATTCGTTCATAATAATCAATAATTTTTATGATTACTTGTTTATATTTATATTAACTTTCAATTATATATCAAAAAGTGATCTAGTCTAGTGGTAACAAACTTTGTTCTAAGGCAATTTGGTTCAGGTTCGAATCTCGTTAATGGTAAGCTATGTATTTAATTATTATTATTTTTAAGTAAAGAGCTGGCGGTGGCTGGTGGCGGTTTCTGACGGCGGGCGGTGGCGGTGGTGGTGGGCAGCGGCGGTTGACGGGCGGTGGTGGTTGCCGGCGGTGGGAGGCAATGGCCGGAAGTTGGAAATGATGGGGGTTTTCGACAGTGGGTGGTGATTGTGGGCGGTGGCGGTTGGAGGCGGTGGCAGTGGTGGGCAGCAGCGGTGGCCGGTGGTGGTTGCCGGCGGTGGGAGGCGGTGGCCGGAGGTTGGAAATGACGGCGGTGGGTGGAGACTGTTGACGGTGGTGACATTAGTGGATAAATCCGATGGATAATCGGTTAATTATCCATTTTGTTAATGAGTATTAATGGATAATATCCATTAACACCCATTAACCTAATTAGGTGTTAATGGATAATAACCAATAAGTCTTTTATAATTGATATAATAGATAACCCAATGAGTTGGATAAATTTTTGCCACCACTAGTTCATTTGAGCTTGATTCACTTAAAATTAGATTTTACTAAAAAGTATGATATAAGTGATTCATAGCTAGAATTTAGTCACTTTTTTTTTTCTTGAATAATATTATTGATTCGTCTTTTTGTTGTGATTAATGAAGGCAAAAACTCTGTAATTTTTTTATAAGACATATCCTCTTTACATGACTATCGTGTGTTGGAGGATTAAATTGTGAAACAATTTATCTTACAAATTAAGATCAATAAGTAAAACAGTCTTACAGGAGACTATGAGACTCACTCATTAATGAATGCTTAATAGAGATTGTTTAGGATTTCAGTAACTTGGGCTAGATTTCAGAGCATACTTTTTAGAAAAAATTACCGTCGGTCTATTTTTTGAAACTTTTAATTGTTAAAGTACATTATTTTTATTTTCAACGGAAAAAGTTATTTTTGGTGACAAAATGACGACGATACTCTTAATGAACCGTAGGTGCGCTACATATGTCATTATTTTTCACCACGATTCATTAATTTTATCGCATTAATTTTTTGCACTATGATTCAATAGTGTAACTGTTAGTCTATTTTTGAACTGTGATTCATCAATTTTTATTGAATTAATTTTGCATCGCGATTCAATAATGTAACTTCTAGTCTATTTTTGTACCGCGATTCATCAATTTTAGTGCATTAATTTTTACACCGTGGTTCAATAGTGTAATTGATAGTCTATTTTTGAATCACGATTTATCAATTTTACTGCATTAATTTTTGCACCGCGACTTAATAGTGTAATTGATAGTCTATTTTTGAATCGAGATTCATCAATTTTAGTCAATTAATTTTTGAACCGCGATACAAAATCATAAAGAACCAGATCACGTCCTCCACCTGCTTCTTCCATCTCCTCTGTCGTAAGCTTTCTTTCTTCTTTTTCTCTACCTTCGTCCCAATTGAAAAATTCTTCAATCCAGCACAGATCCATTATAGTTTTGTATTTCATGAATCAAAAAACTCGTTTACCTTTCGGGGGCGTTGCCCCCGAACCCCTATGAAGGGACGTTGTCCCCTCGACCTAACCGGATAGATCAATCCTCGTTTCGTTGCGAATAATCGTGATTTTCGAATCAAAAGTGTGTTACCGGAGCTGTTGAAGAAGATGATGACATATTTGAAACAATATTTCGAAAAGTGATCTTTTGCGGTTAAAAAAAAACGATGGACGTTTAGGGTTAAAAATTTTAAAAAATAGATCAGCCAGAATTTTTTCCTACTTTTTAATTGTAATTTCATTGAATAAATAAATTGTACTATTTTATATTCTACTTAGAAACCTATATGAATGACAAAATAATATATTGATGAAGAAAATCTAAAAATAAAAAGAATGTTTAGATTGATATATATATATATATATACATACATAATGTAAGATGCCATAAAAGCAAAAGAGAGCTTCCTCCTTTATTGGATACTTTGTTGGTGAAGGAGCAAAGCAAGAAATGGCTACACTATGAGTATCACTTTATGCTCAATTTTATGTATCCAAATAAAAAGGTACAAATTAGGCAAACATCATCTCTTATCGTAATTCGTAAGGCATTAGTGGGCTATGAGTCTATGACTAACTTCAAGATCATGCGACAAGATTGAGTGTATTATTTTATTTTGTAATGTTTTACTTAAAAATTTAATTTTTAAAAATTAATTTATAAAAAAGTTATTTAATTTTTTTTAACTTTTAAACATAGATTTTTTACTCGAAATGAAAAGAGTGATTTATAGTATTCTCTTCGTTTTCAAAATATTGTCTGGGTTGGGTCGGTACACTATTTAAGAAAAACGAATTGACTAGATTATAAATATTGGTAATATGTGTAATTTCCTTTAATATCCTTGAAAATATGACAATAATTAAAATATGTTGAAAAAGTAAAGATAAAATGATAATTTTTTTTCTAAAATGTAATGTTTTGAAAGATGAAGATTATTTAAGAACAAACGAAAAAAAAGGTAGACAATAATTTGAAAACGGAGGGAGTAACATTTTAACAATGCATTTGGTCAACTATTGAAATTTATTTGAAGTAGCTATTAAGTAGATGGTTAATGTTATTGTCATTTTGAAGAATAAGTAAATAAAATTAGTTATTATCATGTGAAATTAAGATGAAGTGGGTTAATATAAGTTTCATTACTAGCTCGTACAAAATTATTCCTTCCGTTTTGAACAAAGAATCTTCGTTTGAAAGTTAATTTAAAAAAAATGATATTTTTAGTAGTTCATTAGTAATAAAATGATATTTTTATGACTTAATTTTTAAAAATGGATTCTTTAAGTAAAATATCTCAAAATAAAATAGTGGATTTTTTTACCAAAAACATGGTAATTTAGAAAGACCATTAGCACTTTGGTTGAAAGAGGGGAAGAGATACACAAACTTTACTAAAGTAAAAGTAAGAAGCCTAGATAAGAAGTTGCAAAAAAAAAAAAAAAAATTAATAATAGTATGACTAATTTCCAAAGTGAAAGAAGTGGAAATAGTAATTTGTTATTGTAAAATGAGCGAATATGAGCCTGGAGTGGTTTGTAGAATGTAGATGCTTAAGATAACAAGTAAAAATATGAATCTAAGAAGAATACCAAGATAAAGTAACTCTAAGGGGACGTTTATGCATTTTATTCTTTAAAAAAAATAAATAAATTGAGCTAAACCCTAATAAGAAGGAGCTGAGCTGGGCTGAATTCATTGGATGGATGGAAAAGCCATAAAGCTGGTTTCGTATCGTACCACGCGGCTTTTACAGTGAAGAATCAAAACGCTAAACTGCCATGCAATTTGCAAGCTTCTCAAACCAACACAATATTCACACGCATTTTTTTTGGTCCTTTCTTCAACGTTTTCCAATTCGAATTGACTAATCATTCATTCATAGAGACATAGAGACTAATCATTATATATATATATATATATATATATTTCTCCCTCTAAAATAACATTTTGTCTATATTTCTCCCTCTAAAATAACACTTTTGAATTTTTAACTTTTGAGTTATCATTCCACTCTTTCTCTTTCATATATTTTCTCTTCTGGTTATATTTCTCTTTCTCTCTTCTGTCTTCTCCATATTTTCTCTATCATCACCACTATCTCATCTCTTTTAATTATATTAAAACATTTTTCTCTCTTTAAACTAAAAAAATACTCCCTCCGTCCCTAAATTATCGTCCTCCTTTCCTTTTTCGTCCGTCCCAAAATAATTGTCCACTTTGAAACTTACCTTTTTAGAACATCACTTTTACCACTTTACCCTTACTTTTTCACTCTACTTTAATTATGGGCCACATACACATGAGCTTTAAAGGAAACTACACATTAAACCAATATTAATAATCCAGTCAAATAGATTTTCTTAAACGGTGCGCCGAGTCAATCAGGACAATAAATTAGAGACGGAGGGAGTAGTAACTAAAACAAAAATAATAGTTCCAGAGTCAAGAAAACAAAAATAAAAGAGGTTAGTAAAATAAAAATAATTTATGGAACAAGCCACTATAAAAATATAAGTTACAGAATAAAAAAACAAAAATAATTTAATGCGGAGGTTAGTAAAATAAAATAATTTACGGAACAAAAGTTTTTAAAAAATTATTATAAATAAAGTAAAACAAAAATATGTTAGTAAAATAAAAATATTTGATGGAACAAAAATAATAGTTACGGAATCAATAAAACAAAAAATAATTTAAACTGAGGTTACTAAAATAATTTCGTTATTTTTATTTTAGTTTATTTTCTTATCAAAAATTTATTTATTCATAAAATACAAATATAATTTAATAAAAGTAATCATTAAAAATGAAGAACTTAGTTGAGTTCATATTTTATTTGTAGGGCGGAAAAAGTTCAAGTTTGTTCGAAGACATTCAGAGTTTTTGAATAGTTTAAAGTATTCAGGGTTGTCAGGTTATGAATTGACACTTAAAGTTGATGTTCCACTACTACTATTGAGAAACATTGATCATGCTGCAGGGTTGTGCTATGGAACAAGACTAAGCATCATAAATCTTGTGGATCATATTATTGAAACAAATTTTTTGAAAGGAAGCATTATTGGAGAAAAGGTTTTTATCCTAAAATTGTCATTAACTTCATCCGATGTAAGACTTCCTGGTATCATATATAATAACAATTAACAAGTGTAAAAGTCAATAATTACATGTAGTCGTAGGTCTCTTTTTGAAAAAAAACTATATATTGATAGGCGATGAAAATGAAAAACCAACTAATAAGATAACAAATGTTGTGTATATGAATTTTTTTTAGAATCTATAAATTATTAGTGATATACTTATGTGTAATTGTTAATAAATCGATTATTCTTATTTTATCCTTTAAGATTTTTGTATCCTCTTTATTTTGTTTATGTACGATTTAATTGACATGCGATTAACGCACGCGTTAAAAAAACTAGTTGAGTACAAAACCCAAATATATTATTCTTCTTCTTTTCTAATTTCTTTTTTTTTTTGCTGAAGATAACCCTTATTTTCTTTACTGTAATTAATTTGTCGTAACATTGCAGAAAAAAAACACATGAATAACAATCGTGCCTAAGTTCCCTTCCTTTTAGGCAAAAGTTTCCTCAAAAAATTATTGTCTTGTTCAAAAGTCAAAACTTTAATTTTTAGGATATTATTTTACCAATTTATCTTTTTTTTATTATACTTTAATTATGAGACACATAAATATGTGTTTAAAAAAATATATATTAAACCAATATTAATAATCGAATCAATTATATTTTTTTAAATCTACGTATAAGGTAAAATACGACAATAATTTTTGAAACAAATGGAGTAGTATTTTAGAATGTTTCCTTTAAAAAATTTACTTTCAAAATTTATATATTTGTATTAATATTTCATCTTTTACCCTTTATATTTGATATTAATATAATTCATTATGCCATACACTAATGCTAGTTATACAAGAATTAATTATTAAACGTTTCAAGTGTATACCATTTGAGTAGAACATAGGAATTATATAGTCACACACAAAATGGGCCATTTTCTGTATGTACAATGGAGGAAGAAGAGAAATGTTAGTATTACTTATCACCCTTTCTTCTCAAACTAATAGTTTTATTTTGATTTTTTTTAAAGAAAGTTAAAAAGTTATTCATTTTTGAATAAGTTTAGTAATACATTACTATCTATATATAATTATTCTTAGTGCCGACTTTATACCATTGAAAGTGTATATTAGAAGCTGAAAAATGATACCTGTCAAAAGAAAATTTAGCAACTTCATTAGGAAAAAGACGCTCATTTTTGGACAAGTTTTTTTTAAAGAAAAAACAAACACACCTTTTAGAAAAGTAGGAGTATTAAAATTTTGTTTAGTCAGTAGGGAGTTTGTTCGAATTGGCGTATACATATCTCTAGCTTAAATCACTTTTCGAGATTAGTCTAAAAATCCCCCCCCCCCCCACACTGTTTTATTTGCGAGAATGAACAATAATAAAGATCAGAATATTTTGTCCAATTTTTCCATCGAAATTTATGTGACAATACATGTGTTATCTAGACTATGGTTCCACAAGTTAAATGATATGATGTCTAAACCATCACATGACTTGTCATCTAAATTTAACTGAGAATTTTGGATTTTTGTCGCTATATCTTGAAAATATGTTCTACATTAGGCTCCGTTTGTTTCACGGAAAATGACTTTCGGAAAACGTTTTCCTCATTTTCCGGTGTTTGGTAACCTTAGGAAAATGCAGTCAACGTAAAAGGTTTTCCGAGTCAACGGAAAATGTAGGCTTCTTTTCCGGAAAATGACTTACGGATTCATTTTCCGTAAGTCATTTTCCAAATGTTCGGGGACCCTTCGTCCCCTTTCACAATTGCACATATTTACTTACACACACAATATTTCACTCAACAAATAAATTGTTTAGAAATATAAATAAAGTTTGTGCATACTATTTATAAATTATAATTTTAATAAATGTTTAATACGTTCTAAAATTAGTGTCACCTACATTATTTAGGGACATCCTAACCATTGTCAATTTTCTATTTTAAAACATTTTTTTTCATATCAATTATCAAAAAAAATATATTTGTAATTGTAAGATTGAAAAAATATAGACATTGATTTGACACCACTAATGATAAATTGAGGGTTAATAAAGAAAAATTACTTAAAGTTCAACACTATTTTATATTCAATATGTGCATTAATATTAGAATATATATATTTTTGTATTTATTAATATATAGTTTTGTGTAACATTTTCTAGGGACATCCTAAACATTGTCTATTTTCTATTTTAAAACATTTTTTTCATATCAATTATCAAAAAAATTATTTGTAATTGTGAGATTAAAAAAAATGGATCTTATTAAAAAAAGATGGTCCTTATTGATTTCTATGGACATCTTAAACATTATTTATTTTCTATTTTATTTTTGTATTTATTTATATATTGTTTTCTGTAACATTTTTCGTGTGTTTTCCAAACACCCGTAAATGTTTTCTGACATATTTTCAAAAGATTTACCAAACACCTGAAAATGAAATCTTTTGATTTTCCGAATATCATTTTTTGGAAATGATTTTCCGTGAAACAAACAGAGCCGTATATTCAAAAATTATCCAAAGTATGCTGTCATTTTATGGTCATTATTGCGTTTGTAAAGTAGCTAATATACATGGAGAGTTGATAACTCGTGTGAAAATTTATATACAAATGATATTGTAAAAAATGATTTCCAACACATTTTCACAAAGTTTACCAAACATCGAAAAATGTTTTCCACAACATTTTCATAAGACTTACCAAACAGCGGAAAATATAATGATTTCATTTTCCGGAAAACGTTTTCCGGAAAATCTTTTCCCTGAAACAAACGGAGCCTTAGTTTAAAATAAATGTCTGCTATTGACTTTATATAAACTTTAAGAAAAAAATACTAATCAAATGCAATATTTTTGTTGATACCCTCTAAGTCTGTCAAATCAAAGAATTTTCTTTTTTGCATCTCAAATTATTTAAATTAAAAACTTTCTGAAAATAAATGAAAGGTGTATTTATTTAAGAATGTTTTGAAATGAAATAGAGAACACTAGATTTTTAAAACAAAAGAGTTATGGTATAAAAATGGCGACTTTAAAAAATTATGATAAATAAACAAATGCGGCACAGTGGTGAAGGTTTTGAATTTGTTATTATGGGGGAAATCGGTAAAGTTTGAAGGAAGGGACTCAAGGGAGATGGATGCTTTTCAACTTTTTCTTTACACTTGAGAGAAGGAAAAGTGGGAATTGCAAACTTGCAGTCAGGACTCAGGAGTCCCCAAAACCCCACAAATAGTAGTACAACGAAATCAAAGAAAGGGAAAGATTCCTTTGGTTAAGGGAGGGGAGGGTCGCAGGGTGAGCATTTTGATCTCTTTTCTTGCTTTTTGGGTTTTGCTTTCCATCTCTCTCTCTCTACACTTTTCTTTCTTTTGGCCTTCTTCGTAGCCATCTTCACACTTTCCTTTTATGCCTCCTCTGTTTCTTCAAGTGAGTTTTTGAGCTGTGCCACATTTTATTTCTTCTTTTTACAACCGTTGTTTAAATCAGACACTGGAGGTTTCTTGTTTCAGTAGCTTGTTAACGGTGCCAATGATAATTTAATTTGTCATTTCCCACAAATTCTTTGCTTAATATATTCACTTATTTTATCCCACACAGTACATTTGAAGGTAGACTTTTGTTATTGGGATTTGTGCTTTTTCTTTCTGGGTTTTAGTGAAATAATTTTTCTGGGTTTGGGATTTGGGTTTTTGTGGAGATTTGGGTTTATTGTTGCTGTAGGTTTTTTGTTTTGAAAGAGTGAAAAATTTGAAGTGAAGAGGAATCAAGAAAACAGAGGAAGCAGCCATGGCAGGAGGAGGTGGAGGAGGAGCTGCACCACCCCCAAAGCAGGATGAATTGCTACCTCACCCTGCAAAAGACCAACTCCCCAATGTCTCTTACTGCATCACTAGTCCCCCACCTTGGCGTAAGTTCTCTTTCACCCATGCACATACGTGTGTGTGTGTGAATACCTTTGTCTATGTGGGTTTGTTCTTCTCCGTTTATTTTCAATGAAATCCCTTCGAGTTTTTTACTTCTGGTTTGTCTTTCCCCTGCTTTAGTGATTTTAAACATTTTGGGATACCCATTTCTGTTTCTAATGTTTTCATTAATTAGGAACCGAGATTCTCCTCCTTACAGGGAAATAAATAATTTGCCATTCGTATTATTTTTTCGTGTAATCGTATCATGACCTGTCTGTATTTTATCATTGGAACAGCTTTGTGTGTGTGAGTGTACATTTCTCTATCACTGTGGGTATGTGTGTATTTCACTATTTCTCACATCACTCCATGTGTGTGATGTGCATTTTATACATTACTTGTGTGTTTGTGCATTGCTCATATCACTCTGTTTGTATGCATGTGGAATTGTTTGCTATGAATTATTAACGATGGAGGTGTTCTCTTAATGCAGCTGAGGCTATACTACTTGGTTTCCAGCACTATCTCGTGATGCTAGGCACAACAGTTCTCATCCCCACCACTCTTGTTCCTCAAATGGGAGGAGGACATGTAAGATTCTCCAAGATTTACTTACATTCTGGACAGATTTAATAACTAAAAGTTGATTAAACTCATTCTAACTTGAAACTTAATGGTTGTATCTGTTAGGAAGAGAAAGCAAAGATGATTCAGACACTACTCTTTGTTGCCGGCCTCAACACCTTGACACAATCGATGTTCGGGACCAGGTTACCCGCTGTAATTGGAGGCTCTTACACCTTTGTCCCCACAACGATTTCAATTGTCTTAGCTGGGCGATATAGTGATGTTGTTGATCCCCAGCAGGTTACCCGTTGAGCCCCTTACTAATTTTTAATCACAATTTACAGCTGTAACATGGTAAATCAGCTGAATTCTTATTTTGTGGCGCTTGTGCAGAAATTTGAGAAGATAATGCGAGGAATCCAGGGTGCCCTCATTGTTGCTTCAACCCTTCAGATTGTCCTCGGTTTTAGTGGGCTTTGGCGGAATGTCACAAGGTTAGTTCAATATCCTTCTTGACAATAGATCCTTGCTTACTCCATCATACAGTCCTACCGAATGTTGGGTGTTATTAGGCCTTCTTAACCCTAAAAGCTCTCAATCTCCGCCTCACACGTTGGACTTTAGCAACCTGTATCTCTTCCGGACTAGGGTGGATCGTAAAAGGTCCTTGCTTACTCCATAAA
This sequence comes from Codonopsis lanceolata, assembly GCA_013146195.2. NCBI lineage: Eukaryota > Viridiplantae > Streptophyta > Magnoliopsida > Asterales > Campanulaceae > Codonopsis > Codonopsis lanceolata. The sequence continues at coordinate 63,527,794 of CM028377.1, read as the reverse complement.
ACAGTCCTACGGAGTGTTGGGTGCTATTAGCCTTATCCACCCTAAAAGCTAGCTCAATCTTCGCCTCCCACATCGGGGCTCAATCTCCGTCTCACACATCGGGGTCTCCCGGACTAGGGCGGGATCCTAAAAGGTCCTTCCTTGCTCCATTATACAGTCCGTAGGCGGAAATGTTGTAACCTGAGCTCTGGTATCAATGTTGGTTGTTGTTGGGCCTTTTCTACCCTAAAAGCTACCTTGAAGGGTCAGGCTTTCCCTCACACTTATAACCAAACGCCTGCTCCTTCCAAAACCAATGTGGGATACCCCAACACGGAGTTGGTTTGTTTTCATTTTAACTTCTTATGTTCTCATGCTTTAGCTTCACTGTCCAGATTCATGAGTCCACTGTCAGCTGTTCCACTGGTTGCTTTAACAGGATTCGGGCTCTACGAGTTTGGCTTTCCTCTGGTATGAATCATTCCTTATTCTGTTTAAGTTAACATCACAATATTATGTTTGTCTATTCAGTTGGTGTTTCTCATGGGACGATGCATTCTTTCTTTAGGTTACAAAGTGTGTAGTTAGTGTTTCTCATGGGACGATGCATTCTTTCTTTAGGTTGCAAAGTGTGTGGAGATTGGACTGCCAATGCTTATTTTTCTGGTCATATTTTCCCAGGTAAATTTTGTTTAAGATTTATGGTTCTATTTCCTTGCGATGAATTCACAATTCTAACCTTGGCTGCTCACGTCAAAATGTACAATTTGTGCAGTACATACCCCATCTTATGAGCGGGCAGAGTCACGTTTTTGACCGCTTTGCTGTTATTTTCTCGGTGGCGATTGTGTGGATTTATGCTCACTTGCTGACTATTGGTGGGGCCTATAAGCACACACCGACAAATACCCAGAATAGTTGTCGAACAGATCGCTCTGGAATTATTGGCTCTGCTCCATGGTATAGATTGTTTCCTTGTTTACCTGCTGCTTGTTAAACTCGTTTTAATTGCTTTACAGGGAAAATCGGTGTTATTTTGCAAGAGAAGTTACAAACATTCATAAATTTACTGCTTTTATGTTTGTAGGATTAGAGTTCCTTATCCATTTCAATGGGGAGCTCCCACCTTTGATGCTGGAGAAGCTTTTGCTATGATGGCTGCTTCATTTGTTGCTCTGGTTGAGGTTTGTTTACTTTTAATTAATCATTTTATGGATTAGTCATATTCTGCACTGCTATCTTAGTTTTAACACATTCATTTGATCTTTCAACAGTCAACCGGTGGCTTCATTGCTGTATCAAGGTATGCAAGTGCAACTCCTTTGCCACCTTCTGTTCTTAGCCGCGGTGTTGGTTGGCAGGTGAAGACATGACTACCCCTCCCCCTCCCTGTTTTATTTCATGCCTCCTCGCAACACAATAGAATTGAAAGAATCAACTCTAAATCTGAACATGACCCCACACACACACACATACAAATTCAACCTATTTATCCCATATGTTTGAGCTATTATGTATTTAATTTGCATGTAAATATGATTCACTTTTTCTAGTCCAGAGCTTCCTAATACTGATGAGATTCCAATTTTCATTCCTGTTTGTTCAAGGGAGTGGGCATTCTATTCTCTGGAATATTTGGCACTGGCAATGGCTCATCTGTGTCCATGTGAGATTTCTTGAAACCTGTGCATCAGAAACACAACTCTTTGACAAAATACCATATTGAATTCCTACTGAATAGCCATGTTTCTTTCTTTTGCAGTGAAAATGCTGGTTTGCTAGCTTTGACGCATGTAGGTAGTCGAAGGGTTGTGCAGATATCTGCTGGTTTCATGATCTTCTTCTCCATACTTGGTAACTTGTTCAGATGACCACATTTTCTCTACCTTAATCCCAAAATGTGGCTCCATATTAATGTTTATATCTTAATGTACCCATTTTATGCAGGAAAATTTGGAGCTGTATTTGCTTCAATTCCTGCACCTATTATTGCAGCTTTGTATTGTCTTTTCTTCGCCTATGTGGGTACGTATTTTAGAACAATCCTGGCAGCTACCAAACCACCAACTAATTCATTCCTAACCAATTTTTGAAATTAATCATGAACAGGTTCAGCCGGAATTGGCTTCCTCCAATTTTGCAATTTAAACAGCTTCAGAACAAAGTTTGTTCTAGGGTTCTCAATTTTCATGGGCTTATCGATACCACAGTATTTCAATGAGTACACAGCTATCAAGGGTTATGGTCCTGTCCACACCGGAGCTAGATGGGTAAGCGGCTATAGAATCTCTTTTCTATCTCATGTTTTCTGATGCAAAAAGAACTGAAATAATGTAACTGACAGTTCAACGATATGATCAATGTTCCCTTCTCATCGGAACCATTTGTTGCGGGGTTATTGGCTCTATTCCTGGACGTGACACTGCATAAGAAAGATGCAGCGACTAGGAAGGATAGGGGCATGCATTGGTGGGACAAATTCAGATCGTTCAAGACTGACACTAGGAGTGAAGAATTCTATTCCCTGCCCTTCAATCTCAACAAGTTTTTCCCTTCTGTGTGATTGAAAATATGGACTCCCATAGAAATGTAATCAAAGCTACACAACCCCGATATCTCAAAGTCAGTATCCCACTTACGTAACTGATCTCTCTGCATATGTTTGTTCCTTAATTAACCTTTTTGATAAAAACTTATGCAGTACATATGAATCGCTTGGTTGATAAGCAGGGTTTTGGCCTAATATATACATTCGCCTATGTCGAATTAGCAGAAAGGAACTTTTAGCTTGTCACTAGTACGCTTGTTTAGGTGTGGTCTTACTACACGTATGCATCTTTGGCTATCCTACACTTGTGTGATTTTTTCATAAAAAAATTTCCAGCCTTGGCAACTACAGAATGCATAATTATAATCTGGATGATGTGTCTGACAGATGAGAATTACTTTAAAAAAAAATAATAATAAAAATGCATAGTTTAGATGGCAGAGTGCCTAATATTTTAGAAACCGGCCATTTTGGGATGGGTTCAAGTCTCGACCATCGCTCGGTTCAAGCTATTCATTATTCAAGGCTTTGGCAACCTCGTTCCACTTCTAAGCTAAATAAATCGAACTTGAGACAAGTTTTAATGTCTTGACAAATTTATTGCTTGGTCGAGTTCTGTTATTATAGATGGAAGCTTAAATCGTAATTTTATTTTGATGAACGAATTATTCGTTAAGTTTACTTTATATATATTTTTTCCCATTTGAATCACTATACTTGATTTTGATTTTCACGCTCATTACTTCATCCAATTTTTTAGATGTATAACTTAAAACGTTTTTAAAAACCCGAAAATGCTCTCCCTCCCTCCCTTGTATCATAATATGTTGACCAAAACTTATTTGTACAAATATTACGCTTCAAAATAATAAAGGAAAAAAATATAAATTAAATGGTATGTTGACCTTTTCTATAGCAATAAAGAAATTCTTTAGCTTAACTTTTTCCTACAAAATAAATTATATTAATAAATTTAATGCAACATTTTATTGAGTTGCGCTATTTAGGTCTCCTAAAAATCACAACTTCCTAATTTACCCATCTTCTCTAATTATTCAGATCCCCCTCATCGCCTCCTTCCCCCTCCACAGCGACCCCCATCTCTCCCTCCCTCCCATCCACCGCCTCCTCCCTCTTACCCTTTTTCCTTTTTCCAGCACCACAACTCCCACTTCCAAGCACCTCCCTTCGTCCCCGCCTCCATTGTAGACTGAACAACCTTGTGTTGTTCGGAACCCTTGAATTGTTGCTTTGTTAAGAGATGGAGCATGGGCCAACGGCGAAGATGGAGGGAGATCTAGGTCAGCAGGCAATGGAGAAGAAAAGGGACGATGAAGAAGGAGCTGGCTATGGAGTTGTAGAAGGCGAAGATGAATCCGACCAGATCTTGGGGGTTGAGACGGAGAGGGATGGGAGCTCGTCGAGATTGGCGTTGCGCGCGAAGCACTGGGGAAGGAGAGATAGATCGCAGTGGAGGTGGGGGGAGGGAAGACGTAGTAGAGGTAGGGGAGGGAGGAGGCGGGTGAGTGAGGGGGTCTGAATAGTTGGAGAATAAGGGTAATTAGGAAGTTGAGAATTTTGGGAGGTCTGAATGGCGCGACTGTAATTTATTTTTCGAAACAAATGCATTAGATAATTATGAGGTAATTAGTAATCTCTCCCTCTGTTAGGGTTTAGTGCTAGTGATTGGGTATATTGGGTCGGGTATGTAGTAACGGGTCGAAACTGTTTGTGACTCGTTATAACTCAAAACTAAACGGGTTGACCCGTTGTGACCCACAGTTTTCCATCAAAAAGTTACATTTATATAGTAAAAAAATAACAGGTCGAAATGGGTAACAGGTTCGTCCCGCTTTAACCCGACCCAAAATCGATCCATTTAATTTTTTGGGCCGAAATGAGTTGCGGGTCAAGTTGGGTCGGCGGATACTTTTCGAATCGAACTGAATGGGTAAATAGATTTTGGGTTGTAATTGTCAGGCCTACTAGTATCGATGGTCAATGTCATATGCTTGCCAAATTGTGAAATTGGACTGGCGAATCTCTTTGCCTCATTGGCATCTCCTCTTGTTTCTTTCGAGTACCCTTTTGCCCATAACAATTCGTTACATCCCTCGCTCACACAACCTGCAACTATCCACACAACACACGCGAACGACGTCATTCAATTCATATATATGAAAAACGAAAAAGTGCTGAGTTAAAGGAAATGATAAGAGTAGTGCCAACACGCATAAAATAGTCAACTTGTAAAATCATATTGAGCTAAGAGGTAAAGCTATTACTCCTTCCTTCTCTCCCATTCTTTTTTCCATTTTTTTTCTTTTTTTTTCCGTCCGCATACTCCTTCCATTTTTTTCAAATATTTTTCTTTCTTTAAGAAACATAATACCCCCTCCCTCCTTAAATTATTGTTATACATGTTTGACTTTTCTTTTGGTCAAAGACCATATTTTTCAAGTACAAATTTGACCAAAAGAAGTAGAGCAAAACAATAATTTGTTTTTGTATACATTCTAAAAAAGAGAAAAGAAAACTTATACTCCATAGATCAAAAAGTAATTGAAATGAATAAAAAGAACTAAATTTTAGTCAAATTAACTTTATTTAATAACTTACTATTTAGTTTACAAATATGTAAGCTTAATAATTTGAATTTTTTCTTAGCTTGATAATTTAAAATAACGTTATTGTCTTACACGATAGACGGAAGCACAAAGAATTGGGCTAGAAAGAACGGTGGACTACAGTGATCTGAGGAACAGAGGTATGGCTCTGATACCAAAGATTGCGGGGAGTTAAGGCAGATCTATAGAAGACCTGTAAGAACTATACATATCAAATATAGTGATCTTACTGTCCGTTTGGACATTATCATTTGACTGAACTAATGAAAATAATTATCAGTAATCTTATTGTAATACTCCAATCCCACATCGGGTAGATGTGAGACTTATGTTTGATTTGTAAGGTAGTCATGCACTACTACTGGGTAGGGGTGAGCAGAAGTTTTCTGGAACCGAACCGAACCAATGGAACTGGACCGGACCAGTCAAAAATGGACCGAACCAATACTTTGGATTGGTCCTGGATCTGAATTTTTACAGAACCAGACAATTGGGTCGGTCCTTCCCAAACCAAAAACGCAGTAACCGACCGAACCGGACAATGTGTATTTATTATTATTTTATTATATATAATATACTAATATAGTATAATCAATATATATATATATATATATATATATATAAATATATATATATATATATATATATATATATATATATATATATATATATATATATATATATATATATATATATATATATATATATATATAATATTGATAAGAAGATAATAAAAGGGATACAACTTACAACCTAAAGAAAATATATAATAATTTGATTCAATATTCAACCAAATTTCCTTATTTGATTAAAGACAAAATAGGAGGGAAAATATTTTTCTTCCCTATTAATTAATTTACTGCCTCTTTTTGTGATTCCAAACATTATTAGTTTGAATGATTATTACCTGTAAATTAATTAAATTAACCATAAGAGGATCGAAGAGGAAGATGACTTGCAATAAATTTCCTTACAACTTTCTTTTTCGTTTCTCTTTATTAATTTGTAAGTAATGATTTTTACCTTTAGTTTATTTTCATAAGAACAACGAACCCAACAAAATGTTGTATGAAGGAAGAACATGATTTGATTATTGATAATTGTTTTTTAGATAATCTAGTTATTCTCTTGATCAAAGATACGCATCGTATTGGTCCGGTCCTGGTTCTCGCCTTCAATTGGTTACGACCGGACCAATGTATTGGTTCTCGACATATTGGGTTGGTCCTGGTTCTATATTTTTTAAGAACCGGACTATTGGTCTGGTCCTGGTTCTCTCAATTTTTCCAAAAAAGTGGACCGAACCGGACCAAGCTCACCCCTACTACTGGGTACCAATATCATCCATGAATTTTTTGGTCGGCTTGTGGTGGGCCTGATGACCCAAGGTGTTGCGTGTTCAGTTGTGATACCCTAATCTCACATCGGGTATATGTGGGACTTGTGTTTGATTTGTAATGCCCCGAGCCCGAGAGTCCGGTCCACTACATGTAACCCACACACTAGCCCACTGAACACGCAACATGTAACACCCCAATCCCGCATCGGGTAGATGTGGGACTTGTGTTTGATTTGTAATGCCCCGAGCTCAAGAGCCCGGTCCGCTACATGTAGCCCACACACTAGCCCACTGAACACGCAGCACCTTGGGTCATCAGGCCCACCATAAGCCGACCAAAAAATCCATGGATGATGTTGGTACCCAGTAGTAGCGCATAACTACTTTACAAATCAAACACAAGTCCCACACGAGAGCCCGGTCCGCTACATGTAGTTCACTCACTGGACCACTGAACACGCAACATGTAATACCTCAATCTCACATCGGGTAGATGTGGGGGACTTGTGTTTGATTTGTAACGCCCCAAGCCCGAGAGCCCGGTCCGTTACATGTAGTCTACACACTGGCCCACTGAACACGCATCACCTTGGGTGCTCAGGCCCACCACAAGTCGACCCAAAAATCTATGAATGATGTTGATACCCAGTAGTAGCGCATGGTTACCTTACAAATCAAACTCAAATCTTATATCTGCTCAGTATGAGATTGGGGTATTATATTTATTGATTTTACAAGTATAGTGATTAAAGTGAAATGTTGTTGAATTTGACTTAAAATGAGATGGACTCCAAAATTAAACTAGCCCAATATTTGTCTATGTCCGGTAGTTCGTGCGCTTCTACTAGATTAGACTGGTTTGGGGCCTTCATTGTTTCGTTTTCATTTAGTCTAAGTTTCTACTTTAAACGTGTGGGTTTACAGTGTTGTTCTTGCTTGTTTATTCTTTGGTAAGGGCAGGCCAAAACGTGTTAATCCATCTAATCTGGTTTGAAAACTAATCAACCCGATTCGTTAATTTTTTTTGGTAGAAACGGGTTATCTATTTTGATCTAAAAAAATTAACAGGTCGATTTGGATCGAGTTAAATCCGTCACCCATTCTGATATATTTTTTGTGTGCTATATAAAGGTAGATTTGTTGATGGCAAATGCGACTCGAAACGGAGCAACCCGACATGATCTGTCGATCGCTCCGATTCGACCCTTTTTGACCCGACACATACCTGATTGAACCCATCCACACAATCGTCAGCCCTAATAGGGGGTAAGAAGGCACCTAATAATCTGTTAACTTATATAAAAAAAAAGGGCACCTAATAATCTGTTAGAACAAGTTGTTTGGATCAGTTTTTGTAAACAATATGAGTACATCTAAACAACTACGTGTTTGTATATATATATATATATATATATATATATATGCAGTGTACAAACTACAAAGCATATATATTAATTCTGAAAAACATATATAGATTTTAATCCGAACTCTTGGAAAAAAAAAGGTGGGCAGGAAAACTGAATTTGAACGTCGACCATTGAATATCTTTCGTTAATAATATGTCATTTCTTAGAGGCCAAAATACGAAAAACACCTTGAAGTTTCCACCCAATCCTAAAACGGTACCCAACTTAAGGTTTGTGTCATAATCATACTCGACATTGCAAATTGTCCCATTTTACACCCTAGCCCTAACGGGCGTTAGAAAACTAACAGAAAGTTAGCATGTGCATCTCACATGCAAGAGTAATTTAGTCTTTTTCATCAAAAAATTTCTTTAATTCATCTTCTACACACATTAAAGCAAACGAACAATAGACGCCAATGGAGTCAAGAAGTGAATGACACCAATTCGTCATAAAAGTACTAGTTTTATTCGTCTTTTTATAGGAAGTTGTTGGGATTTTTCGACAATAGCTGCCATCGAAGGGATTAATTAGATCAAAACCGGAAAATTAATCTCTCCGTCCGAACAAGAACTAGTGGACTGTGTCAAGGGCGGCCAAAGCGATGACTATAACAGAGGGATGATGGAGGACGGATTCAGTTTTATCGTGTATAAAACAAAGGCATCAACACCGATGTAGCTTATCCTCACACCGAAGAGGACATCACTTGCAACAAAAGCAATGAAGCAATAAGTGCAGCCAAGATCACCGGTTACGAGAAGGTCCCCACCAACAGCGAGGATCTACTTCTGAAGGTAGTGGCAAATCAGCCGGTATCGGAGTCGATCCATGCCAGGAGTAAGTCGTTTCAGTTCTATTCTAGTGGGGTCTATACGGGAGAAGATTGTGGAGTTCAACCAGACCACAAAGTTACTGCAGTTGGGTACGGAGCAACCAAAGATGGGACGAAATATTGGATAGTTAAAAATTCATGGGGAACAGATTAGGGTGTCGAGGGATACATATTTATGAAAAGAGATGTTGAAGCTAAACAAGGCTTTAGTGGGATTGTTACTGATTCATCCTATCCAACTGCTTAAAATGATGGGTGGATTTTTCAAGTTTGAAATGTATGTATGTAGAAGATAAATTAAAGAATTTTTTGATGAAAAAGACTAAATTACCCTTGCATGTGAGATGCACATGCTAACTTTCTGTTAGTTTTTTAACGCCCATTAGGGCTAGGGTGCAAAATGGGACAATTTGTAATGTCAAATATGATTATAGTACAAACCTTAGGTTGTGTATCATTTTGGAATTTGGTGAAAACTTCATGGTGTTTTTCGTATTTTAACCTTTATTAGACCACCAAATGTTGGATTAACTTGTCGAAAAAATGATTAAGTGGCTTGTCCGCAGCGCAAGATGTTTGACAGATTGACAGGTAGGGGAATACTTTAATTGTTAGACATTTATTCCAACGGGGTAGGGCTTGTTTGTCACAGCATTTAAAGTTTCTGATATTTGTTTCTTGTTTGTACCACATTCTATCATTACATATATTTTCTCTATCTAACTGGATGTCTATTTTTTTCTCTAAAATTAAGGAAGTTTATTTATCATAGAACACATATAAATAACATTAGAAGTCCATGATATGACATGATATATGAATTAAACATAGAATTAATCTATAATAATTGCTTTTAGGCTTTTTATAGAGTGTTTTAGATTTCTTATTTTTTTGTTAGAGGTAAGACTCTTGATTGTTTGAACCATGGGTTGTTCCCTTTATTTATTTCTTTTCATTTATTTATTAAAATATTTCATTAAAAAGAAAAGAAGAAAAATAAAATAAAATAAACTTATAAAAAGAAGTAGAAGTAGAAGGAAGAGAGTAGAGTATATGTGACTTGCCAATTATTAGTTAATAAATAAACATAAGATTGTTATGAGTTGATTTAAAATGGGAAGCTAAACTTGAAATAGTCTCCCCTCCATGGATTTAGAAATTAGGAATTTTTCATGCACATAGAAAGGTTAAGCTACACCAACCCGTTTATCAGTTAGCTAGTCTAACGCAGACCAAAAAGCAAGCAAGAAAACATGGAATAATTTTATAAGATAAAAACCTCCTAAAGGGAAAACAAATTACAAAGAATGGATTGAAAGATTGGCTAAGTGTTTGTACTTAGGCATATAATTTGCCATTATAATCTGTTAATTGTCTCCAATAATTCATGCAACCACGCGATTGATGTGATATAAATTATAATCCTCCCAAAATGAGGTTGCATAGTGTCCCCCACTGTCAATTTCTGAGTGGTTAGCCACCAAACCAATAATTCATCAAATATCAACTCCATATTTACCTACGTACGTTGCATGGACATGATTATGAAACATCACATTCATCCACTATAATAAAGTGAAAAGGAAAAATATAAAGCTATTAATTCAAAACCTAAATTTCTATATATGTTTCCCAAAGGCCAAAGCAATAGTCAATAGCTCTTTAGCTTCATCCGTTCATGTTTAGGTCGTTATCGGACAAGAAAATACTTCCAACGTATCATACAGTTTTATTATTCCCGTTAGCTTTTTATAATATATACTTTCTATTTGTGTAGTAAACCTAATAACCTATATATTCAATGTCGTCTTAGCAAGTAATTACAACATCCAATGTGGATATGTGACGCTCTTTTAAAGTTTTATTATAAATTGCAATTGAGAGCTTGAAATCATTTACTATCACACTTGATATTCCATTTGATCTTAGCATTACACATGTTATTATAGAAAAAAGACCAGACAAATAACAAGAACATGTGTATAAGATTCAACGAGACATTAAGTGTGATAGAGAATATGATAGAAGAGTTCCCGTACTTCATATGAAAAAGGTTCATAGTGGAGCATGATATGGAATTAGAAAGGTTTAGCTGCTCCAACCGATTTATAGTCTTTTTTTTTTAATCATTATTGAAAATGGTTGAACTTTCAAGAATAAGTTTATTTATAGTTAAAAAATAGTTAATAAAGAAGGTAGGTCTCATGTGAGAGCGTCGTACGGATCATAATTTTGACGACGGAACTCTATTATGTCACATGGTGGGTTAAGTCAGGAAAATGCATTTTACCGAAAATATCCGTTAGACAGACTTTTCTAAGTTAATGACGTGACGTGGTGGATCGATTAATTAGAGATGGTCTAATTACTAAGTAGTCCTTGAGTCACAAATTAAATATGAAGCAGAACAAGTGGAGTAATTAAGTGTTTGGATTTGGTTGGTGGGAGAAATGAGAGGAAGAGAAGATCCAATTATAGGTTGGTGGGAACGGGAACCATAAGGGTTAATTTCAGAGGAATGTACCAAATAGGTCATATGTCGCGCGCCTCGCTGGATGGATTGCAATTTGCAATATTAGTTCAATGCGTATCCTAATGGTCCCCTTCCCCTACCTCTAGAAATAGAATTCCAAAAATGAATAGGCAATTGTACCTGAAGTTGATTTGTAATTGTACCCACAACTCTTTTATTAGCCATTAATTAAAACTCCGTATGCTTTTCTTTATATTTCAAACTCCAATCACCTTTTTAATTTCCAAGCTAATGAATAGTATCAATGTTTGTGCGTGTGCGTGTGCGTGTATGTTCATCAAGTCAACTCTATACAATTCCAAGAACGAGAAAAATATTTTCAAGAAATTTAAGACACATTAAGTTTTCTCAGTCAAATGACATTAATAGAATACTACTGGATTCGAGTATTTGAGTATTGGAGTATTACTTTGCAAGTGTTTAAAGGATCGATCTGAAATTCGTTAATTTTCTATTAGGATGATCTTCCTTCTAGTTCTAATGCTAATTAATTAATGTTCAACAACTGAAGAGATTCCTCTACCCAGTAATTCTTATTTAAACTTTTAAGCACCCAATTAATTACTTGGGCATTTGCAATCATTTTAGCATCTTTTTCCTCGAGCTCATCTCCCCAGTTGAGTTGACTATATGAATTATGATGATGACATTTATCAAAGCCGGCCGTCAAATGTAAGAGAATGCTTTCTCTATTTAAAAATCTTTTTATAAAATAACAATTTTGGTAGCTTATTAATATTGTAAAAAATGACAATTTTATGTTTTTAATTTTGAAAATGGATTCTTTAAATAAAACATCCTAAAATAAAACAGTAGATCCTTTGCCCGAAATAGAAATAGAGGGAGTATTATTATAAGGAGTAATAATATGTGTAACATAATCAAGGAAAAAGTAAATTATTCCTCAAAGGTGACATTTTTATTCAATTTCCTAAAAAAATACAAATGCTTTATAAATAATAATAAAAAAATTAACAGATAGATCGATCTTTCATTATTCCGAATCAAATCAAATGTATGGTAATCTTTTTAAGGCAAGTCCCCATCCATATTCATTAAGATTTATTCTTTTCAGGTTTAAAGTAAGAGTTGGTTTTGCTACTATCAGTATCAGATATGCAATGAAGAGATTCTGCATTATCTAGTTTAAGGAACATTTGAGGAATATTATATGTTTAATGAATTTACTCTTCTTCTTTTCTTTTTTCTTTCCCCTCTCGGTTTGTGAAGTAAATGACTTAATTGAGCACAATTTTAAGGTTTATGAAAGATGGGCCAGCTCAATCCAAATCGAATAACTTGTTTAATTTGTTTATTTTTTCGGTGGGTGTAAATTATTTATCTTGTTACGATTTTTGACAAAACAAGAGCTAAACTGCCATCATCGATTAGTACAAATAAAACCAAACTAAATCAAATCATGCAGTTTGACTCGGATATATAGTTCGGTCTCACACCTCGGTCTTATTTCAACTTTTATAAAAACAAAAAGAACAAAAAATACACATTAAAGAAAATACCAGAAGAAACAAATATATTGCAATATTGTGATATTTTGAGTTTTCACATAGACTCCCCAATTAAAGAAAAAAAAAACTTTGGAATAAAGGGGTTTTACTTTTGTCAAAGAAACTCCAAATACAAGTACGAAATTTTTAAGAAGCATCTATAAAATTCCCCAAGAGTGTACTTCAGTTAAATCAATTAATTACTTCTTAAAGAAAGGACATAAATCATACCGTATACATAGGGGTGTCAAAATGAGTGTTATGGATAAATGGATAATAGGTTATTATCTATTTATCCATAACATCCATTTTGTCACCCCTACGTATATATGTGGAAGAAGAGTCGACAAGTGAATGACTAGATAAGAGTTGATGGTAAGGGGAGTTGATCTAGGACAACAATTTTGAACCGAAGGATACCTTAATTGAATTGGATCGAAATTAACAATTATTAATTGGTTTGATTGAATATGAGGCGGATAACGGAAAATAATTGAAATGAATAGTTAGGAAATGGTTAGGTTTTTGTGTATTAGAAGTAACCGCCCCATTCTCTGCCCCAATTCCTAAACCATCACTCGAACTGCTAATAATATGAACGTAATCTTTATACGTATAAATATTTACCAAGTAACCATGTATATATACATGTGAGAGAGAGAGTATATTTTATATTGAAAACATAAATTCTGTAACCTTATTCTTAAGCATGCAAATTTGTTCTTATATGTGTTTAATCACTCATTCCTCTTTATCACTTTAAAGTCTGCATCTCTGGCAAACAGTAAGAGATTTCTATCATTCAAACAAAGTTACCGACATCATAGCAATTGCTCAACCAAACACTATTGACATCTCAATAATGTTCGTTTCTCTCACTCTCTTACACACAATGTCTATTATGTTGACAATCAAGTTTGAGGTAAATATGTTTAAAAAGAATGCGCCTGAATTAATAGATACTTCGATCCATGTAATGATTTTGTTTCTCATCTACCATGAAAGATTGGACTCTCTAGTAACATTGCCTCATCTTTTGAAATATTTGTTAACTTTAGTCAAATTGATTGTATTCTATTCAAATTATTTTCTCAATTAGACGGATATAAATTTATATATGCCTAAAACATTTTTCATTTAAAACACTAAACAATGTTGCATTATTGTTCTATAATTTATGAAATTAAATATGTAATACACAAATTTACATATTTTCTCTCAACATCCACATATGCATCTATAATGTTGAACTAAAACTAAGTTTATATATTATTGTAAAAACTAAGAATACTAAAGGCTCTAAATGAAAGACTTTGGCTTTAGCCTTTTATATAGTATAATTCAATGATATAATTCCTTTAATAAGCAAGGGTCAGATCTAATCATGATTTAGCAACTTGGCGGTTCAGTTTGGTGGTTTGATTCAATTGTTTGGTTCGCTCAACTTGACAGGTCAAATAGTTATGTTATCATAAAAATCAAAGGATATAAGGCACAAAATCGAACCAAACCACTTGGTATGACGGCTCATATTGAAACCATGTGCGAACCCTTGTGATAGTGTGAGGAACGGGTAACACGTGGAGACGGATGGGACTAGTGAATAGTGATGATCCACATGCTAAACTTAATCGTAGCAAATGAATGTCAATGCATGTTGTTAAAGAGTATCGAAATGAAAGAGAAACAGATTAATCTCCATCCACTATAAGAACCTCACTAAGCTTCATAAAAATTATTAAACAAAAAGTATGATTAGCCCACATCTTTGACCATTGTCTATACTCTATAGTTGAGCAATCATCATAATGAGTTTAGCGTTTTCATGATCAATTAATAATGGGTCCATAAATTTAGTTAGTAAAAAATAAGAATATACATATGCATATTTATAAAGACTATCATACCGGCTTTTGTGTATGTGCTTATTATTCCAAGTATTGGGACATGAAAGAAAGCATAATTCAGATTTCAGATCAAACAAGATCTTCAAATAAACCTAATAAATCAGCAGAATGGCTTATCTCTGCGATACTAGATTATGCTTGTAAATGAGCGGAGCCCTAATTTGACTCTTTTCTTCTTAAATCTTAATTGAATTTTCTCAAGCCATGAAACCTATATTTCATACACATTTCCTTCTCCTTGACACTAAACCCACCTCGGGTATAAGTATAATCAAGTCTAACAAACACTAGACACTTTTTGAGACGTAATAAAGAGAGGCATATAAGAAACACTATAATCGCCGTTCTTTTTCCTAGAAACTTTGAATGCATCAACTTCAGAAAACAATATAGGATTAGGCATGTCCTTGAAGACTAACATGTACCGTACAATCCAAATATTTTATATTTATTTCATATATCTCATTGTACTTAAAGATATATCACTAAAATTAATTAAAAAGAGTTTGTCTTTTGGTACATTCTTTAATGGAAAAACAAGTATTGAATCTAAACTTGGGTTTTGTATTATAGGGGAAGAATGTGAAGAAAGCAACTTTAAAAATAAAAATGAGAAAACTCATCTACCACAAAACAACAATTAAGAACCCCACTCACAAGATTGTCCCTCTAAACTACAATCTTGTTAGGTTGAGACTTGAGATCTAGAGGTTTTATTAAAGCCTAGGCAGAGAGAAAGACCTAACATTATTGGCCCCACTAGAGAGATAAATAAGAATTTAGAAATCCCACTAACTAGTTGTATAGTATTAAAAGCTCTGCAACAGGAGGAAATAAGGAACCTTGTTCATTTAATTATCAATGGTTTGCCCCCAATGTATGTATGGCCATAACAAGTTAAGACCCCAATTTTTGTAGTCCCCTACAAGGGTCATTCTTGAGCAAGAAATAGTCCATTCTTCATTTAATATTAGACCCCTAAATCCCAAACATCTCACATGGCTTACAATGACTGACATTAATCACAGATGTTTACACATATATCTATATTTGTTCCAATTTTTTTAGATCAACATGGGTCAAAGATTGAGGCTTTTCTGTATTCATTATACTTTTTTACAAATACTTTTCCAACACGAATAACAGTATGTTCACAAAATAAAGGATTAATTTATGATGGAGTACAAGATTTTGAATTTCCCTATGGTTTTTGATCTATTATTTCTAGAGTTTGCGGAAGGTCAGCTGAGGTCCTGAGGCTTCTCCATGAGCTGCTGCTGCTGCTGCTGATTCACGTCTTTTCTAGAAATTCACTGATGCGGCAACACCAATGGAATCGGAGTTCAATCAACTTCCTATTTTTTAATATTTCAAATTAAGATTTAGGCCACTTATTTATTTTTTTTAGCAGGACTGAACCCTGCTGAAATAAATTATTAATGAAGAGAAGATAAATAATACTACACAAAGGGGACAACCAGCAGATCCCGAAAAAATGGGGAACGAAGGTGCCTGACCTCTACATCACGGGAAGCAAAAGAGGAAACAAAAGTCTTCCTATATCTATAATAACCCAACTCATCATATATACCTGATCGTCCGACGAACCGAACTAGGAAAAGACGCCTTACCATCGAATAAAACATGTGTTTTATGTGTTTTATGTCTGTGGGCAAAAGCCGTCAATTGGTCCACAACAAAGTTGGATTCACGAAAACCATGAACTAGCTCATAATCGCCCATCAGCTCACACCGAAGGAGCTGATAAATGCATGTCCAAGGAGGCAAAGAATCAGCTTCAAGTAGGAGGGTCATAATCTCCGCCTGCGTATTGGATCCGGGGCCATAAAAGTTTGGCCACTTAAGATTTTAATAAATCTATATTATAAAACAATTAGTTAATTGACTAGGGCTATTCAGAGGTTGAGATTAAATTCTCTTAAAACATTTAACGGTTGAGATCCACCATCACATTCACATGTATGAGTAGTTATCCATTTTTAACTCTCTATTTTTTCTCTCCCTATTACAAGTCACTCCCTACAATTAATATTATGAACAGTCATTATTTTTTCTTCTCCATATGTTTTATCTCCATATTACAAAGTCACACCCTGCGATTAATCTTCTGAACAGTCATTCTCTATAAAACACCAATCCCTCAACTATCACAAAGCAATGTACCCCTTAACTATAACTTTTTTTAAAAATCGCGCCTTCTATTTTGGCACTGTCATTTCAATTGACGAAATCAGATATACCGACATCATGCCAAAGGCACGGACATAAAGAACTAGTATTGATTAAATAAAGTGTTTACATGATAGAATGAGTATTAATTACTACCAATTAATTACATAGATGGGTAAATGTGGAAGCAAAATATTAGACTATAATACATTTGAGATGACTCCTAAGTCCTAACTATGTGTTTTTGTCTATTGGACAATATATATGAAACAGAGAAAGTATTATTTAGAGATAAATCAGTTGTGCCCAAGTATGTTTTTGGGAATGTTTTCGTCTATTAGCTTCTTAAGGTATTCATGATACTTTGATCTATTCGTACTTAATAGTCGAATATATGTATTTTATTTTATTTTTGATAGGTAAGTGTAACCCCTTGTTATTATGAAGATTGTAACCAAACTCCTCAAGGTGTTTATCTAAGTGTCCTTGCCATTTCTCTATTCCCTTAGGATCCAAAAAGAAATTCTCACTATTCCAAAAATAATAATTTCTTGTTTGTCTAAAAAAATAGTTCGTTTCTAAATATAGTAGTGATTTTAATGTAATTTGAAGAAGATACGACCATAAAAACCCATAGTCATTAAAAAAAAGCTTGACATGTTAAAAAAAAAAAAATTGGAAAAGAGGAAGTATATTGAAGTAATATTACGTTATTAATCAGGGTCCGGTTGAATGTTATTCTAGAGAGCTTTGTGTTTTTAATTAGTGTTTGGCCAGCAAGAGCGAACAACTCATACTTTGTGTCCTTCATCATCAATTCATCACGCATTTGCTTTCGAGATTTCATCAATTTTCTAAAATATTAAAAAATATTGAACCGGCTGATCATTTTTTCTTTGATCAACACTAACAGCACCATTTGGCAGTGTTTGTACAAGTTAGAATAGTTAATCAAAGATAGGCTCTAATGGTATGTTCCACGTCATTTAGCACCCAAAAATAAAAGTTCAAAAAAAACTAAATGTAAGCGTTTCAATTAATAAAGTTAGGATGTTGATAATGCTCATCAATTGGAGATAAATCCAATTAGTTCAATATATCATCATCTATTAAGGTTGATCTTAAAGTATTGATATACTAATTAGTTAGTGGATGCTTTCATTTCTTTGAATTATACTCCCTCAATTCCGAACAAAAAGTCAATTATTTCGTTTTAGGATGTTTCATTTAATGATCCACTTTCAAAAATTAAAGTATAAAAATATTATTTATTACTAATTGATATTTTTAAAAGTTTTAATTTTCGAACGGAAACTCTTTGCAAAAAAACGGAAGGAGTATTAGTTAGGGTACATTTAGAAAATATTTGGTCATGAAATCTCAAATGGCTTTCAATTCTACAATATGAATAAAACAAACCTACTTTAGGTAACAATATAGTACAAGTAAGCATCCAAAAAAAGAAGGAAAACCATGAAGGGATGAATTTATGCAAAAGCTAAACGACAATGAAGAAATAAATGCATACATCCAAATTTGACCCGCGACCAGGTCATCTAGGACAATGAATTTATGCAAAAGTTATGCATTGAATCTTGATTTTCTTTTCGAAATAGAATTAATAGACTAACAAATTTAATGAATAATAGAATTAAAAAGAAGAAGATATATACATTCTAATTCTAGACACTTGTGCACAAATAATATTCCTCTAACAAGGTTATTTCCATAATACAAAATCAAATTGATGTTAACAATGGCAAAAAATGTGTATTTGTTTGTTTGTATATAGCTTTTTCTTGAGCATAGTAAGGCGTGTTAAAAGGCCATGGCATATAGGTTTCATGATATGGAATATGACTCCGATCCTTGATAAATTACACACAAATCTAGAAGAAGATGAGGAAGATGATGTGATCAATAGAATTGTTCAAAGAATGTTTTAATGCATATTTGGTTAAGTTATTTTATCAAGAGGAAATAGAAATGACGCCATGGCTGTAAGTGTATAGTAGGGGTTGATTTACCTTAGTCAACTGATTATCTAAACAAGGAATTCATCACAGCCACAGAGCTCTCTCTAATCAACAAATGTGGGAAAAGCCAACCTTGGCCACACGGGAACAAAATAAGTCAAGTTGTTCGGATTCTAGCTTAAGGCCGGGAGGATAAGATGAAAATGGAATCTCACATGCATGTATTCATCTTTGTTTGGCTTGGGATTGGGAATTACTTTATGTTTAAGCATGGGCATTAACATAATTGTATCTCCGTAAGTTCAAATCTTGACTGCATCGACAAAGCCGACCAAGATCATGGCGTCGACATTTTACCACATGGCATTTCGTTAGCATCTAAGGGCGTATGCCGGCACGGCACCTATTGGTAGGTGATACTGATGTGAACATAAAAAATATCCATAAATAGGTATATTTCCGGGTCTGAATTATTTTTATATGGTATAATTAAAGGGGCAGTCACTCAGAAAGAGTAATAGTATTAGAATTTTACCCATCCATGACTATTGAGTAATTGAGTTAGTTGGAGGGGGAGCTTTCTTGAGTGAGACCTCTTTTACAACTCCTATAAGGAGGGGTGTGATATTGGACTGACTAGAAAGGGACTGCTGGTTACTCCACCTCCTTCCTTCCTTCTCCCTCCTTATCTACCCCTTCTTTCTCCTTCCTCTTCCTCCTCCCCCTCCCCCTCCCCCTCCCCTGTACTTGTCTAGAGAGAGAAAGATAGTAGAGAGAGATGGGAAACTGTCAGGCAGTGGATGCCGCAGCACTAGTGATACAACATCCGAGTGGGAAGATAGAGAGGATGTATTGGTCGGTGAGTGCTAGTGAGGTGATGAAAATGAATCCAGGACATTATGTTTCTCTCATAATTCCATTACCTGTTGATGGCGAAGAAAATTCCGAAGAGAAAACAGTACGGTTCACCCGCGTAAAGCTTCTCCGCCCTAGTGATACACTAGTTCTTGGCCGGGCTTATCGACTTGTTACTTCTCAAGGTTAGTTTGTGTTCAGTTTCTTCTTCTCCCCCGTATATCTTAATTAATGTATTCAAGTTTTAGATATATTGCTTTTAGAACGAGATGTTAATTACTTCTCTATTTGCAGAGGTTATGAAGGTATTAAGAGCAAAAAAGTATGCAAAGATGAAGAGGAACCAAGCAGAATCAATGGAATCATCACAGAGTTCAACTTGCAGGACGGAAGCAAGTAATTCAGAACTGGAGAAAACAAGCCAGGTAATTCTCCTTATTTAATAAGCCCCTAAAGATTTGAGTTTTTATTATATTACTTTTTTCTTGGGGTTTTAATAAACATATAAATTGTCAATAGTAAACTCAAAAGCTGTGTCAAACCTGCTTGGGTATTAGCTGTATTCCGCTAATGTACTGCCTAAAATAATCTCTATGTCGTAAGATATTTTGTGTACAAAATCTCTGATTCTGTTTGCCAAAAGTAAAGAAAGTTGCATTGTAGATTGGAAGACAGAGTTGAGTGTCAAGCCACATAGTTCACAGAACTGGACTCTAATTGTTGCAAAAATTAGGATAGGATTATTTCGGTATCAACATTTCAAAAATACTCTAAAAGCGAAAACAGACGCATTAGAAACCGATTATTCTATAGAGACAGAGCACGCTATTTTTAGTAAATACTTACTTTGCAACCATATTTCAAATTTCAGGTGATGAGACTGGAAAGATACAAGCAGAGGTCTGGATCAGCAAACCTTGCTGCATCGCGCTCAAAATCATGGCGCCCTTCTTTGCAGAGCATCTCGGAGGCTACGAGCTAAGGGTTCAGATGTTTGACTTTTCAACCCTGGAAACAGAGAAAATTCATGGAAAGATGGTTCAAAAATAAAAAAGAGACCGTTGTCATCCACAAGTATTTGGATCATTTTGATCAATAATACATCTGTATAGCCAGAAAGAGCAACTTACGACACTAACAGCGTTTCTTAACATATATCTAAGACTTAAATGTAAAGTTGCCTCTTGAGCTTGTTGATTGATTGAGAAGAATACGAAAACGAGTAGAAGATTACTTGTACAAAATTTGAAGCATAAATTTTAAAACCTCTTGGGTGGTTTAGAGTTCCAAATTTCCCAGTCTCGATCAACATAATTTTGAGCCCATAACAACGAAGCCCGGGCGGCCACAGGCGCTCCTGGAAGTTTCTTTTCCTTGAGTACAATCAACATATCAGTGAAAGGCTCCACCAGTAACGTCCCAGGCCCTCCATACTCCCTGCTCAAGAATTCACTGAAAATCTGGTAAAAAAAATAAATGAATAAAAATATATCTTGTTAAAATAGGTGGATGGCTTAAGTTTAAAGCATAACCAGAGTCTGTCCAAACCCAGGATAATGCCAATATTTTTACCAATCTGCATATAAGGCTAAAAACAGCTTGAAACAAGCTGTCATGAACGAACTTGTTTGGTCTGTGGAAAGGTTAGATAAGTCATTTGGGAGTCAATCATTGAACTATTATCAGGTCAAGAATAAGTCAGCTACTTTTAATAAAAGAAATTAATTTTCAGTTATGCCAAATGATATATACTCTGATAAACTCAAACACCTGAAATCAGGAGAAAGAATATGATAAAAAGTATGCTAATTAAATGCTTAAATTACAGGCCAAGTATGAAGTGCCTGCCGTGTTTTCATTAATCATCATTGCTTCACAGTAATTGTCTAATTGACCTAGACGAAGTAGTAATTTCCGGTTTCCACTACCAATGGGGGATGACATGAAATATCAAAAGACAGCATGACTATATAATTGTGACATAGGGATTGCAGAAAAATGACTTGAACCCGCCCCTAACTGTTTGGGGTCTTGAGTGTTTTTCAGAATCCAACAGGTTTGGGCCAGATCCATGAAATGGTCCAACCCACCCAAATATGTGCTTATAACTATTTTGCCCTTAAAGTAGCAAAACAGTGCTTCCTTCATCCCAAAACGAGTGTCCGTTTTTTTATTTTTTATTTTTCAAAAAATAAAGGAAGTTGACTAACAAATCATTTAGTAGGACTTACATAATTACCCTTCGTGTCCACCTTATAGCATTGCAAGTGAGCATTAGCACGTAATAGTGGACAAAGTTGAATTTAGTAACTTTATTAGAAAAGAGACCCTTTGGGACAATCTTTTTTCGAAAAGAGACACTCTATTTTGGGTGGAGGAAGTGTGAAAATAAATTGTCTCCATACTAGAAAAATAAGAGCTTTCGTGACTTGTTCTAACTCCTCCAAATTGCAAAATCATGAGGTAGGGCCTGTAAACTTAAAATTATTTTATGAATATCGCACCACGTCATCATGTTGATGTAGTGCGATCTTCTACTTACCAATCCCTAGGTAAGGGGGGGTTATAGGACACCTCACACCTTCACCCTCAAGTGCTGATAAACATTGGGTGCTTCACACAACTGCCATGGTGTAACCATCCCAACCTATAACTTCTCCCTCTAAACCTTCATAAATAAATAGTCGTTCCTCTAAACTTTCAAATTTCACAGTTGTTTCTTCTCTCAAACACTCACTAGATAATCTCTCATATAATATTATTTTCTAATTTCTGTTTGAACAATCACTATTCGTTTGTTCCTGTATTCTTTCAAATCCTTAAGAAAACTTTGATTGTGGCACGCGTTTGATACTTGCTAGATCAAACTCTGGTTTTTGTTGTACACTGATCTGTTAGTGATCACTCAGCATTTATATAATCTTAGTGCACTTCAAAATCAAAGTTTGACCAACTTGGTAGTGGATGTAGCAGTTTTAACACTGTGAACCACTCCAAATAATGTGTTTAACTGTTCATACACTTAAGAAACTTCTATCTACTTAAGTGTTTAACAATTACATTTCTGAATTTTTTACATAGCTGAATCTTATATATTGTCCTTCAATTCAATCCTTATACTTAAGTGATCAAAAGAAAACCAAACCAAACTGTTTTAAGTTCATCAGCTGCGGAAAACTTATCTTTTCCGCTGCAAATTTTAAAAGTATTCAATATAACCTCTAAAGTTTTAAAAAGGCTATCCCCCCCCCCACTAGCCTTATTTCGTTGCCTACTGGACTTACACTGCACCCAAATCTTTCATCTCAAACTCACCGCTAAGCAAACCCCTTGTCAATCTCCACCATGCTCTTAGAGGCAATGAGCATGTCATCAACATAGAGCAACAAATACACAAATGAACCATCTGAAAGCCTTTTATGATAAACACAACTGTCATAATTACTCCGAGAGTAACCATGCCAAACCATAAAAGAATCGAACCGCTTGTACCATTGTCAAGGAGATAGTTTCAAACCAAATAGTGATTTCTTCAACAAACAAACATGGTTTCTCTACCTTGAACAACGAACCCCTCTAACTGACGCATATAGATTTCTTACTCAAGCTCACCATGCAGAAATATTGTTTTGACATCAAGCTGCTCAATCTCCAAGTCAAACAGTGCAACCATAGCAAACAACATACGAATAGAGCTATGTTTCACAACAGGAGAAAATATTTCGTTGAAGTCGATGCCTTCTATCTGACTATAGCCCTTTACAACCAACTGTGCCTTGTATCTAGTTGCTTCAACCCTTGGGATTCCCTCTTTCTTCTTGAAGATCCATTTACAACCAACAATCTTCTGATCTTTAGGCGGTTTCACCAATTTCCAAGTCTGGTTCTTGTGAAGAGACTCAATCTCCTTACTCATATAGCAACACCCCACTGTGCAGAATCATCACTCGTGACAGCCTGAGTGTAACTAACAGATTCTTGAACCTTAATACTCTTTGTCATAGACAATGCAAAAGAAACAAAATCTGCATGTGCAAACCTCTAAGGTGGTTTAATCTGCCTCCTCGCTCTACCAGTGGCAATACTATACTGCTCTTGCTCTTGCTCTTGTGGGACATCATTATCATCAATAAGCTCAGACTGATCATCCATTATAGATTGAACTCAATTTCTCTGAAATCAGAACCTGTATCAAGTATCTCAACCGACTTCTTCTTTGAACGAAGCATGGATTTCTCATCAAACTTGAAATCTTTGATGATAACAAATTTAGGTGAACCAAATTCAACACACCACAATCTATAACCTTTCACTCCATCTGCATAACCTAGGAATAAGCATTTGTGTGATCTACGCTCGAGCTTACCATTATTAACATGGGCATACGCAGGACAACCAAATACTTTCAAACCAAAATAATCAGCACGAGAACCGTACCAGACCATTCCTCAATAGGAGTTATCAACCCAACTGGAACCGAGGGAGATGTATTCACCAAATAGCAAGCCAAAGCAGCCCAAATAACTTTAGACAAGCTAGCATTATCGAGCATACAACGTGTTCTTTCCAATAAAGTCGTGTTCATTCGTTCTGCGACCCCATTCTGTTGTGGTGTTCTTCTAACAGTGCGATGTCTCACGATGCCTACATTAGCGCAAAACTCATTGAACTAACCCTCACAAAATTCCAACCCATTATGTGTTCTGAAACGCTTCATCTTGTCTGATTCTCAATAAGCGCTTTAAATTTCTTGAAGGTTGGAAAAACATCATTCTTTTACTTCAAAAAATACACCCAAACATATCTCGAATAATCATCAATGAATGTCATTAAATACTGAGAACCACCTTTGGACAGTTTAGTCGAGGGACCCCAAAGATCAGAATGGATATAATCCAACGTGCCCTTCGTTCTATGAATAGCCGTCACAAACTTCACCATGCACTGCTTAACCATAAACACAATGCTCACAAAAGTCAATCTTCCCAATTTTGTGGCTTCCCAACAAACCTCGTTCGCTCAAAATAAACATCCCTGCCTTACTCATATGCCCAAGCCGCATATGCCATAAACAAGTATTATCTGAATCTAAATCTGAATCTGATGAAGAACCTGTAGAAACTGATGCAGGACCAACAACAGTGCTACCCTAAAACAAATAGAGACCATTAACCAATTTCCACGGATCACAACAAGAGAACCTAGATACTTTCAAAACTCGACCTTCACCTGTGTACTTACAACCAAGTAAATCAAGAGCACCCAAAGAGATACGATTTTTCTTCAAATCTGGCACATGCCACACACTAGTCAAAGTCCTGAAAATACCATAATGGTTCTTCATTCGAACTGTTCCTATCCCAACTACCTTACATGACACATTATTCCCCCATCAAAACCACCCCACCATTAATTGACTGGTAGGAGGAGAACCAATCCCTGTTAGGACACATATGATAAGTGCAACCCGAATCAAGAACCCAACTATCACCGAATGACCCAACTATTACTGAGAGGATGTCTACTACACTGTCAAAGTTTTCCTCAGCAAAACTAGCAGAATCACAAGAATCGCTAGCGGTTGAGGAATCAACAATCTTTGTCCTTCCTTTGAGCTTCATACATTTATCTTTCCAGTGGTCTTCTTTCTTAAAATAATGACATTGATTTTTCTTGTTCTTAGGTTTAGATCCAGGCCTCTATTTTTATTCGAGCCTCTATTATTTCTTCTGCCTCTAGCAACCAAGCCATCAGATCATCAACCAAATTTCCAGACACCTTTTTCTTCAACTCCTTAGAGTTCAACGAAGCTTTCACATCCTCCATAGAAAGAGTGTCTCGACCATACAACATTGTATCAACAAAATGCTCAAACGAAGGAGGTAAAAAACATAACAAAATTAAGGCTTGATCTTCATCTTCAATTTTGACATAAATATTTTTCAAGGACATAATAATTTTATCGAAATCACATAGAAGATCTTTAACGGGCGTACCTTCTCTCATATGAAGAATGTAGAGTTGCTGCTTCAAATAAAGCTGATTGGTCAACGACTTCGTCATATATAAAGCTTCCAATCTGAGCCACATACCTGATGCCGATGTTTCGTCTGCAACTTCTCGCAAAACATTATCACGAAGTGATAACTGAATAGCACTAAGTGCTCACTCCAAGAAGTCATCTTTTTCTTCATCCGACATTGTCGTAGCTAAAGCTACCTTACCCTTTAACGCTTTAAGTAACCCTTGTTGAACCAATGAAGCACGCATTTTTATGCGCCAAAGTCCAAAATCATTCTTGCCATCAAATTTTTCAATCTCGTATTTCGTCGAATTTATTCTTGCCATGATAACCAAAATTCAACCTAAACGAATAACTGCAAATCCCAAAAAGCCCAAACGAACCAATGGCTCTGATACCAATTTGTTATAATTGGCAGTCCTAAGTGATTGAAAAAACGACAAAATAATTGACCTAAAATAATGCGGAAATAAAGTAGACAAGAATTTATGTGGTTCGGGAAATTCCCTACGTCCACCGACAGAGGCGGCAAAGGATTTCACTAATCAATCGGAGATACAAAATACAATAGTTGTGACTCAACACATACCCGAAACCCAAATCCCAATTACACTCAAAGAACAAATCGAGAACTCAAGCAATTAAACGAGAACTCGCAAACGGCGTACGGGGAAGGAACAGGCTGCACTTCTCTCTTTGTTTCGAAATGATCACAAAAGGGATTGACCCCCTTTAAATAGTAGAAGAGCCACCGCCACAAATTGGTGTACAAAACCAAATTCCAGAAGGGTTAGGAAAACTGGACAAACCAATACCATAAAGGAATTGAATACAAGCATGGGCTCCACCGATTTAACAAAGGAGACTTGTAAGGGGGATAATCGCATGTGCGCTGTCCAAACAAGTTGTCATGCACCCACTCAATCAAACCACAAAACAACAATTTGAATATAACATGTAATTAATAATCTCTCGTAAGAGGCTTAAAAATCAATCAAAGAGTACATGTTTCTCATCCATGATCATATACATTATTAAGGAAAAATATAATAAAATAAGCAAATGAAATCTCTATGTTTCCAATGAACACCAAATTATAATTTGTGGATGTGATTGAATGATGTCTATGCCATCTATTCCCGGAGCCTCGAATGTTATTTAATCCTGTTGGCATATTTACCAAACAAAGTATGGTTAAATTGTACAAATGGAGTGCATACATTAGTGTTCTCATTTAAAAATTTCAAAACACACCTATCTTTCTAAAAACTTGCAATTTAAGAAGCTCTTATCTTGCACGTAACTTATCAAGTTTGGACGTTAAATTATGTTAAATGTCTATTTTGCATCATCATCGTGACAAAGAAACCCATATCCGGGTTTTATTTTACAACCGCACAATTTGGCATCCTAGAATACGCAAACCTCACTAGATGGAGTTTCTCTATAAGAAACAGCCATTGCTTTGAACTTGGAAATTTCAAACTCTCAATCGAAAATTAAACTGGAACTTGAGAAAAGGGAGTTTGAGTCGGTTTTGCATTCAACTCCTCCGAGATGGCAATGGTAGATGATTTAAGATCAAGGATTTGCATGCCATCGAAGGCCTATCCCCTGAGCAATCTCGTGGTTGTTTAGCCTGGGTGACAAATTGCTTAATATCAACAAGAAAGTTAATATGATTGGAACTCGAATGACAACTTAAATTTGTAACGCAATCACATAGATCGTGGGAGAAAAGTGCTTTTCGGAAAGGGAATCATTGCTCGAACACAAAGATGTTACCATTTTTAAAACTCGATTTTGTCACGATGATGATGAAGACGAGGGCAAAATAGACATTTAACATAATTTAACGTCCAAACTTAAATCCACTAAGATAAGTCAAATTTTTGAAGTCTTAATTGCAAGTTTTCCTTTCACTATCTTACCAATTTAAGAAGCTCTGTAACTTATCACTTTAAAAACACACATGAAACCAAGGATTGACATCCTAGTACAGGAATACTCCTAATTACAGGTGCTCATAAGTTTGATTCTCCTCCAAGTGACAAGGATTTGCATGACGAAGGCCTATCCCCCTTTGTTTAGCCTACAATTGCTTAATATCAACAAGAAAAATAAACAATGACAACTAAAAGCAATCACATAGATTGGGAGAAGGGGAAAGGGGTTTACCCCATTTGATTTTGAGTCATTATCTAAATACTACAAATTTGAAAGTTTTCCTTAAACGATAAGAGTCTTTGTATTTTTAGGAAATTTTTGCCCTCCTTTCTTTGGCAATAATATTACATGACTCGGTGCTGTTGCCCCCCTTTATGGTTATTGTGAGAGGAAATTTATTTATACTAGATGTTCATATCTGAAGTTTTCTCTTAATAAATTTAAACTAATAATATAAGTTCAATTTGTTGTAGGGGTCAATTAGTAAGTTAAAACATATTTTCCTCATTCATGTACCAAGAGACAAACCTACTATTAGTTATTCCTCCCTTACCAATAATTCCTGTGCCTGTGGCATTTGATGTGAAATGTGCTACATTGGGAACTAGCATCCATGCATTCCAATGCAGATGCGTATTTTCAAATATCTCCATAAATGGAACCTTAACAAGTGTCATAGGAATACTTGTTAGCAAAATCCTTAGATTACACACTTTCTTATTAGTTCAAAATGGATAATTAGTTGTTGTCAAGTTACACGATAAATGATAGAGATGTTAGTATCGGGTGCTTATTAATAAACTTATCTAACCATCCACTTCACCGATTATAATTGAACAGGGGGATCTTATAACTGACATTTATCAATAAGACTATAAAAGGTTATAGTAATTGATCATTATTAGGACCGAAATAATTTGTTTATAAATGACCAGCCAGCTGGATTAGTGGTGAGTCCTCAGATAATGGCAATCAAGACTCAAAGAGAACATCTTCCAATCAAGAAACAATCATGAGGAAAATGTCACAATTTCAGACCCAGTTCAATCCTCCCATGGTCATCACTCATCACTAAGACACCTGGGAGGGAAGCTTGTTATGGCACTTCATCCTCCCTTATTCTTCACCTCACGCTCTTCTTTCTTGTTCCAGTAACAAATCCTTCTACAGTTAAGGAATCACATACAAAATACAAGAAAAATAATCATTCCACCTTTCACGACAGTGTAGGATACGATTGATTACTGAATGAGCTCCACAATGACCAACCCTATCTTGACATCAGGAAATGAATCATGGGTCAAGGTAGACACAGTGGCGGACACAAGCTTTAGACTATGGGGGCAGTTGCCCCCACTTGGATTTTTGTGCACAAAGGGATTTATTTATTTATTTTTTAAATAATCTATTATTTTAAACAGTTTGCCCCCACCTACATAAGATTTATGCATTTTGCCCCCACCTAAACTTAAAATGGCTAAATGCCTAAAGGAAAATTTATGCACCCGAATAATTTATAAATTTTATTAAATGTGTGCACCAGAATTCATAGACATGTCAAATTTGGTTTGAACCGCGAAGGCCATTGAACCGGTTCCAATGGTAAGGTTCATTATTTCAAATTTGGTGAATGAGCAGTTAGAATGCAACGAACGGCCCATATTTGATCGAATTGGTCGGTCCAGATTGGATCTGGGGTGCAGAACGGTCATAAGACCGCTTGGGGGGTTTTTTTAATGAAAAAAAAGGTTTTTTTTTTGTTTTTTTTCTATTTTACTAACCTATAAATACTCACTCTTTCTAAAAAAATTCACCCATCTTCTCTCTAATTCTCTCAATTCTAAAACACTCCAATTATTCTAAAACTCTCCAAGTGTGTTACTTACAAGTTGCAACTCTAAAATTATTTAGTAAGTTCACTAATTATTTTTATTAATTATGTTTTTTGTTGTTGTAATTATATATAATATTTATTAAGTACTATACATTATAATAATTACATTTGTAATTATCTATATTATTATTAAGTATTAACTACTATTGTTTTCGTTATTTATTAATTATCTATAAATTATAATAATTTCGTTTTAATATTATACATTAATTGTTGTTAATTACTACATTTAAAATTATCTATGTTTACTAGTTACAATTTTAATTGTTTAGTAGTTATTAATTTATACTATTAACTACATTTTATTACATTATTTAATATTTTACAAAAAAAAATGTCTTCTTTTCGATCCGGCATGAATAAGGGAAAAGGCAAATCTTCCCAAGGACCTCAAATCCCCAAGCCGAGAAGAGTTGGGCCCGATGATATTTTTTGGCAAAATTTAGACACGCTAATTAGTTTAGATTTTAGCGATGATGAATATGATGTTAACAATTCAACGGGTGAGGAGTCGGTTAATCATCATGTGAGAACCTAAACCATTACTTGTGTAACATGATTATAACATGCTTTTTATGTTGCTTAACATGCTAGAGATTTCATGTTGTGCTTATCATACTTGCCTTAGGTTGATTAAGACCATAGTGTCTTGTATGACTTATATGCCTTGTATGTTGTTGTCTTTGTTGCTTCGAGTTTTACCTTAGCATGTTCGAACTTAACTAAGTCCCAATAGAGTCTTAGTATCCTTAATGAATGTGTTATAACCTTATGTGTTTACCATGATTATTGCCATAGTAAGAAAGTTACTTTTGTCATGCCCGGTATTCCGGAATTTGTGTTTGCGAGTGATCATGTCATGAGCAGTGTACATGTTACTTCTGCTTTACGGGCTAGAAAACTTTTATCGCATGGGTGTACGGGGTATTTGGCTTGTATTCTTGATACTAGCATGTCAACTACTAAGTTAGAAGAAGTTTCGGTAGTTAATGAATTTCCGAATGTCTTTTCAACCAACTATACTTTACCTCCCAACTGAGAGATAAAGTTTTGCATTGAGCTATTGCCAGAGACTTCATCTATTTCTAGAGCACCTTATAGGATGGCTCCAGCAGAGTTA
Source organism: Codonopsis lanceolata (assembly GCA_013146195.2). Lineage (NCBI taxonomy): Eukaryota > Viridiplantae > Streptophyta > Magnoliopsida > Asterales > Campanulaceae > Codonopsis > Codonopsis lanceolata. The sequence goes on along the minus strand of CM028377.1, from coordinate 63,497,108 downwards.
AGAGAGTTAAAAGAGCAGCAGGAACTACTTGATAGGGAGTTTATCAAACCGAGTGTATCTCCGTGGGGTGCACAGGTGTTATTTGTGAAGAAGAAGGATGGTAGCTTGCGGTTATGTATTATCGTCAGCTAAACCAAGTTACTATTAAGAACAAGTACCCTTTACCTCACATTGATGATCTCTTCGATCAACTTCAGAGTCAATTGTCTATTCCAAGCTTGACTTGAGAGTTCAGGCGGAGGATGTTTTCGTATGCGTTATGGCTATTATGAGTTCGTTGTGATGCCGTTTGGGTTGACAAACGCACATGTAGTTTTTATGGACTTGATGAATCGGGTTTTTCATGAGTACCTTGATTGCTTCGTAGTGGTATTTATCAATGAAATCCTCGTGTACTCAAAGTCACGAGAGGAGCATAAGAATCATTTGAGATGCATGTTGGGCATGTTGTGTCTAAGGTTGAAGCAGTTACTAAATGGAGGACTCCTAGTACGGTGACCGAAGTCCGTAGTTTTTTGGGCTTGGCTGGTTATTACCGTATGTTTATTGAAGGATTTTCCAAGATTGCTAATTCTATGACGAATTTGACTCAGAAGAAGTCTACTTGTATTTGGAGTGACAAGTGTGACGCTAGTTTTCAGGAATTGAAGAGGAGATTGACAACGGCTCCTATCTTAGCATTGCCTAATGGTTGTGATAACTTTGTGATTTATAATGATGCTTCATTAGAAGACTTGGGTTGTGTACTTATGCAGAACGAAAAAATTATTGCTTATGCTTCTAGGAAGTTGTCACCATACGAGCACAATTATCCGACGCGTGATTTTGAGTTAGCAGCAATTATCTTTGCGTTTCACAAGTGGAAACATTACCTTTATGGAGTGAAGTTTGAGGTGTTCACTGATCATAAGACTTTGAAATACCTTTTCTCGCAAGATGGGAATGGAAGAAGGTCAAACACAAATCCAAGGAGTTGCAGGTTCACCACAACAATGTACGTCGTCTCTCTTTAAATTTACCGAAGCTATGTATAGAAAACAAATGGTAAATTTGATTTGTGCTAAAGGTCTACCGTTTAATTTTGCAAATGATGTTTTGTAGGGAAATTTTGTACAATTGTCATTGAATCCCGCCGCTAAAGAACTTCATAGGAATATGGTTACTCGTGACACAAAAATTACTTGTCCTAGAAGGAAAAAAATACATTAATTACTATGTTTATAAATTTATTACAAAAAGTTTCAATATGTGTAGATACTTGGAGTGATAAATGACAACGATATCATTATATAACACTTATATGTCATTGGATTGATAACTCATGGACAATACAAAAACGATTAATTGGATTTAAAGACTTTGATACTGTACATAATGTTCGCAATATTTCCATAAAAATTATGAATGTTTTAAAAGAATATGGTTTAGATAATAAAATATTTTCAGTTGGATTTGATAATGCTTCAAATAATATTGCTAGTTTACCCGAATTTATTTTATTTTGTCAACCATCAATTGGTGGTAATTTTTTTCATGTTAGATGCATATGTCATATTTTTAATTTGTGTGTGCAAGATGATTTGACGACTTTACGTGATGAAGTTAAACCAATTAGGAACATGCTATCAATTTTTATGAGACAACATAATATTTTTAAAAAAGACTAAATTTTGTAAACAACAAAATATGGAATCTAAATCATTTCATTTAGATGTTCCAAACCGATGGAATTCCACCTATAAAATGTTTTATGAATCTTATTAACATCGGGAACAATTATGTGTAATTTTTCAATCGATAGATTACACTCTTCCAATATTTCCTCATCAATGGAATGTTTGTGAAAATTTAAAGATGATTTTGAAAGTTTTAAACAACGCTACCGAACAATTATCCGGTTCTTATTATCCTATTTCCGTATTAGTTTTAGAACATTCTGCTAAAATTAGTTATATATTCAAACATTTTAAAGATTGCTCAATTTTAGGTGAATGTATTGTTAATATGAGGATAAAATGACAAATATTTTTTGAACAATTCACCATTATTTTTAGTAGCTAAAACTAAAATATTATTATGATAATTTATTCCCCGATGACGTTGACTTTATTTTCAACTGATCCATATTCTAAATCCAACAAATGTTTCGAATGAAGTTAAAAATATTTTATATGCACTTTTTAAAGAATATAATACAATTTATGGTACTAATATTAGTAATGAAAATGTGGGTACTAGTAGAAGTGGTCAACTTAGTGATGACTCTTTTTCTTGGGTAGATAATTTTATTAATACAAGAACTCAAAAATGAGCACGAGAAGATGAAAATACATTAGGAGTTGATTTATATTTATCAACTAATTTCGGTCTTATATAAAATTTTGATATTTTAAAGTGGTGGGCGATAATGACCCAAAATTATCCAACTCTATCATTAATTGCAAAGGAAATCCTAGCTGTTCATGCCTCAACCGTCGCCGTTGAACATGCATTTAGCGTGTCCGGCTACGTTTTGAATGAAAGATCTCAGTTGATCCCAATAAATTTAGAATTTCAACTTTTGGTGGACGATTGAGTTAAAGCAACGGTTCGAACAGAAGATAAGGTAGTTACTTCCGAGGAGGAGGACTTTGATGAGGATACAATGATTGGGAGCGATTTAACAATGTCGATCGTTTCGGTAAGTTAATTGTAATTTTTAGATTAGAATTTTTAATTTATAGATTGTAAGTTATAATTTTAAATTTTGATTTTTTTATTTATTGAAAAAAATTGTAACTTAGAGGTAAGGCTCCTTTGGCTTTAGTTCATTGGTTGTCCCCCTCATTGTAATTTTTGATTATATTAATAAAATTGGTCAGGGTACCGTCCCTGTTTTTTTTTTACAAAATATTGTTGTTATTTTACAAAGTAAAAAACATTTACACAAAGTTAAAATAATGACTTTTTGTCACTTTTAAAAATTCAAAAAATATTTAAAGATAGTTTTTTTACAAATGTTTAAAGATAGTTTTTAAATAAAGAAAATTTAAAAAAGAAGTTTTTAAAAAAATTAAATTTGGTGAACCGTGGAACCGGTGAACCAAACCGTGCTGATTCCCGGTTCGAATCCAGTTCCCTTTTTGCTCTCCAAGAACCACCGGTTCCGGAACCGCTCGGGTATGTTTGGGTCAAGGCAGTAGCACAGTGCGTGCTTCTGCGGCACTGAAGGGTTCTATTAGCCTTGGCCTAACCATCACAGCATCACTCCAACACAATAAATACCTTCTTTACATTCTCCGACGCCGACTTGGCTGGGAGTCAAAGGTGAATTCCAATCTTTTTTCCAAAATTAGAGAATCTCCATTTGGGCTTTCATTCATCTGTGATTATTTTAATTTGGGTGATAACCAGGCCAGTCTCATGTGGAGAAATGTTAACCGAAAAAGTCTTATATATTTATTTTAAACCGCTACAGTACACTTTTGAGGGGAAAATGATGAAAATACCCTTAATGAAGGAAAGGCGGGCGGACAAAGCCACTGCCCAAATTTGGGCCTCGCAATGAAAAATATTGGGCATCGCTTAAAATGTAAACATTGGCCACTGCCCAAACTACGCCCACATCATAGGCAACGATGCTTACATCATAGGCAACTGCCCAAATGACGCCACATTATAGCCTAAGGAAACTAAGCATCATAACCAGGAAAAACACTGGCACTCCCCAAATGACACCACATCATAGGCAACGACACCCACATCATAGGCAACAACGCCTATTTCATAGACAACAACACCCACATCAGAGGCAACAACGCCTATATCGAAGTCATTGCTATAGTGTACTCTCATGTTCAGATTTTGTGCACACACTTGACATTTAGTTTGATTCCAAACTAACCATCATAGGGCTGTGCGCATTGATAATAAATTTATCTGCAAGTGATTTCTTCGGCATCGAAATGGACAAAATTGGCTTCGAAATGAATAATTAAACACTATCACCAAATATCAACAAAGGTGGACATCGAAATGGACAAATATGACGTCGGGATGAATAAATTGAACACTGACCCTAAATCTGTGTGTAAAAATTAAGCATCAGAAAACTTCCGAAACCCAAAACATGTTTTTTGGCCTTACAATGAAAACAACACAAGGTAAAGCTTAGTGTGTTTATAGATTTCGTCGAGAGCTTCGATTTGATATGTAGTGGGTCATGTGGTTCATCCGGGATCAAAAGTTATGGAGAAAATCGTCAGGGAAGATAAAAAGAGGTCAACAATGGAGAAAAGAGGCTCAATCGGATGTGCAGAAGACGAGAAATATTGGGAAAAAATTTAAAAGTGGACTTAAGCGATTTAAAAAAAGATAGGGTAGTGGAGCGGTTACAATTTCAGGAAAGTGTACCGGTCCACAATTAATCCTTTTAAGTTTATGAAAAACATGCTAATAAATAGGGTGATTACCAGGCCGGTACAATGCAGTGGAATTATAACCGCAAAAATCTATAATTATTTTTTTTAACCGCTACAATACAAATTTTGGGGGAAAACGACAAAAAATACTCTTAATGAAGGCAAGACGCGCACACAAAATCACTGTCCCAATTTGTGCGTTGGTAAAAAAAATTTGGGTATCGCTCAAAAATTTTAGGGTGTCGGTAAAAAATTTTGGGCATCGCTAAAAATTTTGGGGTATCGGTAAAATTTTGGGGCGTCGATAAAAAAATTTGGGGCGTTGATCAAAATTTTTGGGCGTCATTATGAAAAAGCCACTGGCCAAAATTTGGGCGTCGCAAGGAAAAAAATTGGACATCGCTCAAATTTATTTGGGTGTCGTTCAATTTTTTTTTAGTGTCATTCGTCAATTACAGACATGATTTTAAGAAACGATGTCTAATTATTTATATATCGAGGCAGGATTTGATGGAACAATGCCTAATTAAGTATCACCGAGGCAGGATTTGAAGGAATGATGCTTAATCAAGTAAGACTGAGGCAGGATTGGAAAAGTAAATTGAAGTCTGTCACCATATTAAAGAAACGATGTCTAATTAGTACGACTGAGGCATGATTGTAAGGAACAATGCTTAATTAAATAACACCGAGGCACGATTGGAAGCATTGATGCCTAATTATTTATATATCGAGGCATGATTTGAAGGAAGGATGCTTAATTACGTGACACCGAGGCAGAATTGCAAATAACGATGACTAATAAACTAAAACCGAGGCATGATCGTAAGGAACGATGCCTAATTAAGTAACACTGAGGCATGATTGGAAGAACTGATGCCTAATTTTTAGATCATTAAACGCATGTATTTTTAGACCGAGGCTGAATACAAAAATTTGTTGCCTAATTAAATTACATCGATGCTGAATTGCAAGATACGATGCCTAATTAAAAACACCGTGGCAAAATTGGACACACACATCATAGGCAACGATGCTCAAATTGGATTTGTCTGTAAGTGATTTCTTCGGCTTCAACCCACTTGTGATTCCATTCCATTCCTTGTAATTCTAGTACAAACCGAGCACTTTGATTACAAAATTACAACAAAGATAGAAAACAAATGTTCTTGTTCTGGGTCTACTCCATATAAAATGAAAAGGCGTGGAATAGAGTGAGAACATTGATTACAAAATTACAACAAAAATAGAAACAGATGCTTAGCCCAATCCTTTTCCCGATGGACTTATGGATATATATGATTTTAAGAAGAAAGAACTTCAAAGGGAAAATGAGATCGGGAATGGCTATGGGATTTTGTAGAAGAAAGGATGGTTGAAGGAGGGGCATTTAAGGTTGAAAATAATGAAAATGGACTTATACGGTTGAAAAAACAAACAAAATACTTAAGCGATTAAAATTTTAGAAAAATGTATCGACCGCAATTATTCGTAATAAATATGGCTCAAATATGAGACATGCACGATAAGCCGATTAGCTTCGGTGAACTATTTGACGAGACTAGTGCACACCCTTGGCCTGATATGGTTAGACGGCTCAGTGTAGGCTTCCGTCCATTATTAATAGTCCGTGATAAGAGGGCTCTAGTGGATTAAAGTAAATAGGATAAGGTCCCCACCACACTCCTATGGTCAAAACGGACAACCCATTGAAAGTATCATTTTGTTGAGGAGAATGCAGAGGAAGACCTAGCTGATACTTCCCCAATGAAGGTACGTTCACTCAATTAATATGAAGGTTTATCATTAGGATTACATGGTATGCCTTAAAGATGCACATGCACCTCAAATGCACTTTGTCTTCAACGCAAAATTATCACCATAGTGGTAATCCTGAAACTTAATATTTTCCATATTAAATTTGTTCTTTTTGTGTGTGTAAATCAATGAGCTCTTGTTTCTCAGGAGGGTGTATTCACTTCGCCATTTCATCAAATAGGTTTAGCTCAAGCTCGCAGAAATACAATGTGTATTACCGATTAATATATCTATATGAGTAATTCACGCGAAAATACTAGTAACATTTAATTTAATTTATTAAAACTAGGAGCAACATAAAATAAGATGAAAGGGATTACCCCAGCGCAGATATCGAGGACCGCATTAAGGTCATGTCCGAATGTCTCCTTCTCCTTGGATAGTTCCTTCAATTGCTCTGCCTTGAACTTCTGCGTCTCCTGTAACAGTACCAACACTCTCCATCGTGAATTAGTGCACTATTTGGAATGCAACGCAGCAATTAGCAATAGTCATGTCAGTACAAATTTCGTTTGACGATAACTCAATAACGTGAAAAGAAATCACGATTGTTGCGTACCAAACGAGCACTTAGGTCGCTACAACAGATAATTGGTCAAAGGAGAGAGAATTACGGCGCCAGCGAATTCCGGGATTGGATCAGGATAGACGTATTCCTGACGCAGAGTTGCTTTAGGAGGCACCGGAGAGATCCTTGACGAGATAGTTACTTTGTAATACATGAATCGGCGAAATGTTGAAGGAACGCAAGAGGTGCTTAGGACAGCGCTATACCCGCTTTGGATTTTAGCGGTAACGACTGTAACTGCTGCTGTGGTGACGGAGGAAACGTTGAGCGCCATTTTCTGAGGGCCTCGATATTATGATAAAGCGCAGTAGCGCACCCATCGCGTAACCCAAAATATATCCGACCTGGGTTGGGCTGTTCGACCAAGACAAAGCCCAAAGTGATCAGGATTGAGATTTAGTATGGGTGATACAGGGCCGATTCTCCACCCAATTTTCAAGGAATCATTTGGTACATTTTTCTGAAATTATTATAACTGCCCCACTACCCTCTTTTTATTCTCAAGCGGTAAAGTATTTTTTCAAAATTTTGTTCCAAAAATATCCCTTTCTCTGACTCCGTCATTTGCAAATAGTTTTCTATGTCAACTGAATAGACATTGGATGTTCACATCTCCTAATTTATATTCTTATTCATTTTAACCCTCGCTCTCTCTTCATTCGTCTCCCTCCATAACCAACAAGTTTATGCCTCACCGTTTCCACCTAAAGTGTTATACTCCATCTCTTTCTTATAGCTAAACGTAAGTGATCCTTCACCCACCAAATAAAATGAAAAAGATTTCTAGATCTACGCTCAATTGTGCATATTTGGATATTGCTCGAGTTGATGAACGAGTTGTAGTGAAAGTCTACTTCAGATTCACTTTCTCTTCCTCACTTTGAAGATGGATTCCAACCTTTGTGGGTGTCAATAGCTATGATGTGGGCGTCGTTGGCTATGATGTGGACGTCGTTGCCTACAATTTGGGCGTCGTTGCCTCCAATTTGAGTGTTATTGTCATGGCTAACACACTCACTTCATATGCAAAACATGCAGAATAGAAGAAATAAATGAAAATGTGACTCATAAGCTCAAAAACAACATGGTTTATATTCACTGGAGCTGCCATGATAATGAGTGTACTCTTCATGTGCAATGTCACCATACTTGTATGCTGTGAGTCGTTGCCTCCAATTTGGGCGTCGTCGCCATGGCCAACACACACACTTCATATATAACACAGGCAAAACAAAACAAATAAATGAAAACGTGGCTATAGTTTGGGCAGTAGCTTTTGCATTGCAACGCCCAAAATCTTGGTTTTTTTTTTATTGTTTATTTGGGTGCATAACAGTATGTTTGTGTGTGATTTTGTGAGGTTAGTGCATTTTGTTTGTTCTTCATTTTCTTCTCTCTCTTTCTAGCATCGTACCTTTCGATGTCCTTTGAGCGATGCCAAAAATGTAGAGCGATGCCCAAATTTGGGCAGTGGCTTTTGCATTGTGATGACCAAAATTTTGAACGACACCCAAAAATTTGAACGATGCCCAAATTTTTTCTTTGCGATGCCCAAATTTGGGTTGTATCTTTTGAATAGCGACACCCAAAATTTTGAACGATCCCCAATTGTTTTCCTTGCGATGCCCAAATTGGGGCAGTAGCTTTGACTTCACGTCTTTCCTTCATTAAGGGTATCTTCATCATTTCTCTTCCAAAACAAAAGTGTACTATAACGATTTTAAAAAAATTAAAGATGACTTTTGGGGTTATATTTTATCCATAGGTGACAGGCTCGGTTATCTCGAAATTTTCAACCTCAACAGATAATAGGCCTGGCAATTTGGTGAGTTGGGTCCGGTAAGGGTTGAAATTGGTTGAAACTCGTTAGAACTTAAATATCAAACGTGTCGAAGTGGGTCTTGTTTGTACAGGTTGGCCCATCCCAAACCCGACTTTTTCCCTAATAATCTATAAACTTACATAACGAAAACTAGTCAGTTAACATGGATAATAGGTCCGACTCACTTTAACAAGACCCGATACAACAAGTCAATATTTTTGGGGTTCAAAGGATTACCCCTTTCGACCCGAAAATGTTAACGGGATGGGTAAGGTCTGGTAATTTTTAGATCGGATTGTGTGAGTTAACAGGTTTCAGGTTGTAATTCATATTTTAATCTAACCAGTAAAAGGCATTTTTTTGGCAAAAGAACAAAAATACTCTTAATGAAATTGGATTAGGCGCCCTGCATTGAAAATCTAGTTTCTTCATCGGGATTTTCTTCATGGGTAATCTAGTTTGGGTATCGCAAAATCAAAATTGTGCATTCGGATTTAGTTTTGTATTTTAATTCCAAATTGCTTATTGCAAATCCAAAATTGAACATTGAGATTTTCTTCATGGGTAATCCAGTTTGTCCATGACAAAATCAAAATTGTGCATTGGAATCGAGCTCAAACCAAACAATTCATCATGATTCACAAATGATGCATCGTGATTCAAAATTGTTGCTTCGTGATACAAAAAGGTATCCAATAACGAACAAGTTTATATTCAGGCAATTCATCAATCATTTTACATGCATAGAAACACACACAAAGTGAATGTATTTAATTTGAATCACACACACAAACACAATGAAAAAGAAGAATAAGAAAATTAAAATGAAGAATATATATATTTGGACTTCTAATGCCAAATGGCACTCGATACTAGAATTGCAAAGGCCTTCAGTGCAATGGACTCCATGGGCATTTATTTAAAAACTACGAAATCAATTCTCAAGCAACTCCTGAAATTGTATGATCGAAAATAGGAGCTTATCGAGGAGGATAACTATTGTAGCCTTGTTGATGCTATATTTGAATACGTAGATAAAAACGAACAAAACTTGATATACCACCACGCTCTTTTACATTCTTAATATGGTTCACCCTTCTCTATGTTAAAAGCTCCCAATCCTGAATCGTTGTGTTCTATTCGTCAAGGTAGGAACAAATCTACGGCAAAAATTCCTCCAACAAATCATCAAAGACTATCTACAGCACAAGCCAAGCCCTATATGTTGCTAGAAAAATGAGACTCGTGTTCTTCAAATCCATAAAGGAAACCGTCTTCGATGTTTATTTGTCTTCAAGTAGAGGGGCATTTAAAGAAGTATTTAACAAAAGTACAAAAATGGCACTAGAGGTTGAAAATCTCTAAAAAGGGACTTGCCCACAATATTTCCTACTAGTTTTGGGTTAAATTCGGGTCTGTCCTCTTTGAACAATTTTCAACCGCTCTAGTACCTTATACCTTTTTTTAACTGGAAAAAGACATTTTTCTAGTAAAAAGACTATGATACCCTTGATGAACCGAACACGCGCACGCAAAGCTTCATTTCATGCCTCGTAATGCACAAAATTTAATTATGATGCATGATTTTGATGATAGATTATATACATCACGATGCATGATTTCAAATTTTGTAACATAGCGATGCATCGCATTTCCAAATCGTGAGGAGAAAGATGGAAAAGGAAAAGACAAGCTTTTTCTATGGAAGAAAAATTGATCCAACACCCCTAATGAAGATGATGATGGCCATTTGTTGTCTTAGCTTTGTTGTCTTAGCCAAGATGACTGGTAGCAGAGGTTCTATAAGAGTCGCTATCAAAGAATTGTTTTTGGGTTATGGTTTGACTCTCTCTCTGTATGTTACTCCCTCTGTCCCGGATAAATGTTTCTACTTTCTATTTTAGGATGTCCCAACTAATGTTCCTAAATACTTTTGGTGTACAAATTTTCTACCATTCTTCCTAATATATCCATTCATTTAATATTATCATTATTGAACATTTTAGAGAGATGATGAGTGTAATGGGTACATAATTAATGGGAGAGAGTGTGTGTAATGGGTATTATTGTCACAACATATTTTGCAACCCATCATTAATTACAATTCTTAATTCTTGTGTTTTATCCACTAGGAACAATTATTCGGGACGGAGGGAGTATTTGACTAATCGAGAGTGCGAAAAGGAGCTGGAAGCCATCAAAGAGCAGTATCTCGGTTCAATAAACATATAATAGTATAGCTCTAGTAAGAGCCGATAGATGACGATATAGGACGAAAGAGTGACGCTATATAACCCCCCAAAACTATAAGTTGACCCGCCAAAACCCAAAATTCCTAACTTACCCTTCCCTTCATCCAAACTCACCCATCCCCTTCACCGCCTCCTCCCTTCCCACCCCCTCACCGCCTCCTCTCTTCCCCCCCCCCCTCATCGGTTCCCCACTCCCCCTTCACAGTCTCCTCCCCTGTTGGGTTTGCTAGATTGCGGGCTAGTCATAGTGAAAATTTTAATTTTTTTAAAAAAACATGCCTGAAAACCATGTAGCAATTTAACGATCGTGCGTATTGTGCAAGTATTAAAACGAAGGTTTGGGTTCTTACCGAAAATGCTTCTAAAAGCTTCCAGTTAATGAAGACGTAAAGACAATCAATTGCCGGCAAGTTTACCTATCTATAAGTCGCAGAGGTCGACGCGTCCCTCCTCCAAAGTTAGTCCACACGAATTGATGAAATCACCGGATCAAAAATTTCGCTAGCAATTTTAATCCCTTTATGTTCGAGTATCAAAAGTCAAGGAAAAACCTTTTCCTTTCTACTTAAAGATTGAGTAAAAATTGTTGAATGAAAGAAAATTCTAAAGATGTAAAAATAGGAGGGGGCCGGCCATTACTCCATCACCATAATTAAAACATTAAATGACAATGAAACTCATAATTGAGTCATTGAAGTGACAGCCGTTTTTTTAACAAAAATTAAGGATACGTCTTTTACAAAACCATATCATCATAATCTCTTCCAAAATAATCAAAATCCTAATATGTGCTACATTTAATTTTAATGTATACACAATAGTGTCTAAGTTCCTTGGTAGGATTATATGGTAATACAATTAATGCCATATATTACCTTATTTGATTAACGTTTATCTAATATTAGCAATATTATCCTTCCTTCTTTTTATTTCTTTCAAATTAACCAGATGTGCTCTACTTACGAGGCTAATTAAATATCGGGTTAGACTTTAAATAAAATTTCATTAATTAATCGAATTAATTGACTAAACCCAAATTTAATTAAATTGATCAAATCAATTCTATCTATCAACTAATCTCTACTAATCAACTGCATCTAACAATTTGGATTGATTCTTTTATTGAACAAATGAATCCTTCCATTCTTAGTGTGTGACTCTTTAGGTTCACAACTAATGCTAGTTGTAGGCTTACAACAATTTTGTAACTTACGAATAACAATTTATTCTATTAAATAATCAAATTAATTAATATACTTGAAATTAACCCATTAATTTTAAGAACCTACAAATCGTGGGAACACCTAGCAAGCAGCACGAATACCTCGTAATAGGTGAAATAACAAGTAAGCCTATTTCAATTATGAGTGCATACATGAACGGTCCTTTCGACATCTAATTTCCCGATTAAATCTAAGATATGGATTATAAGTCAAAATCCAATTGATTTAATAACTGTGATTCAATTTCAAGTACCAATGATTCATTTATGAATAAAATTCATCATGCCTTGGCCAAGGTCTTCGAATCATGAACTATGAAAAACGCAGGAAATTCTCTTATCATCTGACAAGTATCGATTTTTATGTTAGCTACTGATTAACCTCCATGCACACTAGTGCAACACCAAAATACCCCTTTGTGATTGTCAAGCAATCAGAAAGTAAATCAAAGTGTTACGTGATGCACACAAGCTTACTATCGTGCCTCAAGTCCGGGGACTAATCATGTATTATCGCAATGTGAAAATTATTAATTTGACAATTAAAATTTCCATTTAAGAATTCTCAACGAGTCATGTTCATTGAACTTATTCTCTAACAAGTAGGGGTGAGCAGCCCAGCCCATTAGCCCGTACAGCCCGTTGTGCTCGGCCGAAAGTGTCCGTGCCCATGGGCTGATACATAGTGCTGGGCTTTAGAGATGTTAGATGCATGCGGGCTCGGGAACAGGCCTTCAAGTTCTAATGTCCATCTAAGCCCGGCCCGGCCCATCATCATATTAAGTTTTTAAATTTTAAATATATTATAATTATACCATTACTCTATTAATGTCTATTAGTATTAGATATATCATATATAAAATTATATATAAACCAAATCAAAAATTATATTATTATATACTACAATAATATAATAATATATTATACACTAAGTCACTAACACTAACAGCAAAGAATCCAGATTAGTCAATTATAATATTATATTATTATATAGGGATATACCAATACAAAAGGCTAAAACTCAAACAAAAGGCAAAGTGAAACCGTGAAAGTATGAAAACCGTAAAACCTAAAACAAATTGACTACTACCTTCGTTCCTTCGCTTTCGGTACCTTGAGTCCTTGACGGCTTGACTTTGAGTTTTCGGCAATATGATGGGCCCACAACCCACTCTAGTTTCTCACTGTCACACTCGACATCTAGGCCAGTAGATTAAAGGACGCATCAGCTGGCACTTGGCAGCACCGCAACAGAGCAACGCCATCGCTATTCGTCGCTACACCCCTTACCGTCGCCGTCACAGCCTATCGCTTCGTCGTCGTAGCAGGTTAGTTAAACTTAATCATGCTATGTTTCTGTCTCTGTCTCTCTATCTGTTTATCTTTCTTATAGTAAATTAAGAAATGTTGATAGTGAACTAGATTAGTAGATTGTAGGATGTTGATACTTGATAATTGATACTAGGATAGTAGGTTGAATTTTTTTACTTTTTGTTTACTTCTTTAAATTATTTTCCTCAATTATTTTTGTTGCCCTATGTAGATTGTAGTATCAGTAACAAGCACATGCTATATATGTACTTGCGTCACACCGCTAATACTTATGAAATGCAACATCCTCATCATACAAGCATACATCATACACATAAGTTTCAATAGGCTATTCAATGTCCTTGTCGTGAAATGCCAACCGACTTAGAACCAATTTAAGACCAAAGCCCTAGAAGCATATTTCATGAGTACCATCAAATACGCAACCATGCTCCATAGCTAAAATTGGTCTAAGGACTTTATCATATATTTATAAACAATTAATAATATAAATATAAGATAAATAAATGCCTTCATTTAAATATAAATTCCAATAAAATTGTTTTACAAGTAGAATAAAAATCCAATCTAATTGGAACGCTAGGCATTCTACTCTAACAATCTCCACTTGCCTCTAGTTCCAATTGCCCATATATTTTTTAGGCCCATATTCTTGAGATGTCCGTCAAATATCTTCTGTGATAGGGATTTAGTCAATGGGTCTGCTACATTTTCTACTAAAGCGACTCGATCCACAACGACATCGCCTCTACCAATGATCTCTCTAATCAGGTGGTATCGCCTCATTATGTGCTCGGATCTTTGGTGAGATCTCGGCTCTTTTGCTTGCGTTATAGCTCCGTTGTTATCGCAATAAATCGTTATTGGATCAACAACGGATGGAACTTCACCCAACCCTTGGATGAAGTTTCGTATCCAAACAGCCTCTTTTGTTGCATCTGATGTAACTATGTATTCAGCTTCAGTAATAGAGTCTGAAGTCGTTTCTTGTTTAGAACTTTTCCAACCGACTGCTCCTCCATTAAAGGTAAATACATACCCAGACATCGATTTTGAGTCGTCTACATTGGACTGAAAACTAAAGTCAGTGAACCCCTCTAGTTTCAATTCTCCATTGTCTTATACCAGAAAGATATCCTTAGTTCGTCTTAAGTATTTAAGAATCATCTTAACGACCTTCTAGTGTTCATCCCCTGGATTGGACTGATATCTGCTTGTGACACTTAGAGTATGTTCAACATCAGACCTTGTACATAACATTGCATACATAATCCATCCGATAGCGGATGCATAAGGTATGCGAGACATTCTTTCTCTTTCCTCAGGTGTCTTGGGAGACATTGCTTTAGAAAGTGAAATGCCATGACTCATTGGCAGGTATCCACACTTGGATTCCTCCATACTAAACCTCTTTAGCCCTTTATCTATGTATATGGATTAGGATAGTCTGATCATCCTTTGTGATCTATCTCTATAATCTTTATCCCTATGATAAAGGATGCATCTCCCAAATCCTCCATGGAGAGACGTTTAGACAACCACACCCTTGTTGACTGCAACATACCTACATCAATACCAATAAGTAGAATTTCCTCAACATATGAAACAACAAATGCAACTGCGCTCTCACTAACCTTCTTGTAAACACATGGTTCATCCGGATTCTTGTGAAAATCAAACGTTTTGATCGCTTCATCAAACTAAATGTTCCAATTTCTAGAAGCTTGTTTGAGTCCATAAATGGACCTTTGGAGTTTGTAAACCTTTTGTTCACTTTTATTGGATATGAAGCCATCTGGCTGCTTCATATAGATCTCTTCTTTAACATTAAGGAAGACAGTCTTCTCATCCATTTGCCATATCTCGTAGTCATAATACGTTGATATGGCCAGCAAGATCCGAATGGATTTAAGCATTGCTAATGGTGAAAAAGTTTCCTCATAAGAAACACCTTGGTTTTTAGTATAACCTTTTACAACCAGGCGCGCTTTATAGGTCGCCACCTCTCCATCTACTCCAAGCTTTCGCTTGTAGGCCCATTTGTAGCCAATAGGAACAATTCCTTGTGGTGGGAAGGTTCAAACCTTGTTGGAGTACATGGAGTCAATTTCAGAACATGACTTCTTTCAATTTCTTGGAGTCGATGTTTGACATTGCCTCTCCATAGCTCTTTGGATCATTATCCAAAATAAATCCCTCTTCTTTGTTCTCTAACAAAAGGTTCCGTTTTTCAAGTGCTTTTGACACCCTTGTTGATTTTCGAAGAGGTTGTGTTTAATATGGTCTAACTTCGGCTGGTCTGTTATCTGCGACAATATTGGTCTGTTTCAGATCTCTCTAATCTAGTTTTTGCATCGATAATCCAATTTGTGCATTGGAAAATAAAAATTGTGCATCAAAAATTTGATCAAGCATGCACTGGCAAATCCAAAATTTTGCATTGGAATGCATAGAGGGTCCAGTTGGTGCATCACAAATCCAAAATTTTGCAGTAGGATTTCTTTTTTGTATTCTAATTCCAAATTGTGCAATGTAAATCTAAAATTATGCACCAGAATTTTCTGCATGAGGTGACCAGTTGGTGCATCGCAAAGCCATATTGCGCATCTCAAATAAATGCGTAACATAGCGATGAAACGGGGTTAAAAATCTCTCTCTCTCTCTCTCTCTCTCTCTCTAACAGGAAGAAAAAGAGAAAATGGGAGAAGGAAAGGGTTCAAACTAGTTCATCTACATGTAGTGGTCTCATGTTTGGTTGCTTTCAGATTCTCAATTGCCGCTGGACGTCGTTGAAGCACTATAAATTCACTTGCCTCATAATCTACATTTTTATTATCTTACTGCTTCTATATCAATTGAATTGAAATTAGGGTTTCATAGATCTCATTCGAGACCCTATTAATTTTTTTTATCTTGAATTGTTCTCGTCGTTGCATTTGTTGCCATTTACCGTTTTTTTTTTGCTAATTTGCTTTTTGAGAATTCTAGTTTCTGTGTTTGTCTAAGTAGATGTGATAGTTTTAGGATCTCAAAAATTTAGCTTCGTAATGTTTTGTGCGGGACTAGTTTGTGCTTGTAGGCATGATAAGAGGAAGAAGAAGAGGGAGCGGAGAGGTACGTGTGAGCATTTTTGGAATAAATTAACGAAAATAAACTTTAGTTGTTAAAGAAAATAAGAAACTAAAGAGGTTGGAAATCTTAAAAAGTGGACCGACTTACAATTGATATTAAAAAAAGGTGTAGGAACTGTGGCGATTGAAAACTCTTCAAAAGGTTCCCGTTAACAATTTTCTCGTTAATTTTTCCACCATTCATGGGCCTTGTAGTGTTTGTGACACAACGTCGATAAATGCTAAGAATATCTATAACGAAGTGCCTAAACATGGGCCAAGTTGCATAAATTTTTGGCTAAAATTCTGGCCGGTCTCATTTTCAAAAAATTTATCCCTAAAAGTCCACCATTTTTTTTCAACTGCAAAAGACAATTTTTCGAAATATTGTTTCAAAAATGTCATCGTCTCCTTCAACAGCTCCGACATACATATTGAATTCGAAAATCACTATTGCTTCTCAATAAAACGGAGATCGACCTGTTATGGATCTGTGAGATTTTTAAGTAAAGACGATGGAGGAGGAGGATGAAGAAGACTTATGACGGAGGAGATGGAAGAAGGTGGAGGACGTGGTCTGATTCGTTATGATTTTATATTGCGGTGCAAAATTATTGGATTAATGTATCGCGTTGCAAATATTGATGTATCGCATTGCAAACATTGATGTATCGCGGTACAAACATAGAATAGACAATTAAACTGATGAATCGTGGTACAAACATTGATGTATCATGGTGCAAAAATGGACCAGACAATTAAACTGATGAATGATAGTGCAAAATTAATACAATAAAATTGATGCATCGCAGTTTAATAATCAATGCACCAAATTAAACTTATGAATCACGGTTCAAGGTGCAAAAAAAAGACTAGACAATTAAACTAATGAATCGCGGTGCAAAAATTAATGCAATAAAATTGATACATCGTGGTTCAATAATCAATGCACCGTAATTCATTTTCATAGTGCGTCTCATGCTCATTAAAAGTATCATAGTCTTTTTACCCCCAAAAGTGTCTTTTTCAGGTTTGAAAAAAAAAACACGGTACTGGAGCGAATAAAAACTTTGAAAAGCGGACCCGCTCACAATTTTTCCTAAATTTTCGGGTAAAATTATGGCTGATCTCTTTTACAAAGTTTATAACCCCTCTAGCCATGCGTTCATTTTTCAACCATTAAAGTACATTTTTAAAAATATTGTTATTAATAATGTTATTATTATTAGTAAATAATAATAATATTATCATTATTATCACTACTCTGACTATGAAAAGATTGATTTTAGATTTTATAGATTGAATAGTTGTTTTGAGATCATTGTGAAATTAATTTTAAATAGAATTTTGATATTTAATACTAATAATGTCAATGAAGAATAACAATATTACTATTATAATAATAGAAATATTTTTATAATAACAATAGTAGTAACAATAACAACAACAACAACAACAACAACAATATTAATAATAATAATAATAATAATAATAATAATAATAATAATAATAATAATAATAATAATAATAATAATAATAATAATAATAATAATAATCAATACAATTCTTATCATCATTGTCATAAATGAAAAGAAAAATAAATTTTCGTCTAAATGAAAGCTTTTAACATAACGGCGTTCGTAGATATATTAAGTTTTGGACTTTTTGGTATTAAAATTATGATTTTAGAACTTTTTGGATACATGAATTATTTTTGAGTCTTTTTAGATATGAGAATTTTTTTTGTTGGACTTTTTAATATTTTTCCCTTAATTTCTTACACTGCGATGCATCAATTCAAAATCACTTAATCCAATTGATGTCTCGTGATGCATGAATCCATACACCACGATGCATCAATTTTAATTACCTAATCAAACTCATGCATCGCGATGCAACAAGTCAATCAACCAATTTGATGCATCGCGATGCAAACTGACTTTGAATGCATCACTTCCACCTTCTTCTTCATCCTCCTACGTTGTAAGTATTCTTTTTCCTCCCCCGCCTTCGTCCCTATTGAAAAATCATTTAACCTAATCCAAGTCTATTCCAGTATCTTCTTTAATTAATCAAAAATAATAATTTACTTTTCAGGGGCGTTTCCCCGAACTTTCACGAAAGCGCGTTGCCCCTTTGACCCATGCACTTGACCAGACAAGTTGATTATTTTTTGTTGGTGCAACAAATGTTGATCGGAGCTGTAAAAGGAGTCGATCTAGACACTTTTTAAATAATATTTTGAAAATTGACTTTACCGGTTAACAAAACAAAAGTGAGAATGACTTTCGTTAATAAGTTGAGGATGTGGTTTTGCTTAAAGGTGATTTACGAACAAGCTTTCGGCTAGCCAATCAGCTATGAACCTCTCACTTTTTTTCGTTTTACCTTTCCATGACAAGACTTCACGAATATCTCATAATTAGTATGCTTTTTGTTAGGGAATGTAATTGTTGATTACTGAGTTTTAATCTTTCTCCTGTCCTGGCAATTTGTGTCATATCTAAATAAAATTGTATGGATTTATGGCATAAGCTAACTTATAGGCGTTAAATTGCTTATATGGTATGTTTTACAGGTTGGACTTTAACTAGAAAAAACACAACAAATAGGAAGATTATTAGAGCATAAATGCATAATCAATCACGTGTGACTAAATATGATATATATGACTCCTGTCTAACATCAACTAATATTATCATGTTCAGTTCTTGTCTAATTGTATCGGATCCAAGGCTCTATTAAAGGAGAGCTCGTGTCCAGGCTTTTGAGAGAGAGAAAGCAATTAATATACATTGCAATACGAATGCATTAAACATTTTCAACAGTTTAAAGATAAAATTATATCAAATCTTTAAATTGTTGCATCAAATTTTTTCATCATCTCCAACAGTTCTACCTCAAAGTTTACTCTAAAAAGAATATCCAAGTATATTAATCATTATTTCATTTAATTTATATTTCAAGTATATGCTTTATTTCATTTAATTTGTATTAATTTATTTTAGCAAAATAAATATATTATTTGTTGGTTTAATATTAAATTAAATATTATGAATTAAAAATAATAATTAAACGCATGAATTTAATTGAGACTAAAATAAAAACATATTAAAATTAATAATTAAATGTAAGACTTTAATAAAGACTAAAATACAAACATTAAAATAGTTGAAATAAACAACTAAATATATGTATGAAAATACAACTAAAATCAAACATAAATAGACATATGAAAATACAACTAAAATCAAACATTTAATCTTTTGAATTCATAAATTCATCTCATAAATCATCAATTAACACATCTCGAAGTGCCATATGAGTGGCTTTATCCTTTATTTTATTATGTTGCTCGAGAAATCGGATAAATCGAGTTGTTTCATCCACCATTTCTACATCCGAGGCAGGCGCTTCCATTGCATCTTGAATTGGGGCATCTAAATCACGCTCGTCTTCAACTCTCATGTTGTGTGATTTAATTTAATGTGATGCAATTTTCATTTTTTTATTAATGTCTAATATTTATAAACTTTATTATAAATAATTTTAATATTATATATATCTAATAACTTACAATAAAAATAAAAATAATTGAATTAAAATTTTGTGTTATTTAAACCAAAAATATCAAAGTAGTATTTAAACTAAACAATTAAACTAACAATAATAATAATAACATAAAATACAAAATAATTACTTTAAAAAAAAGAGGGAAGATGAAGTTGTGAATAGTCACACGCCAAATTTGAAGGGTTGGGCTGGGAGGAACACTTTAAATTTGAAGTGGAGATGAAGGGCTTGTTGAAGTTGTGAAAAATAAACAAATACTTTTGAAGTGTTTGTTGGAGATGATCTAAATGAATACAAAACATTCTAATCTACATCCACGGTCTATTTTTTTTTCTTTTATGTTTTTGTGTCGTATGCATAGCTATAAGTCTTTCAAACTTGTTCAAATTAACGAGTTACAATAATTATTGGCAAGAGAATATTAAAAGCTTGGGAATATTTGGTGATATTGTATTTTATTTTTATAGAAAACTTATTAGTAATAAAACTTGATTATTATTTTTAATTATTAAAAGAATTCAAAAAAAGAACAAGAGGGAGGGAGTGCACGTTCTCTTTAACTTTAAAAAATGCATCTAAAAAGAGGAGATTGGTTTGTTTGCATTGGATGATAATGACATGAAAATAATATAGAAGAAGCATCATACTAATGGGACTATAATAGATATCTACTGGGACTAGTATATATAGGGTTTAGAGTTTAGAGGTTGGGGTATATATATAGATATAGATATATATATAATTGGTGGATATGCATGATTAAAGAGATGACAATTTTTGTCTCCACTCTTTGTAAATGGAATGGTCCATGGCTGCTGAGGCCACTATCAACTATCAAATATCAACTGAATTAGGGGGGAAAAGGCAAGAAAATAAATAAATTAATATAAAAAGGAAGAAGACGCTCCCTCGGTACTCCATCCCCAAGGACAAGGACGGAACCACGGAGGACCCCAACTCTCATTAATTTTCTACCTTCTTTTCAATCCATATATTATAAGTCTTACTTATATAGCATAGCATCCAACTATTATATGAGTTGGAAACCAATATATTTATATATATATTTCCTTAATTTTATTATTACAATACAACCAGATTAGGATCATTTTTTCCTCCTAACTCCCACTTAACCCAAAACTGTCCTAACTCCCTATTCTTTTCTGGATACAAATTACAAACAAACAAAGATTTCTGAGTTGACCACTCATCTGACTTAAGCCAACACTTGCATTCTAGGAAATATATACTTACTCCTTAATTTGATCCCACTTCCCCTTCCCCCGCCCATTTTTGCTAAATAGATTTTCTACATGATTGCATCTTTGCCAGTCTTACGTACACACGACATAAAGAGTTCAACGACATTTTATACCATGGATAATTTGGTAATTTAACATAATGGGTCTGTCTATTGTCTAATCAATACGTGTTATAATTATATTCATCAATGTTAGTTGACAATCCAGCTAAAGATACGTCATCATAAAATGAATCTAAATATATATACACTTTTTGTTCCGGGCAAAGACTCCATTATTTCATTTTACGATTATTATTTAAAGAGTCTACTTTCAATTATTAAAATATAAAAATGTTATTTTATTAGTAATGAATACTAAAAGTATTATCTTTTTAAAAAAATTAACTTCTAAACAATAACATTTTGCCCAAAACAAAGGGACTATTTTGACAATATATACATATATACACTTGTATTCACGTAGAATCCGCAAGTATCAAATGCATTATTGAAGAGACAAATTGCCAAGTTCCTAGGTATAAGGTGATAGTACTATATTGTAGTACTACAAAACAAGGTTTTCTTTATTCTTTTTTTTTTTTTTTAATTTCTTTTTCTTTATTCCTTTAGGCAATTTGACAAGGTGACGGAGACATCGAGTACCCCATGGAATAGCTAGGGAGATCTAACTAGTGGCGGTGCTGTCTTGCATTCAGCAAAAGAATCAAAACCCATCTAAAAACTCAGAATCATTCTCTTTTGAAAACTCTTTACCCCCCTCTCCCCCTTTTACAGAAACCCCACGAGCTACTACAATTGGCTTTCTTTGCTACCAAAGCTCATATTATTTAAAAAGCTGGTTTTTTTTTAAAGGGTCCTCTTTCTTTGTCATAAACACTAAATAAAGTTGAAATTCGCCTTCAAAAAAAGATTGGGTGATTCGTGATTATAAAAGAGTCTGCATTTTGGCACCCTGCATGAATATCCCTTTAAACCCTACATTTTATGGTGTAAAAGAAAAGTATTTTTGGCTTTTAGGCAAATATTTATACTTAGGATTCCTCACTTTAATAAGGATTTGATGTTGTCAATTACAGAGAGAGAGAATGTTGGATGATCTGTTTGATAAGCTTTGATCACTTGCCCCCCTGCAAATTTCACATGCCATAGTGCACTTTTGAGTTTCTTAGAAAAGTTAACTTTGGGGCCTCTTCTTCTATACTAGTAATGAAGTTGATTGCATTTTTTAAAGAAAAATTACTATATTATAATGATTATTATGTCTAAAAAAAGTCGGGCATTGTTGATGTATCCAAATCACTTATCCTATATACGGAGTAGTACTTTTGTTTCGATAAAAGTTTTTTTATTACTCCCTCCGTCCCTAAATTATCATCCTGATTGACCCGGCATACAGATTAAGAAAAAACAATCGACTTGATTATTAATATTTGTTTAATATGTAATTTCCTTAAAAACCTACGTGTATGTGGCCATAATTAAAGTATGATGAAAAAGTAAAGGTAAAATGGTAAAAATGATGTTCTAAAGAAGTAAGTTTCAAACTGGACAATTATTTTGGGAAGAAAGAAAAAAGAAAGGAAGACTATAATTTAGGGATGAAGGGAGTACTTCTTATGTGTTTTAAGAAAATTTATATTTTTCGATGTCAAACCAATAAATAATTTTTATTATGCTAAACACTCAACTAATGAAAAATAAATGACTATGTGGCTCAATATGAATATGCACAAATTATTGAGAGTTTGTTCCATCTAATTAACTTTTCTGTTAGGATAAAGTGAGTTTAAAAAATGTTTCAAAAGACTTAGTTCATCTCACATTGATAGAAAAAAAAAAGTTTGAAAGCTAAATCTTCAGTTGTCAACAACAATATATCCCACATGACAAGGATGAGTAATCTAAACGTCAAGTTATTCTTGTATCTAACTTCCTTTATCCCACATTGAAATAAAAAGAAAACTCAATACTTGGTAGCCAGGATTAATGTTAGATAGGATTAATAAGCTTGTCGATGTTTGTATAGGTGGCTAATAGTACGAGTTATCCAGATAAAGTCATTATCCCCTCACTATTAATACCAAGGGATAGGGTGGTATTATTAGCGCCCTCATTAAAAAAAAATTGGGATTAACATTTGTAATCTCAAAATTACCCCCGATATATAAGTGAGGATTAATAGCGAGGGTACTAATAGTACTGAGATTAATAATACTGCTTATCCTTATCCGATTACCAATCAAGCACAATGACTTACTCTCTCTCCCTTTATAAATGATAATATCATGAATAATATATATATATATATATATATATATATATATATATATATATATATATATATATATATATATATATATATATATATATATATATATATATATAAGCTAGGTAGTCTAAAACATGTAAAATCTCGCCAAAATGCACTTTCCAAAAAAGGAAAGTCATCTTTAATAAGTATTACTATAGAATATGTAGCATGCATTGAGAACATAAATATCATTAATTAATTACACAACTCTCAAGTAAATATGGCTATGAAAATTTATAAATTTGTAAAAATATTTCGAAAAGTTATTGTACTAAAAAATCAAGTATATTAGAATTACTCACGATTTATTACAATATAGTGATATAACTGATAAAGTATATAGAAAGACGATAAATATCTAAAATATTTATTCATTTAATCACATCTCAAATTTTTATTACCAAAAAAATTTAACTTTATTTTCTTAGTTCTTGAAAATACAAAGAAAAGTTCTTAAATATACAAGTCTCTAATTTAAAAATCAGATTTTTTTTTGAGGTAGGTTGTTCCATGTATCATGTTTTTTTCTATATTTTTTAGTTTTGTTTATAATCTTCATTTTATTTGAGTATAATAATTTAATTAAAAGAGATCTATATTCATACGTTTAATGCACATGTATAAAACTAGTATACTATATATCTTAAATATAGTAATTACCTAAAATTATTATCTAATGGAACCTGAACTGCCAGACCCAAAAGGTCCAAGCTCCGGTCACGTGTCTAGCACGCTTACCTTGTGGTCACGACTAAATCACGTGCACTCATCAAGATCTAAACTCAAAGTTATAAGCAAGCATAGATAAATCATTGGTCGCCTACACATTATGAGCGAGTAGCCTTCCACTTGAAGCCTGGGGCCAAGGGCACAACGAGCAGGAAGAAGGGTCAAGGTGGGCATGCTCGGCTGCCCGCCCTACTCGGGAACAAAGTAACGGTTGTTATGAACATGGGCAGTTACTACCGGGAAACACGCCCCCATGTTCCGGACGTGGCCATGAATGCGGTTTTCACGCTCCGGCATTCAATGAGTAGTTTCCAGCCCTTTTAGTTGGCTATATAAACCTCTCAAAATGGAGAGGGAAGGTATGTTCACTTATACACAGGCTGAAACTCTATCAAATAGCTCACTCAATTGAGTGTTTGCTAATTATCACGTCAGAGTGCATTTGCAGGGTAAGCCCCTGCCTAGTTTACGTTTGTTTTGGAAACTCTTTGACAAGTTTGAGCCTCAAGACAAGGATAAATTGAAAGCCAGATATTCATATATTCAAAGCCCCTGCCTAGTGTATCGTGTATCATAATACCTTTGGACACATCAGTTGGTTCCATTGCCGGGAAACATTTGTGACGATTGAATTCTTTTTCGACGACTCTTCAAGCTTTTGACATGGCAACAAACGGTGTTAATGGTAGTAATATGATGAAGGACAGACACACGGCCACACCTAGAGTGGAGATTCAGGCCGACAACATCATACATCTTCCTCCTCCTTATGATGCTCGCCACCAACTTAATCAGAGGTGGGGTTTGGAATCATTGGCCCGAAGTGTTGTGGCCGCTATTGGGCTGGCCAACGAATTTCAGGTGGAAGCGCTACGTCAGAGGGCAGTCTACTTAGGGAAGATGCACCAGCTTAACCAGTAACTGATTGCTATGGGAAAACCCCACACTACAAGAAAAATGACTATTTATGACCCCCTTTATTTGGGAGGGTCCAAAAACGGTCCCAAATACTTTTTTTTTTTTTGAGAAAGTAGAATTAGCGGTGACAAGTACTTGGTATTTGGCACCCTTTTTTACTACCCTTCCCAAATAATATTTTTTTTAGGACTGTTTATAACCTCTACCGTGCTAAATGTTTTGATGCGGGTCTTCAAATTTTACTACCACTATTTTCATTTTCGCGCTAATGTTTCCCTCTATGTCAAAATAGTTGCGACTCAATTCTTTTGCTCTCCACCGGCTTCTAAGCCATCAGGTCTCTCTCTCTCTCTCTCTCTCGCTTTCTAACTGTTCGTTCATGATTTGTGCCCTAATTTTTAACTATTTGTTGATTTCCTAAATTACAAAGGAAGGATTATCACTATCCCCAAATTCGTCTCTCTCACGATCGTTAGGTTATTGCTGAGGAAGGATTCTCACTATCCCTTCTCTCCCTTCCCTTCTCTACAATCTCATGGAAGCCGGCCCCAACTCTACCGGTTTTTGTAATTCTGTATTTTTATTATTCCAATTCCGACATTAATTGTAATTGGCGATGCCTTGTCTATGAGTCGTGATACTTCTATCGTGAATGCTTATTCTCCCCTCCCCTAATTTTCTTGTTTAGTTCTTATATTGGAGTTAAAGGGGACACTAGGATTTGATGAACATGCATGTGAATTCTATATATGTTAGTGTCGAGTGAAGGGAAATGGAATATTAATGGATGACTTCGGTTGATGTTACGTGAGCAAAACAAAGTATAGTAGAATCGGTTTTTGCAGTCTAGTTTAGAGTGAATAAGATTATGAGAGTGACATTTGGAGTAGATCTAGGCTCCATGAAGGGTGCAATACAGGACTCAGAGTTTTGGCATTCTACTTGTGAGCCCCTTCTAGACTACTGTCACCATAAGAAATAATATGTCATAGCATTTGAAGATTTTTGCTTCTGATTAACAAGAAAACTTAGTTATTTTCTCTTTTAGGTTATGCTTTCTGGACAACTTACCTGATATTGTGCACGTGCAATTTGTATACTTTCCTTCTGACCACCACTCAAATTGATTCTCCTCTCACCTATAACTATTTGATCACCAAAAGGCAGACTTTCAAGTTCCTTGTTCTAGAGATTAAGTTGGACTTTCCTGACCCATCTGTCAAATTTTTGTTCAAAGTTTGATTTTTGAATTCTATTGAGTGTTTGGTTTGTTACTGATGATCCAAATTTATTTTGTTGAATTATTGTTGTTGCAAGCTCTAAGTGAATTGCAAGGTATTGTAACAGTTGGTTGTTGGGTTGTAGAATGAGGTGGTGAGGGGGAGCTGAACAAATCTAGTTGTTCAATTCGCATCATTTCTTTAAGCTTGATCAGGTTTTAACCGAGAAAGTTATAGTCCTATCACGTGGTACGCTAGTAACTAGTATCAAGATTTATCCAATAGCTTAATCTCATTTGGATAGTCTTTGTTGAAGTATCTGCTTTAACGATTAAGAACTTTAACTCACAACTATTTCACTTCTATTCTACAACTATATCAAGGGGAAATACATTCAGCCCATTGCTTGCTTCGACCTGTTAAGAATCGTTTTGGCTCGACTGATGAGGTATGTGATGTTGATGCAATGGTATTGTATTTTAGTAATTATATCCATCTTCATAGGTGCCCACATGTCCTTTTTGTTGTTATATTGTGTTCCTTAGCCGGGCCTTGTACTCTTATTCATGGAGGGATTCCTTAAATGTCATCCGTGGAAGCTCCTTTATTTCCTATCACATATGTCGCCGAGAATAGGCCCCATTTTTACTTTTGAGTTTGCTTATGTATGTGTGAAAGTAGTAGTTGGTTATGGAGTCTTTCTTGAAGCAAGTTAAGTAGTAGATAGATATGGAAGCAAGAATGCAACTTTAGTGACTCCAAGAAATACTTTTGGAATACTAATTTCATCTTTGACAATTGTTATATTCTAGTGGCATTACTCAAAGGAAATACATATCCATGATCGCTTACCATTGGAAAACTCATAGTCCAATGTCTTGTTATGTTCTTCTCAAGTTTCCCAACTTTTCATCTGCATAATTGCATAAAAGCAAGTTCATAAAATTGCCAAACTTGATCATGTCTACCTTTTTATTTTATACTATCTCTGTAAACTTAGACCCATTAGTTTGGGAAATTCTAAGTTGAATTACTCCACTTGTTTAGAATTCCTATTAAATAGACAGACTTTGGGCCCTTAAAGTCAAATGTTCCTTGCCCTTAACATGGGCTGCAGCGAATACAAAGAGTAAAAGCTGAAGTTGTTGTACCCCGCTTCTTGATAACAACGATATCTTCCCCTGCATAACCAATTTAAATAATGCCTGATGTTTACATTTGGCTTCTTCAAGATCAGGCTGATGGTCTTGAAAGTGGGCTTGGCAGGGACGGAACTTGTCAGCGGTGCTCTTTGAAATATAGATGTTAGCAATAGGCTTCTCACGCATGATGAGAAACAACGAGATGTACCATCTCAGATGTCAACCCCATTAGCATCAACTCTGCAAATTCAAAACCGACGAATGAATAATTTTTATGAATAATTCGATGGTCTCTGACAAGCTGTTTGATTTTATTTGAAAAGCTGCTTGATTATTTCCCAATTAATCCTTCTAGGCAGTTGTTAATTTTTATGATTTACTAAAATCTTCCATGCCCCATGATGCAGCATTTGTGTGGAATTGCCGAAGACTTTGCGAACAACTTGAATGTGGGGATCATTGGTTCTCCAGGGAATCTTGATGAGCAGGTATGTTTCATTATTTCGCTGCATGTAAGATTGATAGGAAAAGCATGAGTCTTCTCTATCTAATGAATGAGGAGTCTGCTTTCAAATTGTCTGCCTCCCTTTCTTTCACCTTCTGCCGATAGTTGTAGGCGTAGGACTTCAAAATTTGATACTTTTAAGAATTATATACCACTTCGTAAAAAGGAAGAGGAGAGTAGGATAAAATATATTGTATATGGGATGCGATTTGATTCTCAAATCAAGTGCATGAAAAATATTAACATGATGATTTTTTTTGGAAAGCCAAATGTTAGAAGGTACATAGTGCTGGTTCTGCAGCTTTGGATGACCCATACCCGTGTTTCATAGATCGTATAATTTGTATTGGCTGATTTAAATTGGAATATTTTTACCTGTTACTACACCTGAGTTAGAAAGTGAGTTCTATGGAGTAGACAAAATCATCTTCAAATGCAAAGAGTAATAATATCATCCTAGTTTATTAATATATTATGAATATGTGTTGCTTTTCCTAACAATTATTGATGGTTTTTTCTATAGAATAGTTTAAATAGATGCATGTACCTTATGTCTCGTGTTAGCAGTTTTGAGGCATAACTGAAATAATATTAGTCTACCTTTTCTTCTTAACATTTACCATACATAAGATATTTATTTCACTTGCAGATGCGGGGTGAAGTTGCTGCTTCACCGGTTGATATTGCTCGAACTTTCATGGGAACTCGAGCATCTGAAACTGGCCTAGGTTCTTACAGTATTATACCGAAAGATGAAAGAGCTCAAGAAAAGAGTGATGTATTTGTGTCAAAGCCATTTATTCTAAAACCATCAGGAACTTGTGAGCTTGCAGGAGAAGCTGGATACTTTAACTACTAGGAAATCAGAAGTTTTGGTTGTGGCTTCATCAACAAAACCAGAGGAGGATGCTACTGCAAACTTGATGGATAATGCTTATGTGCAAGGAAATCATGACGCAACTGATGTTGTACTCAAGAAGAAAAATGGTGTCGACACCAGTTTTGAATCAGAAAATACACTCATGTAGAATACAGTATCCAGGCCTAAAACTTTGGAAATGTCAGAGCCAATATCTATCCAAGATTGTGAAAATAAAGCAGTTGAGCTATCACTGGCCAATAGTGTGGATTCTCGGAGGACAAACTCATATCCACAAACTGGAGGAGCAGAAACATGTTGAAACTCCAATTCTTCTTACAGATAACAAGATCAACACTCAGGTACATGTGTAATATTATGTTAGCTGTTTTGGAGTAATTAGTTTCATTACCTTGCAATTATTTACTAGTGATTTATTTTCTTGTTTTTGTAATCTAGTCAGCAGGGGTAAACAAGTTAGTTTACATTAGGAAACTTATTACAGTATTGGTTTATATCTCTCTTCACGTCTGTACATGTTGCATAGTTTTTATATTTTGAGTTGTGTATAAATAATCAACCGAATTCATCCAACTGAATTAAGTTGGGTTATCTTCAATACCGTCTTCTCATCTTTTTCCTTCGATTTGCTCTGTTTCTTTTTAATTTTTTCTTCCGCTACTTTCTTTATAATATGTTGTGTTTTCTTATATGGTATCAGAGCCACTATAGAGCCATAGGAAATTCTTCCATTGCATCGTCAAAAACCACAGCGACCGTGTCTTCTTCTCAGCCTCGAATAGGTAACCAGACTTTCCTTCCTCTTTTCCTTAATATCCAGTCTTACCTTGGCGATTGTCACTTCACCTGTGAAAACTAAGAGTCAATCAATTTAAAAGTATTATTGTTGGCCTTCTATCCCTCCATAAGTGTCAAATTTAAAAGTATGTGTAACCCGATATAGCTTGATTTCTTTTAATCAGTCTAGTCCTTATTTCAGTTATGATGTAATTATGATCTAAATATTAGTTTATGCAATCCACATCCACTTCCACTTTTTCCTTTTGTGCGTCATTTTTTTCTTTGTATTTAAAGGTGTTGAATCTATGCACCTATGTAAGTGTTACGCTGCTTTGATGAGTCATACCGTTTCTTATAATTTATTTCACTCTTTCTTGAAGACTATATTTTCCATTGTTTGACTGAAAATTAGCAAAAGGTTTCACGAATGTTATTTTCTTGTAGATTTTGATAGCCAACAAGAAGCAAGACAAATTGAGCAAATAATTGGTAACTTCCTTGCCTTTGCTATTGCTTCACTAACAATTTCATATCCTAAAGAAAATAAATGGAAGATTGCAACCTAATAGTGGAACTGTTTATCAAAGAAAGAAAGAAACTAACAGTGGAAAAAAACACTTATTTTATGGTACTCAAGTTGAACAAAACTTCAGTAAAGTAGGACTAATTCTGTAGGTTTTAAACCATTGAAAGCACCTATCAGATCATACACTTTCCGATTCTATTCTAGTAGTTTCTTCTACAAGGAAATCCTAATTACTTACATTCTTCTACATTCTATTCTTGATAGGCCATCTTATTGTACTAACAATATTCAGGTATATGGAAAACATTTATATTGTCGCTAAAATGATGAGTTGTTTGAGCTTTCTCAAGACTAAAGATACCATGTCTGAACACATTTTCTACTGGTAGTCACTCAAAAGAATTTGGTGTACACCCTTTTGTTGAAAAGTTAATTTTTTTGTGTGATTTACGCTAATTATATTATTTACATTGTAGGCTTGGATCACCCTTCCAAATTCTCCGATCGGTGACTTCAACTACCAAATTCTAAGGAAGACATTTTTGTTTTTGAACGGATGTTGATAGAAATTCCTAGTTTTGATTTAGAATATTTGCTTATGTTTTTGAATTGGATACATAGGTTTGAGTTACTTGATATGAATTTGTATTGAGTATTCTTAATATAATCATAACAATTTTTTTTAATAATTATATGGTGATGCTTAGATTGATTACTATAACACACACCAAATGGTGGACTTAGTACTATTGTTATTGTGTTTGTTTAAATTTGAAGAAATTAATGGTGGTGGATAAATATAATATAAAAACACTAAAAGCCCGTAAAAGTATTTGGGAAGGCAAACCAGGGAAGCTATCGTCTCAAATAGTTTTTGATAGGAAAATAATCAGTCGTGCCAAATGTATTTAGGAGGGAAAACAAACCGTGCAAAATATATTTAGGAGGGAAAATAAACCGTATCAAATGTATTCTAGAGGGCAACCAAAACTGTGTCAATTGTATTCGAGAAGGCAAACAAAACCGTACCAAATGTAATAGGGAGGGCGGACAAAACCGTCCCAAATACCTAGTTGGAACGGGCCACTACAAATCGTCTCAAATACTCATCAATCGGCACAATCGTACACAACTGTCACCATTTCTGTGCCAAATACTTTTTGGGACGGTTTTGGGTCGAGGCAAATGTATTTGGCACCCTCGTATTTAGGAGGGAGCCAAAACCGTCCCAATGACGTCCCAAATAATTTTTGGCACGGTTTTGACAGTATTTGGCATGCTTTTTGGCCTTCACAAATACCCATTTTTCTTGTAGTACCCACTGCCCATCGAACTGGAACTACTTCTAGTTATGCCTGCTCCGTGCCAGGTGTTAAGTGTGTCGAGACTAGTACGAGACCCTCAGTGATTGGCAGGGGCTCCATCACAGCCTCGGGAGTAGGAATCGAACAGGGAACGTAGCCATCATGAGGGGCGAGATAGTCACAGAGTGGTGCTTAGCATACATTCTCGCCTCGGCCCCCGAGTAGGGGAGGATTCGTCTCAGTCTCCTCGTCGCCAAAGGTCACTCTTCCCCACGAAGGTCACATGCCCCATTCACCATCTCCACGTAAGTCGCATGCCCACCGGCCTCGTTCTTTATCACCTGGGCATCAAATGATCACAGGCACCGTTCCCCATCACATGGGAGGTCACATGCTCGTCGACATTGTGCGCCGTCACCTAGAAAGTCACATGCTCGTAGACATGGCCCTCACGACATTCTATGGGCATATAGGAATTGCCTCCCCCTAACGGCTAACAAACAGGGTGGGAGCAAATCTAGACTAAGCGAATCATGCCGCGGGTGGTACATAGGCACAATTGGGGCAGGTCGTGGGCATAGCTCAGGCTATGGGAGCTATGGGACCCCCACAGGCCCCTCTTTTGCTCGGTGTGCAGCCTCAACCCATTGGACGTTTACCTGCTACAATCAGTATGCAGGAATTTGAGGAAATGAAACGCCGCGTGGAGGCGTGGGAGCAAGGCAAGGCTTTGGATGGCAATTTCTTAGGCACTGCAGCCAACTATCTGGCCCCGTAGATAGAAAATTCCCCTCCGGCCAGGGTCTCATCTTCCCCAACATAAAGGAATACACCGGGAAGACCAAAGTAAGGGACTGGCTGATATCCTTTGAATCTCAGATCGGCTTGGTGACCTCGTATGAGGCATTGAAAATCGGGCTTTCGTAGGCTCGTTGCAAGGAAAGACACTGGCTTGGATGAGAGCTCTTCCTCGCAGATTAATCAACAACTGGGTAGATTTGCGAGCAAAATTCTTCGCCGACTTCAGGGGTGATTACAAAGGTAAAGGCAGATTTGTCTAAGGTTAAGTAGGGGGCCCATAAATCGACATCCGGCTACTTGGAAAGATTCACGAAAATGCTCGAGCAGGTGCCTGGTCTATCCGAACATGAGGTTACCTTATGTTTTGAAACAGGTCTGCTCGAGGGGGAAGGAGGCTTGAGGCCAGAATTGAGTATAAGGGAGCTTAAAACGCAGGTAGAAATGTTGATGCAGGATCAGTAATGATGTGCGGGGGAAACCGCGAAAAAGGAGAAGAAGAAGGAGAACACAGAGGCCGGGGGTAATGGAAACACTGGCAAGAGTAGCAGCTAGGGTGCAAGGGCGGCTACAATAGGAGCAAGTCGCGGTATGACCGCCCTAGAGAGTTCCTTCGAGAAAGTGACCTCACCCCAACTTAACACACTACGGGAGGATATGATGTACGAAATTCGAGATGAGCTTCCCCGAGCACCGAACATGAGTGTAGAGACGGCAGACACCAGGGACCAGACAAAAAGGTGTGCTTATCATGATGATTATGGGCACACCACATAGGAATGTTGGCCACTGAAGAAGGAGGAAGACAAGTCATTAACCGCGTTCCGAGTAGCGGGCGGTCTTTACTGCTACAAAATGATGTCGTTCGACCTGAAGAATGCAGGGGCTACTTATCAGGGAATGGTGAATAATGTCTTCAGCTCGCAGATTGGCATAAATGTTGAAGCTTACAATGATGATATGGTCGTAAAGTCAAAAGGATATGACCATACCGTTGATTTGGAAGAGACCTTTGGCAACTTCATGAAGCACAATATGAAGTTCAACCCAAGCAAAGGTGTGTTCGGTGTGAAGGCATGCAAATTCCTAGGGTTCATGGTGAATAAGAGGGGGATTGAGGCAAATCCCGAGAAGATTGTAGCATTAGTAACAATGAAGCCTCCCCGGTGCATAAAAGATATCTAGCGACTCAATGGTAGGGTCATCACTCTTGGTCACTTCATCTCCAGGTCGACAGATAGATGCTTGCCCTTCTTCAAATTCCTCCGGGGAAACAAGGGATTCGAGTGGATAGCGGAATGCGAGGAAGCTTTGAAGCAGCTAAAAAAGTATTTGGGACAACCTCTGTTGTTGAGTAGCCCGGTCATGGGTAAGAGTCTATATGTATATCTCGCGGCTACAGATCAGGTTGTGGCCGCTGTCTTAGTTAGGAAGGAATGTAGTGTCCAAAAGCTTGTTTACTATGTCTCCAAAGCCCTCACTGCAGTTGAGGGATGTTATTTTAATGCAAAAAATTGGCTTATTTGGTTGTTGTTGTTGCTTGAAAACTTCGAGCTTACTTTTCTGCACATGCAATCATTGTGTACACAGATACTCCTCTCAAGAAAATTTTGCATAAACCAGAGTCTTCTGGTTGTTTGCTCACTGTCGATCGAGTTGACCGAGTTCTAGATAGATTATCAAGCTTGACGAGCTATAAAGGCACATGTGTTGGAATATGCTTCTTGATAAATTACTTATCACCTTGCATATTTTATATATGTTGATTTTCTTGTTCCCATTACAAGTGAGTCATCACTAGTGGCTAAAAGGTCTGCGTACCGATTAGCGTGGCAACTCGTGTGGCATCACATAGGTCTTAGATTAGGTGCAACCTGATCAAGTCCTACCTTCCTACATGATGATCAAACATACCAGCAATTCATATGCACTAAGTATCGGCAGACTTGCAGTAATGTCAAAAGTCTTCAGCAGACTAGTCACCAGCAGACTTGTCATAAGAAGATTAGAACATCTTGAAGACTCACCACCGGAAGACATACTACAGGTTGACTGTTCGTACCAGCAGACATCAGTTCTCCTGAAATAGAAGACCTGCTCCACTGGTCTGAACATCCTACCGGCAGACCTAATTCTGCACGTGCTACAGAGAAAAGACTAAAGTAGTATAAATCAAGACAAATATGTTCAAACCTCAGAAAGCCTGGCATAGTTAAAGCTACAAGACTTTCTCTCACTCACGTGGCCTGATAAAATCAAAAGAAACTACTTTATTGAACAGACCACCTGACAGTGCATTAGACATCAGACCTACTTTTTAAGAGACTTATCAACACATCTGACATATAACATGTTCCAAGATCTATAGGACTAAATCTTTGCCCCAAATAGTCAAAGATCTTATGGACAAAAATCTCTTATCCGATAGACTTCAACAATTATGTCTCTAAACAGATAGAAACATCAAATCTTCATCTCTCAACGATCACATTGACTATAGTCTATATAAATCCTTTCTCTTCCCCAAGACGACAGAGCGAAGAAATACACAGAGCCAAGATACACACTGAGCGAAGTCGAAAACAGGGACTCACTCAAGAGTTTCAAAGAAACAAAGAGATCTACAATGAGATCATCCTCACCAATGCATCTCAGATCTCTACAGAAGATTGCAATGAATCCATCCAGATCTTAGCAAGACACTCTCTGTGGATTGCTAGGAAGAAAAGCTTGGAGAAGAAAAGAGATAGATCAGAAACTTCATAAGACAGAGATCAAGATCTTAGATCGATCTGAAGATTGATGTTAGATAATGTCTAAAGAAAATGAAGAGTTGTCTGTAGATATTGCATTCATATCTTCATATTTGTATTCCAATACAGATGTTGTTGATTGTGCAATAATCATTCATCATGGAAGGCCGAGTGCTCTGCACTCAATCGTTCATATATTTTTTATATGAACGACCTTGAAAATTCTCTTCTCATAACAGTTTCTCATTTTGGTCTCCTATTGCCCTCGTTGCTTAATAATTCATTTATGGATAATTAAGTAAGGATTAAGGCTTGGGAGGACAAAGACAGAAACTGTACATATAATATTTAGGCTGATGTAATATGCAATTTATCTTTGAATAAATTTATATGTTCTTACAAATACTTTATCCCTCAGTCTTTATATATCTATGAGCTTTTACAAATTGATTTATCTTTAGAAAAGTTATTCTTTAATTGATTTCCTAAATATGCATTTGAAAGAAGTATTAAGTGTGCTGTTGTTCTGATCATATATTCGTGTACAGCCTCTTAAGACTTCTCCAAATCTAAAGCCTCTCTATTTTCCACTGCTTAGATTCTTTATAACTGGTTTTTGATTTAACTGGCAGTTTACCGACAAAGTTGAAACTTCTGCTTAAGGCAAGTCTACCGTTAGCCTCTACCGGCAGACATGCTCAATACGCTAAACTGCAGATGCCACAAAATCTATGTTTTAAATGTATCCAAAAGAAAAGTTTCTATTGGATCATTTTGAGGCGTGATGCAGAAATGTATGTTAAATGGTGTAACAATTGTCAGTGTTACGCTGATATTCCTCGCCTACCTTCTACTGAACAAACTCCAGTGGTAGCATCATGGTCGTTTTACATGTGGGGAATAGAATTGATTGGTCCTTTCCCGCTAGCTCGCTCAAAATTTAAGTATGCAGTGGTAGCGGTGAATTACTTCACAAAATAGGAAGAAGCTAAACCATTGGCAACTATCAGTGAGGTGAACGTGATCGATTTTGTCCATGAACATATTTGGTGTCGTTTTGGTGTTCCCCAAGCTATAGTTTCCAATCATGGAACTTAGTTTTCAGAAAAAATTACAAAGGCATGCGAGTAGATCCGTATAAAGCACTGGCAGTCATCTGTGGCATATCATCAGGGAAATGGTCAAGCAGAGGCAACGAACAAGCAGGTTTTGCATGCTCTCAAAAGAAGTCTAGAGGATAAGGCTGGAAAATGGGTGGATGAATTGCCATCAGCCTTGTGGGCGGTCAGAACATCGGTCAAGGGGCCTACAGGTGAAACACCTTTTTTCCCTTGCTTACGGTTTAGAGGCCATGACACCGATAGAGATGTACTTGCCGAACCACAGAGTATCTCACTATGATATGGAGAACAATAGTATAGCCCAGGCAGCTGATCTCGATTTGCTTAAGGGAAAGCGAGCAGAGCCTAGAATGAGGATGGCTAATTACAAGCAGCAAGCAAAAGCCCACCATGACAAGAGAGTTCGTGGTCGGTCATTTGCTGTGGGCGACTGAGTTCTCAAGAAAATTGCAGCAATGGGCCATCGAGCAGAGTGGGGAAAACTTTCTCCTAATTGGGAAGGTCCATTTCAAGTTGTCAAAGTGGTCAGTGAAGGGACCTATATGTTGCAAATAAAGGAGGGCATCGAGCTAAAGTATCCATGGCACACTGATCATCTAAAGAAGTATTACCGTTAATTGGGAATCATGTAAGCTGTATGTTTTCATTCTACTCGTTTGTAAGTTCGGATGAATAAACGAGTTCATTTTGGTTATAATTTTGCTATCTCGTCTCTTATGATCAATTTCTTTCTCGATTATGCCTTTTCATCGAGCATGATATGTCTTTGCTCTTCAAACAAGGTCCTCTTCTCTTATTCAATTCTTGAGAGTTCTATCACTTTTGCAGTGACAGCTTCCTCGCTCTTCTTAAGCTTGGATCGAAGGGAATTAACCTTTTCTTCCAGCTTGTTCTTTTCGCCGGTTAGTACGACGCTGGAGTTGACGCTTTCCATTAGCCGCTCATAGACCAACTCGGTTTTTATGGCCATCTGAGAATGTAAAGACAACAAAGTTAGAAGTAGTATTTAAGGCTTATTAGCATGATGGGTAAAAGAGAAGTCTTTACCTCAGCCATACACATGCCGATTTCTCCGACCAGAACAGAGCTCGAGTGTTCAACCCTCCTCTTCCGAACACCACTATGGTGGAGCCTCCTCATCACTCCATGCCCCACTGTTGCAGGATAGCCGATGCGTTTATAAATGTTAAGTTTTTCGAGGTCTAGCACGTCAGCTATCTCGGCAATAAGTGGGCCAGCTTTCTACTGGGATTCGGGCATATGAAAATCTTCTTTGTGCCATATGGGCACCCGAGAGCCAAACGCCCCTTGCTTGGTTTTTTTTGTCCATGACCTGGTCACCCTTTCTAGAGGAGGGTCAACAACAGGCCTCTTGCTCGGCATCTGGGAGATGATGTATACCACTAGGACCGATATGGTAGCTGGAACAGCTTGGTCAGCAACGGCAGGAGCAAGAGGAACAATGGAGACTGTAGGAGCAGCCCTGCTCGTTTCAATAAGACCTCGGCTTGCTCCTCGCCCATAAGTAGCAGTAGGAATTGTGGGAAAGGGAGCAGGATTTTGAACGGCGAGCTGGGTATTCCTTTTTGCTGACCCCTTTTTTGCTGCTTGAAGAAATTTGCTGGCATCATTAAGTTGCTTCATAGCTGCAAATAACAACAACAAGAGTCAAAAAAGATTTAAACATAAGCAATGTTCAAAGAAATAATAAATAGCAAGGAAAAATGCAAGACAACCAGACCGTTGAGCGAGAAGGCGAATGTACAATGTGTTCCAGTCCGTGCATAATTAGAGCACTCATTGGGGAACCTTCCCCCATGAAAATTCCCCCAGTAAGGGTGGGGTTTTTTGGCGTCAATGGTGACCCTAGGTTCTACCCCATCTACAGGCCAACTTAGAACGCCGGCTAGACGGAGAAGGGAGGGGTCAGAAGTAAGGGTTGACCAATCAAGCACCCAGTCATGCCAATCTTTACCTTCTTTCATCCCAAGTAGAGTTTTGTAAGCAAGGGCTATTCCGGGCTCTCCAGCTCGGAAGGTATTCTTGTCGTACTTCGGGATTTCTAAATGATGCAAGCATGGGGCAAAGGGCCATCCTACTCGCGATTCCAGGAGCAAGGCTTTCCCATCCCAAGCTTCGACTTTGTTGGGGCCATCGTTGAGAAGCTTGAACTAGTTGGGGTCGGAGCGGCCAGTGATGCATCCATTCTTCTTGTCCAACGAAAATAGGAAAAACTTTCGGAACAAGGTCATTTCGGGTTTAAACCCGAGCAGCCTGCATGCTACAGTATATGTGACCAGAAACCTCACTATAGTAAGGGTCAGGTCGCAGGGGAGGGCATTGGTCAAATGGAGGAATTCGATGATGAAAGGGTGCAGAGGGAATCTCAGCCCGACAAGGAAAAAGTCGAAGTAAAAGACCATAAGGTCTCCCTGGAAGTTGTGTATGTCCTTTTCGATATCCAGATCGAAAGCCCGTACACTATAGTTTTTGGGGTTGATGCCTAGGGAATAAAACCAGACTGACACATCTTCTTCCCCAGTCAAGTCATCCCATTTCATTGTTGGCGCATCGGCCACGGGTTGTTTACCCTTGCGGTGAGCTGTTTTTTTCTTTTTTTCCCAAGTGCTTGTGCTCTGGGATTCAGACCCTGAGCGTCTATTCTCCGCGGACACCTGCTCGTCCTCAGTGTTGGTATTTTGATCCTTTTCTTGCTCGTATTCAATGTCCATATTATGAACACCAGGTTGCTCTACCTCAATCTCTACATTTTCCTCTTCGTCAAAGGCCATCTAAGTTTCTTGCTCGTTGTTCTTAGGCCCTCCAGGAGCTGCTAGGGTCTCTTCTAGCTCGGTTTCTTCGGAGCTACTAGATTCAACTTCATAGCTCTCCTCCTGCTCCCTTGAAGCACCATGGTCGTAGCTGCGTCCTTTGATTTCGGAGCTGTTTTCTTCACAAGAAGACATCCAACAGGAATCGAGGAAGACATTAAATCTTGCTCGTGAAAACAAGCAAGAACGAGCAAGTAAAACCCTTGGTTATGGTTTACGTTTCAAAACCAGTGAACAGGGCACCAGGGGGCCATTTCCTCGATTCCTATCTATGTGTGTGCTGGGGTCGGTGCAAAAACTAGAAGGGGCTACCAAGATGAATCCATGAATTCTAGACGAGGGATTTACGAAGAATTGTGTTGAAACAGAAAGCAAGAACAGAAGCTATGAATTTTCAGACGTTTATTAACGAAACACCCAGAGAATGCCATCGAACCCTAAGGCTAGGGTTTCGACGGAAATCAAAATGCAGAAGGAAATAAAGAGAAAAGCAGTTGGAAATTAAAATAAAACTCGATGGTTTACTCTCTCTCTCTCTCTCTATAAAATATAATACCATAAGTAATATATCTTATATCTTAACTATAGTAATTATCTAAAATTATTATCTAATGGAACCAATAAGAAGTTGAAAAGTTAAATACATGAAAATGAAGATTAATCAAAAGATGAATTGATGGCACACCTAGAGATGTCGTCTATACATATGTATGGATTTGGATTGAAATTGATACTCTCTCAATTCTAGATTTCTAGGCAAAGAGTCTATTTTGTTATTTTTGAGATATTTCACATAAATAATCTACTTTCAATAATTAATCTTACAATCTTTTTAACCTTTCAACTTTATCTTTCACTTGTTTTGTAAGCATGTTGATAGTGTTTAAGTAAAGACAATATTTCACCTGTTTTGTAAGCATGTTGATAGTGTTTATTCCTTAATTATTTAATTTTTTAAGTGTAAACTCTTTGGGTGGAACATATGAAGTATTTAAATTCAATTTTGTTTTGCCATTTTTATCTGGATAGTTACAACTTTCAAGCGTGAAGCATCCCTCTTTCTAAAAGAGTTATATTTTAACTTTTCAATTTTATTTTATTTTTCTGTTTTTCAATTTAGCTATTGTATTATACTCTCTCTGTTCCAAAAGAAAGATTGTCTTTCCTTTTTAGTCCCTTTTAAAAAAAGTGTTCACTTTTTAAACTTTTTTCATCAGAAAATTACTTTTATCATTTTACTTATAATTTGATTTGCACCTTAGTTGATGACTCTACTTTTGCATGGTATCCTCGAAAAATAGATATTATTCTA
This sequence comes from Codonopsis lanceolata, assembly GCA_013146195.2. Lineage (NCBI taxonomy): Eukaryota > Viridiplantae > Streptophyta > Magnoliopsida > Asterales > Campanulaceae > Codonopsis > Codonopsis lanceolata. The sequence continues at coordinate 63,456,617 of CM028377.1, read as the reverse complement.
ATAGATTCAATTATCTTTTCTTAATATATTTACCGAGTCAAACATGATTTTTTATTTATTTTGGAATTAAAGAGTGTACATGTTTATATATATATATATATATATATATATATATATATATATATATATATATATATATATATATATATATATATATATATATATATATATATATGTGTGTGTGTGTGTGTGTTAAATACTCGTTTCGTTCTACTCAAAGAGTCAATACTCAAAAAATTTAATAATTAAGGGATGCATGACTAACATTAAAGTTGGTTATAGTTACAAAACAAAAATGCTTGAGGATAAACAATATGTTAATATTAAATATGAAGGTAAAAATTCGAATGTTATTTTAGATGATAAATATAATTTTTTGAAAGCAAACTTTTAATATAAAGTATTTCAAAATAATATAATAATTTTTTATAAAAAACAATGGGAGTATAATATATTTTTGTCAGCAAACTACGATACAGATTGGACAATGTTGCTAATTATTGTAATCTTTTTCTATCATGAATCATGATATATACTTTTAACAAGATTGTTAGATTCCTCCCTCCTAAGTCATATCCAAAACAAAAACGTAATAATACTATAACTGATTTCAGTTGTACTCTTTAACTGCGCAGTTTATTGTCAACGTGCCAAATGGCATCATATTATTGGGCTTTCTTAATTCAAGCCCTTTATAAGTGAACTATATATAGTCATCAATATGATCTCAATTACTTCCCTAAATTAGCGTATTAATAAACATGACATACGATTTAAGAAAACGCATTTGTCTGAATTATTAATATTAATTTGATGTGTAGTATATTTTAAAACTTATATATATCTGAGTCATAATTAAAATAGGATGAAAAAGTAAAGGTAAAGTGGTAAAAATATTATCTTAAAAATGAAAGTTTCAAACAAGAAAATTATTTTGGGACGGACAAAAAAGAAAAACAGGACGATAATTTGGGGACGGAGGAAGTATTATTTTGTACGCCCTCTGTCCCTAAATTATCGTCTTCGTGGACTTGGCGTACAATTGAAGAAAACACATTTGATTGCATTATTAACATTAATTTAATGTGTAGTTTACTTTAAAGTTCATGTGTATGTGACTCATAATTAAAGTATGATGAAAAACTAATGGTAAAGTGGTAAAATATTGTTATAAAAAAATTTTTAAACAAAATAATTATTTTGAGACGGACGAAAAAGGAAATCAGGACAATAATTTGGGGACGGAGGAGTGCTAATTTTTTACTCAATGAATGGTTGTTGAGAATTTATTTATACTAAACATTCTTATTTGAAGTTAATTTGTCTCCAAAGTGGTTGTAATACAATGTATACTTTGGCTACTTAATTAATTTTATGTGTGTGTATATATATATATACATATACATATTATGTTCCTCAATAATTATCATAGTTTGATATTTTGAGTCAAATTTAAAAATCACTTACAACTTACCTGTTTTATAATTTTGAAATATAAAAAAAAAATATATATATATATATATATATATATATATATATATATTTATTGAAATTTTTATTTAAAAAAAACTCGGTTTAGGCACAAAAAGTCAAACCATGATGATAATATTTGTGAGATATATATATAACATTGGAAAACCCTGGAAGACATGTGGATAGTGCAACTTGTGTTTGTCAAAGTAACTTTACATTTGTGTTGGCCTTCAAATGTTGTCCTATTATCTGTCTTCTGGATCACTTAATAATCCAAATAGTTTTGTTTGATTTGATTAATTAATTATCATTATTAACACATATTTAGTTGTTGATCATATTCAATGAGAGATCCCTTTATAAGTGGGTTATAGGTGTGATTATGTATTCCTTATAGCCAGAAGGTCCAAATTTATATTGGATAGGGTACTAATCTGTCCAAACTCCAAACTCCGAACTCTTAATTAAATAGGGAATGCCACATGGATCTAAGTTGAAATTAAGTAGTGAATATTAAATAAAACTTGCAGCCAACAGTAGAATTAGATTCACAGTAATCAATTCTAGTGCATTTCAACGCTTTATGGTTGTGGCCTGTGGGCATCATAAATGATAATGTTGAAATTAGACATTAAAAAGCTGAAAGCTAAGTCAGCTAGACAATGTTTATATCAATTCAAGGTCGATGACTTTAATGTCTTTCCCATTTTGGGAGATATAATATTTAGAAGATCAGATTTTTTCCTATTTAATAACAGCTGCAATAGTCTCTTGGGGTTGGGGGAACTTCTTATTCAGCACTCTGGTAATCTACAAAAAAGTGTGTCCATGCCTGATGCCTCTTTCTTTCTAAATGAGACTTGAAACTGCAACTACCCTTGTGAAATTGTGAAGGCAATTATGAAAGAGAAGTGCTTTTACAATATAGACTCATTTAGGACACTCAAAATTAATTAAAATAAAAATAAAAGAAAAATATGGGACATAAGAATATCAATCAAGAGTCAAGACTAAAGGTCCAATTAATGTGTCTTGGAGGCACAAGTCCAAGAAGAAGAGGAAAAAATTGTACCCAGCAAAATTCGTCGGAACCTTTGTTATGTTTTCTTCACTGTGGTCCAAACCCACAGCTGTGTAATTTGACTGCTTTTATTAGGAGATATACAAATATACCATGAAATTTCCAACATAATGTATGTATAATTGGCCACAAAACAAAGTACAATACGTTCTTTTTACCAAACCAGATGAGTCGGATTTTAATCAGATATGTCAAATCCAAATTTCATTTCTAAAGAAATTATTGGATTATTTTTCCTATATTTCAAAGTTCGAACCATATTTTAAATTTGACTAGATTTTGTACTCGTGCCTATGGCACAACGCAAGTATAAGACGACATAATATGGAACGATGTCAGTATTCAAAATAACCAATTTAAAATGAACATCTTTCGGTAATCAATTAAAACAATATGATCATCCAACTGTGGAAAAAAAATTTAAAAGTTAGTTTTGTAATTTTTTTTTTTTTGGAAACATGGGCGGTACCCAGCTATATTTTATTAATAAAAATAAAATAACAAACTTGAAGGGGACAACCAACCTTGCCCTGGACAACCAGCCTCACCCTTATAAGAGGGAGGACAGAGGAGCCTGACCTCGAAAATGAAATACTAACAACAAATAAAAATTAAGAAATTTGAATCTGAGATAACCCTTAGGCATCCATAATGATATTTCCGCGAATCGAGCAAGGGAGATCTTATAAAGAAAAAATGTGACATCCATACTCGTGTCTTTAACAAGATTAGCAAAACCAATAACCAAATATTGTTAAAGAAAAAAAGAAATTTGACATGTAGAAACAATATTGTATTGTTTTTTTCTCAATAACGACAACATAATCTTTTTCTAGAGGCTTTTGCTTCACAACAATGATTGGTTTTGAAAAGCGAGATACACTAATTTTGTCCAGTATTTCCACCTACACTTGAGACAAATAAGATTAAGACAAATTAATTGTATTATATTAATTAAAATATAAAAGACATACCGCTTGATTCACAAAACTCTAATTAAAACTAATAAATCATGTCACTTTTTTTTTTTTGTTTCTCAAATCTCAAAACCCACAAATCATAAAACTCAAATTAAAACTCAAAAATCATGTGACTAACCAGTTTGTCCCTTAACTCAACTGAAGCAAGCTGATTGAATTTTTTTAAAAAATATGCAACATGATCAACATTTTTCGTTAAAGCAAGCGGATTATATTTTTAAAAAATGCAACATGATCATCATAAGAATATAAAGGAAAAGAATACGTAGAAGAAGGAAAAAGATACATAATTAAAAATAAGAATTAAGTTACATATATTCTATATTATTATTGAGATTCACGAAATCTAGCAATATTTTGGCCAATAGTTAACTTTTTAGAAAGATTTAATCCTGACCAGTAGTTATGTTTTGTAAAATGAATCCTGACCAGTAAAAAAATGCAACATGATCATCATAAGAATATAAGGAAAAGAATACATAGAAGGAAAAAGATACAAAGTTAAAAATACGAATTAAGCTACATATCTTCTATATTGTTACCGAGATTCACTAAATTTAGCAATATTTTGGTCAATAGTCAACTTTTTAGAAAGACTTAATCCTGGCCAGCCTGGCCAGTAGTTATGTTTTGTAAAAATGAATCCAGACCAATAGTCAACTTTTCAGAAAAACTGAGCTTAATTATAATATAGATTGATTCGGATTTTCCTTGAATTTTATTTGACCCTCGTTAAAGTGGTGAATAAATATCTATATTACAATAGAATTCATTCTTACACATATACAATTGATTAAAGCTATTTAGAGGTTGAGATTAAATTATTTTTAAAAATTTAATGATTGAGATTCACTCTCACATTCATATGTGTGAAACTAGTTATCCACTTTTAACTCTCTATTTTCTCTCACCGTGTTACAAAGTCACGCCCTACAATTAATATTATGAGCAGTCATACCCTGAGGTTAATCTTCTAAACCATTACCCCTTACAAAACATCAACTTTATATTAATATAATTTCACAATAGAGCTCAATTGATTGACTGAGACTATCTGGCCATGAGGATTGATTCTGCCACAAAATCAAACATTCATAGGTCAGTTACATATAACTCCTTACAAATAACCCCCCTCAACTATGTGTAGAGTTCGAATAACGCCCTCACTACCACTTGAAGTAATGTACCCCTCAACTATAACATTTTTTAAAATCGTTCTTTCCATTTAGACGTTGACGTTTCAATTGACGAAATTAGATATACTGGCACCGTGCCAAAGGCATAGGCACGAAGATTAACGACCCGAGCCCAAGAGCCCGGTCCGTTACGTGTAGCCCACACACTGGCCCACTAAGCACGCAACATCTTGGGTCATCAGGCCCACCACAAGCCGACCCAAAAGTCCATGGATGATGTTGGTGCCCAGTAGTAGCACATGTGATGTTGGTGCCCAGTAGTAGCACATGGCTACCTTATAAATCAAACACAAGTCTCACATCTACCCGATGTGAGATTGGGGTATTACAATCTCCCCCACTCAAATCCTTGACGTCCTCGTCAAGGCTAAATCGTACCCCGGGCGATGTAGGATTCAAGAGGTGGCTCGTACGGGGATTAAGAGGTGGCTCCCACCTTCTGCAGTGTAGCACTTTGGCCCGCACATCACTTTGTTCCCACATTTCCGGCCGGGACCCGCTCTGATACCTTTTGTAACGACCCGAGCCCAAGAGCCCGGTCCGCTACGTGTAACCCACACACTGGCCCACTAAGCACGCAGCATCTTGGGTCATCAGGTCCACCACAAGCCGACCCAAAAGTCAATGAATGATGTTGGTGCCCAGTAGTAACACCTGGCTACCTTATAAATCAAACACAAGTCTCACATCTACCCGATGTGAGATTGGGGTATTACAAGTATAATATTAAGGTATATCAAAGGTCGAATACACATGAAAAATTTCATTCCTTTCTTATAGATATTAATGACAATGTTAGTAATATATTATAATGCACATAAGAATTTATATTTAGCGTAAATAGTAATGATTAAAAGATCAACATAGGTAACTTTTTAGTCTGACAATATTTTTCATATCAAATTGGACCTGGTTGTTAATAGATTAAAACACCTTAATCCAAATTCAATTTGTTAAGCTATCAGATAATTAGATCGCAATTAAGTAATCGGATAAAAAAACTCAATACATATCTTAAAAATAGCATCAAATTTGAATCGAAATCTGATTCATTGACATGCTCACCCTTAGGGATCCAAGGCTAATTGATAATTCACAGTGAATGGCTACCCTTCTTTCGCACCGGAGTCTATGTAGTAATCACTGATCAGGTCCCGTGTTGTTCCAGTGAGTTTCGTTAATGCTAATATGAGAACCCCGTTTCATAACCCCTCGCATGAGAAGCGAGTTGCTTTGAAACATCAGAATGCGTGGAATGTACCTGGTCTCGTTGTGAACTCTAAATGTGTGTAGGGTTGGCAAAAGTCTCGTTTTTCCCGACCCGTCCCGACGCCCGACCCAATCCCGTCCCGACATTTCCCGAACCAGACAAATTCCATCCCGATTTTGTCAGGATTTTTCCCGTCCCGACTTATTTCGGGACGATATTCGGGATAATTATCAATCCAGTCGGGATTCCCGACCCGTCCCGACTATCAATCCCGTCGGGATTCCTAAATCTCGACTATTTTTTTATTTTTTATTTTTTTTATAAATATTATGAGTGTTAAACAATGTCTATTTTGTATTTGGTAAAATTACTTAATGATGCTTGTTAAATTTATTTTCACAATGTTGTGGGTTTTTTTGTTTATCACGTTTCTGCACTTAGTGTAGCTCATCTCCTGCGAGTGAGAGGCGCATTTTGTTCATAATGACATATTCAACAATATTCACCATTAAGTAAATATTCAAGTATACTTGTAAATATGCAATCTGAAATCTTAATCATGATGGAGATATTTAAAAAATATTTTAGTGTCACAAAATATTGTTCATAAATATTATAGTCGGGATTACGAGATTTGTATCTCCCGAACTATCGGGATCCGGATTCGTCGAGTCCCGAAACTTATCAGGAATGAGATCAGGAAGGAAATTAAAATCTCGAATTCTATTCGGGACGGGATCGAGATGAGGAGTATCGGGACGGGTCCCGTCCCGATTCCGCCCCTAAATGTGTGTATACAGAGTCGCTACCTCTATTTTAAGGTTAAACAGAGAAAAATCATTTATTCCAGAAAATGTGTAGGTTCGAAGGCTAGGTTACGAGTTGGGAAAGGGTTAGACACCCAACTCGCCCTTTCGATCTCGTTTTGGGGTTTAAATAAATTAGCATGCTCTATAAAGTTTAATCTAGAAGATATATATATATATATATATATATATATATATATATATATATATATATATATATATATATATATATATATATATATATATATTAAAAATAACATTGTCTTGCGTTTAATGTTATTTGAGCATGACAACAACTATATATGTATTTATGTCTACCTATTAACAACATATACATTACAAATGTATATACATATGAAATAGTATATATATATATGTAGCATGCATAATTATATATTTACATTGTATAACATGCATAATTACTTTATTTACATTTTATCTATTATTTACATTACATTATCTAATTATAATTTTATTTACATTGCATGCATAATATTGATATTTTACATTATTTATATTAACGGGAAAAGATAATAAATTTGTACTTACCTCTTGAAGTGTAAATATCTGACCCGATATATACGTCAAGGCTTTAGCCCACTAGGCGCTTGAAGACTCCAAGTGTGCTTTCCATATTCTTCCGAGATAGAGAATCTTTTTTATGTATGAGTATGATATGAATATGACTATGACTATGAGTATGTGTACGAGTATGAGTATGTGAATGGCTTGTCGGGTAACAAAGACTGGATCTTCAGATGGCTCACTGCGAGGTGAAGAGCGAGGATGCTTTCTTCTTTTTCTTTTATTTCTTCGGCAGAGGAGGCTTCGGGAAGGCAATATAGGCTGAAATTGTGGTGTGAATATGGCATGTCGATGGTCGATAGTTCTTGATCGTGTCTTATGGTGTGTTGAGAATAAGAGCCTGAAGCCTCTATTTATAGAAGAAGAACAGTCGAGATTAAACGACGACGTTCTCTCACAATCAGTGCATGACGTGCCGGGTGGAAGTCTGGGAACGAAACAGTGTATGAAAGCACGAGGTGACTGAGGAAACGACGGCATTTCAACGTGCCTGGAGAAGAGAAAGGGATGAAGTGGCTCCTGATATGTTTCATATGTATCATTTAACTCCCGTTAAATCCAGTTAACTGAAACATTAACGGAAAACAATATTTGTAAGTCCAATAAATTTGTAAAATATATGCTATCATTACTATATGACATTATATCGTAAGGGTACGAAATTAATGTGTTTACAGCTACACTACAATATTAAATGAATTTAATAGCTCGATAGGAGGAAAAGTTTCACCAATGCTAATGTGGATGTGACAAAAATTAGATGTCCCTTAGGATTTACACCCTTTCTCGAAAAAAAAAAAAAAAGAAAGTCTTTCCAATGTAAATGTGGATGAGGGGTGTGTATACGATGTGTCAACCAAATTTGTTCACATTGTGGATAATAATATCAATTTTTCACATTTTACTTGAAGGTATGGATACATCCTAGTTATCATTTTTATTTTTAAAAACTCTTTCTATTCGTTGTTATTTTTTCTTTTATTTTTTATTTTTTGTCAAATTTTATTTTAATAGTGAGATGTTTGTTACATAAGATCAAATTTATATTTATATTGGAGATGTTTATTTTGATTGAATGTAAATGAAGAGAGAAAAATTATCATATATAATTAAGAGTGTTAAATACATATAGCCACGTAAGATTAAATCTATAATTGCATTGATGATGTCTAAACAAAAATATTGATCACTTTGAATGCTAGTTTTTTTTTTCTTTTTTAGTACTATTAGTTTTTACTTTATAATCAAGGTTTACATTTGGTCAAGTTAACAAAGCGGCGCAATCCTAACCGTGACCTACAAACACCACACGCGTCAAGTTAATTTATTGAGGATTTGGAGCTAATAGACAACTTAAGTCGATTATATTTTTGATAGGGTAATAAAACCTTAGAGGGAATCCCCTCAAGCTCTAGCTTATAGAGAGATGCTCTCTTTCGCTCCATAAGACCGGCCATCTCCAAGGGATGCTCCATCTGATCACGCCACAAAGATGGGGTGACTAAGCTGGTAGTCCACGTAATGGACCGGAGCTGACGTGTTCGGAGTTTGATGGTCACGTTGGTGTAGGTGGATACCGGAGGTACCAAGTTTGTTAGGATATCTGGGCTTTGTACTTGCTCTTGGTTGTTGGATACCTGAAAAGATAACTACCGTTAGGGTCTTTGGGGTTTCCCGCTCTGACCCTCCGGTGTGAGAGTCGATGTCGAGGTATTATGTATGTCTTGGGAGCTAGGCGTTCCCTTAAGCTTCCGGTGAGTGTTTTGATAGTAATCTCTTTGTGTATCTTGTATGCAAAAGGCTCTTTGGTTAGGCTTAGAATGCAAAGTAAATCTTACCTTTCTTCAAGGGAAAGGTTTCTTTTTATAGTAGCTTAGATTTGAGATCATGATTGGCCTGGGGGTCCCTGATGGTGGGACTTGTTCCCTGGTCGGCTTGTTGGCATTTCCTGAGTGGTTAACAGGTTGCGTGTGATGTGCCAATTGTAGGCGGTCTGATGAGCCGATAAGGTATGGCGGCTTGCATGGCTTGTCCAACTCTTGTGAGGAAGGCATCTGGATGTTATGTACAGGCTATGGGCTAGACCTATCTTGTCACAGAAGAGTTGTCGGTCGAGCATAGGTGGTCCTCGCCCGTGTGGTCGGGTGTTGTTCATGATCGCCGATGGTGGTCGGCTGGTTGATGGTCGCTGATGATGATCGGCTGGTTAATGGTCCTCGGCCTCTGGTGACACCTGCCGAAATCTGACTGGAATCCACGTGATCGTCCTGCGTAGGGGGACCCAAGTCGGGTCCCTTCACCATCCCTTCAAGTTATAGCAAAATCCTCATGCTCCATTTCTTAATTTTGAAGACCACTTCAAATCGGGTGAACAATATTGGAACGGTCTTAATTTTCACTCCCCTCCTTTTTACTTTTATTTTTTTGTTTATATAATAGTTTTGTGTTTTAGTTTTTATTTATATTGTTAGTTTTATATTTTGGCTTAAATACTAGTTTGTGTTTTCGGTTTAAATATTAGTTTTGTATTTTGATTTATATACTAGTTTGTGTTTTGGTTTAAATACGACATAAAATTAATTTAATTTTTTTATTTAATGCGTAGTATTTAATTTAATATAATATTAATTCAATGAAACATATATTTTAAATAGAATAATAGAGAATATACTTTGAATATTCTATTCATAGTAAAATTTAAAGTAGAACGGTTATATTTGATGAAAGAAATTTGGTGCAAAAATTACACCAATTTAAAGATTGGGTGTAATTTTTGCATCAAACTGTTGGAGATGATCTAAATAGGCTTATTTGAGTTATTTCAAAATTGTATATTATAATTTAGAAATACAAAAAAAATGAAGAAAATTATTTATGTACACTGTAAATTGTAATTAGGGGATTAGTTATATTGTTGACACAACATCACATAAAATAATACTCTCTCTGTTTTTAAATTATCATTATTTTTGACCAGACACTATTTTAGAAAAAAAATTGATTGTATGAAAATTATTGGTGTAATAAATTGTTTCATTTAATATCCTTGTACATATAATCATAATTAGAGTGGTACTAAAAGTGTTTTTTGATAGAAGAAAGTTTTGAAAGATAACAATTATTTTAAACTGAAAAAAAAGAAAGAAAATTGAACAATTATTTAGAAAACAAAGGGAGTATGTATTATTGCAACTGTTGAACCAAACACCATAGCATTGGGCATATGTTTTTTTTGTTTTTAATTATTTTTTTTCTTTTTTTTTTAACTATTTTTTTTCCTCCTGGGGCGTGGGAAGGATCGAGCACGAGGCGCCAGCGTTGAAGTCATCTCTGCCACTTAGGGGCAGCATTGGGCATATGTGCTTCGTTTCTCAATCTAATTAAACACAAACATATATGTTGTGTTTTTTGGCACGATGGTTTTTTTTATTATGTGTATTCTTCTTCTTGATTTTAAGCAGAGATAGGGCACAAGCAATAGCTTCTGCATGCATCATTTAGACTGTTCCTGGACATGTATACATTGTACATGGTTCTAAGCTACCACCATCAACTACAACAGCTAGCTTTTGAAGTCATTAACATGACCCTTTTAAAGCAGAAAAAATTGGTTGATAAGATTCGAATTCCATCTTCAATTCCCACAATTGTTATCAAGTGTTTCATTTGACATGTTCTCCGTGCTACCATCGTACCATGATCAAATCAATCATATGATACAAGAAATGGCCTTTGTACATTCGATGCGACAATCATCGTTAGTATTATTAAGTGATCAATTCGTAGGTCCATATGGCATGTGTCCGACATCTAAGGAGAGGATAAAAGAAGAGCTAGAAGCCATGGATGCCAGTCACGACTCACGAGAGGGCAATAATAATCAATTCCAATCTGATTAACCAGTCACATTCACCTGAATACAACCAATACTCTTTTATTGCAAGAGGGACCAATTTTTAGTCCCTTCACTCTCTCCCTTCCTTCATCCTCTTCTATGCCCTCCCAAAAGTTGTTTACATATTAGTATTTATTATCAGTAATAATAAAACAAATTGGATACCTACAAACTCTTTATAGTCAATCACGTGAATTGCAGCGAGAGAGAGAGAGAGAGAGAGAAGTATTATGGAATCTTTTTTATATATAGGATTGGATGAGTCCAAATACAACACGCTTGAGGGAAAAAAAAAAAAAAAAAGGCCCCAAAGACCTTTTCCTATAGTTAGGCCAAATTCAGGCCATGAAAAGAGCGAAGCAATGAATAATACACCGTGTAGCCATCACACGGGTGAACATCATTTAAAAGATTACAAAACGAAAAACGAGCCCAGTATTTTGTTAGGACTTAGGACTGATAAGAAGCAATTTCCCGCCAAAAAAACACACATACACACGTGTGGGAACACACTTGGGCACAAGCAAAGCATGTACACAAACCACTCTTCACTCTTCAGAAAGGATGGAAGAAAATAAACGGAGCCTGCCATCATTTTTGTCTTCCCTATTCTCCTCCATCTTTTCTCTCTCTTTTGGACGAATGGAATTAGGCAATGATGGGAAAGCCTAGATGTAGGAGCTAGGAGCTTGACTTTCTATTCCCCACAAACAACAATCAGCTCAAACTTCGATGTTGAACGAATTGAATTCAACATTTTGTAGATGAGGTTCCATTTAAGTATAATATAATTCGCTTCCCCAACTCTGTGCAAGGGAAGGGACCCACCAACTCTACCTTTCATTCATTGAATAATCAATGCTACGTTTGAATTCAGCAACTCCCTCCCACTTCTCAACAACACTCCATGACTCCACTTGTAAGTATTAAACAACCTCTCTCTCTCTCTCTCTCTCTCTCTCTCACCAAAATACTATGTACCAAATCCCCCTCCCTGGGGAATCTGCAATGCCATAATATTAAATGAATTATGGCTAATGCCAACCCAAAAAAAATAAATAAATCTTACCCCAAAGTCCCAAACTCACCTACATACATAATTATATACTATAAATCTACACACTCAGGTCAATTTTTTTGAACTCAAGCCCTCCAAAAAATAGTGAGGATTCTTGAGCACCTCGAACCACCTTTTATATTTATTTATTTATCTTCTTTTTGAACTCCTCAATCAGAGCTTCCTTTGTCATCATCTACCCACGAGCAGTTATTTAATTTTCTCCTTTTATAAGTGGATGATGATGAAGATGAAGATGACGAGTCACCTGACCCCACTCTTGCCCGAGTCATAACTCGGGACTGTAGTATAACCTTCGTAGCTTTCCTTGTCATATTCCCAGCACTCACCTCCTGCACTAGTTGGTAACACTTAATGATCTTCTCCTGCAAATAGTGGGTGAAGGAGATGATAAATGAACAACAATTTATTCTCCGAGTATACCATATGCACAATTATAGCATGCTTACTTTGCTTAGTCCACCGCACCAAGATTCAGCATGTTCAGCGCTAATCAGAGTGAAATTTGAAATATCCTTGGCAGCACAAAGTATTGTTGCGGCAGCAATGCATGATGGCCAATACTCAAGAAGACTTGCCTCTGCTGACATTAATAATAAAAAAGTTTAAAAAGTTGGAAGTTTTTCACTGTCTTTACTAGTATTTATTTATTTATTTACCTTTTTAACAGTTATATTATAATAATCTAAAATGAGGAACATGATTATTTTTTTATTTTTTATTTTATTTTATTTTATTTTTTTATTCCCTAAATCTAACCAAATCCCAACGAGATTTGACCCTATGACCAACAACAGGGAGCGAGTGATCTAACCAATAGAGCAAGCACTAAATCTCGAGGAACATGTTTATATATGCTGTATTTACCTTGGATATTAGCTAGAATTAGTTGGGTGGCTCTTGAAATAAGGAGACCAGAGTAAGTTCCGGTCGAATCAAGTTTGTAGGCGAAGAAACTGATAAAGCTGAATGGTGTAATGGATCGAAGCCTCCAATCCAGAACACTTAGAACAAGAAATTCCATCCTTCGTATTGTTCTTGGTTCAAAAATAAACTTTGCACCTTCAACCTGAATTAGAATTATTATTAATGATCCAATGAAATAATTTTGAATGAGTAAATTATAAAGAAACCAAAAATTAAAGTATATCAAAATCAGATGAGAAGAGATTACCTGAAGATCCAAAAGAGAGGGAACCAGAGGTTCCTCCATTTTAGCAGCTAGTGACAAGCAAGCCACGGATAAAAGTTGTAATGGCCACCCTTTTGTCTCCTGATCGAAATAATGCCAAACAAGTATTTAGTATAATGTAAATAGATATTATTTTGATATATGGTACCATATGCTAATAATAATTATGATAAAAATATTTTCATACGATAATATAATTAATTAAAAGTAATTAAAGAAAGTGGTAGGACCAGAGAAGAGACAAAGAGACCATCCTTACAAACAACTTTTTAGCAGGAGATTTCTCCTAAACAAACAACAACCATGATTAATTGATTTAATACAAACCTAATACCGACTATAATGCAGGTCACCTCAATGGGTAATGGGTTCTAGGATTTCCATGATTTTATACATGTGTACCAATGGACAACCACACACGGCAGATAACTCATTATCGCACGATCTATTATTGCATGATCAGCTAGTGTGCAATTTTAACTAATTTTATTTTTCTTACCAACGTATTTTCGTTGCAAGAGTTAGTTGGTGAGTTAATCTTTAATAGCACCCATAATTACCTCTTATTTTGAATAAATGCTTACGTATATCATGTACGTACACAAGTAATGTAATAGTAGTTGCGCGATGTTAGTCTTAATTGTAGGCAGAAGAATATGAATTATTAAGAGGAATGTACAAACTATAAAGTTTCAAGATTGACTTCATATTAATAATGTTATTATTAATAAGAGTGACAAGTACATCACAATGCTTAAGAAAGTCACACATTGGACCTCAAGAGAGAAAATAAAATGTCACACATTGGTGTATATTTGGGTTGGGATTTACATCTTTCCTATTTACAAAACATGCACCTACACTTTTTTCCACTCGCTTTACGTATGGACAGGGCCGGCCCTGAACATTCAGGATGATTTTTTTTTATTGGACATATAGATAAAATTAGAAGTGTAGAACTCATGACCACACAACCAACAAAATAAAACCTTAATCATTGAGACAACTAAATATATTATAGTTATATATATATATAAGGTATATATTATGTATTGTACAGGCTAGACCAACTAATTAATTAAAAGTTAAAAACGCCTTCCAAAGTTTCGAACCCATGACCTACAGCATTTTAGGCGCAACACTTTACCATTGCAACAACACATTACTTGTTAAAACTTTTAACAATTAATTATATATACAATATATAAGGTAATTTTGCCAAATTTGGGGCCCCCAATTTTTGGGGGCCCATGGCCATTGCCCCTCTAAACATACCTCAGGGCCGGCCCTGGGTATGGATGTTTAAAGATGTACACTCAAGTCATTTTCATACTATTTGAAAGTCAATATTCTTCCCGTTAGACAGTAAACATATTAGAATTTATAGCCCGGACTTGACGTATTGCTTGGCTTAAAATGCAGTAAATTATGGATTGAGAATTTTTCATTACTAAATTCCTTCAAAACAAAATTAATGAACCGATGACATATCTTCGCATTCTTTCTTGTGTGATTCCTTACTATCCATAATCATGTCTACGAATGTTAACAATAAAGTGGACTATAATTATCTCATACTTCTAGATCTGAAGAACTTAAAAATAAATGATTCACTAAGTTAAGATAATCATTATGTTTATCCTTATTTGCAAAAAGGTAGTCCCTCTTGGGATGTTTCACTTAAAGTTCTAAAATTAACATATAAAAATATCATTTTATTAATAAAGAGCTACTAAAATTGTTTTTTTCTTTAAAATTTTGACTTTTTCGAACGAAGGAAGTATTAACTAAGATACTTTATTATATATTTCCTCAATTTCTAAATAATTGTACTGAGCATACAGATCATAGAAGACAAATTAATTTAAATAGTAATTTTTTAAAAAGTTTGCGTGCATGTTAATATCATTAAAATATGAAGAAAAATTATGGATAAAATAGTGTAAAATTTAAAAAAGAAATGCTTAGAATCAACACAATTTTTTAGAGCCGCCGAAAAAATGGGGCATTCGTTAAGAAGGGATGGAGTAATATATAAACACAGTAGATATATCGTACTCGTACGTATAACTATATATGTCAATAAGAGAAACATTTAGTGAGACTTTTTCATTAATTTTTCTGAGTAAAATATGAATAATGAATGATCGGAGGTTTGGAAAACCGTGATTGACTCGGATGACCACGGAGAAGGATTTTACCACAGGAAAGTGACCAGAGTAGAGGAAACGATCGAAATAGTTGACTGCAAGATAAGCCGTCAGTGCTTGGAAACCATAATAACGTTGCACCTGCAAAGCGTACACAAGCACTCAATAATATATGTAAGATTGTCATCATCACACAACTCTGATAAAGCTCTATCGCCAAAAGCTTTTAATAGGCTGTAATTTTGAACTCGTATACGATCGGATTTACACACGATGACGTCCGGCTTAACACAGAAAACAAATAGTCACCGGCGGAAAAGCTAAAGTGCGCCGAGAACGAATCCGGGGACAACAACTTTTTGAATATTGTCGCACGCGGATCTGTTTGGATGACGATAACCGCCAGCTCACTGTAGCTATTAAGTACGCAGTGGCATTATCGTTATTTGGAAACTCCGTCTTCAAGTATCTCCCCGCGGATGAACAACTGCACACGTTAGAGAATAGTATCGGGAAATATTATCGGAGTCCAAAATTTATTACCTTGAGAATCCATGCAACGGATTCATTCCTTGCAGATGCGTCAAGCGACTGTGAATGAAATCTCTCCATGTAATCGATTCCTGGAACGAACTTTCTCTCATCTTCTATGAAACCGGCAATCGATTCCTCGATATCGGCTGGGTACTCGAGGTCGGAAGAGCATTCTGGCAATTCGACTGATAAATTATCGGAATCCTCGCCGCAGAGGAGGTCGGAGAAGCAGTCGGAGCACGAGACTGACATGATCGCCGATAGTCAATATTCATATTGTTCTCATCTTTGCAGATTTTGTATAGATGAGGAGCAGTACGAATTGACTGGCCGGCCGGAAAAAATGTTCGGAGAGAGTCGTCGGGATGTCCGTGGAAACGGGAGGCTTTGTATTTTGCTTTAATGATTTCGTGGCGTTCTCTTTGGATATAAATATAGGGAACTATTTAAGTTGTTTGTGTATATTTTTTCTTTTTATGTTTTTTCCCTCTAAAATTTCGTACTAGTACTAGTAATAAAGGAAGGAAAATAGAATGACAAATTAACTGTGGCCGCCAGCTATAAATAAATAGGAAAAAGAAAATGTGCTACTCTTAACTCCAAATTGCATGGTTCAAAAGTAATGGAAATTTTTATACGGATTTAAATTTATTTTTAGATTGGACATAAGTGTTGAAAACTATGAACCAAAAAAAAAAGTGTTAAAAGTTGAAAATCATTTTACACGTAAGAAGGCCAATTTGGTCGTTTAAGTCAAATTTTGCAATATACTCCAATTATTACATTATCGAAGCATATTAATTCTTCTCCCCAAAATTATTGTTATTGCTTTCATTTTTCGTCGGTTTAAACATAATTGTTTCGTTTGATAATATTAAATTATATTTTAACTATGGATCACTCATGAATCGTAAAAAATATTACATATTAAACCAATATTAATAATTTCGTTAATTATTTTTTTTCTTATTTCGTGTACTAAATCAAACAATACAATAATTTTGAAACTTTTGATTATATGTTTTCTATTACAGTTTAGAGATGTTTTGCCGAAAAGAATTAAAAAATAAAGATGTATTACGAGATCGATAATGTAAACAATTCACTCAATCCAGGCACATGTTCATTTTGCTTGCATTCTGAAAGTCCTCTAGTACTTTACTTCTAGTCCTCGATTAGTAAAAGGTAATAGATTTAATTTTATGAGAGTATATTATTTCTTTTTTTAATGCGCATAAACGTACCTAGATACTAATTTAAAAGGAAAAATATGTGACTGTTGCATATTAAACAAAGCACGATCCAATTAGAATTATTATTTGTTTTGAAGTTTTTATTATTTATTATTTAGTGGTCAATAAGTATTGTGTTTCCTAATTAGTTTAGAATTTAGTATTAGGATTATTATAAATAGATGGTTTGAGAAACCTTTTACTCCATTAGAGAGGAGGATTAAAAATATAGTTGGAGAGGTTTTGTGTAAGTCGACCGAGGCCATTGAGTGACGGCTTGGTGATTGAGTGAAAATTGTTAGCCTTGTTAATTAATAAAGATATACCTCCTCCTCCTCCTCCATATTGTTAATTCAATTATTAATTGATTTTAATATTAGTTATTGTTATTCCGTTGCGTAATATTTTGGGTGTTAGAAACTATTTATTCCTACAAGTAACCCATATGAATGAGTATTAGAGTTTTAATTAATTAGACAATTTTATATTGTTTACATATGGTATCAGAGCTTCAGGTTTGATCCTGGTTATTGAGAAGTTCAATAAAAGTTTGAGCTTTGTTGGTTGTGTGGAGAAAATTGTTATTCAAATTTGCAATTTCGGCTATTTGGTGACGACCCCTTGAACAAGGTCTCAACAGAGTTTTGATGTGGGTTCGTTTGATAACGAGTTGATGAAAGTTTATAGGAGAATTATTAGAGCGTGATTATTTACGAGAATGAGCTATATTTAAAGGTGAGTCACTTAGTTGCTTGATTTATAATGATGAGTTTTCCTAAGTTAGTTCTTTATAATTATGATTCTTGGAGTATTGACATTAGTAATTATCTCAAAGAATGTTACTTATCGTCGTATGGTGTATTTGACCAATTTGATAATTCGGAGTTAAAGACATTTTCGATAGCGAAAGAGCTTCGTGTTTTATTGATTTTACAAAACTCGATATATGGAGAAATTTGGGATTTGTTGCGTTTGGGAAGCGCAGAATTTTTACAAGTAGTTTGGGAAATACTAGAACATACTTTTAAAAATTATGAGGAATGGAAGAAACTTGAGCGTGATTTCAAATACTTTGTAGGTCCAATTGTTTCTAATGAATATTGGACAACGAATTATTCCGAAGACAAATTTACGGTTGAGAAACAAAGAAGACATTTAAAAAAAAAATAGAGGAGATAAAAGAAATTTTGAAATAGATTGAAGGGGAAAAAGAAATTGAAAAGAGAACACATGATATGGTAGATGGAAGACGAAAAGAAAATGAATTGGAAGAGAATAATGATGAAAAAAGAGTTTTGAATTTGGTGGTGATACGAAGGAGGAAGAGTTTGTAATTGAAGTTATATGTAGTGGCACAAATGAGGAAGAATCGATTGGAAATTCAGTTGTTTTTATGATACGAGAGATGTTAAAGAATTACTTTCTCAAGTAATTAGTGTTGAGAATTTGTTAGTTGAAAATAAAAAATTGGGTGAGGAAAAGAAATATATGGAGTTTAAGAATTTGTTTGGGGTGACTCATGATTTTGAGTTTGTTGCTTTAAAGATTGTTGAGAATGTTGAAAATTATATTCATATCGATTTTCTTGGTATTGAAAAATTTCTTAGTTATAATTCAAGTGCTACCAAAGATGAGTTGTTGAAGTATTGTTTTGGTTATTCAATCAATGAATTTCAAGACTTTATTGGCAAAGAAGATTGGTATTTTCTTCAAGTGGATAATGAAGATTGTATAAAGTTCTCTAGATCATGCATTGGCGGATATATGTTGAATTGGATAAAAACTACATCGGTGAGTTTGAAGATGAATGGGTTAACATGAAAGATTATTTTGATCGTGAAGAACAAGTCATAAAGTTGTATATCAAGTATAAAGTTCGTCCTCAATCGCGAGTGAAGATGAAGACCGATGTTCGAATTCAAGTGTACGAAATACTGACAGCTGTAAAGATTGCGTTGAATATCATTACTCGAGATGGCGATGGACAATCGAGCTTGGTTTAAGGGAGGCAATGTTGACTATTAAACCAAACACGATCCAATTAGAATTATTATTTGTTTTGAAGTTTTTATTATTTATTATTTAGTGGTCTATTAGTATTGTGTTTCCTAATTAGTTTAGAATTTAGTGTTAAAACTATTATAAATATATGGTTTGAGAAATCTTTTACTCCATTAGAGAGGGGGATTAAAAATATAGCTCGAGAGGTTTTTTGTAAGCCGACCGAGGCCATTGAGTGATGGCTTGGTGATGGGTGAAGGCTTGGTGATTGAGTGAAAATTGTTAGCCTTGTTAATTAATAAAGATATACCTCCTCCTTCTCCAAATTGTTAATTCAATTATTAATTGATTTTAATATTAGTTATTGTTATTCAGTTGCATAATATTTTGGGTGTTAGAAATTATTTATTCCTACAAAAGTTACCCATATGAATGAGTATCATAGTTTTAATTAATTAGAAAATTTTATATTGTCTACTGTCACCCAATTCGGGTGTGACAATTTGGGTTACACCCTTCAAAAAAAAAAAAGATTTTTTTGTGTATTTTCCAAAATTGTGTTTTATCAAAGAAAATGTATTTTGTTTATTTTAATTATTCATCATTTTTTTAAAATACAAAATTTTCATACCTAACTAATTTAGTTGAGGGCAATTTTGTCTTTTTGTTGGAGGAGGGATGCATTAAGCTTCTAAATCGTATGAATTGCAATCCCACCCGGAAGCCACCTTGGGCATTTAGGAAAATGCTAACGCCATTTGAATTATGGAATTGGGGCAAGTGCCCTACTGAAAACTTTAACTTTTGGAGGAGCATGGACATCATTTAGAATTTGGAACTCATGAAAAAGTTGCAGGTTTCAATATGAAATGAACGAGAAATATTCTCCCAATCAGTACTAAAATTATTCACTTTACAACATTCAATCCTTGTTAAATCATATCATCAAATGCCTTATGCCTATGAAAAGTTTGGCATTCAATTACAAAGCATGTATTTTCTTTTACCAATGCAGTTTATGTTGGAAGAAATAAGTAATCTTGAAAGTATTTCATTGCAGCACTATTATAATTTTTCAAAGAATTTGACATAACTTGAAACTCAAGATAAAGAAGGCTCCAGGCGCCCCAACACAACAACTTGGTATGTGTGTGTTCTACTTCTATCATCTTTTGGGCGTATTTTGGCATGTGTTATATATATATTTTTTCAATTCTATTGTAAATAGGTTAAGGTTTCATAATGTATTAAAACAAAACGTAGCGAAAGCCCTGAATTGACCGATAAATATCAACATTGTTAAGATTACATATGACTATTCTAAATCCAATTGAGGTTTGCAATATACCACGATTTATACATCAATTTACATTAATTTAAAGAGTACTGATAATCGGAATAAAGAGAGTCAATATCGTAAGACGACAAAAACTGCCTTAAAATATTTTAATAGGTTTCAAACCATAAAAGCAAAAACAAACCAAAATTATGAAAAAACTAAAACATGACAAAAACTTCAGACCTCCTAACAATGCGTAAATGGTGTTTTTTTTTTGCCATAAAACGTGCATATCATGGGTTACATCTGGTGAACTTTTTAGGTCTAACAAAGTTATTCGGTTTGATATGTATGGGTCTTGTGGTTCATCATATCAGACATATTAGAAGAAGAAAAATCAACTTATTGTTAATTAACCAAACATTTTCTTATTTTTTATAATTTTTTAATAGGATGATTCAACTTGTTTGTATCACAAGGTCTCGTCTGGTGCAGCGTTTTGAAAATACAACGTTTTTAAAGCGCAGCTTTTTCAAAACGTAATTTTTTTCTTGTAAACATATTTGGAAAACTATTTCAAAAAGCTATTTTTATAAATAGAATAGTTGTAAAAGCAATAAATTTTTAAAACACTCCAAATTGGAGCGTTTTAAAACGCTGCACATTTTTAAAATGGTGCGTTTTAAAACACTTCATTAAAACACTTTTAAAAAGAAAACGCTGCATTTTTTACCAAGGTTTTGATTAAAACACTCCACTAAACAAGCACTTGATTATCTTTTTGGAGTGAGTTTAAGATTGTTCTCCTAATTAAACTAGGCAATTTATTTTTAACATTACCTAGCACCCATGTAAATGTAATGACCATAAAAATTCAGCGTTAAGTAAATAGTAGGAGAACTAAACTCAACGATCATTTAAATTTTAAACGTATTAAACTTTCCATAACATGAGGTAACATGTTCCTATTATATCAACCTTGCAGTGCCCTTCCTACCAACAAATCAAGTATACATTAAGAAAGATGGCCTTAACACAGTCACATTAAGGAAGTGCCCCCATCAATATTTTGTAGGGACAATATCTTCAGCCTCTCTCAAATTGCTGTCTTCCAATTTCAGTTCAGCATATGGTCGGCTACGAGCCTACGACCTACCAAGGACCTACCAGTAATATATAGAAATATCAACTTAACTTAATTCAGGGTATGCTTGTCAATTATTTCATTCCGGTAAAAATGTACTCTTTACGTCCCTAAATTAATTGACTTTTTAAAAAAAAATCTAATTGAATGTTTTTTAAAATTATTTGACTTATTTTTTCAAGATCATATAACACAAATCATAGGTTTTTTATGTGTTTAATGATTTTGAAAAGTAAAATAAAGGAAAACACACATCTAATTTTAGGACAACAGTTGTAGAACGAAGGGTATAATTTTTTTTCAATGGCATGATGCTTAAATAAAATAAGAGGTGCACAATAATGAATATGAATGCAATTTATTTATTCATTTTATACGGGTCGACTACACACCTTTTGTACAATATGATTTGTTAAGACAACCACTTAACTTTGATCCAAACTATAGCAATATTTTTCAATTACTTTGAGTAATCAATGGTCTCTCTTCTGCAATGCTCCTCATGTATTTAATTTTTTTCCTAAACAAAAAAAAGTTTAACATAGAAAATCTTCATGATTGGATAAAGTAATTTTAATTTACAATTTCTAATCCCGCATAAAAGTGAATTGTGTTGATTTGAGTTTTCTATGGGTTACCTCGTAGTAAGTCTGTCAATGGATCATATTTTGATCCAAAATCCGATGTTATATTTAGGATATGAATTTTGTTTTGCAATCTGATTACTCGATTTTGATCCGAATCCGATAATCTGAAAACTTAACAAATCGGATTTGGATTTAGGTGTTCCGATCCGTTAACAACCTGATCCGATCCTATATAAAAAATATATTAATATTATATATATAAAGTTACATATTTTGAGTTTTTAGTCATTAATCATTACTATTTCTACTAAATATTTTTTTGTTCACAATAATATCTTACTAATATTGTTATTTATGTTTGTATAAGATGAAAACAATTTTTTTTATTTTATTCGACATTTAGTTAGTAAAAATACCTCAATATTAATTTTATTCAGTACTTTAATAAGGGGCTACTAAAATCTAAATCGATCAGAGTCTGAAAATTTAGAATATGGATCGAACTTTGAAATATTCTAAAGATAATCTGATCTGATCTAAGTCCTATAATTTTTTAACAAATCGAATATGGATTTGGTTGGTCTGATCCAAATTTGATCCATTGACAAGCGTGTCTCATAGTGCATATATATTCCCCCACTTTGTACATGCAACAAAAAATAAATCCGAAAAGAAAGTAGATGAATGTGCTTATGTGTCCCGGTGAATTGCACGGAGTATCTGAGTTCGAATTTGTTCACCAACGCTTAGGTATTGTTTTTATATTTAGGTATTTCATTGTTCAAGAATTTTGATAATCCAACTACATTAAACAATATTTTTCTAAATTAACATTAAAACTTTGAATATTAGGCTCTGTTTATTTCAAGGAAAATAATTTTCAGAAAATGTTTTTTTAAAATTGAAGAGATTTCATTTTCAGATGTTTTGTAATTTTTTTAAAAATATGCCGGAAAATATTTTCAGGTGTTTGGCAAACACACAAAAAATGTTCAGAAAACAATATATGAATATATATATATATATATATATATATATAGAGAGAGAGAGAGAGAGATGCACATAACACTGTCAAATAACGCAGTTTCCCGCCTAAATCTACTTATTAAAAATAGAAAGTCATCATCATCTAATATGAGTAAATGAATTTATCGGAAACACAAATCTAATTATTACTCTCATTTAGCCATAGATTAATTTAGTTGTAAATGAATTGGAATATGAGATTACCTTGGAATACGAAATGACATACAACTTTATTGTTGTTCATATTATACATTGTATTATACACCAAAAAGTGTCATTAAAAAAACATTCTACACCATATACGGATGAAAAAATTTACTATTTTTTTAGATTTTAGTTGGCCACGTCTTATGTTCTAAAGACTGCTTGTGTAAAAACGTTTATACACCGCCGATGGATAAAAAAATTATTTTTTAAATGATTCTTTAATTATCATAAATTTCGTCATCTTAAAAAATGAATGTTTAGTATAATATATATTAATATAGATTCCAAATTCATATTACTTCTTATATCCTTGTGCAAAAATTATTTAGGTATATTAATTTATTTAAGAATTAAATAATAATTTGGTCTCTGGACATGTCGAAAATGAATGTTTTGGTCCTCAGACCAAAAAACAATAGAAGGTGGTCCCTGGACATGTTTTTTTAGACCAATTTGCCCCCTCCCACCATTAACGTTAGTTTTGTCGTCTGTTTTCTTTTTAATTAACGAGAATGCCCTTGATCTAAACAAGCAGGAAATTAAGAAGGGGTTCGACCCTAAAATCCTAAAGTAGCCCAAGTACTTTTCAAACCCTAAATTAGCTATCTTTCTCCCTCTCCAACAACGATACGAAAAGGGCTTTGATTTCATTACGTTGAAGAGTTGAAAGAATCGAATGCATTGAGGACGTAAATCCAAAAAATTGAAGTCCCTGGAGGCTGATTGAAGGCAATTGGTACGAAATCTTCACATTATATCTTTCACTGTTGTGGGTTCCCGGGAATGCGGCCGTGCCCCGTGCGCCCTTGGATAGGGGTGCGCGTATGTGCGGAAGCGAGACACCACGCTTTCCATTCCACCCTCCCTTGTTTAGGGGAGGACGAAATTAAAAATGCGGAAAGGGTGCTGTCTAAAATAGCACGTTGAATACGCCTCGGTTACTTCAGTGAATTTTTGGTCTAATATGGGAGCTTTGGGTTTTCTATATCAAGTTATCCATTTTTTAGGGGATACCAAGATATAGGAATACATCACCCTTTCATTCTCATTCTCCTTTTTTTAGGGGAAAACGGAAAAGTACAAGAAAGGATGTTGTGAGACCCCACTATGGATTTTATGAAAATCGTTTTATGCCCTATTTCGGATCACTATGAGTGCTTTGGGTTTTCTACATCAAGTTATCATTTTTTAGGGGATACCAGAATATAGGAATACATCACCCTTTCATTCTCATTCTCCCTTTTTTAGGGGAAAACGGAAAAGTGTAAGAAAGGAGTGTTGCGACGCCCCACTGGATCCAAAATGTTTTATAGAGTCGTCATCTTTATTTTAAGGAAGAAATAAGGAAAAACCAAAAAAAGAAAAACCAGAGATTGCAAACACGAGTTCGGAGGCTAAGTTACGAGTTGGAAAGGTGCTAGGCACCCAAATCGCCCTTTCGGTCTCAAAAACAGTTTTTGGCTAAAGTATGTTTTTTGTTATATTTATCTAGTAAATAAATAAAGCATTAAAAGACAGGAAATAAAAGCAAATACATCCATGGCAACATTATTACGGACTTGCAGCCGTCTCTTTACAATAATTACGAATACATTTAAAAATATTTGGCCATAATAACGACTATTTTACATAATATTTTCTAACTAAATCCGGGCAGCACAACGACTTATATTTTTACATTGGGCCGGATTTGAAAATAACTTTTTATAAATAAACGCTCTTAAAGGTTTTACCTTTCAGAGCGTCGTGTGCTCGCTCTGTCTTTCTCGAGAGAGGGAGTCTTTTTGTGCTGCTGCTGCTGCGGTTTAGGCAGAGAGTAACGGCTTATTTTTTGTGGTTTTGGCATTTACACTCGGGCAGAGCAACGGTTCTTTCCGAGGGTTTTGGACCAGGTAAATAGGGTGGATGTCTTACTAGAAGGCTAGGGATCACTTTAACTGGTTGGATTTACTTTTGGCGGAGTTTTAGCAGGATTTCGAGGCTTTATGGAAGGATCGCTCTCTATCTCACATCTCTCTCTAATTTCTCAACGTAACAACGACGCGGAGAATTTTTATCGGTGTCTAAGGTGTGTTTGAAAGTGAGCCCCGAAGGCTCTATTTATAGGCTGAAAGGAGGACTCATCGGAGATTACAATTTCCTTCTTTGTGCTTCATTTCTTTGTACACCGCGCTTCAGAAATTGTATAATGTGTTATGTCTGGGGTGTACTATAGCAGCTTGGGCGTTGCCATAATACCATCTGGGCGCGCGCCAGAGGCCCTATTAGGCCGCG
This sequence comes from Codonopsis lanceolata, assembly GCA_013146195.2. Taxonomy (NCBI): domain Eukaryota; kingdom Viridiplantae; phylum Streptophyta; class Magnoliopsida; order Asterales; family Campanulaceae; genus Codonopsis; species Codonopsis lanceolata. The sequence continues at coordinate 63,430,687 of CM028377.1, read as the reverse complement.
CCCTATGCACTATTCCAGCCTCCAGTTTTCACTTTTAGCCCCTGCATTTTACTGTTTTGCGCATCCTGCTTTGCCTTTTGCCTTTTTAACTCATGTAACTTGACATTTGTTAAGTTTTCACAGGTCTTGATATCACATGCCAGAGTTACATACCAGGGGTACGAAATTGGGGTGCCTACAGTGCCCCTCAACGATGGAGTCTACGGGTAACTCGAGGCTTACTGAGTAGACGAACATTGTTGATAAGAAATAGACTCTCCAATTTCGTGCAATTAATATAGGGGAGAGATGCAACAGATAGCAGTTATAATGCAACAGTTTATAATGCTAACCAAACCTCCATATCCTAGACATATTTAGTCGGTTATAACAGGTTATCGTAGTTTTTAAGCAGATATGCAATAAAATGCTCTAATGGTCGGACCTACTAATGTAGGCTGCCTACGTATCCCTTAATAAAGGAAATCAGACCAAAACGTAGTTCGGGCCAAAACCTAAACAAGCATGCTGCGACGGTCGTGCCAACTGAAATAGGCTACCTATGTATCCTTATCCAAGGAATCAGACCGAACGTAGTTCACCTCTACTGGGGATCAAGTGCTGCGATGCTAACAAACAAGTACTGCGGTGCAAGTGCTGCAATGCTAACAAACAAGTGCTACGGTGCAAGTGTTGCGATGCAAACAAACAAGTGCTGCAATGGTCGCACCTACCGAAATAGGCTGCCTACGTATCCTTACACAAAGAATCAGACCAAACGTAGTTCACACTACGGTGAACAAACAAACAAACAATGTTGGGTGGAATGCAATACCTACTCAGGAACTCAGCCTTTGTCGGAGAACAAAGTCTTTCCCTCTGATCCGGGGTTGCAGCCCCTTAAGGGAAAGTTTGCAAACACAGCCACAAATGCCTGGAATGCAATGCCTCCTTAGGAATTCAGCCTTCGTCGGAGAACAAAGCATTTCCCTCTGATTCGGGGTTGCAGCCCCTTATGGGAAAGTTTCCAAACACAAATGCATGGAATGCATTGCCTCATCAGGAACTCAGCCTTCGTCGGAGAACAAAGTCTTTCCCTCTGATCCGGGGTTGCAGCCCCTTAAGGGAAAGTTTCCAAGCACCAACACAAATGCTCAAAAAATGGGTAAAATACTTACCTTTTCTTACCTTTGCTTTGCTTTTGCGACCATCTGCCACTGCTGCTGCTTCGTTGCACTTGCTACTTTATGATGCTCTTTGCTGCTCTTGCTGGGGATTTTTTCTCTTTTGCTGTAGTTCCGGCTTTTGCTGGAAATCTTCCCCCCCCCCCTTTTGCCGCTGCATTTTCGGCCTTAGCTAGAATTTTCTATTCTTTTTGTTGTTGCATTTTTCGGCCTTAGCTGGAAAATCTTTCTTTATGTTGCTGCATTTTTCTTCTCTTTTTGCTGCTCTTTCTAACCTTGGCTATAAATTTTCCTCTTTTGCTGCTGCATTTTCCGGTTCCAACTGGAAATTTTCTTTTCTTTTTGCTGCTGCAACTCTGGCTTTAGCCGGAATTTTCTTTTCCTTTTGCTGCTCTTTTCTAACCTTGGCTAGAAAGTTTACTCTTTTGCTGCTGCACTTTTCTTTTTTGTTGCATGCGCATATACATTTTTTCGCAATTTCTTTCTTTTGCATGCATTTTTTTTCTCTTCTTCTCTTTTTTTTATTTGATGCATGCATATATATATATATATATATATATATATATATATATATATATATATACATATTTTCTTGCTTGCATCTTTTCTTTTCTTTTTCCTACCCAAACTTGTTTTGTACAATATATCAAGCTAAAAATATCTCATCATCTTTCTCAGCAGAATTTTTCTAACATATTTTTCTCTTGAAAGCTATGCCTTCATTTAAATCTTCTTGTACTCTTCTTCTTCCATTTCATTTTTCATTTTTTTTAACATCGACGGGAAGAAGGAGTCTTCAGAAAATTTACTTGACTGAAAAAGTGGTCCCATAAAATTAATTCCCCACCCACATCCTACTCTCTCAAAGGGTAAGCCAAAAGTTTTTAGGTTTTTAGGGTTAAGTTAATGTGGGTAATAGAAGTGAAGTCGAATGGGGGTTTAATGCGTGTTATAGCACACTCCATTCTTTTTAATTAGGCTCAAAAGGGGACACTAGGGATATTTTTAGTAAAGGTCGGGATATTTATGCTCAAACAATCCAAAGATGGCCTAAATCATTTATTAATGCCAATGCTCATGCAATTTTTAAGAAAATAAAACACATAAAATATCATATCAACTATGGTAATTGTGGGATCAAAGATTTAGCATCACTGGATTTCACATAAGCATTCGCTAAAACAGATGGTAGGGATAATCGAGACTAACATGCAGACACGGTTCGAAAGTATGCTTGAGATATATTAGTAAGAAAATTCCAAGGGATCTAACTTATCATGCAACTGACCCTAAGTTACAATTCAATGCAACCATCATGTTAGGACAACTATTCTTCATATTCTTGTGCATATCTTGTTAAAATGAAATGTGTGCTATAAACGTTATAAAAATATTCTAATCAATCCATAATTATCACTGGTGTAGGTGCACAGAGATGTAGAGAAAATCAAGAATTTTACAGAATCAAGTAAATTCCAGAATGATCTATGGAAAAGTTATATGGTTCATTGCATTAACTCCTCATCGATTAGCATGACCACACAAAGACTCGGGGATGAAAATTTTGAATTATAATATTTTCTTAATTTTTTCATTTTTTTATAAAAAATTTGGAGATGATGATGACACAATTGATGATGGGTCCCCATGATAGGTACCCGCAAGAACCAAATATTTTAGTATTCTGGTCACGACAACATCTCCGAAAATAAGAAAAATGAAAAAGCAAGAAAGGCAGGTGAGGAGAAGACACGATAGAGGGAAAAGAAATTTTTCCCCACCATAAAAACGTAGCCCAACTCCACTCCTCCTAAGGCTAGGACCTGCAAAGACTCTGGGCTTAGAATTCCCCCACCCCCCAAACTTAATTTCTATTTTGTCCCCAAAATTGAGGAACATATGAGAGGATTGATGAAGGAGGAAAAATATCAAAAGGACATAGCAGGCCCACGTAACGAAAGAAGAAGAAACTTGGGCCTCGACTCACGGCGAGTCGGGAGGAAATAACGAATGAGGACGAAACTCGGGGATCGTGCCATGTGGCATCCCAAAAATGTGGAGACATTATTCGCACTGTTAACCCAACCAATTAATAAGTCCGGGTCGGCACGTATTTGTGCTAACCGGCCGGCCGACCATCTCGCTTTGGAGGACAATCTCCTCCCCGCCTGGCTGGAGATTGCCTCCAATGATCCCTCCTCCTGCACCTCCTCACGAGGGCCTTTCTCTCGCGGCTGGCGAGCGTGCTCAAACAGTACATCCCTAGTAATATCGGACACCTTCCTAATTCTCTCCGAATCTGGAGCCCACTCGACTCTAGCCTGATCACACAATCCGGTAATCAAACTCGGGAACGCCAATCCAGCGTTTGTAATACCTCTAATAAGGGTATGAATTCGGCCGTTGATCAGGCGGCCAACATCGAAAGACCCACCCGTAAGGATGGTGTAGATCAAGACATTCTAGCCCAAGTCACCGTGTGTTGGTGATCGGAAAGCATGAGTCGCACGATAATTTGAACACCGCCTTGGCCGTGTTCGTGAGAAAGGACTCCTCCATAGTGTGGGCACTGAATGGTGGGTTTTGGTTGAAGGTCCAAACCACACCAAGCGTTGCGATAATCGCATTAACCGCCTCGAGAGAAATAGGGTCAGAAAGGTGGCGGTTGTAGCTGTCGGCACCACTCGCAAAGTTGGAAGTGCCATAATAAAGGTTAATGCCTTGGGACGTGAAACTAACGTGCCTATCCCTAACATTAACGGTCTCTATAACACTACCATCTATGCCAACTTGGCATTGGCATAAAATTCACGGACTATGGCCACGATGGCCACGCCCGGAGAAGCAATAAGGGTAGCCCACCTACGGTGATAAAAGTGGTCGAGGAGGGCAAATTCTCGAGCTTTAAATCCCCTTTCAGGGATTATGCTCTTGGAGAGCTTTCTAGAATAGCTCTCTGAAGCCTCAAATGAAATAAAGCGGGTGATATCAAAATCTTGCTCCTCCTCTTGGGAGCGGGACGTGGACGCGCCAGTGTTTCTACGCTTAAGGGCCATTTAATTTAAACACAAAAAATTAAAAATCTACTCTCTTTTAAGAATTAAAATTTATCACAACCTAACAACTAAAGCATGCAAAAATAATATTTTACGCAAAATAAATCTAACACCCTAGCATGCAAATATTTTGGTACGTCAAAAATTGAAATGAGAGGGTAAGAAGATACTTTGATTTGCAAGCTTAAGAAGGTGAAGGAGGTTGGCCGGATTTATCGAAGTTTCACCGGAAAAATGGTGGCTGCCCCTACTTCAATCTTGACGGAATGAGATGAGGGCGGAAGAAGATGATGAAAGTTGAAGGAGGGAGAACCTTTGCTTGGATCTTGCCGAAACTTGGAAGACTTCGCCGGATTTGTGAGAGGGAGAGAGAGATCGCTGCTACTGTTCTTGAGAGAGAGAGAGAGGATTTTCGGAGTGATCTGGTGGGAGCTACCCGAAATTGGCTTATAAAGGGGGCCTTGCCACCGCAAGGTCCTTAGGGCTTGCGTCCGCAAGGTCGTCAGTCAAACAAATTGCACGGATTCTGAAGCAGCATGACGACAATTCTAGCATTTATTAGGGCCTTGCAGCTGCAAGGTGTTTAGGCTCAAGGCTCGCAAGGTCTCCAAATTCTCACACGCTCGCCTTTTGGCCAGTTTTGCAGCTTTGGTCCTTCGTTATGTTCGCTACGCCCGCTATGTCCGTTTCTTTCCTGCACTCTAAAAATTCTACACAAACTCCAAACTAAAATATTAACAACATATAAATACAACACTACGATGCTTTTCTCCCCCAAACTTGAATTTTGGCATATTTAATTTGAAATAAAATGTCCAAAATTAAATAAGATGGAGAATAGCATATTTAAATTACACTACGAAAGCGAATAAAATTCATCAAAGTGGGTTGCCTCCCACCTAGAGCACTTGTTTAACGTCTTTGGCTCGACCCGACTGCAAACCTAATCTCTTGGGGGTCCATTGTCAGAGAGACGAATGAGTTCGATTGTTCTCTCTACTGACATTGGTTCAAGGTATGGTTTGAGTCGGTGACCATTAACTTTAAATATTTCATTGGTCCTTGGGTTTTTAATATCTATCGCTCCATGAGGATAAATTCGGACTATTATCAGAGGACCAGACCATTTTGATTTTAATTTTCTAGGAAATAACATGAGTCTAAAATTGAAGAGTAATACCTTTAGTCCTGGACGAAACATTTTGTTGGCTAATCCCATATCATGATATTTCTTAGTTTTTTCTTTATAAGTTTTAGCATTCTCGTACGAATTTAACATATGCTCTTCTAGTTCGTTCAACTGGAACAGTCTTTCTTCACCAGCCAAGGTTAAGTCAAGATTTAAATCTTTAACAACCCAATATGCTCTATGTTCAATCTCAACTGGCAAATGACAAGCCTTTCCATACACCATTTGGTAGGTACTCATTCCTATCGGGGTCTTATATGCGGTTCGGTATGCCCACAAAGCATCTTTAAGTTTAGACTCCCGATCTTTTCGGTTTGGTCTAACGTTTTTCTCAAACCGCTTTATCTCTCTCATGCGTACTCACTTCTACTTGGCCAGAGGTCTGAGGATAATATGGTGTAGCTAACTTGTGAGTTACACCATATTTTCTAAGGACTGTATTTAGCAATCTATTAGTGAAGTGTGTTCCTTGATCACTAATTATGGTCTTAGGTACTCCAAACCGAGCAAAAATGTCCTCCACAAATTTGACAACCGTTTTTTCATCATTATTTTTAGTTCCAATAGCTTCTATCCAGTTAGACACATAATCAATAGCAACTAAAATATACTTACAATTATTAGAGACTGGAAAAGGACCCATAAAATCAATGCCCCATACATCAAAAATTTCAACAACCATATTTATATGCAAAGGCATCTCATTCCTTTTTCCTATTCCACCAGTTCTTTGACATTTATCACAAGTTTTATAAAATATGTCGCAGTCTCTAAAAACAGAAGTCCAATATAATCCAGATTGTAAATTTTTCTAGCAGTTTTATTTCCACTAAAATGACCACCACAAGAGTATTCATGACAAAATATCATAATACTTTGGTGGTCTTGTTCTGGAATACATCTCCTAATTATAGAGTTAGAACACATCTTATATAAATGAGGTTCTTCCCAAAAATAATTCTTTGCCTCTGTTAAAATTTTCTTTCTTTGATAGAAATCAAAGTCAGGATTGATGATATCAGACACATAGTAATTGACATAATCAGCATACCAAGGATCTAAATCTTTAACTGCTAATAATTGTTCATCGGGGAAGTCTTCATTTATAGGAATTTTATTATCAAGAAATTGACGTTCAAGTAGAGGCGAAAATTCCAACCTAGACAAATGGTCGTCTATAACGTTTTCTGTCCCTTTTTTTTAATCTTTAATAGTAATGTCAAATTCTTGCAATAATAGCATCCACCTTATGAGTCTAGGCTTTGCTTCTTTCTTACACAAGAGATATTTTAGGGCTGCATGATCAGAAAATATTATGACTTTTGATCCTAACAAATATGGTCTAAATTTTTCTAATGCATACACAACTGCTAAAAATTCTTTCTTTTCTGTTGTTGTATAGTTAAGTTGTGCTTCATTCAATGTCCCACTAGCATAATGAATTACGTATGGTTTCCTATCTACCCTTTGACCTAACACAGCTCCAATTGCAAAATCTGAAGCATCGCACATGATTTCGAAAGGGAGCGACCAATCGGGGTCGGTCAGAATTGGGGCAGTTGTCAATCTTTCCTTTAATAAATTAAATGCATTCAAGCACTCTTGATCAAAAATGAATTCGGTGTCTTTTGCCAACATGTTGCATAAAAGTTTACAAATTTTTAATTTTTTTTTTATAAATCTTCTATAAAAACATGCATGTCCTAGAAAACTTCTAACGCCTTTGACAGAAGTTGGGGGAGGTAGTTGTGATATAATTTCAATTTTTGCTTTATCAACTTCAATTCCTTTGTTAGACACAACATGACCTAAGACAATTCCATGTTTAACCATGAAGTGGTTTTTCTCCCAACTTAGGGTTAAGTTTATTTCGCAACATCTTTTCAAAACCGATGTTAGATTTTCTAGGCAATGATCAAAAGATTTTCCAAATACTGAAAAATCATTCATGAATACTTCAACACATCTTTCTACTAAATCCGAAAATATAGAAACCATGCATCTTTGAAAAGTAGCTGGAGCATTACAAAGTCCGAAGGGCATTCTCCTAAATGCAAAGGAACCGAAGGGACATGTAAAAGTTGTTTTCTCTTGGTCTTCAGATGCTATTGAGATTTGATTATAGCCAGAAAAACCATCAAGAAAACAATAATATTCATGATCAGCTAGTCTTTCAAGGATTTGATCGATAAATGGCTAGGGAAAGTGGTCCTTCCTAGTTGCTACATTTAATTTCCTCAAATCAATGCACATTCTATAACCCGTGATAGTTTGTGTGGGAACTAATTCATCTTTATCATTTTTAACAACTGTAATTCCTGATTTCTTGGGAACTACTTGGACTGGACTCACCCATTTACTGTCAGAAATCAGGTAAATTATACCCGCATCAAGAAGCTTAAGAACTTCTTTTCTCACTGCTTCTTCCATGTGAGGGTTAAGTCTTCTTTGTCTTCGTAAAAAATGAATGTTTAGTATAATATATATTAATATAGATTCCAAATTCATATTACTTCTTATATCCTTGTGCAAAAATTATTTAGGTTTATTAATTTATTTAAGAATTAAATAATAATTTGGTCCCTGGACATGTCGAAAAAGAATGTTTTGGTCCCCAGACAAAAAAACAATAGAAGGTGGTCCCTCGACATGTTTTTTTGGACCAATTTGCCCCCTCTCATCGTTAACGTTAGTTTTGTCGTTTGTTTTCTTTTTAATTGACAAGAATGCCCTTGATCTAAATAAGGGGGAAATTAAGAAGGGGTTCGACCCTAAAATCCTAAAGTAGCCCAAGTACTTTTCAAACCCTAAATTGGCTATCTTTCTCCCTCTCCAACAACGATACGAAAAGGGCTTTGATTTCATTGTGTTGAAGAGTTGAAATAATCAAAGGCATTGAGGACGTAAATCCAAAAAATTGAAGTCCCTGGAGGCTGATTGAAGGCAATTGGTACGAAATCTTCACATTATATCTTTCACTGTTCTGGGTTCCCGGGAATGCGCCCGCACCCCGCGCTCCCTTGGATAGGGGTGCACGTACGTGCGGAAGCGGGACACAACGCTTTCCATTCCACCCTCCCTTGTTTAGTGGAGGACGAAATTAAAAATGCAGAAAGGGTGCTGTCTAAAATAGCTCGTTGAATACGCCTCGGTAACTTCAGTGAATTTTTGGTCCAATATGAGAGTTTTGGGTTTTCTATGTCAAGTTATCCTTTTTTTAGGAGATACCAGGATATAGGAATACATCATCCTTTCATTCTCATTCTCCCTTTTTAGGAAAACTAAAAGTGCAAGAAAGGATGTCATGAGGCCCCACTATGGATTTTATGAAAATTGCCTTTCGGATCACTATGAGTGCTTTGGGTTTTCTACATTAAGTTATCCCTTTTGGGGATACCAGATATAGGAATACATCACCCTTTCATTCTCATTCTCCCTTTTTAGGGAAACTAAAAGTGCAAGAAAGGAGTGTTGCGATGCCCCCCCATTAATCGATCCAAAATGTTTTATAGAGTAGCCATCTTTATTTTAAGGAAGAAATAAAGAAAAACCAAAAGATGAAAAACCAGAGATTGCAAAACGGGTTCGGAGGCTAAGTTTCGAGTTGGGAAGGTGCTAGGCACCCAACTCGCCTTTCGGTCTCAAAAGCGCTTTTGGCTAAAGTATGTTTTTGTTATATTTATCTAACAAATAAATAAAGCATTAAAAAGACAGGAAATAAAAGAAAATACATCCATGGCTACATTATTTACGGACTTGCGGTACTGCCTCTTTACAATAATTACAAATACATTTAAAAATATTTAGCCATAATAATGACTCTTTTACATAGTATTTTCTAACTAAATCCGGAAAAGACAACGGCTTATATTTTTACATTGGGCCGGATTTGAAAATAACTTTATAAATAAACGCTCTAAAGGTTTTACCTTTTCGTAGCGTGGTGCTTGCTGTCCTTCGAGAGGAGTCTTTTTATGTTGTTGCCGCCGCTGCTCAGCGCAGTAAATGACTTATTTTTGGTGGTTTTGGCCTTTTCACTCGGACAGAGCAACGACTATTTCCGAGGGTTTTGGACCGGGGAAATAGGGTGGATGTCTAACTAGAAGGCTAGGGATCACTTTAACCGGTTGGATTTACTTTTGGCGGAGTTTTGGCAGGGTTTCGAGGCTTTATGGAAGGATCGCTCCCTATCTCACTTCAGCTCATTTCTACGTAACAACGACGCAGAGAATTTTTATCAGTGTCTAAGGTGTGTCTGAAAGTGAGCCTCGAAGGCTCTATTTATAGGCTGAGAAGAGGACTCATCGGGGATTATAATTTCCTTCCTTGTGCTTTATTTCCTTATACACCGCGCTTCAGAAATTGTACAACGCTTAAATCTCTGGGGTGTAAAATTGTAGCCGACTTGGTATTTGCCATATTACCATTCAAGGCCAGCCTGGGCGCCAGCGCGGAGGTATTAGGTGGCGCCCCTATGCACTATTCCAACCTCCATTTTTCACTTTTTAGCCCCTCGCATTTCTTGTTTTTGTGCATCATGCTTTGCCTTTTGCCGCACACCTTTTAACTTCAGAACTTGACATTTGTTAAGTTTTCGCAGTCTTGATATCACATGCCGAGTTACATACCGAGGAGTGGTACGAATGGGGTGTATACTACAAGCGTACTGGCCGATGGTTTATTCCGATTATACCCATTGATAGGTTATTGCTTGCCTTCGACCTTTGTGATATTTTATTGTCTTCTTACCTTCTAACTTGTCTGCTTATGTAAATTTTTAATTGATAGTGGTTGTTGTCTAGATAACTTAAAAAGTGTGACTTTTCTTACCTTCTAACTTGTCTGCTTGTGTTTTACAAGTATAAAATGCTAGGAATCAGTTTGTATGGTCCTCATATGTGATATGCCCCATATGCCTCATATGCATTAACTGATAGTTGGAGACAAAAAGTATATCTCATCTTCATGCTTTGTCTACCACCATTTAGTGTAGTTAGTTTCCTTATGTGGACCAATCTTCTTTTACAAGATGGGCATCTTTACTATAGCAGTCTACCATGAGGGTAATTTTGTCAAAGAAAGGGGAACATATGAAATTCATTGGGGGACTTATGATCTATTAGAAGATATGGACACATATTACATTTCTTTTATTATCTTAAAGGGTGGCATTTAACAACTATTGAACTATAGTAATGTCAAGTGTCTGTCGTACCTAATTCCAGGTCAGGATTTAGAGAATGGACTTAGAAGAATGTATCGTGATAGGGAAGTCATATGTATGTGTGAGATGTTAAGGAATGAGAAGTATCTACATATGTATGTTGAGCATGGAATTGATGAAGGTCAGCCATGTGATGGTCTTCTTACTGGTACACAAGAAAGTGTGGTTGAGTGTTTTATATTTGATGATGATGTACACGAGGAGGAGGATGTTCATGCTAGGGATGATGTATATGTTCAGGATGATGTTGGGGATGATGTAACTGTTAATGGTCAAGAAGATGTAAATGTTAATGGTCAGGATTGTGAGGATAATGTTAATGGTCAGGATTGTGAAGATGATGTAAATGGTCAGGAAGATGTAAATGTTAATGGTCAGGATTGTGAGGATGCTGTAAATGGTGAGGATGATTCTAGTGAAGATGAGACTTATATTACAGATAGTGAAGAAGAAGAAAGTGACTATGAGTACACTGTTAATGATGTAATAGAAGCAAGTGATGAGGAAGTGGCCCAGGCTAAAAAGACAAATATTGATATGAAAACAAATGAAAGGAAAAAACCAGTTGAAATGACTAAGAATGAGCATGGTACACCTCATGTTGAAATGACTGAGGATGAGCATATTGCCTTGGAGGAGACATTCATTCTTGAGGCCGATTCGAGGCGAGTAGTGATTGCGTGAACATGACATCAAAAAAGAAGCAAAAAGGAAAAAAATATATATGGATCATTCAATCCATACACTGATCCAAAGGATATCAAGTTAAATGTAGGAATGGAATTTAAGAATGCAGTTGAGTTTAAGGAGGCAATAAGGGCACATGCAATAGAGAAAGGGATAGACTTTAAATTTTTTAAGAATGAACAAATGAGAGTGTGTGTAGTCTGCATGAATTCCACTGTATGCCCATGGAGGATTTGGGAAGTCAACCAAAGGAGGTGAAGAGTTTTCGGATAAAACCTATAATCCAAAATATGTGCGGTAAGAATTTGAGGAGTAGCAACTCAATTCCTAATGGATTACAAGTACATATTACACAACAATAAAAATAATCCATCTTGGAAGCTTCTTTGAAATGAAGAAGGAGATGAAACAAGGTATGGTTTGGATGTCGGTTTGGGTACTTACTCGAGGGCTAAAGAAAGGCATTGGGTCTTGCTGTTGGTTGATGAATGAACACTATGCCAAGATACGAGATTATAGAAATGGCCCAGGGAGGACTAATGAAGACAATCTTTACGAGAAGTATATTGTGTCACAACAATCCCTACATATGGTCTGTATTTGAGAGTTTTATGTGTATTTTGATGCCTGAAGAGTCTATTACTTGGTTGTAGGAAGGTCCTAGGATTGGATAGGTGTTTACTAAAAGGCGTATGAAAGAATTGCTAATTTAGTTGGAAAGAGATAGGAATGACCAAATGTTTCAGTGGCTTGGGGAGTTGTGCAAGTGGAAACAAAAAATTTTGGGGGTTGGTTTCTTTATCACCTAATAAATGACTTGCAAATAGAGGATGGTAGGGGATGGACCCTCATTTAGATCAACGTAAGGTACCTTTAATAGTTTTTTATATGTATTATATTGCATGTACTTTAATATCTTGTTATACCCTGTTTAAAATATTTTGTTATTCTTCAATTTAATAGGGACTTGTAATATCTATTGAGAAGCCTGTCTTTATTCGTGCATGTGGTACGTGTTAGACATGTGCATGCTATTCGGGTCAAAAAGAATTTAGAGGTGTAGTATAAGAGTCACTAAAATTTCCAAGTCAACTAACATGAAGGACTACAACACCAACTATGAGAAATTGAAACAATTTGATGAAGGCCTCACAATTTGATGCAAAGTGGTGTGAAGGCTTTTCTCAACTAATATTAAATGTGATAACCGTGGAGAATAATATGTAAGAGGGGTTCAATGGATCCCAGGAAGCTAGGTCTAAACCACTAATTTATATGTTGGAGCATTTGAGAATGACTATGATGACTAGGCTACATAAAAGAAAAGAATGGACGAGAAATCATCGGGATATGATATGTCCTAGGATTAGAAAAAAATTGAATTATACACATCC